>JAXDDX010000128.1:497500-1097500 GCA_034670405.1 Hoplostethus atlanticus | reverse complement strand
TCAGACACATAATTGACGACAAATAGGCAAGGCTAAGAGGAAGGGTCAGGGTAGTGTTTCCTGAAAGTGTTTCCTGAGATTCCACCCTTATTTGCTATGTTTAGAACCTGAAATGGATGCATTTAGTCATACTACTTTTTTTCTCTCTTTAAAAAATTGTATCATTGCAGCTGTGCCTCACTGAAGCAGTTGTGCCTCCCTGTAATTGGCCATCCTCACCTGCACCAGCCTCACATGACTTATCCAGACACACTGACTAACACCAGCATTAAGCATACTAAGTCAATCATTTCATCATTTCATAACCCTAACCTCTAACCCATGATTTGATTGTACCACATCAAACTTTGCCAACGTGGATAAGATGGCTATCACCAACTGTCTTGGTTTCACTGCCTAATATATCTAATAACATCATATTATGTGGACAGGGTAGGGCAGTGAAGTAATGCTAATAGTACGGAGCCCCTAAAGGGACATGAGAAAAAAAAAATTCTATCGCCATTGGAAGGAATGGCAAGCTGTTGGAAGAGTTTGGTTGAATGGACCACATCATACCAATCAGTCTGTCACGTGCTTTTATTCTTGCATGTTGTCAAGTCAGTTCAGTGGAACTGTTCAGTTCAACTCTTGCTGATGTCATTTTCCAGATTTCTTTCTGTGGCTGAACAAGCATCAGTTGAAAAAGCACTACAGGGCAACATGGATGAAACTGATGAGGAGGACTTACTCCACCTCTTTTCAAGAATGGGCTCCCACTGCCTGCCTTCTAAAGACAACTTACAGGCAAATAAAGCTCTTATTCATGAGCCAAAGTTCATAATTGACTGTTTCCACTCCAGTATTCACAATGCTGTGCCAACGTGCATAACCAAAGACAGTGTAAGGAAATGACTGGTGTCTGTGTCTCATGGGTGTGTCTCTCCCCTCTCCACATGAGCTGCACGGGCAAGGCTGATGCCCATCAAGCCTGAGTGTGGGTGTCGGCTGGCCAATGGGGAGCCTCCAGGTTCCAGGCCCCGGGGTTTTAAAAGGAGGAAAGATACAGGGACAAGAAGTGTTTTTTATTTGCCGGCCGGTCGGACAAGAAACTGTACAGTGAACGCAGGTTGGAGCGAGGCAGAGGGACAATCGACGATGTGGTATAGTCACATGATTGTGTGTAGATACATTGTATAAGATTTCCTGTAGAGCCGAGATTCTATGCATGGCGTCATTGCCGTCGCTGCCCAGCTCGCGTTCCCTCCTGGTTTTAACACTGTTTGTTAATGTTTTTTTTTATCTGGATGTGTTTTTATCTTTGCTTGTATCGGGTAACTGTGCAGACAGCAGGTTTTAATTAATGCGTGATTTACAGGAGAGCTCTGGTCAGGGGAACTATTTATAGTTTTACTAGTTTTATTCTATCGGTTTTAAGTTTAATGTGTGTTGCGTATGTTTTTACCAGTGTGTATTTTATGGTGTTTTATTTCTAATGCATGCTGCTTACTGTTTGTTTTAGTTATTGTCGAGTTGTTCTTAAGACCAGAGCTCCCTAGTTGTTAGCTAAAGACTTGGCTCCATTAACGCTGTGTTTTTAATAAATCAGTTACCCTGAATCTGTAGTTTGTCTGTCCAGCAAAGTCAACATAATTCCACTTCAGTACAGAGCTTATGTGGGTCCTCCTCTAGCATAATAGTAGTTACTGTTATCTTACAATTTGGCGTTGTCGGCAGGATCTGAAATAATTGTGGAATTGTTGATTTTGTTTAGGCAGACACAGAAACAAAATGGAGGCCCGAAATACAGGCCCGATTCCAAATTACATACCAGTGTTGATGTCACCGTACATGGGTAATCTAGGGGGACAGAAATTTACAGGTAGGCACTCGTCTGTTTCTTTCGAGGAATGGAAGTCTAGTATTCAGTCTATGCTTAGACTCCATAGAATGCCAGATGATCTACAGTTAGAGTGGGTTATGTCCAGCCTAGACGGGGACGCAAAGAGACAAATATTAGTTTTGCCAGACAGGGAGAGGAATAATACAGAACAGATATTTGAGATTTTGAACAACCTCTATGGTGAGAAAATGTCTGTGCCGGTCCTTCGCTCCCTTTGTTATAACTGTAAGCAGGAACCCCAAGAAGATGTTGCTGGATTTGCCCTAAGACTACAGGAATTGTTCAAAAAGCTGCAACAAAGGGACGCCAGGGGGATGGGTGATGTAGATCAACTCCTCCGTGATCACTTTGTTGCTGGACTTTCAGACCTTTCCACACGCCGTGAGTTACAAACGCACATTGTCTTACGACCTGCCCTGTGTTTTGCAGATATTAAACAGGAGGCTTTGCTGCGGTGTGGGTCTGATGGGGGGCAGCATGGAGGCCGCCTGTCATCAAATTAAGGGGAGAAACCCGACCACCGTCGGCCAACTGGACCTAGAGCAGTTAAAACTGGACTTAAGAAAAGAGATGGCCTTGGAGTTGAAAGAGCAGATGGCCAGTCTAAGTAAAGAACTGGTGTCCACCTTGAAAGCAGATTTAGCCACTAGCAGCACAGGCCAAGCCCCCCCTCAACATCAATACACCCAATCTTATGGCCCCGCTAGACTGCCCCCACCTAATCCTCCTCACTCCCAGTTTATTTCCAATGAGTCTATAAACCGCTATGGCACAGACGGCAGACCTATTTGTAGGCGATGCCATCAGCCGGGTCATATACAACGTTACTGTAAGAGAGAACAAGGGCAGCGTTTCCCCCAACAGCCACCTTTAAACTAGTCAACCCCACTGCCGAGGATCGGACGGTGGGGGAAGTTGCCGCACAGCCACCCTGTGACGGAATATCTAAGGAGGTCCTTATAGGAGACAGCCCCATAATCTGTGTCGAAATGGGAGGTGAGTCTGTCCAATGTCTCCTCGACACAGGTTCCCAGGTTACACTGCTTCGGTTTCTTCACTGCAAAGTTTGGCTACCAGGGGGCCCTATTGCAAGACCCATCTACCTGGCTTCGACTCATGGCAGCCAACGGACAGGTGATCCCTATCTGGGCTGTGTAGAACTGGATGTTCAAATAGGAGACACCACCTTGCCAAAATGTGGAATTGTGATTGTTAAAGATAACTGCCTCCCACGTGTCCCAGGTTTGCTTGGAATGAATATCATCCATAGTTGTTGGGGTTGTCTGTTTACAGATGATCAAGGGGGTGCCAAAACCCTGACTGTGCAGGCCAACTCTATGGGACAACAGAGGTGGAGAGAGGCCCTGGAGGCATGCCGACAAGAGACCCTGTTTGCAGACCCAGATGGAAAGGTGGGGTGTAGGAGTCGCATTTAAGTTTATTTCTATTTGCATAATTTATTTATACATTTGTGTTGGGAGTGTGCACCCTCTACAGGTGGCGAGGGTGCTGTCCTATATATGGGTGCGCATTGCCCATGGCGAGGAAGGCGGGTGACAGCAGATACCGTCATTGACCTCAGCCTCAGCCTCATGCTCAGCCCTGACGCCATGCATTTTATTTCATGTTATGTTTTCTTTGCAATAAATTCTAAGCAACAGTGAACGGTAAACTCTTTTTGGATTTTATTTGGAAGGAAGGCTGCGAGTCTGACAAACTGCACCCGCACGCTCCAGGTGGTAAAAACAATAGAAAACTGGAACAGGGGTTAAAGGAAAAAACAACTTAAAGTGTTTTTTGCCACTTCACGAACTCAAAAGGATGTCTTCATACCTCCAAAACAGGAAGTGATCCTGGTAGGTCGGGTACGCGCAGGGCCAGGAGGCCGGAACGACACTGGACTTGTGGAGCCTATTACTGAATCCATGTCGTGGAGGCTGGCCCGGGAAGTGGTCAACGTGGAGGGTGGCCGAATACCCCTCCGTGTCATGAATACGAGTGAGTCAGTGGTCTTCCTCCGCCGCCACCAAAGATTTGGCCAAATGTTTTTACTACAACCAAGTGACATTTACTCTGGTGCAGTGAACCTCCTTTCAACAGGGTCCAGTGAAGTAATGGTGCATCTGCAGCAGGTGGCGCCAACAAACTTCCCAGAGGTCCCCAGTGCCTGTAGATCTCACCACAGCAGATTTGACAGAAGCCCAACATGCAGAAGTAACAGCTTTTCTGAGTTGCTTCCAGCATGTATTCTCTAGGGATGACAATGACTATGGCCAAACAGCTACAGTGCTACACCAGATTCCTACAAACGGCGAAGTTCCGGTGAGAGCGCCACCGTCAGATTCCCCAAAACCTGTACCAGGAGGTCCGCACTATGCTGCAGGAAATGCTTGAGGCTGGAGTTATTCAGAAGAGCTGCAGTCCGTGGGCGTCACCTATCGTGCTGGTACGTAAAAAAGACGGCACTTTAAGGTTTTGTGTTGATTACCGCAAGTTAAATGCTGTGACACGTAAAGATGCATTCCCTCTGCCTCGTGTGGAGGAATCACTAACCATGCTGTCTAAGGCTTTTTACTTCTCTACCCTGGACCTTGCCAGTGGATATTGGCAGGTTAAAGTACATCCTGAGGACAGAGAAAAGACTGCTTTTACTACCCCAATGGGGTTGTTCGAGTTTGACCACATGCCCTTGGGTCTTTGCAATGCCCCGGCTACATTCCAAAGACTAATGGAGTCCTGTCTGGGTGATAAAAACTTTGAAACACTACTTATCTATTTGGATGACGTCATTGTGTTCTCTCCTGATTTTAAAACTCACCTCGAAAATCTGGAACTGGTGTTTGATCGACTGGCCCCGTATGGTTTAAAACTAAAACCCTCTAAATGTCACTTGTTTCGTCAGCAGGTGCAGTACTTGGGGCATGTTGTCTCAGCAGATGGAGTCAGACCCATGGTGGACAAGGTAAAGGCGGTGACCGACTGGCCGCCCCCGCAGACCGTGAGGGAACTTCGCTCTTTCTTGGGGCTGGTGGGGTATTACTGCCGTTTCATCAAGGACTTTGCCCGCATAGCAGCACCCCTTCATGCGTTGTTGGTGGGCATATCAAAAGCGTGTGGAAAGAAGCGCAGTCCCCCTCTGAAACAGTGGACCCCAGAGTGTGTAAAGTCTTTACAGAGCTTAAAACAGGCATTGACCCAAGCCCCGGTCCTGGCTTATGCAGACTTTTCCTTACCCTTTTCCCTATACACTGATGCAAGCAACCACGGGTTGGGTGCGGTCTTGGCCCAAACCCAGGATGGAATTGAGACGGTCATTGCTTATGCCAGCTGTAGTTTGCACCCCACAGAGAAAAATGACTAATTATAGCTCATTCAAGTTAGAATTTCTGGCCCTCAAATGGGCAGTTACAGAATAATTTCATGAATATCTGCTGGGCTCTACATTCACCGTCTTCACTGACAATAACCCCCTCTCATCTACAGACTGCAAACCTGGGAAGTGTCGAACAGCGCTGGGCAGCTCGCCTGGCCAGCTACCAGTTTACCATCAAGTACCGCCCTGGCAAGGCCAATGCCAACGCAGATTCCCTGTCATGAGTACCAGTGGGCGGTGATGAGAGGGAGGAAGAAGACTCCACTGATGCGGCCCCCTTAGCTATTGTAACTCCAGAGGTGGTTAGTGCTTGTTGTGTGGGTACCGGGAGGCTGTCCTTTGGCCATTTACATGTCAAGGCTCAAGTCAACCAGACCTCAGCCACTGACCTCTTTCCAGGCTGGACGGATACCGACTGGCACCAAGCACAGGAAGAAGACTCGTCCATTCTCACCATTCGGACATGGCTGGAGAACATCTCCCCTAGCTGTGAGGCCAGGAGCAGACTGACAGCCGAGGGGACAAGATTGTGGAAGGAGAGGAGACGACTAACCATCCAGGCTGGTGTACTTCGTAGAACTGCGAAAGATCCTTCTACCGTGGAACCAGTACTCCAGATTGTGGTGCCAAAACAGTTGAGGGCGGAAATATGGGCTCTTTGCCATGATAAAGCTGGCCATTTTGGTCCCCGTAAAACCCAGCTCTTCATATGGAGTAGATTCTACTGGCC
The DNA here is from genome assembly GCA_034670405.1 of Hoplostethus atlanticus. Taxonomy (NCBI): domain Eukaryota; kingdom Metazoa; phylum Chordata; class Actinopteri; order Trachichthyiformes; family Trachichthyidae; genus Hoplostethus; species Hoplostethus atlanticus. The sequence goes on along the minus strand of JAXDDX010000128.1, from coordinate 1,091,515 downwards.
AGGACAGACGTTGGATATCCAGAACCGGTATTCCTCCTGTCCCAGATGTGTCCTCCATAAAGCTCCAGGGCAAAGCATCGCAAAGAAAGCCCCCTTGGCTCCCATCATCACCTCCTTCCCAATGGAGATGGTATCCATGGATTTCCTGAAGGTACACCCTGCCACTAATGGTCATCAATATGTACTCGTTATTACTGATCGTTTTACCAAATTTGCTTGGGCTGTCTCTACCAGGGACCAATCTGCCTCAACGACTGCCACAGTCCTATGGAAACATGTGATCCAAACGTTTGGTAGTCCCCAACGCTTCCACGCGGACCAAGGGCAGAACTTTGAGTGTGCCATTGTTAAAGAACTCTGTAAGTTATATGGCACAGGAAAAAGCCACAGCACTCCTTATCACCCTGAAGGAAACGGTAGTTGTGAGCGTTTTAACAGAACCCTGCTAAATCTCTTGGGGACACTGGAGAATGACAGGAAGGCTACTTGGCCAGAGTACATACAGGAACTGGGTTTTATGTACAACAGTGTCCATAGCGCTACTGGCCAAACCCCATACTACCTGATATTTGGTAGGCACGCTCGACTGCCCTTGGACCTTGTTCTCGGAGTCCCGAACCCAGAGGCCTCCCCCCCGCAAACTGATTGGGTCAACAAACATCATGAACGTCTCCAGTATTCCTATCAAAAGGCAAAAAGTAAACTGGAAAACTCTGTCAGTCGCCAGAAGGAAAAAGCAGACCAAAGACTTCAGAACGCCCCTCTTCTACCAGGAGAACGAGTGTTGCTGCGGCAACGGGGAGCGAAGGACTAGGGTAAGCTGGCAGACTTCTGGGAGAAAGATCCTTATGTAGTGGTAAGAAGGCCCAATATGGAACTCCCAGTATATGTAGTTAAACCTGAGCAGGGTAGTGGTAACGAAAAGGTTTTGCACAGGAACTTGTTACGCCCTTGTCCTCTTTCTTATGTACCTTGCACTGTCTCTAGTCCACCACAAACTGCTGCCCCGGAAAGTACAGGCAGTATTGGGGTTTCTTACCCGTGCCCACAGCTGATCCAACAGCCCCCACAGCACCGGTCGTTGTCCCGTCTGCGCTCCCAGCCGCGACCGTCCCAGAGGCCATGGACCCTGTGGTGCTGCCGGGACACCAGTCCCCAACGCGGTCAGACATACTCCTGAGGAGATCAACAAGAGCCACCAAGGGACTACCACCTGGTTGATTTCAGCAATAGCCAGGTTAGTTAATCTTAGCCCTGAGGACATGGTTCTGAAAAAATGGGGGGGGGAAATGACTGGTGTCTGTGTCTCATGGGTGTGTCTCTCCCCTCTCCACATGAGCTGTATGCTAGAGGAGGACCCACATAAGTTCTGTACTGAAGTGGAATTATGTTGACTTTGCTGGACAGACACAAACTACAGATTCAGGGTAACTGATTTATTAAAAACACAGTGTTAATGGAGCCAAGTCTTTAGGTAACAACTAGGGAGCTCTGGTCTTAACCCTGTAAAACCCAAATATAGAAAAAAAAATGAGCAAAAATTGTTTTCACCTCAGATGTTGTTGTAGGGGGCCTCTGATGCAGAAATTAAAGGGTTTCGAAAATTTGTATGTTTTAGTAAGTTTTTAGGGACATGTTGTAATATTGCAACGTTGGCCCTAGTTTGGAGCAGAATTTCTGTGTTTATACTCACATTGTTTGAACAAATATACAAAACAACTAAGGGTTCATTTGCAGGGTTGAGTGCTTATGTTGCCCCATAACAGTCTATCATGAATAATAATCAGTCATATTTTTTTGTGAAGTCATTTATTAATAAAAAAAAAAAAGATAAAACTGTATTTACAAAATCCCTTCTGAGCATTCAATGTCCCAGTGTTCAGCCATGTTCATTTGCAGTGATAGTCCCAGAAACAGTTCTTTTCCTCTGAAAAGCAAAGACAAACATTACACTTGTTGCATAGGGTGTTGGTATATCCTGTATTGCAGTGTCTGCAGCGCCCTCTGTTCGTCTTCACCGGGAAATGGGCGATGAGGTCTTTGCGTACATCCAGCGGGGGGTGTGCAGATGACCTTTTGGCTAGGACCCCATTTGATGGACTTCCATCACCTGATGGTCTCTTCTGAGCACTCAAGGGGCTCCTTGATGTCCCTGTCTGCGTTTCTGGGCTCCTATTGCCTGAAGATGGTCGCCCTCTCTTTGGTGTGTTGAGTGTTGTATTCACCAGGATGAGAGAGGATGCTAGTTGTGCCTGAAACTGTCTCCTGTTCAGTATCTCCTTCTTTGAAATATTGAGAGCTTTGCAGTCCCGCTTGTAGAGGAGCCAGGTGTTGATCACAGCGAGGATGATGGTGTGCCAGAAGATGTAGGTGTACCAGCGGTGAGATTTCATGGGGAACTTGTACTGGAAACGGCATCATTGGTGATATCAGGACCAGAAAAATCAGTATTGGGACTGATGAAATCCTTTTTCAGCCAACGATACCTGTCACAGGGCATGGTGTGTTTGTTAGTTTGGGGCTCAATGTCCACATAATCATCAGCTGGGCAGTCAGTGGGCTGTAGACTTTCTTTGTCCACTTCACCGGCATCTTCATCTGCCTCTTCGTCACTCGTATCAGTGTCTGATTCCATCTCAAAATCACTGTCTCCATTTTGGATGGCATCAATCACATCCTGCACACTGTAAAGAACACCTCTCTTTGCTGGTGGCATTCTGAAATGGAAAAAGTAAAACAAACATAAATAAATATGTAAGTAAGTAATACATATGAGCATATATTCTCCAGGCTAAATAATTTCAATTCAAATGTATCCTAATCTTACTTTCACATTCCACCAAATTCACACAATAGTGTCTGGATAGCCTATTATGCTCTCTACTTATCATACTAAAAGGGAACACTTCACATCCCAGAACATTCTCACCTGTCCCTGAACAATGCAACGAGCATCCCCATGTCCCCATGTAATGTGTAAGGTGCAACTGCTATTTTGACTACCACCCTCACCCAGGTATGTAGAATTACAACATAGACATAACATGCTCAAAATCACATTTGATGAATGTATTCCACAATAACTAAATATCTACATGTTATAGACATTGTAATCATCATAAAAAAAAAAATATTTAAGGCATTTTACTTACTTGAATCTTGACAAATCCAGTCCAATTAAACAAAGATGAGTCTGAAGCAAAGTTTGCAGGTTGTGTGAGTTCATGGCCTGATGGCCGGACCTATAAACACATTTACCATCCAATAGCATTGCAGGGTTAAACAATAGGACCCACTGACTATCTAAATGTGATCTTTTAAAAAAACAAACAATTGCCGATTTTTTTCTTTTAGGATAGCTAAAACTGATGTAATTTTGCAACAGTGGGCCTTACAGGGTTACGAACAACTCAACAATAACTAAAAAACAGTAAGCAGCATGCATTAGAAATAAAACACCATTAAAAACATACACAACACACATTAAACTTAAAACTAGTAAAACTATAAATAGTTCCCCTGACCAGAGCTCTCCTGTAAATCACGCATTAATTAAAACCTGCTGTCTGCACAGTTACCCGATACAAGCAAAGATAAAAACACATCCAGATAAAAAACCCATTAACAAACAGTGTTAAAACCAGGAGGGAACACGAGCTGGGCAGCGACGGCAATGACGCCATGCATAGAATCTCGGCTCTACAGGAAATCTTATACAATGTATCTACACACAATCATGTGACTATACCACATCGTCGATTGTCCCTCTGCCTCGCTCCAACCCGCGTTCACTGTACAGTTTCTTGTCCGGCCGGCCGGCAAATAAAAAACACTTCTTGTCCCTGTATCTTTCCTCCTTTTAAAACCCCGGGGCCTGGAACCTGGAGGCTCCCCATTGGCCAGCCGACACCCACACTCAGGCTTGATGGGCATCAGCCTTGCCCGTGCAGCTCATGTGGAGAGGGGTGAGACACACCCATGAGACACAGACACCAGTCATTTCCTTACATTTGACAGCATAATGGAACTTTATGAATCTAAGAGGGCAACTAACAAGAAAGTATCCCAGATACTAAAGCCATCACATGAAAGTCTAAACCCAGGGGAGCAGACAGCCCTTAACTACCTGCTATGATATGTGAGAAGCATTGACCAGAGGAAAGTTGAGATCTTACGCTTCTGTACAGGGTCCACTGGGATGTGTAAAGACAAAATAGAAGTAACATGTAATAGGTTGTGTGCTTTAACTCGCAGGCCTGTGGCACACATGTGGAGCAGTTCTTGAATTACCATGCACCTACAGCTCATACCCAGAGTTACGTGCAGAGATTGACATAGTAGATATTGTATGACACTATGCTAAAACACATTTCATTCTATTGACATTTTCAATCTTATGGTGTTTGTCTAATTTATAAAATAAACTTCTACAGCTTTGTATTTAGCAGTTAATTACAATTAATAGATGTTCAATCATTAATGGCATTAATGGATAAAGCAGTACTTTTTCAATGTTTTGTCATAAAGCTAATCTATGCTAAGGTGCCAGGTCACTCATATTAAAAGACAACATACTTTAAATCTGTTACTATTTGGCCTGGCAAATAATTTTGCCTTTATTTCCCAGGTTTTAAGATATCTGCAAGTTGGTAAGTGAGAAAATATGTTCTTGGAGACCCTTTGTTCTGCAGTGGTTCTGCAGTGGTTTGGCAGTGGCGATAACAGCCGCCACTCTTCTGGGAAGGGTTTCCACAAGCTTTTGGAGTGTGTCTGTGCAGCTTCAGCCAGGGGTGACCAAGGATGACTGGGGTGTGGGGTGATGAGATGAGGTGGAAACGGATTTGTTCCCGGTGATTACCGGAGAGGATGAGGAGCAAGGGTTTGGTCTGGTGCGTAACTTGAGCCAGGAGTCTTCCATTCAAGGCGTTGGCATTCAGAGGGGAGGCTAGTGGTTCAATGGCGAGGCCTCCTCGACAGAGGTAACAGCGGGAGACGGGCTTGGGCCGCGGAGGATGGATGAACCCCCAGCCTTGCATGTGGTGGTGGAGCAGAGCGAGAGGTGCTCAGTGAGTGGAGACGACCAGCCTTCTGCCTGCACTGCTCCCGCAGGCGGTTATCTAGCCTGATAGCCAGGGAAACAATGGATTTAAAGTCAGTGGGTTCATCACGAGTAGCTATTTTATCCTGTAATTGCTCACTGAGTCCATTCAAAAATGTTCCCTGTAGAGCCTCGTCATCCCACCTATTTTCTGAAAAATAGTCTGAAACGTTCTATTGTTTGGTATACTTAACATCTATAGTGATATATAAGTTACATGACTGACTGAACTGTAACACATACACCGATCAGCCATAACATTAAAACCACCTGCCTAATATTGTGTAGGTTCCCCTCGTGCCACCAAAACAGCTCTGACCCGTCGAGGCATGGACTCCACAAGACCTCTGAAGGTGTCCTGTGGTATCTGGCACCAAGACGTTAGCAGCACATCCTTTAAGTCCTGTAAGTTGCGAGGTGGGGCCTCCATGGATCGGACTTATTTTTCCACCACATCCCACAGATGCTCGATCGGATTGAGATCTGGGGAATTTGGAGGCCAAGTCAACACCTTGAACTCTTTGTCAAGATTCAAGATTCAAGAACTTTATTTGTCACATACACACACGGGGTGTGCAGTGAAATGAAAAAGTGGCAATGCTCAACGGGAATGTGCAAAGGGCAACAGTACACAGTATTTACAATAAAAGAACAACACAATATTTACAGTATTACAGTAAGAGCTCTTATATAAAAAAAACAACACAATATTTACAGTAAGAGCACTACAAAATTATAGTAATATGAGAAATTGTATATATGTATATAAATTGTGTGTGTGTGTGTGTGTGTGTGTGTGTGTGTGTGTGTGTGTGTGTGTGTGTGTGTGTGTGTGTGTGTGTGTGTGTGTGTGTGTGTGTGTGTGTGTGTGTGTGTGTGTGTGTGTGTGTGTGTGTGTGTGTGTGTGTGCATAAGAGGGGCAGTGTGTGTGTCTTGGTGGGGGCCCTGGTGAGGTCAGAGTTCACAGTCCTGATGGCCTGAGGAAAGAAACTCCGTCTCAGTCTCTCTGTTTTTGCAGCGTGACTACGGAGGCGCTTGCCTGACCGCAGCAGCTGAAACAGTCCGTTGTTGGGGTGGTGAGGATCCTTCATGATCCTGCAGGCTCTGGTTCTGCACCTCCTGGTGTATAAGTCCTGCAGGGTGGGGAGTGTAATTCCAATAGTGCGCTCGGCCGAACGCACTACTCTCTGCAGAGCCTTCCTGTCCTGAGCGGAGCTGTTGCCAAACCAGGCAGTGATGCTTCCTGTCAGGATGCTCTCTACAGCTCCAGAGTAGAAGGACTGAAGGATCCTCCGGGAGACTTTGAATTTCCTCAGCTGCCTGAGGTGGTAAAGGCGCTGCCTCGCCTTTCTCACCAGAGTGTCAGTGTGTGTTGTCCATGTCAGATCTTCGGTGATGTTGACTCCCAGGTATTTATACCTGCTCACCCTCTCCACAGTATTCCCATTAATCCCCAGTGGTGAGTACGTCCTCTGTTGTTGTGTCCTCCTGAAGTCCACAATCAGCTCCTTAGTTTTGGTGACATTCAGGAGGAGGCTGTTGTCCTGGCACCAGAGTGACAGATCAGCAACTTCCTCCAGGTAGGCCTTCTCGTCGTTGTTGGAGATCAGGCCCACCACCACTGTGTCATCCGCAAACTTAATGATGGTGTTGGAGCTGAACCTGGCCACACAGTCATGTGTGTACAGGGAGTACAGTAGGGGGCTGAGGACGCAACCCTGGGGGGATCCTGTGTTCAGGGTGAGGGGGTTGGAGGTGTGTCTACCCACCCTGACCACCTGGGGCCTGGCGGTCAGGAAGTCCAGGATCCAGGCACACAGGGGGGTGTTCAGTCCCAGCTCCATCAACTTGCCAGCCAGTCTGGTGGGGACTATGGTATTGAAAGCTGAACTATAGTCAATGAACAGCAGTCTCACATAGCCCCCCTTCCGGATGTCCAGATGAGAGAGTGTGGTGTGCAGTACCTGGGAGACAGCATCATCCGTGGATCTGATGGGACGATAAGCAAACTGCAGCGGGTCCATGGAGCAAGGGAGGAAGGCGCAGATGTAGTCCTTAATCAGCCTCTCGAAGCATTTCATGACCACCGAGGTGAGGGCCACCGGTCGATAATCATTTAGGCATGCTGGAGAAGCATTCTTGGGCACAGGGACAATAGTGGATCTCTTGAAGCAGGCGGGGACCACAGACTCAGCCAGGGAGATGTTGAATATAGTGGTGAACACTGGAGCTAGCTGATTAGCACAGGTCTTCAGTACTCGTCCAGATATGCCATCTGGACCAGCAGCTTTCCTGGTGTTCACCCTCATCAGAGCCCTCCTCACACTGTGCTCGGTCACAGAGAGTGTGTGTTCATCCCCAGCGGTAGAACTCACTCCGGTTGCGCTAACGGTGATGTTGTTAGCCGGCGAGCTAGCGCTGTTGTTGCTAGCCTCAAACCGTGCATAGAATGAGTTCAGGTCCTCCGCTAGGGATGCGTCGGCACTCACAATTGCGGGGGGTCTGCCCTGGTAGTCCGTTATAGTCCGTAGCCCCTGCCATAGGCGTCTGGTGTCGCGCTGCTCCATCTGCGACTCCACTCTGTCCCTATACCTCCTCTTGGCCTCCTTCACCGCCCTTCTCAGTCCATAGGACGCTGCCTTGTGCTCGTCCATGTTGCCGGATACAAGACCGGAGTTATAGGCAGCAGTGCGGGCGTTCAAAGCGTCGCGGATGGATTTATCAACCCACGGTTTTTGGTTAGGAAAGGACCTAACTTTCACCGTAGGGACGATGGTGTCCACTAGCATTGCTATGAAGCTCGTTACTACTTCCGTAAACTCGCTGACGTCCCTGGAACTGGATTGGAACATGCCCCAGTCGACGTCGCGCAGAGCGTCCTGTAGCTCAGCCTCTGATTGGTCAGACCACCGCTTTACGTCCCTCGTCACTACCGCTTCCCGTGCTATCCTTTGTTTATACTCCGGTAGCAGGAAAATGGCGGCATGGTCTGATTTGCCGAACGGAGGGAGAGAGACAGCCTTGTAGCCTCTCTTGAACGGCGTATAGCAGTGGTCCAACGTTCTTTCCCCTCTGGTAGCACACGTAATGTGCTGATGAAAGTTCGGCATGACTTTTTTTAGGTTCGCCCTATTAAAGTCCCCAGCCACCACCATAGCCGCGTCGGGATGCTTGTTCTGATGCCGACATAACACATCATGTAGGTCCGATAGTGCTACGTCGGTGTCCGCTTGTGGTGGTATGTAGACGGCTGTGGTGATGACCGAGCTGAACTCCCGGGGAAGGTAGAATGGACGGCATGAGATAGTCAGATGTTCCAGGTTCGACGAGCAGGAACGAGAAAGAGTCTTAATGTCCTTGGGGTTGCACCACTTGTTGTTGGTCATGAAGCAAACCCCTCCACCCTTAGATTTGCCAGACTCTTCCGTTCTATCCGCACGGAAAACAGAGAAGGACTCGGTTGGGCATATGACTCGATCCGGCACCAGCGGGGTCAGCCATGTTTCCGTCAGACAAAAGACGTTACAATCCCTCATGTCCCGTTGGAATCTAATCCTCGCCCTAACATCATCCAACTTATTATCCAGAGACTGGACGTTAGCAAGAAGGATGCTGGGCAGAGGTGGACGGTGGGCTTGAACTCTCAGTCTGTTCCGAATTCCGCTCCGTTTTCCCCGATGTTTCCTCCTTCGTCTCCCCGTAGGTGAGTCTCCACTGTTGTTATTGTGGCTCGCTCGTACTATCTCTGCCGGCCACGCTGGGTCGATGGGAAAAGTGGACAAAAACCTTTGTTTTGCGCAAAAGTTTATGTCCAAAAGTGTGCTGCGTTCGTAGGATGTTAGTGCCGATGTGTTTGAGCAAAAAAAGATATTAAAAACAAACACAAAAACTAAAAAAAACGCACAATCTCCGCGGAGCTACCACGACGGCGTCTAGACACGGCCGCGCCATCTTGGATCTGCCATGTTCCTCAAACCATTCCTGAACATTTTTTGCAGTGTGGCAGGGCGCATTATCCTGCTGAAAGAGGCCACTGCCATCAGGGAATACTGTTGCCATGAAGGGGTGTACTTGGTCTGCACCAATGTTTCGGTAGGTGGTACGTGTCAAAGAACATCCACATGAATGCCAGGACCCAAGTTTTCCCAGCAGAACATTGCCCAGAGCATCACACTACCTCCGCCGGCTTGCCTTCTTCCCAAAGGTCATCCTGGTGCCATCTCTTCCCCAGGTAAATGACGCACACGTACCCAGCCGTCCACATGATGTAAAAGAAAACGTGATTCATCAGACCAGGCCACCTTCTTCCATTGCTCCATGGTCCAATTCTGATGCTCACGTGTCCATTGTAGGCGCTTTCGGTGGTGGACAGGGGTCAGCATGGGCACTCTGACCGGTCTGCGGCTACACAGCCCCATAGGCAGCAAGCTGCGATGCACTGTGTGTTCTGACACCTTTCTATCATAGCCAGCATTAACTTTTTCAGCAATTTGTGCTACAGTAGCTCTTCTGTGGGATCAGACCAGACGGGCTAGCCTTCACTCCCCACGCGCATCAATGAGCCTTGGGAGCACATGATCCTGTCACCGGTTGTCCTTCTTTGGACCACTTTTGGTAGATACTAACCACTGCATACTCAGAAGACCTTCCGTTAGGAGATGCTCTGACCCAGTCGTCTAGCCATCATAATTTGGCTCTTGTCAAAGTCGCTCAGATCCTTACGCTTGCCCATTTTTCCTGCTTCCAACAAATCAACTTGAAGAACTTACTGTTCACTTGCTTTCCAATATATCCCACCCCTTGGCTGACACTTCACCTGTCAGTGGTTTTAATGTTGTGGCTGATCGGTGTATAGTTCCATCTCAAATCAGAGATCTGATTTTGTTCCTTAAATGCAGATACAAATCCAACGCTTGATAAGCATCACCCGGAAGATGCAACTGTGACTCCACCATGAGAACGTTGCAAATGTTGTAGATGTCTGTCACATGGCACTGCTGGTCGAAATGTGCATTCACTCCGACACAGCTGTACATCAGCTCTCTCCACTGAGGACATGCAGTCATCAGTTGTGTAGAGTTCTGGGAACATCTACATCACTTTGGGTCGACCGCTTTCATTCTTTGATGGTCTGATGACATATGAATCCCATACACAGGTGGTCTCACCTAATTCATCCTGGAAATATACAGTATATTAACAGTATATTAACAAGTAAGAAAACAAGTGACTGATCAGTAATACAATTTAGTATCCTCATGTGGGCCATAGATAAGTTATGAGAGAGCTTGATCCAAAGAGCAGATCCCTTTTTTCATGTTTCGTTCATGCAGGTGTGAATTACTATGATATTATGTCATGTTTCGTTCATGCAGGTGTGAATTACTATGATATTATGTATTACTCTCCAAGTATTATGTGCTATCTGGGCTCCCGTAGGTATTGTTGTTACCGCTGGTGTTTGTGGGTAATTGAGTCCAGATAATGATAATAATGAACACAATGTCATGCTGTGCTGTAGGCTACACCTGTTACATTTACTACCAGTAAACTAAGTTCATGTTTATACATCTCTGCCTCAGTCTCGGTTATTTGTAGAACTTTTTATTTTTTTTTTTTTTAATTTTTCCCCAGTTTCTCCCCAATTTGACATTGCCAATTCACCCTGCCTAAGCGGTCCCGGTCACTGCTCCACCCCCTTTGCCGGCCTGGAGAGGGTGTAGACTACCACAGGCGCTAGTGCAGCGACCAGGACACATACCCTTGTCATGCAAAGTTCTTTAGTGCGCTCGCAAAATTGCAATGTGAAACCAAAACTAACCGGATCAAATGTATACAATGTAACAAAAATATGAACCTTGGTCCGGACTTTCAGGTGTGAAAATGCCCCAAGTCTTCGTCTTGTTGCTGTCTCCCTGTTGTCGTGTGTGTCTCTCTCTCCCTGCAGGTTGGTGGGTGTATCCCTGAGGGCTCCTGTCTGCACAGCTGATTCCAATATCACATCTTCCCCTGTGTATATTAGCTCTGCCCCTCATACATGCTCACTGCTTTTGTGTCTAGTTTGTCTACCCCTATGCCTATTGTCTGTACTAGCTTTCCCAGTCTACTAAGTTCCTTGTCTGCTTTTGATATTATCTGTATCACATCTGATTACTCTATAGTAAAGTCTTTCTATTCTGAGAACCTCTGCTTCCAGCCTGGGTCCACTAGTACTCGATCACTACAGGTTAAATGACAGAGACAAGGGTGGCATATCTGACATTACATGAAAAAGAACCTTGGTGTTATGGCAATTTGTTTCAGTGAGGTCAGAAAAATTGTGCCCTCGTATTTTCAACTTGCATTAAAACGTCTCATCAGGTCTTTAAGAATGTCAAGACTTTAGGTGCTTTCCATATATCTCTCTTTAAGACATGAATATCCTCAGCCAAGGCAGAGGGGTATTCTTAGGCTTTTTCACGTATGAGAGGAGCAATTTGGTCCAGTAAAGAAATACAGATACTGTTGAAAGTTTTTCAAATGTCAACATTCATAAAGGGCTGAATCTGAAAGGCAGGGGGCACAAATGCTTCGGAAAACTTGGTCACAGAAGTGGGTGTAAAAATACGAGAGCTCGCTAGGATTTGTAAAGAACACATTATTGGAGGTCCATTGTGAATTTTCTGTATAGTTAGTTAAAGCACTGTCATGAGTCTCTCTCTCTCTCTCTCTCTCTCTCTCTCTCTCTCTCTCTCTCTCTCTCTCTCTCTCTCTCTCTCTCTCTCTCTCTCTCTCTCTCTCTCTCTCTCTCTCTCTCTCTCTCTCTCGGTTATATGTATGCTGTGGCAAACAAACCGTGTTGTCCAATCATATACACACACGTACCCTTGCATTAATACATGTACATGGTTGACTTTTGTTAATTTATACAAAACAAAAATGCTTTTATTTGCAACCGTTTTCTTGTGAGCTGTTTTAATGAAGAACAAGTCAGTCAAAGTTTCTTTCTGTGTGTGTTTGTTCTTTACCAGGAAAAGAGTCAGTCACTATCTCACTTATCCTCCTTTCTTTCTCTCTCTCTCTGTTGTCCCCTGTCGTCATGGTAACATAACTGAGATGAAGCTGTTGGTGAGCTGATTTTGTTGACAACTAGCCTCCTTGTACACATTGATCACCCTCTCTCTAATGACCAGTCTTTTCTCTCTTGGACACTGTCAGTCTGTCTGTCAGACACACTAATTCAACCACACACACAGAAAAAAAGAAGGAATAAATGCATTTGGATGGATGCCATTTAAACACACATTGTCTGCTTTGGTTTTAATCCCTTAGGGCAGGGGTGTCAAACCATGTGCCATGGAGGGCCGAGAGTATGCAGGTTTTCGTTCCAACCGAACAATACACCAGGGGCCTCATTTATAAAGGTTGCTACGCACAAAAAAGTGGCGTTAATGGGGGTGAAATGTGCGTACGCATATTTTACGTCGGGATTTATAGAAAAATTCTATGCGGTAAAAGTTGCGCAGTTCTACACATCCTTTCACCCATGCGTAGAGCTCACCGCAAAGTTTTTCAGACACGGGAATCAGCGACGCCCGATGGGGAGATCACAAAACAAAGCTCAGTCCTCTTAAAAACATAGTTTTATAAGTGTGCTTTCACAGGGATTGTGGTCTGTTGTATCTGTTAAGCCACTACTTAAAACCTATTTTTATACAAAGGCATTCTCTTAACTCTTATTTTATTGATTATTTTACCGGGCCGGCACCAGGATGAAGTGACTGAAGGGGCAATTTTTCATAAAATAAAACTCAGTGATTTAACCATGCAACAGCCTCAGAAAGGCTAAATAACAACATAATGAGGCTACTGTTCAAAATCAAAGAATACATTTATTAATCAGAGACTCACATAAGAACGGAGCACTGCAGAGAATTTATGAACGATAATGATTCTCTGTCAAAATCAGCAGGGGGAGGCGCGTAGAAACAGCAGTTTGCGGCTTGCATCTCTCTCTCTCTCTCTCTCTCTCTCTCTCTCTCTCTCTCTCTCTCTCTCTCTCTCTCTCTCTCTCTCTCTCTCTCTCTCTCTCTCTCTCTCTCTCTCTCTCTCTCTCTCTCTCTCTCTCTCTCTCTCTCTCTCTCCCCCACAATGGGGGGAATGTATTTACCACCACGAAAAGCAAGCAGGCTGAGAAACCAAACTAAGTGACGTGTCTGTCTGTCTATCGATCTCCTCAGCTCCGTTTCAGTGGGCTACTATGGACGCCCTAGCATACACCTATGGAAATATTTTTCTATAGATACATAAAGCTTAAACTGAGGGAGCAAAAATACAACTGAGGGGCTAAGCATATTTTACTCTCTCATATGTAGCTCCTTATGCTCAATGTTGTATAACTTAACTTAACTTAATTTTTAAATTGTTTTTATCATTTTGTTCGTCAGTTTGTCTACTATTTTTATTTTGTCTTCTAAAGCATTTTGTAACTTAAACTAAAGTTTATTTTTATTATTATTAAGGTGTGCCGGATTATTAGGGCTTGTGCTGTTCTCCACAATGTGGCACAGATGCCTCTACTGAGCCCCTAAACAGTACACCTTTACGGCGCTCAACCTCAGTGATGAGCACCTCGATCTCGCCTTTCTTGCAGTTGCCGTCTCTCCGTCTTTCCCTCATTGATAGTCCAACAAAGGCTCCTTAACAACGTCGGTATATTCCTGACCTATTTAGCATTGACCATTTATGGATGATTGTGGGACGACACTGGGAGGAGTAGTGGGAGGACACTGGGAGGAGTACACGAGCGCACAATTCACCGCAGGTGGGTATTTAGAAAGAGAAGACTGCGTACAGGTGTGCGCCGCAAGGTTTTATAGATCTGAATATTTTCTTGCGTTAGTAGATTCTGAGGTTTGTGCGTACGCAATGTTTTAGGATGGAATCTACGCAGTTTTATAAATGAGGCCCCAGGTGATTTCACTGATGATCACACCCTCAACCAGAGAGGAGGGGCTAATCAGTGAAATCACCTGGTGTATTGTTCGGTTGGAACGAAAACCTGCATACTCTCGGCCCTCCATGGCACATGGTTTGACACCCCTGCCTTAGGGTACTGTACTGTTAGCTAGGTAGGTGCTCCTGGAGTCATTGCATAAGGATTGCCTTTATAAAGTATATTTACTAAACAATAGCAGTTATATTAGTTTGCTAGCAGTTGACACTAGTAGGTAGCGTTTTTACTGGCATACTGTCTGTAGAAGTGTTGGTAGCATGCTGCTGCATAATTAGTATGTTTCACATGCACGCCTTTACCATATCCAGGGTTTGTATCCCAACCACACTATTGTCCATCAGCACACAAACATACACGTACTCACACATCCCCCTTGACCTGGCTAAAAAATTGGGTTATATAAATGAACAGTAAAACAAAAGTATACACAGGCACATAGAGATCCAGACACACTTTCAAATACACATAGATGCAAAAAGAATTCCACTGATAACACTGATATTTATTGATTTGTGTTTAACTGTTTCTACTAATCATCTACTAATGTTTATATTCATCTCAATAAATACTATACTGCTTCGGCAACACAGGTTGCTGTCCTGTCATAAGAATTTAATTGAACTGAATTGAATCACAAACAGAGTTTATCTGCTGCAGCATGATTTCATGAGGGTGTGTGTGTGTGCGCGTGTGTGTTTGCTGATGCACACGTGTTGGGGGTAGCATGCGTACAGAAATGTGTCAGGAGATATGTTCCAACTCTTTGCAGGACTGTACAAAGACTGTTGAAGTGTGCAAAAGAGTGTTCAACTCAATACTAGGTAGGTAGTTTGTGTGTGTGTGTAGCTACTGAATGTAATAACTGTCGGATAATGAACATTGGTATTGGTTGAAGAGTGAATTCATGCTAAAGTTTCTCTTTTTTGTTCTGTATCGTTCATCTAGACTGCACACACATGCACACACACAGAGCTACATATACTGCCAATCAACTTTGTGGAGAGAAACAAAGTGAAAGAGACAGACAGAAATGCAGAAAAAGATGGATGTGTTAAACAGTGTGAATAAGTGTGTGTGTGTGAGAGAGAGAGAGAGAGAGAAAGAGAGCTGTAGTTTCTATCCATCTATCATGAAACCACAGGCTGGTCACATGCAGTACATTAACTAGCCATTAGGAATCAATGGTTTATCTATAATGCATTATGGTCATAGATACATTAAGAAATCATGGCATCTGATTGATGTAATCTGGATGTGGTTGGGGGCAAAGCCTTTTAGCTAAAAAGAATAGTATAAAAATGATGATGAAAAATGGCTTGGTTTGGCTCCTGATGTGTACAAATGTAAAGGGTTAGGGTTATTTGTGGGGTAATAGTCAAGTGTTTCTATATGTAGCTCTGAGAATGAGACTTAGAGAGGAAACATCATCTCCGCTGTGCACAGCAAGATTTGTTGTCACCACTGGATGTTAAAAGCTTGTTTTACTATTTTATGATTTTATGGTTTATTTGTTCTTATCCTGCATTCATGCTGCTTTTGTTCCTCTTAACTTACAGCAGTTTTTATCTGTTCCTGAGCAACTATTGCAGCATCTCAAAACTACCGTTTATATCTAAGGTCCTTGAGAAACCAGTTTCCTCCAAACTTATATATTTTATGAACAATAATATATTTGAAACACTTAGAGCCCTCCACAGCACTGAGACTGTTAAAAAGTTACTAATGACCTACTCCTCAATGTCGACGCTCATGACTGCTCCATCCCCATTCTATTGGATCTCAGTGCAGCATTTGATACAGTTGATCATGCCATTTTGTTGAACCGCCTCAAAATGTGGTTTGGCGTTTCCGACACCACACTTTATTGGTGCCCTTCTTACTTCACTAACAGAGCATTCTCTGTTGTGAGGTTATTTCAGCCGCAAGCCCCCAGGATCAATTTAATGCCCTATTTTATTTTCAATTTATATGCTTCCTCTTGGTCACATTATTTGTAAACATAGGCCCTGTTCACACCTGGCATTAACATGCATCTTAGGTGATCCGATCACAAGTGGACGGCTCTAAGTACAGGTGTGAATGCACCCAAGACGCATTGAGGACGCATTGAGACTCAGACCACATTCGGAGGTGGTCATAGATACATTGCATATGGCCACATTCTTTTAGCAGTGTGTATGCGAATGTGTCCTGGGCCACATTGAAGGACCGCCTACTCAACTGACATCCTCTGCGTAAGCGGAAGTACGTACTCATTTGCGCGCAAATAAAGTGCGACTCAACGAAAGTAGAACGAAGTGCGACAACAGACAATAACTACAACAGGAAAAATTGATTCTCGTGGATGGAGTACACAAGAAACACACTGTCTGATTTCCATTTGGGTCGAAGAGTCAGTACAACGGAAATTCAATGATTCATATTGCAACCAGGTGATTTATGGAGGAGATTGCGAGAAAGATTGAGGCGAATGGTTACAGTCGATCATGGCTGCAATGCCAACGTAAAATCAAACACCTCAAGACTGCTTTCAGAAAAGCCAAGCACTCAAACAACAAGTCCGGTAGGACAGGATAAGCTGTCCCTTTTACGAGGAATTGGACAGGGTGGTAGGCGACCAACCATCATTCAGCCTCTTTTCAACTCCACGGGGGACACCATTGCAGATGCAGCAGTCACGTTGAGCAACACTACGCCTGCTGAAACCCAGGGCGACGACGACCACAGTGACGGTATGTACCTGGTTTGAGAAACAAACTTGAATTGTTTTAAAATGCATTCAACAATCTGACCCCAGTCCTATATATTACGATCGTGTTACAGGACCCAAGTGCAAACTACAGACACAGAGACGTTGGTAGGGAAAAAACAGGTTTTACTGGGGAATTAGTACAGAGAATGGCAAGATAGGAATGGCAAGCTGGGGAGACGGGCTGGTGCAGGAGCGGGGTGAACGGAGCTGGGAGACAGGCATACAGGACGACAGGCAGGGAACCAGGAAGACAGACAGGCGGTGGTAGGTCGGCAGGCGGGGAGTCAGGGAAGGAGACTGGATCTGGACACAGGACAACAGGGTTAGTCAAAGGCGTAGGAGAAACTTTGAGATAACTCTGCAAATCGGCCGAGCAGCGAGACTGACGAGCCAGTACAAACAACGATCTGGCGATGAGTGGTTGGAAAGCCGGGGTTCTTATACAGGAGGAGATGACTTGATGGATTGCAGGTGTGCGGGGTAGAGCAGGTGAGCGGGAGGTGGTGATGAGCCAGGGAGGAGCCGGAGTCTGGAGCCACGCCCGCCAACACACACACACACACAGACAGACAGACAGAGACAGACAGGTAGAGAGGCCCAATCCCAATGTCCCCCCTCACGGACTCACGGACTTTGAGGCGCGTTCCCGCTAAGTCCGCGAGGGTTTAGGGCTGTCCCACTGTCAAATCGTCAAGTGCATGAGGGCTCTCTCGCAGACTTTTTGAGCCCTTTATGCACACTTTCCGTAAGTCCGCATCGATGCAGACTTTGCCTGAGGGAATTACCCACAGTTCATAGCGTTAAATACGGGGTTAAATTTTTGCTTGATGATGCTGTTTTGACAAAACGAGTCAATTGATTACTCGTCCACTCTGTAAGGCAAGAGCCTGGAAGACGTTCAGATCGGGCAGTCGGTCCCTTAAGTGCCTTGGTCATGAAGAAAGTAAAAAATGTAAAATAAAAAGTCCCAAACCCACAATCGTACATAAAAAAAAAAAATTGGTGTTGTCAAGGTAACGCGATATGTCGCAAAGTGCTGTCCCATTCCTATTTATACAATTTCGAGCCCTTGCAGCCTCTCGCACTCAAGCACTCAAGCACCAGGTGACGTCAGTTAAGTCTGTGAGAGTTCAGGGTTTAGGCTTTAGGGGGGACATTGGGATTGGGCCAGAGACTGCTAGGAGGCAGAAGTGGAGGGCGTGACACTATATTACGATGGCGTGACCGTGTCTAGACGCCGTCGTGGCAGCTCCGTGGAGATTGTGCGTTTTTTTAGTTTTTGAGTTTGTTTTTGATATCTTTTTTTGCACAAACACATCGGCACTAACACTCTACGAACGTAGCACACTTTTGGACATAAACTTTTGCGTAAAACAAAGGTTTTTGTCCACTTTTTCCATCGACCCAGCGTGGCCGGCGGAGATCTTACGAGCGAGCCACAACAACAGTGGAGACGCATCTCCGGGGAGACAAAGGAGAAAACATCGAGGAAAACGGAGCGGAATTCAGAACAGACTGAGAGTTCAAGCCCACCGTCCACGTCTGCCCAGCATCCTTCTTGCTAACGTCCAGTCTCTGGAAAATAAATTGGATGATGTTAAGGCGAGGATTAGATTCCAACGGGACATGAGGGATTGTAACATCTTTTGTCTGACGGAAACATGACCCCGCTGGTGCCGGATTGAGTCATATGCCCAACCGAGTCCTTCTCTGTTTTCCGTGCGGATAGAACGGAAGAGTCTGGTAAATCTAAGGGTGGAGGGGTTTGCTTCATGACCAACAACAAGTGGTGCAACCCCAAGGACATTAAGACTCTTTCTCGTTCCTGCTCGTCGAACCTGGAGCATCTGACGATCTCATGCCGTCCATTCTACCTTCCCCGGGAGTTCAGCTCGGTCATCACCACAGCCGTCTACATACCACCACAAGCGGACACCGACGTAGCACTATCGGACCTACATGATGTATTATGTCGGCATCAGAACAAACATACCGACGCGGCTATGGTGGTGGCTGGGGACTTTAATAGGGCGAACCTAAAAGAAGTCATGCCGAACTTCCATCAGCAGATTACGTGTGCTACCAGAGGGGAAAGAACATTGGACCACTGCTATACACCGTTCAAGAGAGGCTACAAGGCTGTTTCTCTCCCTCCATTCGGCAAATCAGACCATGCTGCCATTTTCCTGCTACTGGAGTATAAACAAAGGATAGCACGGGAAGCGGTAGTGACGAGGGACGTAAAGCTGTGGTCCGACCAATCAGAGGCCGAGCTACAGGACGCTTTGTGTGACGTCAACTGGGACATGTTCCAATCCAGTTCCAGGGACGTCAGCGAGTTTATGGAAGTGGTTACGAGCTTCATAGCAACGCCAGCCGACACCATCGTCCCCACAGTAAAAGTTAGGTCCTTTCCTAACCAAAAACCGTGGGTTGATAGATCCATCCGCGACGCTTTGAACGCCCGTACTGCTGCCTATAACTCCAGTCTTGTATCTGGCAACATGGACGAGCACAAGGCAGCGTCCTACGGACTGAGAAGGGCGGTGAAGGAAGCCAAGAGGAGGTACAGAGAGTGGAGTCGCAGATGGAGCAGCGCGACACCAGACGCCTATGGCAGGGGCTACGGACTATAACCGACTACCAGGGCAGACCCCCCGCAATTGTGAATGCCGACGCATCCCTAGCGGATGACCTGAACTCATTTTATGCACGGTTTGAGGCTAGCAACAACAGCGCTAGCTCGCCAGCTAACAACAACACTATTAGCGTGGCCGAAGTGAGTTCTACCACTAGGGATGAACACACACTCTCTGTGACTGAGCACAGTGTGAGGAGGACTCTGACGAGGGTGAACACTAGGAAAGCTGCAGGCCCAGATGTCATATCTGGGTGAGTACTGAAGACCTGTGCTAATCAGCTAGCTCCAGTGTTCACCACAATATTCAACCTCTCCCTGGCTGAGTCCGTGGTCCCCACCTGCTTCAAGAGATCCACTATTGTCCCTGTGCCTAAGAATGCTTCTCCAGCATACTTGAATGACTACCGACCGGTGGCCCTCACCTCGGTGGTCATGAAATGCTTTGAGAGGCTGATTAAGGACTACATCTGTGCCTTCCTCCCTTGCTCCATGGACCCGCTGCAGTTTGCTTATCGTCCAAACAGATCCACGGATGATGCTGTCTCCCAGGTACTGCACACCACACTCTCTCATCTTGACAGCCGGAAGGGGGGCTATGTGAGACTGCTGTTCATTGATTATAGTTCAGCTTTCAACACCATAGTCCCCACCAGACTGGCCGGCAAGTTGATTGAGCTGGGACTGAACACTCCCGTGTGCCTGGATCCTGGACTTCCTGACCGCCAGGCCCCAGGTGGTCAGGGTGGGCAGACACACCTCCAATCCCCTCACCCTGAACACAGGATCCCCCCAGGGTTGCGTCCTCAGCCCCCTACTGTACTCCCTGTACACACATGACTGTATGGCCAGGTTCAGCTCCAACTCCATCATCAAGTTTGCGGATGACACAGTGGTGGTGGGCCTGATCTCTAACAACGAGAAGGCCTACCTGGAGGAAGTCGCTGACCTGTCACTCTGGTGCCAGGACAACAGCCTCCTCTTGAATGTCACCAGAACTAAGGAGCTGATTGTGGACTTTAGGAGGGCACAACAACAGAGGACATACTCACCATTGGGGATTAATGGGACTACTGTGGAGAGGGTGAGCAGGTATAAATACCATAAATACCTGGGAGTCCACATCACAGAGGATCTGTCATGGTCCACACACACAGACACTCTGGTAAGAAAGGCAAGGCAGCGCCTTTACCACCTCAGGCAACTGAAGAAATTCAAAGTCTCTCGGAGGATCCTTCAGTCCTTCTACTTTGGAGCTGTAGAGAGCATCCTGACAGGAAGCATCACTGCCTGATTTGGCAACAGCTCCGCTCAGGACAGGAAGGCTCTGCAGAGAGTAGTGCGTTCGGCGGAACGCACTACTCTATTGGAACTACACTGCCCACCCTGCAGGACTTATACACCAGGAGGTGCAGAACCAGAGCCTGTAAGACCATGAAAGATCCTTACCACCCCAACAACGGACTGTTTCAGCTGTTCCGGTCAGGCAAGCACCTCTGCAGTCACGCTGCAAAAACAGAGAGACTGAGAGGGAGTTTCTTTCCTCAGGCCATCAGGACTGTGAACTCTGACCTCACCAGGGCCCCCACCAAGTCCCACACACTGCCCCTCTTATGCACACACACACACACACTTAGGTAGCGACTACACATAATTTATATACATATATACACATTTTTCATATTTTACTATATTTTTTACTTATATTTCTTACCATTGTTAATAGTGCTCTTATTGTAAATAGTGTGTACTTGTTGCCCTTTGCACATTCCTGCTGAGCATTGCCACTTTTCATTTCACTGCACACCCTGTGTGTGTATGTGACAAATAAAGTTCTTGAATCTTGAATCTTGAATGTGATTGTTCTCAAGCTACCCTTTACGTCAGCAGCTGAGGCTGCCTGCACCACATGTAAATTTGTTTAAACAAATACTGAATATCATAACCTTCATGAAGCTAAGACCAGATGCAGCATCAACATCATCATCATTATCATCCCAATCCTCATCCGCATCATCATCAAAGCGACCGTCTACTTCCAGCTGTGGCCAAACCAGACAGAAGTTTGAAACAACCCTGGAGGCCTTCTCCAAAGCCATGTGCAACAGTAAGGACGATGAGGTGCTTATGCAGATGCAACGGACACAGCATGCCCATGAGGAGAAACTGTTTGGGATGATGATGCAGTCAATTGCATCTCTTGCCTCAGCCATGGCTTCTGCCCAACGCCCTCCTGTGCATGTGCCACCACCAGCACAACCGTCACAGTCTGTCCCCCCAGTCCACACAGTTTAACCCACCCCGGCAGGCAAGCCACTTGGATGCGGACGATAGCCCTCCGTCCTTCACCCACCTATAGGTCTTTGAATGCACATTTCAACTTGACCCCACTATAGGGCAAAGACTAAACAGTCAGTCCACTCTGTTTTAGTGGAAAAATCTGACGTATTTTTTTTTTTTCTTCTTCTTAATTTTAATTAATTTAAATTCATATTGTTGTTTTTCCTGAAGAGGCCCATAAATATGAGGCACCGCTGCACTGTTACTGTTATTTAACAGGGTTTTTTTTGTAAAGGAAAATGTTTAAACATTTGTGTGCACTACAGTTTTAAAATAAAAGATCTTAAAAACATTTCTTTGAATGCACATTTTTCCCTAGTGTTCCTCTGCTCTGAGGGTCTGATAGACCGAAAGCTCTAAATAAAGTTAAAAATTGCATACATCCAAGTGTGTGGAAACCTCCTCATTCAGTTTGGGCTCATTGCTTCTTCCAGCACCTTAGCAAAGATTTAGCCGAGTGGAGCGGTGGTCATCCTGCCATCCTGTCGTGGCAATTTAAAATCAATTGCACTTTGTCTAGTTGGTGAGAACAGCTCAATAAAGCTGTAACACAATATGTCTCTGAAGCTTCATTTAATTTTTCCAAGAGTTAAAACCACACCACACACATTTCTGCATGATTAATAGGCATAAGCATACATATTGTTAAAATTCCCATCACAGTTGTAACCTAACCTAATAACAAAAGGACCAGCATTGTTGTGGGTGAGTTGGAGACGTCACACATAAGGTGAAAATAAATTGAGAGAAAGGGAATGCCTGGACTTTATTACGTTTTCTATTCATAGTGAAAATGCCAGTGCTCAGTTCTCATTGAAAAATGTAGCGAGTACCCGTCTAACATTCCGTGGCTCTGCTGTTCTCTCATGAGGCACTGGAATGTCTGGTTCTCTCAATTCTGCTGGCTTATCCACTTCCTCCCTCCAGTCCTCCAAAAACTCAACCTTGCGACTCGCACAAGTTGTGCAAGACACAGCAGCTGCTGACAATAGTGGGGATCCTCGAGATGCTGACATCCATCTTCTTCAATAGACACCGCCATCTCCCCTTAAGCCCTCCGAAAGCACATTCCACAGTCATGCATGCACGACTCAGTCTGTAATTGAAATGCCTCTGCTCTCTAGTAAGATGTCCATTGTCAGGGTATCCCTTCACTAGCCAGCTCAAGAGAGGGTATGCAGGGTCTCCCAAGAGCATGATGGGCACCTGTATACCTCCAATTTCTTCTGTGTCCTAAATGGAAAAAGTAATACACAATAACTCTTGGGGTTAATAATTACATTTATCTGCAGTTAATGCATAGGACAAGTACAAACGAATGAGTAGGCCATCTGTAGAACATTACAAGATCATGCCTCACCGGTGGGAAAAGGTTGTCACTCTCAGCTAGATCGAACAGTGTGGAGTTTCGTAGTACTCTTGCATCGTGCACACTGCCAGTCCATCAAACGTTGATGTTGGTGAATCTGTTGATGGAAAAGACAAAGGAAACAGACTAGCTTTAATGACCTACTTTGATTCCATGAGGCAGGCAAACACAGTAACATAATAGATATACATAACTGAGTGTGTGTGTGTCACCGAGAGAGGTGATCCACAACAGCTTGTAAGATGATGGAATGACTTCCTTTGCGATTGAAGTAATACTTTGCATTGTTGGAGGGGGCAGTGATGGGGATATGAGAGCCATCTATTGCTCCCCCGCATTGGGGGAACCCCCATCTCTCCTCGAAGCCTTCCACAATCTCCTGCAGTCTGTCCCCTCGAGGCAGACTAATAAGTTGTCGCTGAAGTGTGCGTATAGCACGACAAACCTCCCAAACACAATTGGACACTGTTGATTTGCTAATACCAAACAACTCGGCCAATGTTTTGAAGTCTGTACCCAATGTGAGGTACCAAATTACCACCGCAATCCTCTTCTCCAGTTGTATGGCTGCGCGCAAATTTGTACTTCTTTTGTGTTGCAGCAGTCGCAGTTTCCCACATATGAAATCAAATGTGCGACGTCGCATGAGAAGATTAGCTAGCCATTGTTCGTCAGTGAATGTCCCAATTACGATTCTGTCCCACCAGTCTTTACTTCTTGCATGCATCCATATTTTCCTCTCGGGTCTTATGGCATACCAGTACAAGCCTGCCTAACTGATACATCAACACAACTAGACAACACAGCTAAACAGTGTGTGTGAGTGCGAAGGGAGGGGAGGATTCGAACCCCGTTTAGGGTAAGGGGTTGGGGTGGGTTAACCCCGGTTGGATACTATTCCTGGATTAGGGAAAGGGGTGGTCGTTCCTGGTTCGGGTACTCGCTTAGGAGTGCAAAGACAGACTTTGCACAAAACCACGACAGCCAACTTCTACCGGCCGTACCCAAGCCCTCCAACCTCGTTGTTCTGCCTCCGCTGCCATCTCCACATATGTTGCTTTCTTCCACTCATTTGCCTTGTCAACTCGGTCTTCCCAGTGAGCTCGATAAAATAAACTAGTTTCTGCACCTCAGACCACAGTAGCATATCCGGCCGTAGGCTAGTGCTAACTGTCATATATTGGGATATATAGGGTTTGACAGTCTGTTACTGCCACCTATTGGTGAGAGCCGTACTTTCAGGTAGAGTGAAGCCTGAGGGTCACCTGTCGTATGAGTGCGGAATAAACAAGGTGACTGTCCCATGACATGCTCCAGTTCGTCTCCTGTCTGATTCAATGTTGTAGCACAGAGTACAGTTAACACTCTTACAAGACACAACAAAGTGGCGACGAGGATTGTCGAGATCTACGTGTGTTTCAACGCTCGTCAAGGAAGATTTCGAGTGGACTGTTTGCCGTGAATGCTAGGCTATCAGATTAGCATTGACTTCACCGTCGGGAAGACGGCAGCGTCGGCAGCGAAACCAGTTAAGCTAAGGAGCGTGAGTACTTGCTAATAAGCAGCTAACAAGGCTAAAATGACGGGGATACTAGGGAACATTGGCCCCTTTGATGAAAATACGGAGCAGTGGAACTCCTATACGGAACGTTTTGACTACTTTGCTAAAGCAAATGGCATTGAAGGTGATAAGCTTGTGCCGACGTTCTTAAGTGTAATGGGACCTAAATCATACAATTTGCTGCGTTGCCTGGTCCAGCCAGACAAGCCTGGGACCAAAGGCTTTGACAGTATAGTGGCTACCTTAGCAGCTCACTTCTCACCTAAGCCTCTAGTGATTGCTGAGCGTTTTCGCTTCCATAAAAGGAACCAAGCGGAAGGGGAGTCTGTAGTAGTGTTTGTGGCTGCGCTAAGAAAGCTAGCAGAGCACTGTGAATTCAAAGATGTGCTGAACGACACCATAAGGGACAGGCTTGTGTGCGGGCTGAGGAGTGAAGCTGCTCAGAAGCGCCTGCTAACCGAAAGTGCACTTACCTTGGATAGAGCTATGGAAGTGAGCGTGTCAATGGAATTAGCTGCCAGGGAGGCTCATCAGCTAAGTGAAAGTGGAAAACTGCACAAGGTCTCCACCGATGAAAAGGGAGCTCAGAGCAAATGCTATCGATGTGACAACACTGGACATTTTGCGGCTGAGTGTTGGAGCAAGGATGTGGATTGCAGGAAGTGTGGAAAAAAGGGACACATTGAACGGGCATGTAAAAGTAAGGGAATGAACAAAAATCCAAGAGAGGACAACAAAAAGCCAAAGCCCAGATTCCAAAAGAGACAGTCTGTACATAGTGTGCAGTCAAGCCACACTACGGCTGGGCCCAACAGCTCATCTGATGAGGCAGAAGTGGGTGTACTGTCAGTAAATGGTGGTCCAGATGGATACTGGGAAACTCCACTGCTGGAGGGTAAACCAGTGCGCATGGAAATTGACACTGGTGCAGCAGTCTCCCTGGTATCTTATGCTGTCTACAAAGAAACCTTGCAGCACCTTCCATTACAACCAACCAGCCTCAAACTGAAAACCTACACCGGTGAGTCGGTGCCGAGCAAAGGCGTCGTCAGTGTTGTAGTCCAGGTGAATGGCCAAACAGCAAAACTACCACTGTATGTGGTTAATGGAAACTTTACATCTCTGCTGGGCCGTTCGTGGCTTGAGAAACTCAGTCTGGACTGGCCCACCATTCACATGCTGTACAAAGGAGGAAATTAATCACTTCTGACAACTGTTGTGAACAAACATGCTGAGGTGTTCAAAGAAGAACTTGGGAAAATGAAGGACATAACAGTCAACCTGAACATCAAGCCTGACAGCAGACCGAAGTTCCTGAAGGCTAGACAAGTTCCCTACGCCATAAAGCCGAAAGTTGAAGCAGAGCTGGAATCCTTGGTCAAGAGTGGGGTGCTGGAGCCTATCAGCAGGAGTGAATGGGCCACTCCCATCGTATCAGTCATGAAAAAAGATAACTCGGTGAGAATCTGCGGAGATTTCAAAGCCACCATAAACCCAGTGCTGGAGGCTGAGCACTATCCACTTCCTCGCATTGAGGACCTGTTCACTGGCTTGGCGGGAGGACAAAAGTTCAGCAAAATTGACCTCAACCAAGCCTACCTCCAGATGCAGGTCGTCGAGAAGTCAAGAGAGCTGCTCACGATAGTCACTCACAAGGGCCTCTACCGATACCGCAGACTACCCTTTGGGATAACCTCGGCTCCAGCTCTCTTCCAGCGTGCGATGAACCAGATACTGTGCGGCTTAGCTGGAGTCCAATGCTATTTGGATGACATACTGGTCACCGGGAAGACAGAGCAAGAACATCTGAAGAATCTGGATGCCACCCTGCAGCGACTGGAAGAATATGGACTTAGAGTCCGCAGGTCAAAATGTGAGTTTTTTCAGTCTTCAGTTGAGTATCTGGGACACGTGATTGACTCGGAAGGTTTGCATAAGGCTCCGTCCAAAATCAAGGCAATCATGGAAGCACCAGCGCCTCAAAATGTGAGTCAACTACGGTCTTATCTGGGGCTCCTCAACTACTACGGGAAGTTCATTCCAAACCTGTCTACTCTACTGAGACCACTGCACCTGCTGTTGTGCCACAGCAAAGCCTGGGAATGGACTGTGCGATGTGAGGCTGCATTTGTGCAAACAAAAAAAGCGTTGCTTGAATCTGATGTCCTGACACACTTTGACCCCACACTGCCCCTACAACTCGCATGTGATGCTTCCCCTTATGGGGTGGGGGCAGTTGTTTCTCACATTATGCCCAACGGTGAAGAGAGACCTGTCGCGTTTGCCTCACGCACACTCAGCAAAGCCGAGAGCAACTATGCACAAATCGAACGAGAAGCGCTGGGGATTGTTTTTGGTGTCAGAAAGTTCCACCAATATCTCTTTGGGAGAAAGTTTTTGCTCCTGACAGACCACCGCCCCCTGACAACAATCTTCGGGCCCCATACCGGCATTCCATCCTTAGCAGCTGGTCGGATGCAGTGTCTGAGTCTGAGCTGCATGCAAATGCAGATGGCCTCTCTAGACTACCCCTGCCAATGGACCGGGGTGAGCCATCGCAGGCCGGCATTTTCTACTTCAGGCAAGTGGAGGTAGCTCCAATCACTGCTGCTCAAGTGAAAAGGCACACCCGCAATGACCCTGTGCTATCTACGCTGATGGATGTAGTGATCAACGGAGGAGGTGTGGATCTTCCTGAGCTAAAACCCTACCTCACAAGAAGGAATGAGCTCTCAGTGCAAGCAGGATGTCTCCTATGGGGACGCAGAGTGATTATTCCACCTGTGCTGCAGAAGGGGCTACTACGACAGCTACATGAAGGACACAGTGGGATGGTCCGCATGTGCCAGGAGCTACTTTTGGTGGCCTGGGCTCGATGGGCAGATTGAAGAGACGGCAAGGTCATGTCCATCATGTCAACAAGTTCGCTGCATGCCACAACCAGCCCCTCTCCATCCATGGGATTGGCCGGGGGCACCATGGCAGCACGTCCATGTGGATTTTGCTGGCCTGGTTGAGGAGAGGATGTTCCTGGTGGTGGTAGACGCCCACAGTAAGTGGCCGGAAGTGTCAATAATGAGATCAACCACAGCAGAGAAAACCATCGAGAAACTGGGGGAAATGTTCAGTCGATTTGGGTTTCCAGAACAGCTGGTGAGCGACAACGGCCCCCAATTCGTCTCACAAGAGTTTGGGAGTTTCCTTGAGGCAAATGGAGTACAACACATCCGCTCTGCTCCCTATCACCCATCTACCAATGGCTTAGCAGAGAGATTTGTCCAGAGCATGAAAAACGCTTTGAAGGCTTCACAGGGACAGGGCTCTCTCCACCAGCGGCTGAACAGCTTCCTGCTATCTTACAGGAATGTCCCACACTCAACCACACAGGTTGCTCCTGCAGCACTTCTCATCAAGAGACAGCTCCGCACCAACCTCGATCTTCTGAAACCACCGAAGACCAAGGAGGTGGTTCGCCAAAAACAACAAGCTCAGGTTGAGAGACGCGGGCAAAGAGCGAAGGAAAGGACCTTCCGCCCAGGTGACAATGTACTGGCACGTAACTATAACAACAGACCAAAATGGATGCCTGCTATAGTCCTAGAACAGACAGGCCCTGTGTCCTATACAGTCCGGACTGCTGATGACATCGTCTGGAGGAGACACACAGACCAACTGCTTGCTGGATCGACGGCGGCTGTGGAAACCCCACCAGTGGTTGGTGCTGAGCCATCCAAGCAGGACAGCCCAGCCCAGCCCACACTCACCCAGGATGCGCCTTGTGCTATGGAGCCGGTTCCTTCAGGACCCACTTCCGCAGCGGTGTCAGAGGCAGAACTGTCACCATGTTCCACACCGAAGTCTGTTCCGGCTACAGTCAGCGTGGATCCACCGGATGGCGGTGCTATTCACCGGTATTCACAGAGAGAGCGGCGGCCTCCTAAACGCCTAGATTTATAATAGTGACATACCCGGAAGATTGGGGCAGAATAATCCCCAGGGTAATGTCAGGGTCTGAGTAGTCTGTAACTCATTCCCTTAGAATTGGATAATAAAGAAGAAAAAGAAGACTAAAAGATCTGAAAATGTTATATTGTTCACTGTGGCATAAGGGAATGTTTAAGTACATGTGTTTGTGATTTTGGTAACTGAACGGTTGTTGATTCCAAGGACTGGACACATTACCGTTAACCATGACAATCTAATTGTTTGAGTGCCAGGTTAGTGGGCTATTTGTTTAAATGTGTTCCTGGTGTTTAGAGGTGCCACCTGTTCATTAAGTGGGGAGGAGTTGTCATATATTGGGATATATAGGGTTTGACAGTCTGTTACTGCCACCTATTGGCGAGAGCCGTACTTTCAGGTAGAGTGAAGCCTGAGGGTCACCTGTCGTATGAGTGCGGAATAAACGAGGTGACTGTCCCATGACATGCTCCAGTTCGTCTCCTGTCTGATTCAATGTTGTAGCACAGAGTACAGTTAACACTCTTACAAGACACAACACTAACTATTTCTGTCGGCACAGTTAACTGCTCAAACAAGTCTACCTTAAAGGGGACATATTATGGAAAACGGCTTATTCCTGGCCCTTATACATGTTCCACGTGTTACAATTGACCTAAGAAGTTAAATCTGGAAGTCACCCCCTTTTTCAAAAATCGGTCCAAGAAACAGCCCGTTTAGACGTCATAATGGGCCATTGTTAGCATAATCCAACACCTCTCAGAGCATGCCCACCCCCAGGTGAACAACCACTCCCATTTACCTCTCAAAATGCAGCTCCCGGCAGTGCCGCAAGCCGTTGCTTATGGTGCATTCTATAGTACTAGGAAGTCGATAATTCTGAGTCGGTATTCCCAACTTCCAATCTAAATGTGTTCCAGTGCATCTGCTCGGGAAAACATGGACGCACCGAACTCATGTTTGTATGGCAAGTCTCAGAATCTTACAAGCATCGAAAGAGGACCTACATCAACTACTACAGCGCCATTAGTGAAGAGAAATGGCGCATATCACTGTAGTCTAGTACCGCACGCTAGTAAAGACTTCTATCTCGTAACGTTGAGCTCAACTCAAGCGAATTACGTTACAAATGTAAACTACAAAGTTGGATCTTGCCCGAGTTTCCGACTGGGAATTCCAACTTGAATGACTGTTCTATTGCGCCTTTCCGTGTCGGAGGCTGTTTTTTTTCGAGTACAATGGAATGCACCATTACTTTGCGAACAGTGGAGCTACAACGACAACATGTCTATGGCCAGATCCCAAATCTCCAGTTGTTCTGTTGTAGGATGCAGGCAGCAACATAGATCCCTGCAGTCTCCCAACATGCGAAAATGCCAGGACAGAGTGGATTAAGTTCATTTTTAACGGCAACATCCCAGCTACAGTTAGCTCATTTTTGTAGCCTATGTGTCTGATAATCACTTCACGCCGGACTGCTTGAGCAACGAGGGCCAGTTCACAGCAGGATTAGCATCTAAATTGAAGCTTAAAGATGAATTCATACGGTACGTGACCCATCTGCAAACTTGGAATCTGTAAATGTCACCATGTTTTGATTTTATTTGCAAGTTAATCTAGTTAGTATATTCGACTACTCGTTAGCTAACGAGCTAGCGGGGCTAGCTACGGGCTTGTTGGATGTGGAAGAAGTAAGCTGGAGTCAGGACACATCTTTTAAAGTTATTTGTTGGAGTCAGGGCTCATCTTAAAGTTATTTGTTGGGACCAGTGTCTGTTTTATAAGTCTGTCGAACGTGTCCTGCTCGGTAAACTTTAGCCACCATTAGTACAATCGCCTCTTATGATTATTTGCGCTGCGCTGTTTGGATGCAAATAGGTTGCATCCAATAATATATTGGTTAACTAGCTCAACAAAATTGTCAATCTTAGTTTGTCTGCAAGTTGTATTCAATAAGCTTATGGACATGAGCCATAAACAGACCGGCTACAGCATAGAGCATCGCTCACACACCCACATACACACAAACACAACGCACAAAAGTACAATATTACACGGAATTGTTATCATTGAGAAACTAAGTGGAACCGCCTCAGCTGCCTCTTCCCATTCTAGGTCAGACTCCGGCTCAAACATGTATGGTTTCAGTGTTGGTTCTGGAGCGGCCGCCATGGTTACAGTAAATTACTGCGTCAAGCTTATTTGTTTACCTTGAGCAGCATGGGCGCTCTGCTCTCCGCCTCCACCAGGTGATTGGCAGTGCTCTGATTGGCCAATCAGAACAGTGCTCATTACATACAACCTCCACACCCTCAAAACAGCCTGTTCTTTACAATGGAGAAAATGAGAGACTGAAACACACACTACAGAAGTTGGTTTGATATAGACTTCACAAACGTCTTGTAAAGACCCCCAGAAACAGTTTTAAATAGCCCAAAATGAGTAAAATACCCCCCCTTTAATTTTTCAATCTCCGCCCACTCCCAGCTGTCCTGGCTCGCGCCTGCGTGCACGCAGGTACAAATCTAATATGTTTAACGTCCTTACTAACAGCTAAAGAATTTATTTCTAGCCGTTTTTCCTCAACTGCAGCTGCCAAACATTTCAACACCTGATTGTGACGCCAAGTGTATCCCCCCTGGGAAAAATTTTACACCCTGACAGTATATGGCTAAGCGTACATATGCTGGAACACAACGGGCAGGCAGCATCCTCACCCATCCACTGATTAAGATTTTGGGGAGATGGCAGCACATCATAACTAGCCCCTATAATAAATCTAATTCTGCTTGCCTACATGCTCCACAACTCTCTCCGCTTCAGACTTCTCTTCTCTACACTCTCCCAATTCACCCACTGTCCTTGTTTTGCCTGCGACAATGCCTTAGTACATCTTACTACCTCCTCCTGCCGATGTACTTCTTCAACTACTACAGTTTTCTTTTTTCTACTACTGTTGCCTTACTCCACACAGGTTTCCCTGCACACAGCCTTCTAAGCCCCCACGCTCCATGCTGCACCTGGCCTACGATGTCCCTATGTCTAAGTGCTGCCTGCCTGCTTGCTGCACTGCCTCTTTTGGGTTCCACTTCCTCCCTGTTTTGACTGTGGGCGCTACGCTTCTAACCACTGGATCATTTGACTGGGTAAGAGTAATTTCCAGTCTAACCTTATCACACTTGTACTCCTCTGTCAGGCTAGATATCGACAGCTCTAACATGCCTTTCCCATACAAGGCCACACTGCTTAGACAGCATGTGGCTCCAAGCCATTTTCTAAGAAATTAGTTGATCATCCTTTCTAGTTTTTCTACCTTCGATAGGGGAACCTCATACACTGTCAGCGGCCACATCAGCCGAGGCAACAATCCAAACTGTAGACAGCACAATTTTAACTTTCCTGGGACTAACTCCTGAAATTGACCCTTATCACTGAAGCTTGCGTCATACCATCTTCCTAAGCTTTTGACCGGTTTCTGTATCACTGTTGGCACCACTTCATCATCTATGAAAAACCTCTTGTCTACTACCTTCCCTTAATAATCGAAATACTCCTAAACTTACTTGGCTTCACTTTCATTCCATTCCACTGTAAATTACTATTTAGCTTATCTAGTAACCTACTAGTACATGGGAGGCACAGCCCTACCTGCAGCTTTTCCCAACCTACCCATTTTGAAGCTCTAATGATGACCTCCATTGCCATGGTAAAAGCTAATGGGGAAATTGTACACCCTGCCATAATGCCTACCTCCAAATGCTGCCAAGCTGTAGTGTACTCTGCTGTGGTAAAACAGAGTTGAATGTCTGAGAAGTAAGCTTTAACTAACCTCTTAATACTATCCGGCACTCTAAAGAAATCAAAAGCCTCCCATAACAGACTATGTGGTACTGACCCGAAAGCATTTGCCAGATCCAAAAATACTACATGCAGGTTTGTTTTCTCACGCCTAGCTGATTGGTGCCAAATCATGCTGGTGTGCTCTAAGCACCCGGAGCACCCTTTTGCACCGAAGTGTCAATTATCCTATTCTTTTCTAACTAACTAGACAGCCTCTGTGGCAAAACACTAAAGAAACCCTTCCCTTCAACATTAAGTAGGCCAATAGGCCTAAACTGACTTATCTCTACAGAGTCCCTTTTTTTGGGAATGAACATTCCCCCTGCTCTGTGCCACGCCTTAGGAATAACCTGTTTCTTCCAGACTACCTTCATCAGCTTTCATAGAAACCTCAGCACATCTGGCTCCCTCTTGTACAGCCGGTAGGGGACTCCATTAGGCCCCAGGGCTGAAGAGGCCCTTGCACGCCTTACTATCTCTTGTACCTCTTTCCACCTTGGTGGGCTAACATCACACTGACTGTCTATTTCTCCAATAGGTGGAATATCGGGGGGAGCGCTAGCTCTCAAAACCTTTCCCTATCTCTGTGCACTTCCTCCAAATATCCCTCAAGCTCCTGTTTCGATACCCCGAGGCTACCATTCTTCTCCTTACTAAATAACAACTTCACAAATCTAAATGGATCCTTGTAGAATGCTATTCTAGCTTGCTCTTTCTTTATCCTGTTTTTCCTAATATTCTCTGCTCTTCTTAACACTGCCAATCGCTCCTTCACATCTGACTGCAAACTATTTATACCTTCCTTCTCAACCTCTGGAGCCTTCCTCCACTGTCTCCTAAGCTGTCTTCTCTCCCGGATAAGTCTGTCTATCTCTTGTTGGCGCCTGGATTTAACTACCTCGACATATAACTTCTTCCTTTTCTCAAAGACGTCAAACCTTTCTACTCCATAATCATAAATAACCACTCCCATTTTTTCCACCTTACTCTCAGCAGTACCTTTAAGCTTGTCTAAAACCCTAACCAAGTCACTATCGATGTCTTCCCATTTCCTGCTTTCTGCCACCCCTAGCCACTTAACTCTAGGTTTCTGAGCACTAATCTTCTCCCTTTTTGGCTGGCTCCCTCTCTGCCTTCCTCGGTGCAAGAACCTGCTTCTACATCAGGGGTGCTGTTGTCCTGCAAACTGTGGTGTACTTCCTGTCGCTGGACTTCACCCGACTGACTTGACATACTTCTTAGGAAATAATTATCAATGCAGGATCCCTGTGTTCCCTTTACCAAGCACCTCTTCCTCCCTTGGTGAATTCTAAGGCCCTTTAAGGTTGTTACCTTCTGCCAGCCACACAAGCAAACCTGAAGCTTCTTCCCATTTACCTCTGAAATAGTGGCTTCCACTGACATGTTTTCCCTATTCGTAGTGTGATGGCCGCACCTACGGCCCCCACAGGCTAATGTCGGTGATACCCACAAACCCTTTGTTTAGTTCTTATTTAGGTTTAAGCACGTTTGCAGTCACAATGCACATACACAAAAGTCAACGGATAAATGACCTGACACAGGTCAGGTCCTTTTGTTTCATATAGCATACACACAACTTTATTAGCAGTTTGACACTACATTATGTTCCGGGTTGACATGCACACATTTTAGTTAAAATTTAAAGTAAATGTTGCATTTTTGGATGTCATTCTTAATTTGTTTTCTTTTTATGTTACCGCTGCGGGAGGACGTCTGTTCCGGCGCTGACAGGCAAAGACCTCTCTACCGTAGCATCACCTATAAATTCCGAAAGACTGCCTAAGGCAGATACCATGTCCTCACCACGTCATAAGGGGGTGGTGGACTGGATTTTGAAAACATGTTTAACTTTCTCAAGTATAGAAACAATGTTTTGTCGTTGGGGTTAGTTATTGTTTCATTTAAATATTCATTAAACTCAACTGAGTCCCAATTACTAATAACATTTGTTTGTTATTAAGTCTTTGTTGTTTTTCCCCCTCCTGTATTTTGAATGGCCTGGCCGGCCAGTATATATGTTCCCCCAGTGTGTCATTTGGGTAGGTTAGTTGGTTGTGTTAAAGTAGATTAAGTTTGGCATTGTTTAAGTTAAGTTCTGTGACCCCTTTTATGGGCCCAGAACTAATATGTCAATTTTGCTGTTATTCTCATGTTTTTTTTTCTTTGGGTGAATAAATGTCAGGGTGGGACATTCTTTTAAGCTAAGTTTTTATTCACTTGATCCCAACATTTGCATGTTTTAATGTATTATTCCATTTGGGTTTTATCAGTAATTATATATATTTTTCATTTGGTTTTATTGATTTTGATGTGTGTTGCATGGTTTAACAAGTTTTATATTATTGCATGGTTTTATGGATTTGTTTTACATTGCATGTTTGTTTGGATGGAGGATCAAGGTGATAAGAAACAGCTGTGATTAACTGGCTGGAGGAGCGGGGATTGTTTCACACACAAAACAGAGTTTGGACCGGAATTGAGGCTGCTCCACTGAGAAGGTCCGCCGACGGAAGACAGGGCAACAGAGCGGAAGTAAGCCCCGAGACGAGGCACTGGACGGACAGCCATGGACGAGGCTGACGTAACGTGGAGGCAGAAAGACTTGGTTTAACGCCTGCTATAAGCTAAGTAAAGGGAAGTGACCAAGTAAACCAAACCTGTGTGTGAGCTGCCGTTTGTGTGTGTACCCGCACTGAGGGTGCTTTCTTCTCTTCCGCAGCAGCCACAGCAATCTGAGTGAGCGGGGCCGCGTAGTGAGGACAGGACCCCAAGGAACCGAAATTAGAGAAGCCAAACAGGACAACGGCCTCACGGAACCCCCCCCACACGATTGTGTGACATAAACCCTGATTCTTTTGAATCATTGTGCCTACCTGTCTGGTCCCTCACAGTAGTCAAATCCATTCCAGAGTCAATAGCCGTGTCAACCAAAGTTGAGTCATCTTCCGCCCCCGCTCTAAACCCACTGCAATGCTACCCTTTGTGAATACCAGGAACTTCATCTATCCTCTGTTAGAGTCAAGTCCTTGCTCTGCCTCTCTGGTCTCTGGAAACAGTTCCTTTGGATTGGCAGGTCATGGGAGATTGCTACGACATCAGAGTTTGGTCACTACTCCTCCACATTGAGAGAAGCCAGTTGAGGCGGTTAAGGATGCTCCCTGTGCGCCTTAACCTGGTACAAGTGACCAGGAGGAGACCCCGGTGTAGACCCAGGAAACACTACAGGGACTACACCCTCTGGCATGCTTGGAGTGCCTGCAGATCCCCAGGAGGAGCAGGACGGAGTTGGCTTGGAAAAGGATGTTTCCTCTGCTTGCCATGCTGTCACCACAAAACTGACCCAAATAAGCATCATAGAAAGTGGATAGATGGATTGTGTGCATGTAAGCGGAACTTCTCTTTTCAAGTTTACTAGCTTTCCGCTTTAAATTATGTGATAACTGACTGGCTGTCAAACCATCTGCCTGCTTGACCCATTAGCTGGCTGCCAACTGACATTGCTCGTTGACTGATCGATCTAATAACTGACTGCCATGACTTTTCACCTACCATCATTGATCAGCAATTAGAATCTGTTCGACCAGCAGTTAGTCAATCGGCTATTTGATTGGACGCAGAGAAAGAGGAGGGATTTGTTAATCAAAGTCACTTTAAAATGACATTAACTCACACACGATCAGTGGACTACTGACAAGCTCAGACTAAGGCTATTAGGGTTACAAATGAACAGAGAGCTAAACATAAATGTGACATTTATATATGCTAACCTTTCTGTGACACTTACCAACTGCAGCTCTTTCATTTTTCTCCCTCTTTGTGTTTCTCTTACAATATAGGCGGAGGCGGAGAGCAGAGCGTTCATTCTGCTCAAGGTAAACAAATAAGCTTGACGCAGAAATTTACCATAACCATGGCGGCCGTTCCATAACCAACACTAAGACCGTACATGTTTGAGCCGGAGTCTGACCCAGAATGGGAAGAGGCAGCTGAGCGGTTCCACTTAGTTTCTCAATGATAACAATTCCGTGTAATATTGTACTATATTGTAATATATTTGTTGTATATTGTACTGTGTGTATGTGGGTGTGTGAGCGACGCTCTCTGCTGTAGCCGGTCTGTTTATGGCTCATGTCCATAAGCTTATTGAATACAACTTGCAGACAAACTAGGATTGACAATTTTGTTGAGCTAGTTAGCCAATATGTTATTGGATGCAACCTATTTGCATCCAAACAGCGCAGCACACACAACCAAACGCGATTGTACTAATGGTGGCTAAAGTTTACCGAGCCGGACACGTTCGACAGACTTATAAAACAGACAATGGTCCCAACAAATAACTCTAAGATGAGTCCTGACTCCAACCAATAACTTTAAAAGATGTGTCCTGACTCCAGCTTTAGTTTTCTTACTTCTTCCATGCCCAACAAGCCCGTGGCTAGCCCCGCTAGCTCGTGAGCTAATATACTAACTAGATTAACTTGCAAATAAAATCAAAACATGGTCACACTTACAGATTCCAAGTTTGCAGATGGGTCACGTACCTTATGAATTGCTCCATCTTTAAGCTTCAATTTAGATGCTAATCCTGCCGTTGCTCAAGCAGTCCGAGGAGTGATCATCACACAGAAAAAATGAGCTAACTGTAGCCGGGACGTTGCCGTTAAAAATAAATATGCGCCGATTCTATTCACTAATGGCGCTGTAGTAGTTGATGTAGGTCCTCTTTAGATGCTTGTAACATTCTTAGACTTTCCATACAAACATGAGTTTGCTGCGGGCGATTATGTTTTCCCGAGCAGATGCACTGGAACACATTTAGATTGGAAGTTAGGAATACCGACTCGGAATTATCGATTTCCCGTTATGACGTATAAATGGGCTACTTTCCGAAACGGCCTGTTTTTGACCCGTTTGGACACCGTTTTTGGAAGAAAAAGGGGTTGACTTCCACATTTCACATTTTCTCAGCTTCTTAGGTCAATGGTAACCTGTGGAACATGTATAAGGGCCAGGAATAAGCCGTTTTCCATAATATGTCCCCTTTAAAACTCACTGCCATGTGTGTCCGTCTAGTCAATGGCATGGGCCTCTTGGAGGGGGGAGAGATTATATCATTGCATTGTGTCATTGCGGTGCTTGTTACTTTCCTCAATTGCATGCATCGTGTATCCATTGCATTAAGTCATCCATTGATTTCCCCTACTTGGTCACAGGTCACTCAAAGTCCGTCCAACTCTTCCAATGGCAGCCATGACCAAATTCGCATCTAGATGCCCCGAGCTACTAGGGCGAATCCGAGTGGCATCAGCTGACCGAACCAATGTTGGGGTGGTGAAAGGACTACGAGGAGCCATTCCAAAATCTCTTGAAAAAAAATCTTCTAGTAAATCTGGGCGATAATCTTTGAATAAAACAGTGTCTTCTTTTGGGAATGAAATGGCTTCTGTGTGGATTTTTAGACGTTCCCATTGGCTGTAGTGATGGCCGATTTGTGAACGAATCGTTCAAAAGAATCGAATCAGTTAAGTGAATGAGTTGATTCGACTCGCACACGCAACTGATTCGATTCAGCAGCGGTTATAGCAGCGCCAGGAAAAAGAAAATCACCAGTTAATTTATCAAACAACATCTTAAACATTACAAAAACTGTTGTCAATGTATATAGAATGTAATACATCACTACATTATTACATTGGCCTTTTTCACAATCCAGTATGGCTCCTTGATCCGGTGGCTACGCGGAAGTAGTCTCTCTCGTTCATCGGACGTGAATCGCTGAACCGTGTGATGCGGAAGGGCTGACTGAACCGTGTGATCGGACGGACCGACTGAGCGGTTCACGTCCGATGAACGAGAGAGACTACTTCCACATACCTGCCGGATCAAGGAGCCATATTGTATTGTGACAAAGGCCAATGTAATAATGTAGCGATCTATTCTGGACACATTGACAACACTTTTTGTTGTTTAAAATGTTGTTTAATAAATTAACTGGTAATTGGGTAAACAATAAGCCCAAATTAACATTTAACATCAACAAAACTGTCTCTATTAGAAAAATAAGTCAAGAGCACACTAAATAAATGAAATGAATATTATTATTGTCATTAACCTCTGGGTATATGTGGTTATTTGCACATCTGGTTTGACAGGGGTGGCGCTCATGTGATTCCATTACCTGTTTAGCTCAGTTAGTAGAACATCAGACTCACATGCTGAGGATTGTAGGTTCAAACCTCACATGGTATTAGTTATCACCTCACTACTTTTGTTGGTGAATCGATTCACTACTATCGGACGGCTCGAAAGAATCGAGTTAGTTAAAAGAGTTGATCTTCCCATCACTAATTGGCTGGTTGTTTGGTATTACGTTACGTATTACGTTTGGTATTACCTGGCCATCGATAGTGACGTTGAATAAATGTTTGTAACGTTGCCGTGGAATCACGTGAAATACAGTTGAACTAATCTGAGTTTTCTCAAGTCCGGAACAGAGATCTCCCTCTACTAAAATATTATTTTAAAAAACGAATAGGCCTAGATGTGTCCATCTCATGTGAATATATAGCCTTATGTAGTCTCCCCTATTCCCCATTTAGCGTAACAAGCGGTCATTGACACATATGGCTTGATTGCACATGTTGCAATCAAGTTTGCAACATTGTTGCAGAACGAGGATGTTTTCACCGTTAAACACGCGAAGAAAACCCTCCCGCAAATTTTGATATTTTAACCTAGGCTGCTCTTATTTTATAGCCTAGGTTACTTGATTCTGTGCGGCATCTGACTGCCTGACTATTAGGCTATGTGAGGTTGCGATTATTAGCCTAATGCAGCGCATGTCAGCGACATTAAAATGGGGAGACACACAACCTCCAGTAGCCTAATATATTTTGATAGCATTATAACCAGGCTATTCATAGTCTATTTTATATTCAGTGCATGCATCAGGCCTACTCCGTATAGTCCAGTGTCAACCTTTCTTTAATCAGGTAGAATGTAACAACAATCTCGCGGCTGTGTAGCCTAACCTTTTCTCGTCGTGACCTTGGACACCTCACTTGGCTGGTAGAAAACGTAAAGGATGTGGTCAATGTTGTCACATGACTCGCACACACACTGTCACTATCGCCGCTTCAAACTAATTGCAATAGGCTTTTGAATAATATAATTATCCGAGAGATTTGAAACAACAGGCAACAGTTTGGCATACTAGACTGCAAGGCTCGTACAGCCTGTTATGCAGCATGATATGGCTGCTTGTGCAAAGTTTTTGTGACCACCAAATAGGCTATCTTATCAATTCTGCCAGAGAGAAAAATGTCAGCGGGACAAATGTGTAGGTCTTAACCATGGTTGCTTTCACCCTGTCTCTAATCGTCTTGTTTGAATTTGAATACCCAACCAGTGTTTCATTTACATATGAAAGGCTTCTCTTGGACTCGATGTGTTGGAAGGGGGGGGGGTTTCGTCTGGACATTCCAAGTCAATGGCAATTTGCAAGTGACGCAAAATCTGATGCTCCACGGTGTCACGCGTCAACGTTCTCATTATCTTCCTTTTCGTGCAGTGTATACTATAATGATTATTATTAATTATATAATCATTTTAAGTTAGTTTGATGTTGGTCATTATACTGTGTGTGTGTGTGCATTCTTGGCATTTTGCTCTCTGATGTTTTGGAGCTTTACACATTTCCAGAGACAGTGAATCATTATCATTTTTTCTTGGTTGCTGTGATTTCTTACATCTCCCTTTTTCGACTGCCAGTCAGTCGTCACCAAGGCTGTATATGGTAAGGATCTCTAAGGTAAGGCTAAAGTCTCTGCTTTAAATCTTTAATTCTCACGTTTTTTCCCTCCTCCATTTCTCACTTCCTCGCTAGCAACACTCTCCTCCCTCTGTATATTAAAGTTCTCAATGTTTGCAATAAAGCAAACAATGACACAAGGCTGAAATCTGCTGCTACAAACATTAAAAAAATAAAAAATAAAAATTCTGATGAAGGCCACTGTTTGGCAAAAACACCACAAGATATGATTATATGAAACTTTCATGATCCCATGGGGAAACTGGGTCATTGCAGCAGCAAATAGGAAATACTATATGGCAAAGAAATATAATTGAATCTAATAAAAAAAATTGGGGTAAACATAACAACCAACAATTACTGTGCTAGAATGTGTTGAGTAAAAATATATGATTGAAAAGCATGAAAAAAAAATGACCTAGCATTATGAAGGTGTGCAAATTAACAGTAATATAACTTATGACATCTTTATCCTTACTGAAGTGGATCAACATGTTGGAAGTGATTTTTCCACCAACTGCCGTTGCCAGAAACTCTTTAGCTTTAGCTCCGTTAGCTCTGCAAGAACAGTGCCCTCTTCCTGTTTTGTGCTATAAAGCCACTGTGCAAGTCACTTCCACTATTACAGAGAGAAAGACATGAAAACAGGTTGTGGCAAGGTGCCACATAACCGGGGTCCGTGACAGACAGAGACATAGGCAGGGGAGAGTTAAATGGCCAGCACGGCCGTTTTATTCACACAATAAACCCGGCCCGGTGTTGACGGCAGTTGGCGCCGTCTTCCCCGGCGCTGAAGAGCCCCGTCTTCCCCGGCGCGCGCCTCCTCCCTCCCGGCAGGTCAGCCGCGGAGCACCAAGGCTGCCCCAGCCTGCCAGGCTTCCAGGGGCATCCCGCCCCAACCCCGACTGGTCAGCCCTTGCAGGCTGCTCCCGACTGCAACCTCCGGAGCTCGGCCAGTCGCCGCCGGCTTTGGACGCCCGCTCTCCCACTCCGTCGTTCGCCGCTCGCGCCCTCGCCTCCATCCCGGCACTCCAGCCGCGGACCCCGCTCAGATGCGGCGCCTGCTGGCTCGTCTCCTCTCCCACACCCAGTCCGACTCGACTCCGACTCCGACTCCGACTCCTGCCGAACTCCACTCGCTCTGCCAGCCTCTCACACTGGCGCGCTCTCACTCACACATTCACACACACGTTAAAAAGGCCCCAGCTGCAATCAGTCTTAATTGGCCGCAGCCGGTTAAGTCTCACCCCACCCTCCTCCCATCTGCCACACAGGTCTTTATTCATACTACTTAAATTATTTGCACTGTGCACTATACACACACACACACAAAAGCACAAACACATACAAGATTTACAACAATGTCTGATATGCCCTGACTGGCTTTTGAATTATTTGCATCATTACACATTCTCAATTCTGGAGATGTGAATTCAGCCTTCATCTCTTCTATGGAGAATACAGTAATAGCGTATAGCATATTACATGCATGCATAGAAGCGCTGCTGATACAACAATGTGAATTATTTTTAAAATGTGTTGTATTTCCATCATCGGCTTGATACCCTTTTGGTTTTCTGTTGTCATTTTGAACATACATGTTCATCCAGGTAGCTATAGCCTAGGCAGAACCATAGCAACCAGTGTCAACATCAACAACAGATATGGCAGATCCACCGAAGTACTTTTTCATATTAATTAACTGCGTTGCTCCTGTTTAACATCAGCTACATGTTTTATGACAGCATCATTAGAATGAGGAAAACAAAGCAGATAGCAATTAGCCATTGTTATTTTGGAATTAATAATACGCTTTATAATGCCTTGGAAAGGCGCACTTGTGCAACACGGTCATCCATTGTAGGCCTATTGCTGTTTCCATTCATGTGTTAATTTACCATGGCTTTGTGTAGATAATTTTCATGTTTGCCAATTAAGTACTGCACACAGAATATTACAACATTAAAGCCAGATACTTGTTTAATTAGCATTCCAGAGGACTGTTTAACCTATGCTGATTTATCATTTTGGATTGCATTATGGCCTGCACTATATTTTCATATCTATTGCACGCCCAGTCGTCCTGGTGGGGCTTTGGTTAAGTGCTTTCATTTTTCTTCTACCTGTTACTTTGTTTTTTGTGCTTTTGTTCTGATTGTATTCAGTCTTATTTGTCACAACTGATTGATAATTGTGTCATGAATCCGATTTGTCTATCAGCCCGAGGCTTGTCTGTGATAAAGGTCTATATAAATAAAGTTGACCTGACTTAGTCAACTGGAGAGAGAAGGAGATACTCAAAAGTACACTTTAGCCATTGGTGGGACACTGGTTTTGTAGTTTTTGGATGAAAAATGGATCACGCATACTTGTATTCATCTATAGTTATGTATGTTTACTTGTACCTAGCAATATAACATTTTCATTAGAGTTTAATATTTAGAAAGCCATATTTAAGTAATTCCATTCTTCCTAACTTCCCACTTTTCAGTCTGCCGAATTGCAGCAGCATATGTTTACATAACCCCACAGGAATGGGGTTCCAGTTGATAGGGCATGGACTGTAGTTCCCAAAGTCCTATGTGGCATGTTGTCATTTGAATGGCTTTACCTTCAGTGTGCTTGCTGGATAAGCCGGAGCAGCTCGGTGCAGAGCCATCAACGGCAAACATAACTGCATAACTGTATTATTATTGCAATAAATGTGATGAGTGTTTCCTGACTTAATTAAACGTCTTTCAACCTTTGAAGAAACAAGTGAATGATGGAAGTATGTAAACCTTTATTATGTAGCATCTTTCAAAACCAGAGTTACAAAAGGGCTTCACGAACCAATAAACATGAACAAAGCAATCAGAGACAAACAAAGACACACAGACAAAAGCGTGCATGAAATAGACAGACAGTAACATCACTAAAAAGCCAGGGAATAAAGTTACGTTTTAAGGCGTTGCTTAAAACATTCGACAGAGAGCCACAATAGTAAATCATCTTGAGGTACAACTCAACAATTCACTGCCAGTAAGGCCTTCCTAGATCTTATTGATACTTGTGGCCTCACTCAATTTGTTCATGAACCAACCCACCATGGCGGCAACACCCTTGACCTGGTTTTGCTGTATTCCTGTATCTGCTTTAGTGGTCTGCTCTTATGTACCCGCCTTATCTGATCACTATCTCATTAAATTTGAGATCAAATTGATCTGCCCACGCAAAAAGTGTGATGATACATATAGCAGCCATTGTATTAATGCTTTCACGGCCCCGTTACTTTCTGAAAAACTGCCCAGTTTTCTCACACCACTCTCAGTATGCATAGTATGCAAGTGCCATAGTTCACATACTTGCCTGCGTACTTTGCGTGTACCTGAAGGATTAAAAAGTATATCCACTAGGGAGCAGATCAGGGCCAAATCATCCCTGGCCGACATCCCTGAAATCCTTGACAACATCCGGATTTGCACAACGTAAACATTAATAAACATGGCGATACTTGAGGAGGTTACTATAATGTTAATGTTAAGGCAGAAATCACGGCAGAAAAAGCGGCAGCAGCGCCATCATAGATGATATGTTAGGCCTTTAAATC
Organism: Hoplostethus atlanticus; assembly: GCA_034670405.1. Classification (NCBI taxonomy): domain Eukaryota; kingdom Metazoa; phylum Chordata; class Actinopteri; order Trachichthyiformes; family Trachichthyidae; genus Hoplostethus; species Hoplostethus atlanticus. Next base: position 1,047,539 of record JAXDDX010000128.1, on the reverse strand, counting down.
AAGCACGTTGTGACAATGGCGAGTATGTTTCTCTTGTTCTGCCAATGAGAGAAATTGATGATGAGAAACACCATCAATGAAAAAAGCTCTATGAGTTTCTTTTCGAAACTTTCCGCCATTGTTGTTGTCGTCTGCCGCTGACCTGCCTGTCACATCCTGATATACTGCCCCCACCACTTATGTGCTTAAGTGCATCTTGCTGACACGTAGCGTAGCGTTAATTTCTGAGGACCTGCACAACCAACCCTCCAAAGGAACGCAGGATAAGCGGGGTAGTCATCTTAAACACGCGAATGCATAGTTGCAAGTATATAGAAGGGTTAATGGTATGCTTGACTAGTGACTGGGGGCGCAGTTAGGGTTGAGGAAGAGCGACTGGGCTACTTCCTAAAAAGGTCACATCTGGTTCCAATGCATAGAAGAAGTAAACATTAAACAGTGAATTAACAGGGATCATCCCTTACTGACGGGACCATTCAGGCATTGTTACTCTATTGTCATTCTAGAGGGCAGTTCTAGTTAGAGCCACATAAACCATAAACCAGACAGCTCAGCTCAGTCGGTACAGCATGAGACTCTCAGTCTCAGGGTTGTGGGTGTGAGCCCCAGATACCTTTGTAAGTAGCTTTGGATAAAAGCGTCTGCTAAATGACTGTAATGTAATGTAATAACCACTAGGGGTTGGCGATATAGCCTTAAAATAATATCACGATTTATTTTGCTGCAATATTTTAGTGCAAATACTGACAACATAAGTCAAAATATAAACATAAAAGTAGGTATAATAGTGTTTTCCTTGGAATCTTCAGTAAAAGTATAAATAACTCAATTGTTTAATATTTTGGTTTAACAATAACTAAAAGTAACTTAACCTTACACTCTTCAGGAGCCTGCAAAATAGTATCACCTAATAAAACTGACCTCAAATTTTAAGTACAAATGTAAACCGCAGCAATCCAAACAAACCTTCAGTCAAAATGTAAACACTGCTTATAAAAATAAAATAAAAATACTCTTAAAGCCAGTTGCTAAATTTTTTGTGCAAAATGGATTACAATCAAATAAGGTAAATGTCAGTATTAGAGGTTATAAGTAGCCATCCAGCTGGCAGTGCCAGTGCTAAACAGCCTCTCTGAGGCAGTGCTGGTGGCAGGGATGCACAGATATTTTTTTTGCTAAGCAGCTGATCCGAGGAAAGTTCACCTCATGCAGCTTCCACCATGTGAGTGGATCACTCTCGCTGTCTGCTGGTGGACAATTTAAGTAGCTGTTTAGTTCAGCCTTGATTGTCTCTCTCTCAGACAGAACTGTCTTCTCTGTTGCTGCGCTCTTGAAAAAGCTTCCAAGGGTCTTCTTTGGTCTCTTGGTAGCACCTTGGGTGTCTTCTGCTGATTCAAGAGGGGTTTCAGATGCAGCTGCTGTGCCACTCTGCTCTGATAGAAGGGATTCCGCCTCTCCAACTGCTCTGGCTTGAATGGTTTTGATCTCCTCTTGGCTCATGTGTTGAGTGCGGAAGCGTGGGTCAAGCATAGTTGCTATACTTATCAGTTCCTCAGTCACAGGGTCTTCGTATTTGCTGTTCATGTAGTCCAGTATTGACTTCTTTATTGTCTTGGTGAGATGTGTGTCATTCTCCTTTGCATGTAGGATGTCACTGTTGAATATCTGAAGAACAGGCTTCACGCATGAGATGGTGACGTAGTCTTCAGCAGAGAATGCATCTGTGAATTCAAGGAGAGGACCTAGAGCCTTGCTCACAGAATCAAGAACCTCTATATCTTGCCATGTTAGCACCAGGTGTCTGGTTGACCTTTCAGCAGCCAAGACCTGTGTGATGGCCTTTTCTTGTTCCAACAGCCGCTGGATCATCTTTTGTCTTGATCCCCATTGTGTGGGAGATTCTGTGAGTTTGTGCTGAGGAAGGCCCATTTCAGCTTGAACGTCCCGGAGTGCCCACTGCCTCTTCCAGCTGTGAGAAAAAGCAGCCACAATCTTTTTGCAGACTCCCACTGCTCTGTCAATCCTGGGGTCCTTCACAGAAAGAGTTTGAGTGCTCAGTTTGAGATCAACACGCAAATAATTAGACATTGATGACTTTGTTACCATTAAGACACTATCACTAGCAATAATGTAGCCTATAGTATACAGATGAAAAATGTGAAAAATGCTTGAAAAATACATTTACAGCAGACGTTTACAGAGTAGGCTATAATTTGAGAATATACGGTATATAAATCTATATAACATAGCCTACATATATTTCTCATAAAAATAAATGACAAGTTTTTGTTGTTGGTTTTTTATGGTAATGGAAACTTACCAATGGCAATGTGCACGCCAAAGCATGACAATCTGGTCCAGTTATTGAGAGCGACAGCTTTGACAATGTTGGCACCGCTGTCCATTGTCACACACACCTGTTTGTCCTCTTCCAGACGCCACGACTGAAGAAACTCCCTTAAACCACTCGCAATATTTTTGCCTGAGTGATCATCGGGAAAAAAACCTGTCTCAAGGCAGGAGTTGCGCAGCTTCCAGTCACTGTCGATGTAGTGCACGGTCAGGCTGATATACGGCTCCGAAGTTCGGCTCGACCACATGTCCGTGGTTGAGGCAAAAAACTTCACTGCTAGCTTGTCACGGCATTCTTCATACATCATAGGCAGGGTTGTCTTTGAAAAGTATTTCCTACCTGGGATGATGTATCTTGGGTTGAGCTTCTTAATCAGTCGCTTAAAGCCCTCCTTTTCGACCGTTTGGATTGGCATCATATCCTTAGCCAAACAATATGTAACCGCTTGAGTAATTTCATTCCACTGTTTGCTTTTCCTGTCATATGGAGTGCTACTTGCGAGTGCTCCAGCTATGCTCGGCTGAGTTAGTGTCATCACCAGCTGCTAAACTCTCCTCACGCGACTTCTGACTCTCCTCGTACTCGCGTGTGTGTTTTTGTTGTGGTGAAACAAGTTTGTTGTGTTTCTACCTTTAGCTGTAACCGTTTTCTTGCATATTTTGCAAATTATTGTGCTTTGTTGGAGGTCTGACCTCTTGTAGCCAAAACATCCACACGACCGAAGTAGCCCCACTTTTAGCTACTAAATCCTCGTCAGAGGCTGATGCGCTGCTCTGGATTTCAGCCATGCTTGTATCGTTCTAGTGCACTAGGGTATGCAAATGCGTCAACACATCATCACGCCGCTAATTAATATCATAATATGACACTTTTTTTTTTGTGTATAAATTTATACCGGTATTATCGTGAACAATACGATATGGCACAGCCCTAATAACCACACACAGGACTCGGGAGAACGTGTACAGTTCTATCTTCCTTTGTTTGTATAATCTAGTATTATGATTGCCATGGTTCATTTTAACCAAATTAAGAATTAATCAAAGCAAAAAACAAATGGAGCCATTAGTCAATACTATAATCTCAAAACGAGCATAACAAAGAACTAATAACTTAATTAGCATGTTTCAAATAGACAGGCACTTTGCAGCCACTGCATTAAAATATTAATACAATAAAACTGAAGCACTTACATAGATTAGGATCAAAAACACAGCAAACATAAAACAGACAGCATGGCAACTGTGCAACTGGCAAAGGGCATCTGATTGAATGACAGGTTTCCGCGGATCAGCGAACTGTCCGGTCTGTGGTAGTGAAGCGGCACCTATCTGTGCATTGGGGTAACCTTGCCGCGGACTTTCTCACAGCTGCCCCTGGATTTGTGTACATGTTGTGTATATTGTTGGTCTGTGTTCTTGTCAATGAGCTCAGTAAGGATATCAATCTGGAGACAGGACGGACGTACTCACAGCCTTGAATACAGATTTTTGCAGTACAAACTCTGCCATCTTGTCCTGGATATGATTCAATTACTTCGCCAATACACCATGAAGCCCCAGGAGACTGAGGGTCCACTACAAGCACCACTTGACCTGGGTCCAGATTTGATTTGTCTATCTCCCATTCTTGATGGGTTTGAAGGTTTGGTAAATAGTGGCAGATAAAAGCAGTCCAAAAGTTATCAGGCAGGATCTGGCTATGACGGCATTTTCTCTGACTGAGAAGATTGCTTTGACAATATATTGCTTGTGTGACAGAAGAGTCATGCCGCCCAATGAGCAGCATATTGGACATGACTGAGTCTGGGTCTGCAATATCAGAAGATATTGTACATGACCCAGCGGTTTGGAATTCAAGATCCCTTCCACCAAAGTGAGGAGCAGATGGAGGGTTGAATTTAAAAATTACCTGGGAGTTGGCAAGTTGTTGCTGCAGGGCCGGTGTCATGGCATGGAATGCTCTTAGTTCAGTTTCTCCAGCTCTGAAGTTAGTGCCACAATGTGACAGAAATTCAAAGGGTTTCGGGAGGTGAATCTTGTAAAGGCCACAAGGAATGTGTCAGCATCCATACTGACTAAAAGCTCAAGGTGGATACAACGGGTGGTTAGACATTTAAACATTATGCCCATATTTTTTCTGTTCACCGTCCAATTTTGATTGTGAAAGGTCCAAAACAAAGATGGAAGGTCAGGTTTTAGGCATTGTTGGATTAGTTCGCCATTTTTGGCAGTCCTGAAAATGTTAGTGATGTTGAATGGCTTGGCACCCTTGCAGAATCCAGAACCTGTGTTTGATCTCTGCAAGGACACGTTCAGATGAACGTGGTGAAGCAGTTTCCTGTTTCCTGTTCCTGGGTGAGGAGTTTAGTAATGGGATGGGTGGAGTCCATTACAATAGGATGGATGGCTTCAAGGTCAAGAGATTCCGCTCTGATTGTGCTCTGATGAGATCATGGTGAGTGTCACATTCAGGAGACAAGGGGATCAATTTGTTGCTGTTTGGTATGGGCTTATGAGTTTTGAGGCCATTGAATTCCTCAGGGAAGCATTCAACCTGTGCTCTCTGTTGTAGATATTTCTCTGTGTCTGCATGGCATTTAGCTGAGTCTAAAGGGAGTTCTACCGCCTCATTTACCACAATGTTTGTGTCCTTTATCAGTTCTTCCCATCTATTGTACTGTGCAGGATCAGGGTGTTTATTGTCAGATAATAGGGATATGGTGCCACAGAACATTGACCTTCTGAGTTCCTCTGCAGGTTCCATTTCCATTGGCTCCAATGGATTAAGAGGCCAGCTGTCAGCATCCAGGAAGAGAAAAAGAGGAACACTGGGTTCCTGGATTCAGGTCTCTCCAAATTAACCGCAAAAGGGATTTGTCTTTGGGTAAAAGGCGAATTTGATGGAACATGGCCTATAATATCACCACAGATGGCAGTGATATGTTGTCTGAAGTTCAATAACACTCCTTGGAGTGTTATTACGAGAGGAGGAGAGGGACCCAGGATAGGGCCAGGAAGCAAGCATTTATTTAAGACTTGGCCCACGAACATAGCCAGCCTGCACAAGTCTGCCTATCTCCTGTTGACAGACTTCAGCCAGTTTGTGGCTCTTAGTCAAGCACAGCCTCCTTAGGAGCTTGACGGAGAGGACCAAAGGGGACTCTTAGTAGTGGAGTAGCATAACGCCTCACACCATCTATCTCAATACGTACCGTCTTAGCATCAAGCAGATCCAGGGCTAGTTGGTCTTGTTTGGTTTGTGTGGCTACCCACTTATAAAGGGCAATGTGTCAATTTGCTGAAGCCTCTCAACATTCCTCAGGAGTTCAGTCCTGAGACAAGTTAGCGAAGAGAAGAAAGACTGTTGATGGAGTAGGCTAGCTGGGCCCTGAAGGGCCCATCCAAGTCTGGTGTACACGGCCACTGGTCCACCTGATGGTCCCATGTATGCTGGCTGAGTGGCAGTGATAAGATGGGCATTGTCTGACCCAATAAGGAAAGGATGAACATGGTCGATTGGCTAAAGAGGGATTTCTCTGAGGTAGGAATAGCACTCACTCAGCTGGTTTACTGGATAAGTATGTTCTGATAGTCCAAGATTTCCTGCTGTAAATGCATCAGAGATAGTGTGTCTTTTAGCTGGTTGATCAATGGACAATATTTGAAAATATACAGATGCTCCAATGATGTGTAGTATGCCCTGTCTTACTGTATGTAATGCAATGGTTTCTGATTGCATTTGCAGGTCCAAGGACTGGACAGCTTGTGGAAGAATAATAAATCTGTCTGATCCGTCATCAAGGATTGCATGTGTTATTAGAGTTTTCTCACCATTGTAGAGACAGACCTTGACAACCTTTATCATAATTGTACAAGACCTGTTGGGTTTGTCCATGTAAAGCAACTCAGGGGGAGAGGAAGTGAGCATGACTGTTGTTGGTTTGTCCAGCTGCATCATGAAGAATGGTCAAATGTAACTCTTTGCAAGTGTTACACAGCCTTCTCAAAGTACACACACCTGTTTTGTGGATTGTCACACATTTCCAACATCTGCCCTTTTCTTTAAGCCAGCTGTTAATGCCCCTTTTTTGAATTCTGATAAAATAGAAGAACAAGAGGAACTGTCATTCACATGGGAGGATGAGGAGATAGGAGCAGTAGCTCCTTCCACAGGATCACTCTGTTCATGGAGGTTATGTTGTAGAAAACTAGAGACAAGCTGGGGTGAAACAAGTTCTTGCTCTCTTATTCAAATATATCTGTCCATGTTAACTTGTCTAGGAAGTTTATCCCTTTCTTTTGATTCCTCCTCCTGTGCAAGTTGGGCAGTCATTTAATTTACATTGCTCATCTAATTGTTTATCCTCTTCTCTTTGTCTTTTGAGCTTCTCCAATTCATCTTGGATGCATTTCTCTTCCAGCATGCTGCCTTGATGTTGAGGTTAGAGGTATGACTGCCTTTAGAATGCCTGCTATACTGTGAGGTAGTTGGCTTGCTGCAAACTGAAATTGTGGCATGGGTCTTATGGCTACGGGTGCTATGTGAGCCATGGGGCCATGGAAGGAGCTTTATAGCGTGGTGCATATGTGCCAGAAAAGTCGGGGGGGGGGGCCTTGCCCCCAGTTAATAGTAGATGGCTGGGGAAGAGGTTGAGACACACACAGGGAGGGCTCAGGCAAGAGAGTTGACACTGATGGTCTGGGGGGGAAGTTGAAGCTTGATGAGCAATTGAAGATGCTTTAGGTGAAGTTTGAGACTCTACTTCAAGATGGTCACTCATGGAAGGCCCAGCAGGGTCAATTTCACCGTTGTTTTCATCCATTATGCTCACGTTGGTTGGCTGCAACTTCACTTATGGGCATATCAATATCATATCAAACATTCACTGCATTAGCCCTTTAATTTGGCTGTATGGGTTGTGACTATTCTGGCACGAAGGACCATTTGATGTAGAGAGCAGTTCTTAACCACGTAACCACACACACGAGTCGGTAGAGCATGTATAGTTCTATGTTCCTTTATTTTCACAGTTTTTCCAGTTTGTTGTTTTGTTTGTATAATCTAGTATTATGATTGCCATGGTTCTAAATGAAAAGAGAGGAACATTATTAGGATTCAATAAATTCATTCAACAAAGGAAACGTATACATATAGACAATATACATCAAAACATTGCTTATACATATACTAAGGTCAATACAGTTGTCAATTGGCCTATATATTATCGTGCTACAAAGTGCGGAAGTGCATTTCAACCTAGCGCATTTTAACCAAATTAACATTTAACCTGATCAAAACAAAGGAATGGAGCCATTAGTCAATACAATAATCTCAAAACGAGCATAACAAAGAACTAATAACTTAATGAACATGTTTCAAATAGAATCAAATATTAATACAAGGACTGTGCAACTGGCAAAGGACCGCTGATTGAATTCACCAACGTTAAATAGTAGGAGCAAATAACGGGTTTCCGCGGATCAGCAAACTGTGCGGCTGCTGTCCGTGGTGCTGAAGTGGCACATACCTGCGCATTGGTCTAACCTTGCTGCGGACTTTCTCACAAGAAGTAAACATTAAACCGTGATTTAACAGGGATCATCCCTTACTGACAGGAACATTCAGGCATTGTTACTCTTTTGTCATTTTATACTGACTACACACTGACACGTCTGCTGTCAAAACACCTCAACCTAATCATCAGTATCCACCAACTTGCAAGGTCTCAGGGCTGCCATGCAAGGGGCCTTGCTGGTGTCAGGTCTGCTCTCGGTTTTAATTCACAATAGTCCAACTGTGACGGGTAGTTGGTAGTACAAATTCCACACTTACATGTAACCTGCTACAACTAAACATTGGAAAGTCAGAAAACGTACCTTCTGCTTACTTGTAAGGGCTAACATTGGCCTAATTACTAAAGAAAGTAATTAAATGAACCAAACTTCCTTCATGTTGATCTTGATCAAGAAGAGAGGTATCCTCCAGCGTTTCCTCCCTCCATTGGGTCTACAATGGAGGAGATACAAATACAACCCTGCCACTGTTAACACTGTTAACTATTAACATTGGTGGCAGAATTTAGGATACCAGCTTCCACTTCTTCTTGGTCAATGCTGTGGCAGACTGGGCTATCTGCCACAGAGAAACTGTGGAAAAGAACTACATTCCCCAACAGCTGAGGGGCATTACTAATCAGCCAGGTGGGAGCTGATTGCCTCACCAAGAAGACATAAGAGTGGATTCCACAGTCTCTGGGGAGAGACCATCCAGGTTCCTCCAGCTATATTTGATGTCTGAGAATAAATTTGAGTTGTTTATGAGTTATGATTGAAGATGAGCGTTTTATTTGAATCCTGCCTACTGCGTGATCTAAGTCAGGAATCTGCCCACAGATTGGACTTGTGACACCTGCCATTTCCCCCGAGGTGCCACAAGGACCACATCTAACGAATCATACCATCTGAAGGTTTTTTGAGCAACACCACTGTCTGTCATTGTTCTGTTAGCTTATATTAGCAGGGTATTTTAATACCCAGATGGCAGTTGTAACTGACTGTTGATCTTGTGCATGAGGTCTGTGATACAACAATCCTGCCAACATCCTTCAACAGCGGGCTGGTATCAGATACATAATTATGCTGTATCAGCACACTTTTACTGTATCTAAACCGTGTTGAACTATAAGCAAAATACACTTGAAAAACATACTGTACCGTGGCAGCACAGGTACAACACACTAGTGCAGTGGAAAATGTGAAATGTGTGAAAATTCCCAACTACAATGTGAAGAGCGTCAGTCAGGAAATTCTTGCTCCCAGCTGACACCAATCACAGCCTAAAAAGGTAGTCTATTTAAACTGGGAAAATGTACTTGTCTGCTCTGCTCACTATTTCTTCTGCTGCTGCCTGATAAGTTGCTGGTTATGCATGCTTGACTGCTTTTACTGTTTGTCCAGTTTGTCCATCACCATATCCATCAGCCATCTGATTATGCCCCGATGAGGACGGAACAGGTTTATCCTCACCTTCGCAGCAGCTTGTGTTTGGCTCAAAAGAATCCCATGATCTCCAAGTGGCCCACACATAAATTTCAGCCGTCATATTTCACCTCTAACCCATGAAGATCTTTCAGTTTTTCCTGTCAACCTTTAGATGATGATGCTCACCCAGCTTCTGGTAATACCGCCCCCTCAAAGGCTACAGCTAAGCCAAAGCATCTTACTTCATCATCACGCTGCTACTTAAATCCTGCTTCCATTACTGCTTCAGTGGATGATCCTGTCCTTTCGGCTGGCCTCAACCAAACGGACAACAGAATTGTCGCCCTGTTCACCCCGGCTGCTGCTACTCCAGGTGACACTGCCGTTCTCCAGAACCATGAGAACGGCAGCCCCTACTGCAGTCCCATTTATTCCACTTGCAGCTGCTATTTCCCACCAGGTAATGACAATCATTTACTTAAGCTATGTGCCTCTCACATAATCGATATACGTAATGTCATAGATTGCGGGGACATCTGTCATTCTTAAAGAAATGACCCAGACCTGTTAAATATGCGTCTTGGTGAGTTCTTGGTGGCATTTGGTGAATTCTGGGATACCTTGTGCGAGGTGTTCCCTGAAAGACGTGGAACTGTACACCTATCTACCCATCATATCTGATCTGGCTCTTTTCTGTGGGGGAACAGCTGCAATCTATCTACAATGCTTTAACATTCACATCAATTGGTCTATTGCAGACCTGGAAATTATAATCCTACATTTTATTAATCCATTGTGTCTTGTCCAGTTCAATCTGTGGCTCATTTCTCACAAGTCTGTGTCCTAAAACTGTATTCAAAACTGCCCAACATATCAAGCCTAATTAATTGTAATCAAAAACTAATCCTGTTTCTCTTTCTGATGACAACCGCTTTGTGAAACGGGCTAATCATTCACCAGGCTATAATCATCCAATTTGTATTAATTTCAATGAATCTGTTTGTGCATATCGTAATTGTAAATGTCCGCATATTTGCAGTCTTGGTGCCGACAGTGGGCAGTTTGCCCATGCTGGTCCCGTCTAGCCCCTGCAAGGAAAGAGAAAAGTTGATTAAACACCCTTCAACTCCAATCAACATAACAGTTTATCTAATCACCCTAATAGATGTTTTGTTTGATCCAGGGCTTCGTAGATGGTCTTATTCCAAGGAATTATCCCCATTAGTGGTGCAACATTGAAATACTCTGGCCTTACACCTAACATAAATAGCCTAATTCCACCAGAACAATTATTATTTATTATACAATTCATTCAATTAATTACAGTCATTTAGCAGATGCCTTTCATCCAAAGCAATGTACAAAGGTACTTGACACTATGTGGGGATTGAACCCACGACCCTGAGACTCTCATGCTCTACTGACCGGGCTGGACATTCAGCAAATCTGTAGGGGAAGGCACTTGGTTAGGTAAAGCAGATATAAGGTCATGCCCCTCCACCCTTCCCCGTGGAATCTCTTTGGCATTAAGTGTAGGTCTAAATTATATTTATCCATGTGTTTAACCTTTAGAATAGTTTATGGGTTAGTTTGTTTTGTTTTTGTTCTCTGGATTTAGGTGAACGCTCTGTTCTAACTTGTGGGGGGTCAATGTGTGGGGAGTTTGGGACTGAATCCCTATATTGTGCAGCGACTAGTTATTGATGTGTAACCTTTTCCATCCAGCACCCCCATGTCTCTGGCAGATGGTAGAACCCATAGAATATTTAAACCTGGGTTTGAGTAATAGCAAGGGTGGTTGTTTTTTTGTTGGCGATAAGCTATGAGGACCCTTGAGAGATGTTTGCTCTGTAAATACTTTATTTCAAGTAAAAGCCTGCGACATCCATTTGCTTTGGACTGATGCTGCCTTTTTGGTACTACTCCACACACACCCCAGAACTGCTGGCCACCATCCAGATTGTAAGAATCTACCATCAAAACCTTTACACTCCCCCTCCCCCAGATTAAATTCCTGCCTTCAGAAATCAAATCTGTAGCACTTTTCGATATCTATCCGATCATTGTTGCCTGCATTTTATGGTGCAATCAATAGTGTAGGAAACGGATCACTGTTTTCTGTGATAATGAAGTTGCAGTTAACAACATTAACAAAGGTTGTTCTTCAGTCCATTTCATTAATAGATTGACTGGACAACTAAACGGGTCATGTATTATGAATAACTATTTTGAAAGGCACTCAACAATAATGTAGCTTCTGCGCTGCCTTTTCTGTTTCATTGTGCATGCCCAAAAGATTGAGCTTTTGATGTGCTAGTCTGCACATGCTGTGCTGCTGTTTACTTTAGCTGGGGGTATCTTTTTGGACTTCCCGGGCCTCCGTGAAACAAGAGTTAGTCTGTTGTACACATAGCTTTAACTTCCAGATAGTTACACCTCATGCCCAAGGCTACACTGTCCTCACATAATGGTAGTATGACCTTCACCTGATCTAGTTTGCCTGTGAATATTGATTGGCATACAGCTGTTGTACATATAGTAAGATGTCATGTAATGTTGGAATGACCTGCGACTGATCCAGGTTCACAAAGGTTGTGTTCCATCTCCGTGGTGAAGGGATATTGGTCTGGTCATCCTGAATCTAAGGAAAAAGCAGGGAGTTGCTGTACATAGTTTTGGTGTTTGGATGAGCTGCTGTTTTGGGGGATCTAGTGTGCTCCCTCGTTGTTGGGAGAGAGTACATAAAAGCAAATCCATTCATCACCAAAACTTAATATATTGCCATTATTATTCAATAAAAATGTTTAACCAAATAGTTTCCTGACTGAAGTAAGTTACATTTTTACACTGATATAATTTTTACTTTAAAAAGTTGTAGATTATTTTTACTACACAATGATGGAGTTTGAGAGTGTACAAATATACAAAAGTGATGTAATTTGATAGTGTACAGCTATAGAAGAGTGTCTCACCTTGATGGACTGACCTGAATTTACCTGAAGACCATGTAGTATAGTGGGGCGTAGAGACAGAGTGTAAGCGACCAGAGCCGAATAAACTGGAACAACACCTCTCATACAGGTTTGAAGGACTGAATGGGAACGGCGTTGAAACAGCACTGTTAACCTCCTTCCCTCTATCCAGCACTCCAATTCCCCACTACCTCCTTCTTCTTCTTTTCTCTCTCTGCTAAAATCTTCACATAGGCCTATGGGATGCTGCCGTTTGTGCATAAGGTGACAAGATCTTTTTTCTTTGCGGCACTGATCCCTGGAGGACTCTGAAACAGGGTGGGTAGAGATGATGTTGATGATCTTGTGTCCTTATTGACCACAAGTCTCCTGAATGAGCCATCCATGTTATATTTGAACAGGATGGCATTCTTTTCTTGCTTCATGTAGCGCATCCACTTCATTTTGAGCCAGCTGACCTGCTGCCCTTCATCGTCTTTCGTCTTGTTTTTTATTTTCATTGATGCTACAGTTTTAAAGTCTATGAACGTCTTGTGGTTCAGCTCATGGACCTCGTAAGGTTTTTTGCGTCTGGCAGCCCTAACAAGAGTGTAATATCCAACTGAGAGTACACAGGCACGCTCTTTTGTGCTGTCTCAACAGCTGCATGGACACTGTCACACTCCATTTGGCTGTGTTCTGACTCAAGGAACTTGTGGTCGATGATGAGCAGAGGAAAGTCCTGGACAGCCCGAAGGCACATGGTGCTAAATCCAACATTTCTGTTTTGGCCCCCACATGTATCAGAATACATAATGATATGGTTCACCTCTGGACTGAGGCTGTGAAGGTAGTTATAGACACATGTACTGATCTCAGATGACCCTCTCCCCCCCTCTCCCTCATGCCACATGAAGCAGTGTGCATCCCTCATGTCCAGTTCATACACAGTTAAGTTGTAGGTGCTGAGTTTACTCACATTGCTCCAGGGTGTCGTGAGCACCTGTTCAAGGTCAAATGTTATGGCTTTTAGTGACGGTGTAGTTTGGGCTGTCTCCTTGTCTTTATTTTTATGCTCCCTGGACTGTTCTTTTCTTGACTGATGTGCCAAATATTCTTTAATCTGGAGGGCCTTCTCATGCTCTGGGAGATTTTGGAATGTTTCACATTGCCTGCAGGCATCCTTCTTCGGGATGTGAAATGCTATGTTGAATTCACTGGTGAAGATGTTCCTGTACATGCTTTCTTTCACTGGTGTTGTTTTCCACTCAATGCACTTCAGTGTGTAAAGCTCATACATTTTTCTTAGATTAAGCGTCCCCTCAAGATAGGCCTTAGTAGTGTCTTTGCGACAATAGTGACTTTCTATTGTCTGAAAGGACTTGATGTGCTCCCTAACTTTGTTTTTCTCAGCATCTGAAATCTTGTTTTTTGGTGTTTGATTTCCACCTTTAGGACTTCCACATATGTCATCTCCTGTAGTGTTTGAAAGTGAAGATCTGGTCATCTTTTCTGAGATATCAAGTGTCTTTAAGAAAAAATCTTTACACACTCTAACTTTTGTTCCACATACGGTTAGATTGTATATTAAAGTGTTCTGCCTCCGTGAATCCTGCTTTCCCCCCCTTTTCTTTTCTTGTGTTGAGATGTGATGTATGACAAAGTCCCTCTGCCTATTTTTATCTCCCATCTCCCAGAAATTATTAAAAATGTCCTGCCTCTCTGGTTCTCCGACCTTTGCATTGCACTTGTATCTGCATGTGGTGCAATCCTTTGGTTTTACTGCCCTGGCTAGCACTGACTTCTTCTTGCTGTTTATGTAGCTCAGGCCAGCATTTCTTAAGCGTTTGCGTTGATTCCTTTGCCAATTGTCAGGTTCCCTTTTCCTCTTTCTCCCTCGTTGCTGCTCAACATCATCGCCAGCTTCTAGCTCCTCTCTGACATCATCCCTGGGTTCCTCATAGGTCATCTCTGAGGTCTCAAGCATCTCTCTAAACTCTTCTCGCACCTCTCCAACATCCTCTATGGCCTCTAGCACCTCTCTGGCTTCCTCCCTGGTTTCTAGCACCTCACTGGCCGCTAGCACCTCCCTGAGCTGTTCTTCATCTGTACTTACGGCTGCCTCAACTTGTGTCTCAACTGGAGCCTCATCGGATTCTTCCTTACCTAATTGATAGATAGCCTATGAATTATTATTTACAATCTCAAATCATCAGCTTTTCCCACTCATTACTTAGAAAATAATGTAAATAAGGTTTGGTAATTTTAATTTGTATACTATATCTTATAGGTTTTATAGCCTACATGCCTGTGTGTGTGTGTGTCGCCCCCTGCTCTTTAGATGCAGTAAGTGAATGCTACAGAGAAAGCAGGTTTAGCAGGTTTAGCGTGGATCAAAAGCTTTTTACTCCACTGTCAAAAAATACAGACATACAAACAATTAATCACATCCCAAAAGCGTGGTGGAAATGTTTGTATGTTAAGCAAACACTAAAAACACACAAACATTGACCAAATCATCAGCACAAGCTAACTGGGAGCTAGTTAGCTAATGCGATCTAGCTTGCTAGCACGAGCTAGCATTATACAGCCATTTCCTCACCATCAGAATACTGCATTTTTTTCCTGTTCATCATTTGTGGGTATATGAAATTCTCCAATTATACTCAATAACACTTGTTCTACAGTATACGTCTGTCTTCTTTGCCGCAACTGCGCCATTCTCCTGCACTAAAGGGGGTCCGTACAGTGCAGCTCTTGTATGAATTGTTCAGTGCACTAAAGGCGTAAATGCACTTGACCTGCACTTACGCCTTTTGTGCACCAAGCTCAGTGCAATTACGCCTTTTTTGTGCCAAATTCAATAGGTTTTCACTAACGCCTTTATGTTTTCAGCCTTTATTAAAAAAGTAAAAGTATAGTGACCTTATCCTTTTACCATTTGATAGAGCTCACATCAAGAGCTTTAAAATGATATAAAAAACTAATTTTTGCCCAAGATGTCACTTGCGCCCCTTTTGCACCAAGCCCTCGATTTCATAAGATAGCTACAGCAGAGTGTAACTTGTTATTTGATTAACGTTACCCGGATGACGATTCGATTATTGAGGCTGCATTTTATGATTCAATCTTAACAGCAAGCTAAACACAAGCTAACGTTAGCTTGGATCATTATTAAGTTGAACATCATTGAAGCACTGTAGCAATGCACTCGTTCTGCATCATGTTGTTAAAACTAACGTTACAGGTAATGGACTGTCCCAGCCATTTTTTAAAAAGCAAGTTAAAGCTATTATGCTTTCATTGGATATAAGCAATAATACTGTTTAAAAGTTGTTGTTTATCTTCACAAAGTAATCATGATGCATTCTGAAGAATTATAGAAGAATCACATTACATTGCAATTGCATAAACCATTATGCATGGGTAATGATACTCATGCAATGGTGTGTGGATATCATGGAGTGCAAACAGTAGTCATGTGGAATTATCAATTGACTACAAAACAATCATTAATGTGCCATGGATCCTTACTAATTTCAGTAGCATCATGGATCCTTTTGATATTATAAGGACAATCTAAATACATAGCCCATCTATGTTAAAGCAACATTTTAAAATAATAATAGTAGTAGTAGTAATTATAATAATAATAATAATAATAATAAACATTAAGTGGAGAAAATGTCCAATGTCTAAAATTGGTTCAAAACACAGATTGTGTTTATCATTTGTCCACTAAGTTCAAATAGCAATTAGGCTATGCAGGAAAAATACATTTGGAAAATATGGCATATTTTTTGATCACTAAGATGGAGTCTTTGTGTTTTTAGAATGACCAGTTGAGGAGCAGAATGTCAGAAAGGCAAGTTTAAGGAAGAGTGGAAGGAGGATCCTCAGTTCCAGGAATGGATAGGGGAAGTGAGAGGAGATGTGCGCAGGGCTTATTGCAAGTTCTGTAGAAAGTCTTTTGATGTCAGTAACATGGGCACATCTGCCCTTAGGAGCCATGCAAAAGGGAAAGGATATTGCAAGATTGCAGACCAGATAGGAAAGGAGCCGCGTATAACGCAATTCATGACAGAGCAGTCAACAGTTTCAGATCAGACAACCAACACAGTGGAAGCAAGTGGCAGTGAAGGGCCGAGCACAGAACCTCAATCATCTTCATCCTCTTCAGTATCCACTTTTTTTCTCTCAAGTGAACGTGTTCTTGAAGCAGAGATCCACTGGGTTATAAAACTAGTGAAGTCCCACTATTCATTTAACTCATGCAAAGAAACATCTGACCTTTTCGCAAAAATGTTTCCTGATGGTGAAATAGCCAAGCATTTTACCTGCGGTCCAACAAAAGCTGCTTACCTCCTGTGCTTTGGTCTAGGTCCATATTTCCACGAACAGCTTATCAAAGACATTCGGAAGTCCAACTGCTATGTTCTCTCATTTGATGAGTGCCTGAACAGAGTGACCCATATTGCTTTCAGGTGTTTATTTGAAGAGTAAAACTTAAAACACAAACAGACACTAGAGGACAGTACAGCGCACTAGCGACACCATTGTCAAATTAAATGTATTACAACACTCCCACTAAATTTTACAATGGCATTAAGGCACTTCACAGTAAATTATATTACTAAGAGCCGTGCTCTCCTTCACAAATAATGTCAAGATAATAAATCTTTAAACAAAAAAAAACTTGCAAGATTCCTTTTCTTACTCCTTTTACCTTGCTTACAGCTTTCTTACCATTTTTAACAGAAAGAACAGTGCCTATTACAGTAAACAGAATTACATAGGGAAAAGCCCAATCTCTCTCCTAAGATATTCAAACTTTTGTTTAGTCAGTGGCTTGGTCAAGATATCTGCCTTCATGTCATTTGTTGGGCAATATTGCAGTTCTATTTTCCCATTCTGCACACATTCACGGATGTAGTGGTAGCGAATGTCTGTGTTTAGTCCTTGAGTGATCCACTGGATTCTTCGCGATTGCAATGGCTCCTTGGTTGTCCTCCAGGATCACTGTGGGCGTAGCATCCATTCCGAGATCATTCAGTAATCGTCTCAGCCAGGTACCCTCTTGAGCAGCTTGACTGAGTGCGACGTACTCGGCTTCTGCTGTTGAAAGTGCAACTGTTGCCTGTTTCTTGCTGAGCCAGCTTACTGCTCCTCCACTCAGTAAGAATATGTTGCCGGTTGTTGAGCGGCGGTCATCCTGATCACCGGCCCAGTCAGCATCTGAGAAGCCGATCAAAGTTCCAGACTCTGACTGCTCATACTTGAGAGCAAGGTTTGCTGTACCTTTCAAGTATCGAAGTATTCTCTTCACAGCAGTCAGATGTGCAGCATCTGGATTTGTGTTGAACTTTGACACAGCACTCACTGCTTGAGCTATGTCTGGTCTTGTGGCCATCGCAGCATACAGCAGACTTCCTACCATGGACTGATAGGTACTTTGGTTCACAGGTTTACTGACACCATCACTTTTTTTCAATTTGACGTTGGCATCAGCAGGAGTTGCAACAGGATTTGCATTATCCATCCCATATTTCTGAAGAATGGCTTCAATGTAATGCTTCTGATGAAGTAAGACACAGTTCTTTTCTTTGTCTTGGACAACAGAGATGCCCAGGATATAGGACAGCTCACCCATGTCCTTCATCTTGTAGCGCTTCTTGAGAGCCATTTTCAACTCGTTCATGCTTTCAATCAATTCCGTAATCAGAATCAGATCATCCACATAAACAGCGAGTATCTCAAGCTCTTGTCTTGATCTCACAAACACACAGGGGTCTGATGTGCTCTGTTTAAATCCAATTTCCATCATGAACTCCGTGAAAGCCTTGCTCCAGCAGCGAGGAGACTGCTTCAGTCCATAGATTGATTTCTTCAGTTTACACACCAGGTGTTCCTGCCCTGGTTTGATGTATCCCTCTGGTTGCTCCATGTAGATTTCTTCTTCCAGGTGTCCATTAAGGAATGCAGTTACTACGTCCATCTGGTGCACATGTAGATTGTTCTGGATGGCAAAGGACAGTAATGTACGAATTGAGCTGAATCGTACCACAGGTGAAAAAGTTTCATCATAGTCAGCACCATACAACTGTGAGTATCCCTTGGCGACGAGTCTGCACTTGTATCTCTCCACTCGTCCATCACTATGATGCTTGACTTTGAACACCCATCTTGATCCTATGGCCTTTCTATCCCTTGGTAAATCCACTAAGTCCCACGTCTCATTTTCCAGCAGCGACTCATATTCCAGGTCAGCCGCCTCCTGCCATTCCTTTGCATTAGGACTCATCATTGCTTCTTTCAGTGTGATTGGCTCTATGACACAACACACATTGGCATAATGATCAACAGTCACTATATCAGCAAACTCATCATATCCATATCTCCTTGGAGCCCTTCTGATTCTGCCGCCTTCTCTAGCAGCTTCATCGACAGTGACTTCGTCATCTGGTGTTCCACTCTCATCTGTGTTCATGGTTACCTCGTTCTCTGAGCAGGTCACTTCCACTTCCTGTTTCCAGTCGAAGTCTGATTCATTAAAGATGACATCACGACGAATTAGAATCCTCCTTTTCTCTTCATCAAACAGGCGATAGCCTTTGGCGTTGTTTGCATATCCCATGATACGAAGCTTCACAGCCTTCTTGTCCAGTTTTCTTCTCTCTATGTCTTGGGATATGTGCATAAGCAACACAGCCAAACACTCTCATGTGACTCATGTCCGGCTTTTTGCCACACCATCTCTCGTAGGGTGTCTCTTGCTTCAGGACAGATGTGGGCAGCCTGTTCTGTATGTAAGCTGCGGTTGCTACAGCCTCTGCCCAGTACATCTTTGGCAACTTAGCATGAGACAGCATACTTCTAGCTGCTTCAATTAATGTCCTATTTTTTCTTTCTGCAACACCATTTTGCTGTGGTGAGTGAG
The DNA here is from genome assembly GCA_034670405.1 of Hoplostethus atlanticus. NCBI lineage: Eukaryota > Metazoa > Chordata > Actinopteri > Trachichthyiformes > Trachichthyidae > Hoplostethus > Hoplostethus atlanticus. The sequence goes on along the minus strand of JAXDDX010000128.1, from coordinate 1,028,315 downwards.
GTACAGTCATCTCATGGTGGATACCTTGAGCCTTCAAATATTCTTGAAACTCCTTTGATGTGTACTCACCACCATTGTCTGTTCTCAGTCTTGTGACGTTCTGCCCACACTCATTGGAGAATGTTTTCTCAAATTCCTTGAATTTGCTAAGGACTTCACTCTTCTGTTTCAGAAAGTATACCTTGCAGCATCTAGAGTAATCATCGATAAAAGTCACAAAATATTTTGCTCCACCTATAGATTCAGTCTGCATGGGACCACAGACGTCACTATGGATCAGCTGCAACTTGCGTTTGGAACGGATTTCTCCAACTGGCTTGTATGGCTTTCTAGACAGCTTGCCTTCCACACATCCTTCACAGAAAGGAACCTCTTTCTCTGCAGAGAAGTCCACTCCGTTCACCAGATGTTTTAGTTCCTTCAGCTTGGTGGTGTGACCCAGGCGGGCTGCTACTGATGCACTTGATGCACCATGACAGACAGACGAACTTCCTTCGACGTCCAGCTGATACAGCCCGTCAGATCTTTGTGTTCCCATTCCTTTAAGAGTTCCATCTTTCCCACGTATGTAGCAGCGAGACTTCTTGAACTGCACCGTATTTCCTTTTCTGGCAGCAGCTCCCACTGAGAATAGATTCCCAGATAGCTTTGGAACATACAGCACGTCATACATTGTGACATTTTTTACATCACTTACTTTGAAAGTCATTCTCATTTTGACATTGCCAAGTCCTAGGGCGTCAACCACCCTGCCGTCACCGAGTTTCACAGACTGTGTTTTTGAGAATTGCTGGTAGTCTTGAAGAATTTCTTTATCACGTCATGTGCTTTGATGCTCCCGAATCAATCAACCATTCGACCTGTTGTGGCCTCTCAGTCGGGTTTGCCTCTTTAGCGACAAAGGCACTTTCAGACGAATCTTCTGCATCTTCACACATCATGCTTTTGGCCTTGTGGGTTTTATTTTTATTTTTCCAACTTGGACAGTCGCGCTTTATATGTCCTTCTTTCCCACATTTGTAACATCTCCACGTGCTTGGTCTTTCAGCTCCCACTGCCTTGGAGTTAGCCTGCATATCTCCACGAAATTGTGATGACATGGCTGATGCACCACCTGACGTAGCACCACTGGAGTTATCATTAGCATTCACTCGCTTTTGCTCTTCATTTATTAATGCTTGCTGAACAAACTGCAGTGTCAAATTGTCAATCTTTGTTTCTAGCGCAGTGACAATTGTAGCATAGCTTGGTGGCAAACTACCCAAGAGTGTTACAATTTGGTCTTCCTCTTCAATCACAGAACCTATTGCTCCTAGCTGATCAGTGAGTTCCTTCATTCGTTTTAAATGTTCATTCAAACTTTCTCCTTCCTTCATTTCACATCTGAAATATTTTTTCTTCAGGAACAGTTTATTTGCCAAAGTATCTCTCTCAAAATGTCCTTTCAGCGTGTTCCACGCCTCTTTTGGAGTCTGGCAGCTTGTTATCAGGTACAACTGGGGTGTACTTACATTCAGCACTAACACAGAGAATGCCTTCTCTCTCCGTTTCGTGAATTCAGCTTGTGCATTAGCATCTGCGGCTAGGATATCCGTCTCCATTAGCATGCCCCATAGTCCTTTCGCTTTCAGCAAGTGTTCCATCTGAAATTTCCACGTTGCCCAGTTCTCTGGTCCGCTCAGCTTGTCAATAAACAGCTTATCTTCCATTGTGAATTCCACAACACCGTTTATCTCACACAAAACTCTGTGTAAAAAAACAGCCTTTTAGTGACGCTCTGGGCCCATAACCTATTGCTTTCAGGTGTTTATTTGAAGAGTAAAACTTAAAACACAAACAGACACTAGAGGACAGTACAGCGCACTAGCGACACCCATTGTCAAATTAAATGTATTACAACAACCCAGACAGAACAGATGGATTTGGTGGTTCGATATTGGAGTGAGGAAGAGGGAAAGGTGATGGTTTGTTACTTCAATTCAGAATTCCTTGGTCACACTCAAGCAGAGAAGCTTCTGGAGAAGATGAAGGCAAGCATGTCACCACTTGATCCCAAGAAACTCTTGCAGATCTCAATGGATGGTCCATCAGTGAATTTCAAGTTTTTGAGGCTTTTTGAGGAGAGCAGGAAAACAATGGACCCCGACCTACCAAATCTGCTCAACCTGGGTAGCGGCCGCATGTTGTACATGGGAGTTTGCAAAAAGGAGAAACAGATTCTGGTTGGAGGTTGGGAGACAAACTCCGAGCCCTGTGGCAGCTCTTCCACGACACGCCTGCAAGACGAGAAGACTTTGTTGAGCTGACAAAAACGACAACATTTCCTTTGACGTTCTGTCCACACAGATGGGTGGAAGACTTACCGGTTGCAGAGAGAGCCATCCAGATATGGTCAGCTATACAGCAATACATTGACAGCCACAAGAAACTACCCAAAAGCAAAGTACCCACCTCCATGTCATACTCTTTGGTGAAAGAGGCGGCAACTGACAGGCTTTTCACAGCAAAACTGCATTTCTTTGCTTTTGTTGCCACCAAACTGAAACCCTTTCTGGAAAAGTTTCAGACGGATGTGCCAATGGTGCCCTTTCTGGCTCTCGAGTATCAGACAACTCTCAGGAGCTTGTTGTCTTGCTTCATCAAGAAAGACATCCTGGATAAGGCAAGTACACCTCTCAAACTACTGAAAGTCGACCCAATGGACAACACTCTGCATGTGCCAAACAAACAACTTGACATTGGATTTGCAACAAAGCAAGCACTGGAGAAAGCATCCCTGAGTCTTCAGACAAGTGAGCTGAGAGTAAAAGAGTTCAAGAAGGATTGTCTCACCTTTCTTACTTCTACATGCAAGAAGCTCATTGAAAGAAGCCCTCTCCACTATCCAGCTGTCAGACATATGGCTGCCCTTGATCCTACCTTGATGGTTGGCAATGACAAAACAGCAACTACAAAGTTTGAGAACCTACTGCAGCTTCTCCTCAATGCAAACTGGCACTCCGCTGCACATTGTGACAAGCTGCTTGCTGAGTACAAGCTTTTCCTCTCCCAGATGAGCCAGAGCCACAGAGCAGAATTTGCCAGTTTTGACCACAAAGCTCAGAGTGTCAGAGTGGATGAATTCCTTGGGATATATGCAGGTGGAAGACCGGACTTTGAAAACCTCTGGGAGCTGTTCAAGAGCCTGTTCACCTGGACAGGCAGCTGTGGAGCGAGGGTACTCTGTTAATAAGGACATGTTAGTGGAGAACCTCAAAGAGAAGACTCTCATTGCACTGCGCACAGTCCAGGATGCTTTGGTGGGAGACAACAAGATCTATGTCATCCCAAAGGCTCTTGTCCAGCATGTGAAGGCTGCAAGGATGTGTTACTTCCAGCACTTGGATGATGAAAAAAAGAAGAAGGTGGAATCAGAAAATGCCCGGAAAAGAAAAGAGATTGAAAAAGAAATTGATGAAGTCAAGAGGAAGAAGCAGAAGATCTTGCACTGCATTGAAAAAATGCAAAAAGCAGCAGATGACATGGCAGAAAAGGCTGAAAAGTCACAAGACTAGTCAAATGCATACAGAAAAAGTGTGGCTGAAAAAAAGACTGAGGTCATTGACCTTGACACCAGCCTCTCAGATTTAAATGAGCGCGTTAAAATTTTCAAATAAGATGGGGACAATTAACTTTTTTTTATTATTATTATTATCTTTTACAATTTTGAAGCAGGGCAAAGGAAAACAGTAAACAGAGCGGGTCGTCCGCTAATCAGAAGATCGGCGGTTCGATCCCAGGCTCCTCCAGTCCGCATGTCGAAGTGTCCTTGGGCAAGACACTGAACCCCAAATTGCTCCCGAAGCTGCGCCTTCGGTGTGTGAATGTGTATGAATGGTTAGATTCCCCTGATGTGCAGGCTGGCACCTTACATGGTAGCGCCCTGCCATCAGTGTATGAATGTGTGTGAATGGGGTGAATGTGAATGTAGTGTAAAGCGCTTTGAGTGGTCAGAAAAGACTAGAAAAGCGCTATATAAGTACAGTCCATTACCATTACCATTGATTTAGCGAAAAGGACGTCTGTTAAATAAATTATTTTATTAAATTTAATCTGAGTTATTGTTACATTATTGGCTTTCATATGATATTTTCATACATTAGTATGAAATAAACTACATAGCAGCAGCAATCAGTGGGATTGAGAAAACCTGTGTGCGTGCACGTGTGTGTGAGAGTGCGTGCGTGACACTACAATTTTACCTGTAAAATGTCCTGGAAATGCTCTGGAAAATGATTTCTTAAAAAGAGTGGGAAGCCTGACCCACATACACAAACACAAGGCACGAAAGTACAATATTACACAGAATTGTTATCATTGAGAAACTAAGTGGAACCGCCTCATCTGCCCATTCTGGGTCAGACTCCGGCTCAAACATGTACGGTCTCAGTGTTGGTTATGGTAGATTTCTGCATCAAGCTTATTTGTTTACCTTGAGCAGCATGAGCGCTCTGCTCTCCGCCTCCACCAGGCTATTGCGTGTAGGTTGTATGCTCATTACATACAACCTACACTCCCTCAAAACAGCCTGTTCTTTACAATGGAGAAAATGAGAGACTGAAACACACACCACAGAAGCTGGTTTTAGGATTTTTTTTGATATAGACTTCACAAACGTCTTGTAAAGACCCCCAGGAACAGTTTAAATATCCCAAAATGAGTACAATACCCCCCCTTTAAAGCAAAATCAGAGAAATGAAGAAAAAAAAATCAAGAGGTAAAAGTTAAAGAATAACAATACAGAAAAAATGTTGAAAATACTTTGAGCATTTCAATACAATATAGTATAATAGAACTTTAATTTTCACAGCCAGTACAGATGAGACAATAACCGACAGTTACCAGTCATGTCATTAGAGGACTAGAGGACTCAGAATTAGAGGACTCATTCAGAAATGAAGACGTGACACCAGCAGGGACACCTCAAGCATGAAAAGTCATTCTCATGAATATTAATCGCTCCCCTGGGCGATTGCAGTTTTGCAATCACAACCCTTGTAGAAAATCAATTCAGTCCCTTCCTCCCTCCCTCCATCCACTCAACCATCTACCCTCCCTCTTTCTGTGTGTGTGATTGTTCTCTAAACTAAATATAATGGGAGGAGTATAAAATGGGGGTGGCACTCAGGCCAGCTTCTCTTTTAAGGGTGCGGTCAAACCTAGTTATTCTTTTGTCCAAACCGTAGTGTTTGCCCTCACTCCACTTTGTTACGCTAGGCTTTTTCAAGCAAGAGGAGCTGCTGGCTATCAGATCAACGCCTAAAATTGTGGATTTAACAATTGTGGATTTTGTGCATGTACTGTATTAATATATATCACTGTAAAAAAACATACAGTGGAATACTTTATTAATAATAGTTTTTAAGATTTTGCTGGGTCTAACATGAGTTCTGGTAAAGAGAGAGTGGAAGCATGACTTGCAAACAAGTGTAATGTGCCAGATTTGAACTCACAAGGGTTGGATACAAATATGAGCATCGGTACCAGGCTTCAAAAAAAACCTTTTTGGTTGAACCGTAGTTTATACATGTTCCATTTAGACCCACAGTAGCTCATAAATCACCAGATTTGTATGTGACATGGTGAGAGTAGCAGATAGAAGGGTACAGATGTTAAAATGTCTTTTTGTAATGACTACTAGTCTTCTACTCCAGTGGTCCTGAAGATTTTTAATACCACAACACACTCATTGGAAAAGCACACTAAATTATCAATAACATCACTTGGCTGGTACAGCTGTTGTCTCCATCCACAACAATATGTAATAAACTGATATGCAAAGGCAATAAAACTCCATGCTTGCTGTAAAACTTTATTTTTGGAATATAACACTTAGAACACGACCAAATCAGTTTCAATGTTTTTATCTCTACAATATGATGGGGGGGAAAATATATACAGGACAAAATATATACTCATTATTATTACAAATTAAAGGCACATTGTCAAACGTGCAAAAGTAGGTAAAAGCCCCTAAACTGCTATGTAATTAAGTAATAAAAACAGTAACAAAAGAAAGTATTATAAAAATGTCTTCAGTCATAGATAATGTATGCATGGATAATATTATTATCATTAATATTATATACTTTATTTATATAGCACTTTTCCAAACAGTTACAAAGTGCTTTACAAAACAAATAAGATAAATTAATAGACACAAAATTAAACCGTAATAAAAGACGGACAGACAAATGAGAATACATTTCAGTAAACAAATTAAATTAAATTTTAAAAGGAGGCTTTTAGAAATTATTTAAAAGATTATCCTGAATTCCTGGAATGTAGGAAGTTCAGTAAAACTAGTGTACTAATCACCCAAAAATGGTACGTATGGATTACAGTTACTACAAGAGCACATTAATCACATTATGGACTTTTTTTGACACTTTGTTTACTTGCTGGATTAGTGGGAAACATACTTTATTTGAAGGGAAAAGGGCATGTGTAAAGACATTAGTCAGTCACTCTATCTAAAACATTAATAACCAACACACAGTGCAACTACACACACACACACAATCCCACCGTGGTTTGTAATCGAGGTGCACATCCTTTTAAAAGGAGCAGTAAAATGTTTGTTTCATGCCTGTCTTCAGCCTTCCTATCTGTCCCCGGGGCTGTCTGTGGCTCTACGCTGATGGACTGTGGTCCGCTAAAGCTAAAAACATCAGGACGTGGCTTACTTAGCAACCCAATGCATCTAAAACCACCACCACAGCAGCTTAGCATTATTGACCTTAATGTAGAATTGTGCCCTGGTTTATGTAGCTTTGTGATATTAACACTGTGTGGTAGTTGGGTTTTTGGTGTAATATTGATCTAAGTTGAGAGGATACCAGCATGTGTCCTTGCTATATGGTTCAGTGACTAAAAAAAAAAATTAATAAATAAACTAAAGGTAGAGCACTATATTGAAAGCAGGGGCGGACTTTACCATTAGGCAAAGGTAGGCAACTGCCTAGGGCCCCCAGATACCAAGGGCCCCAAAGGGTCTAATCAAAATACAAATGAAGTATATATAAATTGTTTTCCTTCAAACTGATTTTAATATATCCAAGATACCAACACTTTTCTTAGAGCCTTTTTTCTTATTTCTTAGTACTGTCACTGTGCCACACACCCCCAGGCCGCTTGACGCCGCCTGCTACTACTCTCCCCCTGTGGGTGTGTCACTCATCATGGAGGTCTGGTTACCATGGCTAACCATTTTGTTGACGAAGGGTAGCCATTAATATTACCATTCGTCGAAACAAAGCAAATATCTATTGTTGCAGCAGTCTGTTATGGAGGACCAGAACTGACTTAACTATAAATAAATGAATTAATGTATAAATAAATAAAATCAACTAATCAAATAATGCATTAATGCACACAATAATAAATAAATAGATGAAATCTGGTATAAATGTATATTTATGTATTTTTTGTCATTTATTTATTCTCATTAATTTATTTCCCTATTTATTTATTTGTGTATTTATTCCCCTGAGAATTGAATTCCGTATTTATAAATTTCTCTTTTTATCTATCTTGCCTTATAAATGCATTTCCGTATATATTCTTTTCCCTATTTATTTATTTCTGTATTTCCCTGTCCCTATGATAATGAGGGGGGCGGTCCATCAGAGCTGGTCATGGTTTTCCCTTACGCCCATTTGTTGATCGGTCTCAGAGTGTGTAGGCTAAATGGGTAAACTGGGGTTCGATCGATATGGGTTTTTGAAAGATACTGATGTTTTTGGATTGAAGCTGCCAATATTTGTGGCGCTATAAAAGATTTTCAGGCCCTGAAATGAGTATCCAGTGCTACCCCTCAGAAGTTTATTCTTGTCCGGGTGGAAGGGTCTCTGAAGCAGCATTTAGACCATAGGGCACTTACTCTCCACTGAAACCCATACTAATGAAATTCTTTTAGGTGGATTAGCATATTCACTCGCTGCAGTCAGGGAGGAACCTCCATCCTATTGGAGGTAGACAACATTGACAAGCCAATAACCGATTTCTAATAAAAGGCCAGTATTGGCAATTGCCGATTTATAACCCTACAGTAAAGTACTGGAATAGAGGGTTCGGGGAGAGGCTCTGTCTGTGGGTGAATTATTGAGGAAGATGCATAATGCTTGTCTCACACCGCCTTTTGCTTCTTCCTCCAGAACACAGAGACTGAGCGCTGGACTCCCAGAGACTCCAGCCTCTCCACCTGCACCACTTCCCCCGAGACTGCGCACACCTCTCACCACCAGCACTGTGGCCCTTGGGACACCACCGCACCACCGTAACATCTAGCACAGGGGTGGGCAAACCTTTTGTCCTGAGGGCCGCAATAATCTTAGTAAAGTAAGCCAGGGGCCACACATTCTAAGATTGACATGAAACATGAAACACATGGATGCCATAGGCATGACACAGATTGCTTAACAATTGTCTGACTTGAATGAATCACTGCATGGTACTAGTATGGTACTGAGCACTGTCTCAATGTAAAGAAAAAGTAAAGAATAACATGCCTAATTAATAATTGTAAGATAGTGGTATAGTTCTGAATAAGATGTGGGTGAGGCGTAGGATGGATGCAGGAGAGAATTGAGCCAGTGGGCTGATTCTTCTTGTATCCAGCACTGGCTGAGGCCAATTAAGACCGATTGCAGCGCGTCCTTTTTAACTGTGTGTTTGTATGTTCAGAGAGTGTTCGACAGGAGATGGACGAAAGTCAAGTCGAACTATGGAGAGAGAGAGAGAGTGAGTGAGAGAGAGACAGCGGTGGCCGACCTGTTCCCAAAGGAGGCAGCCGGGGCAGACCTGGCCAGTTGGGTTGGAGTTGGTATTGCGTTGTGTGATAGACCGGTCCCACATCACCCATGGCCCCAGCAGTGCCACCTGGGAGTAGTGGTGGACCACGTAAATTACCACAGGGAGATCCTGGGAGGCTGGGGAACACACAGCTGCTCCCCATCAGTAATCAGGCAAGGGAGCAGGCCTTCAAAAGCTCACAGCACGCCCCAGGAGACAGAGAGGAAGCTGGTTGCGAGTAGGACGGCAAACCGAATCTCTACAGAGGGTAAGGATTGGAGGAGAGGAGTGTGAGCGAAGAACATTGTCTAAATATTCTGTGTGCCGAACCCCGGCAACCCGACCCTAAGCAAATGGCAACGACGACGAAATTGGATAACGGACAAACAGACCAAGGTAGCAATATCCTAACCCGGACCCTCCCTCTAAGGCCGGACTCACACTAGAGGATAATTGGGCCGATTTATCCCCGATTCGGCAATCGGCGGAGCGATCTTGTTCGGCACCGATTATCTGGTAATGTGAGCGGTTTACAGATCCAATCTTAACATCCAGATCCGCTCGGGGACGCCCCGATAATATCAAACGTGTTTGATATCTAGGATTTAAAATCGGGATGATTACGTCACTGCTTTCCGCGCGGGACCACAATAGCCAATGAGAGAGACAATCTACAAGGACACGGAAGTGAATGAAGAAACAACAACAAACTGTTGTACTGGTGCGTTGGACAGCTGAGATGGAGGAAAGGCTTGTCGATATGTGGCAAGAACACGACTGCCTATATAATGTGTCTTCCAAGCACGGGCGCCGGATTAATTTCAGAAGTGCGGGGGCCAAAAAGAGTGTATGTGTGACTGTGTATGTGTAGCGGTAGATAGACCGGAGACTCGCACTAAACTTCTGCGGAGTAACTATAGCTTGCTTGCACCACAGGCTGGCGGATGCCGTCATCTCCACATTTGGAGAAAGTTACAAACTGTTTGACAGCAGCAAAGAATTAACCGCTCTCTATTTTTGTACCAATTTGCATTAAAGTACCTTTCTCTTTGGCCAAACGATCTAGCGGTCTCCTTTTTGTCTACAATTAGCTGTGCAGCTTTACCCGTCTCTATGTCCCGACAACAACCCTCCAGGCAGTCGGAGCCAGCGCTAGTCTGTTTTGGTTCAATGCCGGCGGTTTGACAGTCTCAGCGGGCACAGGGCTGCTGCTTTGGGGTTCTTCTGGCTGCCGCTGCGCTGGTTCTAGTGGAGGGCCAGGCTCCAACGGAGTTGTGGACGTCAGGGATGTAACATTATTAACGTTGAAGTTCAGTTTTGTTTGACTGTATTTTCCTTTCTGATGCACTGGTTCTTTTGACATGTTTGCAGAAGCATATTTGCAATATTGATAGTTAAGGTTAGTTCAGCTAGTTTAACGGCTCACTGTAAACAAGGTAACACACATCACAGCATTGAAACTATTTCATTGGTTGCAATATACACTGTATGCATTTGATTCTGTCCTCTTTGATTGGATTAAAATGTAAATATTCTTCCCGTTTTATGTCTATGCTTTATTTTACCTAATGTGGGCGGGAATGAATGAAACGTCTTTTACCTTACGTGTTGCAATATAGGGGCATTTGAGGGGAAACTGATTCTTTCTCACTGCAAAGCATAAGTAAAGCAAGTTGCACCGGTTTCACCATGTCAGTCTACATTTTGTTTACATTTACTTCCCCATGAGATCACGTGAGGCGGTGCATTCAGGCTCCCTCTGGCACGATAATCTTAGTAATATCCTCTAGTGTGTGATGCACCATTATTTTCAGATCTTGTAGTCTGTGCGTGTTTGAGATTAGAGAGAAGAACATCTGTGACGATTCTCCTCGTGCGTGATGCAACCCGATTTCAAAAACCCCCGACTCCCCGAACCAGCAAGGCAGCTACCCCGAGGCCGGACCACCACCCCCCTGCACTCCCTCCTACCACTCTTCCAAATAAACAAACACGCTTCTAAAACCGACAGTGTCTCCTCCTTTCCCCTCAGCCTGTCACAGTTGGTGTCCGCGGCTGACCTGGTGGGACGGAGGGGAGCGACGCCGGGCCAAGAGACGCGGGGAAGAGGCAGTCAAGTTTATGAAGCAAATCATGATGTGATACTAAAATATTATGGTTAGAATGAGGATTATTATTAATTGTGTTGTTAAAAAAAGGCAGTATTTTGAATTTATGGTAAATGGACTGGATTTATATAGCGCTTTTATCCAAAGAGCTTTACAATGTATGCCTCTCATTCATCCATTCACACACACACCGATGGCAGTGAGCTACCATGCAAGGTGCTGGCCTGACCATCGGGAGCAATTTGGGGTTCAGCGTCTTGCCCAAGGACCAGGCCCGGTTCTAGACTGCTTTGGTTGGGGGGGCAATCACAGATTTTGGGTGGGCAACTTTTTATTGATATCACAGTATGTTGTACTACAGTCTACAGGGTGTTTTCCTTATTTAAATGTTATTACTACAGGCAACATGCATAAACTAATTATGAACTATTATGAACTATATACATGAACACATTATTATGAACTATATACATGAACACATTATTATGAACTTGTGGGGGTTACCCCTTAGGGACTCTGGATTATAATTCACTTTGTTACATTGGTTTTATACTGGAGCGAGGCTCCTTTAAGTGTTGTCTCTGGTAGATGATGTCATGTTAATAGTAGTGGCTCTACCTGTGTTTGTCATGTCATGTTAATAGTAGTGGCTCTACCTGTGTTTGTCACAATAGACCAATTATATCTCACCAGTTTCCACTCTGTTTTCACTTTTTTCCCCAGTCCTTTTCTAATGCTGCTTTCCAATAGTAAACCCCATCTTGGTAAAAACGATATCTCTGTCATTTGTGCCGGAAAACTTGCAACAGTGGAAGCAGAAGCATGCGTCTAGTCTTGTCGAGTATTCCAGACACGGCCGTGACCCATACCAGCTTGGCTTAAACGAGACGTTTGGCTAAACATTCGTTTAGGAAATGAATTTAATATCGGTTGGGATAGTGCGCTATTATTTAACTCACTACAGTCAGTAGCAGCACTGATAACTGCACGGTGTTGGTGCGAGGTGGGCGGGGAAGGTGAGCTGCTTGAACTGGGGGCTTGATGCGAGGGAGCTGGCGGTCCCGGAGCCGAGCTAGCAGCAGCCGCAACAGCTTTACTTTGCTTTGGTTTAGGAACCAAAAATCGGTGCATGATATCTATTCAGTTTAATAACTCTGTAACGTTACTTAACCCGGTAATGATAGCTTCAAGAACGATGTTGAAATTAACCAACTGTCTGACAAGTTGTGCTTCGGTGTGCTTGGTAGCTAACGTTTGCCAAGTAACGTTAACGTTAACCTAAAACCACCAACAGCAAAGCTCCTAATGCAGTGCAACACTACAGCAAACAATAACAAACCGATAATAACAAATACACATGCAATTAATCATAAATATTAAATCAAATTATTTACATTTACTACTAAAAGTGTACTCAAGTTTTTCTTTACAAACTAATCTCTCAAGTGCGACAGGCTGTGATAAACACATTGTAAAAGTGACAGCGAAGTTTCGTTGTCTCCGAGTTTTATACTGTCACACTAACCAATCAGGACTACGGCACAGTTACGGCCAATACACTACAGGGGTGATTTGTTTTGGTTTAAAAATACACAGAACAGATCTGGGCCCAGCGGGGACGCTTGGCGTTGGTGGGGCAGGCAGAGCATTTGGTGGGGCATTGCCCCCCCGTGCCCATGCCTAGAACCGGGCCCGCCAAGGACACTTTGACATGTGGACTGGAGGAGCCAGGGATCGAACCTACGATCTTCTGATTGGAGGCTAACCTGCTCTACCTCCTGAGCCACAGCCGCCCGCTGTGATATAATGATCATTGATAATTAATGATCATTGATTATTTCCAAGTAATGTTTATAGATTATCATTACTTTCACATCTTGATATCATTGCCTTATTGGTTCAGCAACCTACCTTTCTGGCCTCATCCTTGTCCTCTGACCAGGACACCTACATCTACATCCTATCCATAACCTCACTGAGTGCTAAATCTCCGAAGTTGGCATTTAATAACACACATCAATAATTCCAAGGTCAACGTGGTCTGTTTTGATGTGCTATAGAAAAATTATTAATCTTGATGATAATAATCTATAGCTCACAAGTCCTAGAGTGTAGCCATTACTGTGTTGCACTTTGCACCATGTTTCTGGCAGCAGTATGATCATTCCACATGCCCATGAGCAATTTCTGCAGGTCTGATCATAAATATACTACTGACTTGTGTTGAATAATTTGAGAATTGATTGCATTGGTTTCACTTGGTGAGGCGCTGTTTCGAAAGGGGGGTTGGAGGCAGGCTATTTTACATTAATCTTACATAGTATATCTTTAAAAGCCAATAGCCACTTATATTGCACATCATCCCATCACAATTATTACACTGCTCTTATTACACTTTTTAAAACATTACATTACATTACAGTCATTTAGCAGACGCTTTTATCCAAAGCGACTTACAATAAGTGCATTCAACATAGGTAGGCAAGAAAACTACTAGTCACCAGAAATCGTAAGTGCATTTCCTTCCTAAACAAGCAACTAAGAGCATAACTAGTGTTAAGGTAAGAGTGCAATAAGTTAGCAACCTACTTTATCTTAAACAAATGAGACAAGTAAGAGAATCAAATAAACAAGAGCCAATAAACAAGAGCTCAGACACATAATTGATGACAAATAGGCAAGGCTAAGAGGAAGGGTCAGGGTAGTGTTTCCTGAAGAGGTGGGTTTTCAGCCTGCGGCGAAAGATGGGCAGCGACTCTGCTGTCCTGACATCAGTGGGGAGTTCATTCCACCACTGCGGGGCCAGGACAGAGAAGAGCCGTGACCGTGTCAATCGGCCGCAGGGACCTCTGAGCGACGGGGCAACCAGTCGCCTCGAGACAGCAGAGCGAAGTGGTCGGGCGGGGGTGTAAGGCTTGACCACAGCCTGGAGGTAAGAAGGAGCTGTTCCTTTCACTGCCCTATAGGCTAGCACCAGGGTCTTGAACTGGATGCGAGCTGCTACAGGGAGCCAGTGTAGAGAACGGAGAAGGGTAGTTGTATGGGAGAACTTGGGGTGGTTGAACACCAGATGAGCTGCAGCTTTCTGAACAAGCTCCAGAGGTCTGATGGCAGACGCCGGGGCACCAGCAAGGAGGGAGTTGCAGTAGTCCAGGCGGGAGATGACAAGAGCCTGGATGAGCACCTGCGCTGCCTTGTCAGTGAGGAAGGGGCGAATCCTCCTGATGTTGTAGAGGAGGAATCTGCAGGAGCGTGTCACTGATGCGATGTTTGCCGAGAACGACAGTTGGTCGTCCAGGGTCACACCCAGATTCCTCGCAGTCCGAGTTGATGTCACCACAGCATTATCAATGGTGATGGCCAGGTCTCGGTGCGGACAGCCCTTCCCCGGGAGGAACACCAGCTCAGTCTTGTCCAGGTTGAGCTTCAAGGTGGTGCATCGACATCCACTCCGAGATGTCTGCCAGACATGCAGCAATGCGTGCCTCCACTTGTGGGTCAGAGGGGGGAAATAACAGGATCAGCTGGGTGTCATCTGCATAGCAGTGGTAGGAAAAGTCGTGTGAATGGATAACAGAACCAAGAGATGTTGTGTAGAGGGAAAAGAGGAGAGGGCCTAGAACCGAGCCTTGCGGAACCCCAGTAGTGAGCCTGCGTGGTTCTGACACAGACCCTCTCAGCGTCACCTGGTAGGAGCGATCTGTTAGGTAGGATGCAAACATGGAGAGTGCAGAGCCTGAGACACCCATCCCCTCAAGGGTGGAGAGGAGGATCTGGTGATTCACCGTGTCAAACGCTGCAGACAGGTCCAGGAGTATCAGGACGGAGGAGAGAGAGTTCGCTCTAGCGGCATGGAGCGACTCTGTCACTGCCAGGAGGGCAGTCTCGGTCGAGTGACCCACTTTGAACCCAGACTGGAGGGGATCCAAGAGGTTGTTCTGGTGGAGGTACAAGGACAGTTGATTGAAGACAGCACGTTCAAGAGTTTTTGATAGGAAGGGTAGAAGGGAAACCGGTCTGTAGTTCTTGACCTCAGAGGGGTCAAGTGTTGGTTTCTTCAGAAGGGGGGTGACTCTGGCAGTCTTGAAAGCAGAGGGAAAACATCCAGACACCAGAGACGTGTTGATGAGGTGGGTCAGGAAGGGAAGGAGTTCAGGTGCAGTAGACTCAAGCAGAGTGGATGGGACCGGGTCAAGGGAGCATGTGGTGGGGCGGCTAGAGTATTAACCAGGTGAAGGACCTCATCTGGGGAGAGGGGAGAAAAATGGGATAGGGAGGGAGAGGGATGGGTGGAAGGCAGACAGGTGTGGTTGGTGCGCAGGGCACTAGCCGGGGGGTGAGGGAAGGAGGATCGGATATCGTTGACCTTCTTGTCAAAGAAGTTGGCGAAGTCGTCAGGGCGGAGGGAGGAGGGGGGTGGGGGTTGGAGGAGGGAAGAGAAAGTTTCAAAGAGTTTTTTAGGGTTGGAAGCAGAAGTTTGAATTTTAGTGCAGAAGAAAGCAGCTTTAGCAGCAGATAGAGAGGAGAAAAAAGTGGAAAGGAGAGATTGGAAGGTAAGAAGGTCCTCCGGGAGTTTGCCATTTCTCCATTTGCGTTCAGCCACTCTCAGGCTCCGTCTCTCAGTACGCACTGAGTCCGACAACCAAGGGGCAGGTGGAGTTTGGCGTGCAGGCCTGGAGGTGAGGGGACAGAGATTGTCCAGAGAAGAGGACAGAGTAGAGAGAAGAAGATCAGTGGCAGTATCAGGGGATAGAAGAGAAAGATGAGATTAGTGGGGTCGCGGCGTCTGGGTGTGACGCGGCGTCTGGGTGTGACCCAGCGTCTGTGCGACCACCGGAAAGAGGAGAGGACAGGAATGGGAAGCAAACACATGGTAGATCACAATACACGGATACGGTTTATGAAGAGAAGATGCACCTAATCTTCGAAGAAGTCGGACTTGAAAAAGTCGCCTGTTGCCTTTGTTCGCCTAGCCTTCCTTTGCCTGACGCTTTCAAAGCAGCAGTGGTTTAAGACTGCTTCCACTGATTGCTAATTGTCTGCCAGGAGTGCAGGCCCCTCCCAGACAATTAACAAGGCAATTGGCCTAGCTTGGTGAAACTACCTTCAATAGGGGCTATGACACAAACAGAAACTGACCAACTAGCAGCTAACAATAGACTACTGATTAAAGCACTAATACTTAAGCAATCAAAGTACAGCTAACAGCAACCTGGTAAGCAAGAAAATATACTCAGACTATTCTAGATGAGTCAAGTAGTTCAGAATCCCTCCAGAAGTTAAATACACACTGGAGTAAAACTCTCCCTGTACTGACTATAAACCTTGAGTTGTGCAGGCCCCTCCCAGACAATTAACAAGGCAATTGGCCTAGCTTGGTGAAACTACCTTCAATAGGGGCTATGACACAAACAGAAACTGACCAACTAGCAGCTAACAATAGACTACTGATTAAAGCACTAATACTTAAGCAATCAAAGTACAGCTAACAGCAACCTGGTAAGCAAGAAAATATACTCAGACTATTCTAGATGAGTCAAGTAGTTCAGAATCCCTCCAGAAGTTAAATACACACTCACAAAAAAAAAATTTTAGACTTGCTTTTATGACTGTCTTTCATATTTCATGTTTTCAATGTTTTGTATTCTTTGCTCAAATTGATATACAGTAAAGTTAATTCCTCTACCTTTTTGATGAAAAATGTTAAAAGCTCTTCACACTTCTTAGGAGAGGCTGTGAATAGAATAGGGGGTTACAACTTAATCAGTATTAAAGAGCACCCTAGATTAATTAGGTTAAATAAGGTTAGTGAAATAAGCCTCTCTTCCACCCTTAACCACTTTCTGATATTTCACCATTAAGTCCTTCATAATATTTTAGGACACTTGCAGTTTATCAGACTTCCATTTCTGTTCAGCTTTTCTACATTTTCTCTTCACAGCCCAAATGTTATCAGTAAGCCTTGGCAGGGGTATTTTTCCTTAATTATTTTTGTTCTTCAAAGGAGCGACAGCATCAAGAATATGTGAGCAGGTGATATTAAAATGATCAACAAGCTCCTCTGTGTTGAGTAGAGGCGTTGGAGTAGTGTAGAAAACTCAACCACATCCACACTTTATCTTATAATAAAAATAAATATATAGGTTCCAGGGGTAAGTACATTACTAATAACACATAACTGCATCAGGTTATGAGGCTAATTATAATTTGCTTATGATGCACGTATGATGTGTTAAAAAACAATTCAAGTAAAGTGTTACCTGTTTTCTTTATCCTTTGTAAAGCGCTTGATAATTATGTTTTATGCCAATAAGCCAAGAAATACTAGGCTTGCTGGTAATAGCCATACAATCTGTAGGAGTAGGCTGTTAAAATCAGTTTTTGCCCACATGAAAAAACAATAAAAATTCTCATTTCTTTTGAATTTTAAAGAAAACCTATGCCCTGAGCTGACTGAGTTCAAAGATCTGAACCAAGGGAAGAATTACAGTTTTATATGATTGCTTTGACACAATTGTCACAGTTTTAAAGTGCAAAACCACATATATCATATATCATATCATACAAAATAAAACCATTTGACACAGCTGATGTCTGTTTCATACAAGCACATGAGGAAAACAATGCGTAGCAACAGCTGAGTGAGATTAGTCTCTGGTGTGACAGAGAACACAACGTGATGCGTTAGAGATCCACTTAGATCAATTTCTACATATTGACCAACTGTTCATTTTGTGGCGGTCATGCCGATATTGTGGCAGCGCACCACAAATGAGCCAATATATGGGAAACACTGGTATTTATGTAGGTTATTGGTGTATTCTCTTCTAATAGGATCAATAGAGTGATGCTACTACTAACCCACTACTAATACTACTGCTACTGGTACAGCTACTGCTGCTGCTACTACATACAAGGCTCAAAATGGTCTATATAATTAGGATCTTTTAGTCCCCTATGACCCCATGATCTTCAGGCAGGGGACTCTTGGCTTTTCAACATTCCAGGCTAAAATGAGATCGTGCCTTCTCTGTTATGGCACCTGTACTGTGGAATAAACTGTCTGGTGAGCTCAATCTAGCTTCTTCAGTCTCCTCTTTTAAATCACTACTAAACACATACCTCTTTAGATTTATTTTACCCAATTGCTTTATGTTTATTTATTATTATTGTTTTACTCACATTGTTTTGTTGTTTTAATATGTTGCACTAAGACTTGTTTTACCCAATTGTCTTGTGGTATTTTTCAGTTTTTCTTGCTCTGTTTTACTGTCCACTAAGTCCATTTTGATCTGTAATGTTGGTTTTCAGTTTTTTGTCTTTACCTATTAAATTGTTTTGACGTGTTGTGTGAAGCACTTTCTATAAATAAAGTTTATTATTATTGGTGTTATTACTGCTGCTACTTGTACTATTACTACTACTACTACTGGTCCTAATAGTTGTGCTACTACGAGTAGTACTAAGTTTGCCAACGTCCCTTTATAATATGGAATCGTCCCACAAAAATTGTTGCGTTCCGCTTTGAATCATTAAGGGACGGCACTTGTTCCGTGTTTTTGCACAAGGATGATTTATTTTTAAAACACACAATTATGAATCAATTTTGGAAAACAGTTTCACTTTCAACATAAGAAAACAAATTGAGAGGCAGGTGTGCAACAGACAGTGCTCTCCCATTCTCTGCCTCTCTACCTCTATGTATGTGTATGTGTGAGCGTCTCGCGTTGGCTGATGTTGATTGCTACTTTACGAAGACTAATGGCGACCCCCACACACAGTCCTCCGCCTGCCAAATGAAAGAGACTGCAAAAAGACAAAAGGGAACGGGAAAAGGAATTCACATGGCTTGTCAGTGTTAATGAAAATGAATATGAGGCAAATTGTACACTTTGTAGGCGAGTTTCTTCAGTCGTTCATGGTGGAGCCTGTGACATCAAACAACATGGCTTGGGGTTAACCCACAAATGCAAAGGAAAAGATGTAGATTAAACAAAACTATATGGATAACAAGGTTCTTTTTAGGATTTAGGATTTGGAGAGGCTGCAGGCAGGCAAAGCTGCCGACTCCTACGGCATCAGCCCCAGGGTGTTTGAAGATGTGTGCCAACCAGCTGGGGGAGGTCTTCCAGAGCCTCTTGAACCTGTCCCTGAGTCTGCGAAGGGTGCCTGAGTTATGGAAAACATCCTGCTTGGTTCCAGTGCCCAAGAAGGGCCACCCTAGTGTGCTGAATGACTACAGACCCATCGCTCTAGCAAGACCCTCGAAAGACCGGTCCTTGCACATCTGAAACTGCTGCTGAGACCACCCATGGAGTGCATTTTGCCTACCAGGCTCATATTGGGGTGGATAATGCCATCATCCACCTGCTACACAGAGCGTACTCCCACTTGGATAAGGCTTGTAACACTGTGAGAATCATGCTTTTTGACTTCTCCAGTACGTTCAACATCCAGCCCATTCTTCTGGGCAAGAAGCTCAGGTCTATAAGACTGGATTATAGTTAGAACTTGGAGACATGCTTCCTGCAGAAGTTCACATGTGATCCTGCAATAGTGGGGTGCATCTGTGTTTGGAGGGAGTCAGAGTACTTGTGGAGGACCTTAGTCAGTGGTGTCAGTGGAACTACCTTCAGCTCATCACCAACAAGACCAAGGAGTTGGACCAGGACCCGTCGCCATTCAGGGGATGGACGTGGAGGTGGTTCAGTCTTATATCTGAAGTGCAATACTCCCACCTTGTCAGTGCAATAACCCAGTGCAATCGATCTGCCATGCTCCTATGGAGACCGTATCGTATTGTATTGAATGTTCTTAATTTTTTCAGTTCTTATATCTATAACCGTCTAGTATACATTGTAAAGTGTAGTTTCAGATAGCTCTTTTCTCTTCACCATCTTCACAGACGACCAGGGAATCAGAGCAGACTGTTTTATCACTTTAAAATGGGTGATTGTTTCATATTTACCATGTGAACACCTGCAACCTGTCACAGGTGAGTTGAATTAAACTGCAAATGAGAATCTATTTCCGCCAACAAAAATGGTTTCTAAAGGCTGTTCTACAGAGTGCCAATAATCATGGCCATGTCCACGTTTCAATTTTTTCAATTGATCATGTGCTGTTGTAAATCGATAGATGAATGTGTGAGGAGCAAAAGTTGTTTCAATTTCCAATTATTTCAGAAGATATTGTACACATTATCTGCATAAAATGCAAAGGTGCCAATAATCTTGGACAGAACTGCATGTCCAAGCTAACACACATACAAAAAGATGTGGGCTAACACACAGGCATACACACACCAGCCAACACATGCAGTCAAACACACATTCTGCCCAGCACGGTGGGACTAGAATGCTATAGGGAGCAGTTCTCCCTCTCTACATGTGTGATGCTCTTACAATAATGCTACCTACTGTTAGCATCACTCTTCTACCATCTGGTGTAAAGCAACAAGCCAGCTTAGAATCCTCTCTTCATTTATCCATTCTCTCCTCCTTCGTCCTGTGTGTACAAGTTACAACAGTTGGACAGTTGGACCCATATGGGCTTTTGAAGGCTGACACCAATACCACTATTGTTTGGATCCAAATATCAATAGTGGATATTTTGTAGTGATATTTAATATCTTTAAACATGACCATTTTAATGGTTAACAAAATTCCAAGTATTCAGTGTTTCCCCCAGAATTTTATTCTGGTCAGGCAGATATAATAATAATAATAATAATAATAACAACAAATACAGCTGCAAGCTTCCATTAGCAGGGACCAAGCATATGGCTCAAACACACACAGATGCTGGTGATTATTTGACAGCATTATTTGACAGCATTATTTGATAATGGCCATTGTATTTGAAAATGCACCAATAATTAAACTTCAACGATGAACATATCCAATGTTCTGGTGCTATGATAAACTTTTGCATATAATATTCTCTCATTTGACACCGGTATTTTTATTTTTCATGCTATATTAGATTTTGAACCCAAAATGAGCAGTATAGCATTCTGTATTACAGTTTTTCTCAATTGTTTAAACTAATTTCCTCAAAATATAGCTCAATTTCTCAAAACTCTACACACAAACCGAGTACGAGCTAACTGTTCTGGCAAAATTCCACAAATCTCTTGCAAAATCAAATACTGCATTCAAAATCATGTTCTCTCTTATCAAAACCGTATTTTTGCATCAAGACACTGAACACAGGCCATTATATGAATAGCTCTTACTGAGCATCAGTTTCACACTGCTGTGATCAATTTAAAACACTACCATCAAAATACTGTTTCTATGTGTTTTGCCTTCATGAGGCCATGTTACATATTCAAATGTAGGGGGTTTTTTTTGGTCCCAAAATCGGTTGCAATTTTATGGTACATACAGTATAAAGACTGTTGCCATATTGTAATACAATACTGTGAATATATCATAAATATTGCATTGACACAATCATTGTATCAGCATAGGATACAATGCACATTTGTCTATCCAATGAGCGCCAATTGGGCTAATCACACAGCCCAGCTTCCCAGAGTCATACTCATGTATCATGAGTATATTTCAGTATCAACTCATACTCATACTGCAACATTGATAGAATTCAGAGAATACACACGTTACCCATTTTGGCAAAACTCACAGTAACTGCACTGATAAGTAAAATGAGAAACACCACAGTAAGAAAATGGCTGTTTCTCTGGGCATATAATGATGAAGTCAGTGCACAAATACAAAAATAATTTATTTGTTAGTGTAATACAGTAATGTTCAGTAAATGTTCAGCTGACTGAACTGACTGCAAAAAAAAAGTTTCATAGGCCCACAAAAAAAATAAAATTCATAAAGACGCATAAAATGCGGTGAAACAGATCTACATGTAAACCGGTCTGCATCCTGCCACCGAGCCTGATCAGGCCAGAGGACCTCATCTACATCGGCTGTGATGTTCTCCCTGGCCAAGCAAAAACAAAAAAAGCTTTGGTCATTGTTAGGCCATGATTGAGTACATGGTCAAACCAAAGATTTCATTAGAAGTATTGGCGGGGGGCGGCGGCGGCGGCGGCGCTGCTGCTGCTGCTGCTGCTGCTCCCTCTCTCTGCTAGTTGTGCTTCCATTGTTTCAGACACAGAAGAAGTCACCTGATGCCTCTTTTATGCTCTGACAGACAATTGAGTTTGAGCAGGTGTGGATGAGTTACACCAATTGGTAATTAGGGTGTGACATTTTGAAGGCCAGTGTTTTCCATGTGAACAAAAAGGATTAGAGTATGAAAATTGTGCCAAATGATTTGTGTGTAGAGTAGTGCAAAAATGGGATTTAGAATTGCTATTTGAGTGAAAACAAAGGAATTGTGCTTAGAGTTTTGCCGACAATGTCTATTGTTGATGCATTAGCTTCAGGTTTTCACCATTGTGTGCATAGTTCCAGTTTGTGTGTAAACAATTGAGTTTTGCACATTGAAACTCTGCTGTGCAAAATGAGTCAAAGCAATCGTAAAAAACTAAGTTTAATCGCTCTAGCTTTAAGTGTAGCAAATGTATGCCTCACTTCCTGCACATCTTCACCAGCAACTTAATTTGCATGTCACAGTTAAACACTATAAAAAAGTAATCTAGGAAGTCCAAATATGGTCTGTGTGTAACCAGGCTAGAATGTAACCAGTCTTACTGGGGGCTTTGACACCTTGAATTACCGACTACGCTACCTAGGGAATTGCACCCCAGGAACTAATGTTCTATAAAACGTTCCTTTTCCATGAAATGCACACAGGTAAATTTGTAATGAAACAAAGACGTGGTTTCAAGCTCACAAAAATAAGTTTATTAAATGTTAACCTGGGAATGAGGGACGCCAGAAGCTGCTATGGGAAAAATAGCTTAACAACTTTATTGGTAACGACAATATAGAATTCTTAAAATCGTTCTATTAAAATGGGGAAAGTACAAAAATAAAGACTTATATAAATGAGGATTTGCATACCCAAGGGGAGTGGAGAATTGAGGGAGGAGGCCGATGACGGGAAGACTTGCTAAGAGGACAAGGCCAACGACATACCACACCACACGTGCTTGTGTCCAGGTCACACACTGCAACAGGTGAGCAAAAGGTGTTTAGTGCAAATTTAACTTTATAGCATGCAAGTGATTCAGGGAAGGGCCCCCCTACGCTGCCAGTCCCTGTCAACACGGCCACACTCTCCTCAGGGTCCACAGAGGGCAGTTACTTACAGCTGGTTTGTCAAACACAGTAAAATACACAAAGCAACTTCAAAAACAAAAAAGGTATTCCCAGACCAGACAGGGGTTAGCTCCACACTACCACCACACAAGTGGCAATGCCAGACCACGTGCCAGACCAAAGGCATGTCCTAAGATTTCTGCGTCTGGCATTGTTAATATGGGTCGAATCTCCTTAATGAGTGACTCGAACAAGAGGGTAGGATCAAATTTAGACAAGTATTCACAAACAGATACCTAGCTGTTCCAATAACCAACATGTCAGTTTTGTTGGAATTGAGAACTAGGAAGTTTAGTGACACTTGATTGAGGATAGGCATGCCTGTAATTTTGGGAATTGGGAGTGATGGTTTGGTTTAACGGGTATGTAAAGTTGAGTGTCATTGTCACAGAGGGAACACTGTGCCATTTGATTTAGTGGTTAGAGTTGCTGTGTTTTCCTTTAGATTGATATCAGTGTTACTTTTGCTTGTGTGCAGTTATTTGTGATTTACTTGATTTGAGTGTTACATTTGTATTTGATTTCAGTGTTACCTTTGCTTTGTGTGCAGTGGTTTATTATGATACGGATTGTTGTATAATTTGTGGACATTGGATGCACCAGTGTAGCTCTCTGGCCACCTCCCTCTGCTAATTACACCTGCAAGGCTATTCGTTCCCGACTAGTCCTGCAGCCCTATAAAAGACTAGATGGGACATAACTTGGGAGGACCTCTCGCCGTGCTGTGGAGACCTTTGATGGCAGCAACCGTTTGATGCAGCTCGTAGTAGGACGTGGACAGAAGCGACCGGATCACAGACCCAGCTTGATGAGCAAACGAAACGCTAAGTAAAGGGAAGTCGTCAGCACACAGGTGTGCCTGAGTCACTTTGTCCTGTGCCAGAGTCCTTTCTAATCCGAGGCATTCCCCTCGCTCTTTTAATTTCAGCGCTTCCTGCTCTGTGGGAGAGACGCGATTGGCGCATCGCAAGACACGGAGAGGATCGAGTGGAGTGGACGGCCTTCACGTTGAAACCCCCGGAGTCGATGCACGGACAGGATTGAGCCCGGGACCTTTTTAAGTGTAGACTCTTACAGGCATAGACTGCATTGGGCGGACTGTTTCATTCCCCCCAGTAAGAGTTGTGAGGACGGACTCCATATAGGAACAGTACATTTTAAATTGGGATCTTGAATTGAATCTCTGAGATATTGGAGAATAAAGATAAACCTATTTTTATACTTACCTCTGTCTCTTGTGTCTGTGTGGCCCGGGATCCTAGAACTTGGAAAAGAGGTATCATTGGGTACAAACCTGTGACATCATCAGCGTAGATGCAGTGCGTTCTATTGAGTAGATAGGACCTAAACCATGAAAGCGCTGATCGGACGGAATCAAAAAGACTGTTATTTGACAAAAATTCAGTAAGTTGGCTTTTGAGTATTTTGGAGAGGAATGGCAGATTGTAGATCAGTAATTAAGTAGTAATTATGTAGGACTTCAGGATCGAGCTCTGTTCTTTTGAGTAATGGCTTAATTTTGGCTGTTTTTAAAAGAGGGCTTAGTGCCAGTGGAGAGAGACCAATTGATAATTCTAAGAATTCAGGATCCTAAGACTGGGGAAAATTCTTTGAATACTTAAGCAGGGAGAGGGTCGAGCATGCAGGTCGTAGATTTAGACGTCAGAAGATCAGCATGCAATGCAGCCACAAGACGTGTTTTGCATAAAAGCTTTTTCTCCACTGGCAACAGCTAGTGCTATTGCTGCTATATGCTATACATGTCAGACACTAACAATGTTGATGTTTGAGGAAATAGGCGATAAAAGAGCTACAGTGTGGTGATTTTAATGCTCATAATAGATTATGGGGAAGCACACAAACTGATCCTAATGGTGAGGTAGTTGAGGAATTAATTGTTGAAAGATCCCTTGTATGTCTAAATGATGGTGGGGGGTACAAGAATAGATGTGACCAGAAATATAAATTTAGGAAATTCCTGTGGTTGGAACATATTAAAGGATTCCACTGTGGGAAGTGATCTTCCCTATCTTATGCACATTAAATATCGATCTATCTCATGTAGAAGAAGAGAGCCTTAATAGATTATGCTTTTCTAAAGCAGAATGGCATAGATTTAAGGATTACTGCATGAGGCTGGACAGAAATATAGTAAAAAATTAGTGGTAAAAGAAAAGTAGTTCCATGGTGGAATGAAGAATGTAGTATTGTAATTACAGGGCGTAATCAATCTTTAGAAGGTAATTAAGGCAGTAGAAATTTGTCCAGCCGCAGTGTTAACAAGTGTAACCTCCATGAAATCTGAGAGAAATTATCTAATAAAAGAAAACTATTAGGAATAGATTCTGGGATTTTGTTGGATTCCTTTGCATGCTGTTGTATTTGAATTTGCAGATAAAATCGCAAAGAGAGCAAGTTCAGTGAAAATAGTAAAATAAAAGTACCTTATGGAAGAGAGGCAACGTCTCTGATTAGGGCTGGTGTGAACAACCTCTGGCAAGAGAAATGGGATGCTGACAAGGGAAGACACTAGTATGACTTTAATTGGCAAGGTAAAAATAAATTTATAGGGTGCAATAAAATAGTGGATGATAAAGTTAGATAAAGATTTTGTATGTGTGTGTACAGACCAAGTAGATTCTACACACTCCAGTAGTGCATGGTGGTGTACACCTTTCTAAACTGATATGCGACCTGCCCATAAACACTAATAAGAAGAAGCAGCAGGAGGAGAAGCTTGTTTCACGCAGATCCAGTCAGAAAGGGTGATTACCAGCAACACAGGCTTCAAGCTTTGGCCAACAGACTCGAACAGCATCCATACATTACATTCATTTAGCAGATGCTTTCATCCAGAGCAACTTAGAGAGGTGATACACTATGGTTGATACTATGTGGGGATTGAACCCACAACCCTGAGACTAAGAGTCTCACACTCTACCAACTGAGCTGTATTGGCCAGACAACACATGCAATCATCATAACTCTTCTCAAAATGAAGACAACCCTTCCAGTTGACCTTTACTCAACAGTTCAAGGGCATATACCGTATTCTACTGTTTACTACACTACATCTATCAAACACTCAGCAGTTACTTGTTACTTTGAGGACGATTGGTTGCATGCAAAAATGATCAGTTACAAAGATAATGCACTTTTAAACTCTGAGGCATCCATCTACATGAGGAAATAATTGGAGCCCTATAGGTTTACATAGTGAATGTGGAACTCTTTGTAACACTGAAATATGATAGCATTTTATGAAATATATATGCACATTTACTCTTACTTTTGATATTTGAGTACATGTACTAGTGCCTACTTTATACTTTTACTTGAGTAGAGGTTTGAATTGAGGACGTTTAGCAGAGTAGTATTTCAAACTTTGTAAAGGTACAAAACTTGGTTGATTGATTACACCATTGCAAAAATGCTTAACAGAGAGAAACACAACAAAGTAACATCAGTATCAACAGTACCATTCATGCAAATGTTCTCTAAGTACATTATTAATGTCTTTTTTTCAATTGCTCACTCAGTTTTATAAATTGGTATTGAAAGTATTGAAAAGGGAACCTGTAAACCATTCTCTTTTCCACAACAGCAGGATCAGCAACTCAACACAGGACCATGCAAGGCTGCCTAAAGTTTTAAACTAAGCACATCTTTTACTCTTTGGAATTTAAGCAACCACTCTTCAAGAGCACCTTGTCAGAGCAAAGTGCATAAATATTCATATAGCTGGCTCACACTCGACTAAATGAGCCAAACAATGTTTTGCAATGGAATTTCCTTTTAAGGTAATTTTTCTCCTATGGTGGCTTGGTGCACCTAATAAATATCTGTATCGCGAGTTGCAATATGATTTAAAATGTCCTATGTGATAGTTGTTGCGAAGGTCTTTAATTTTCCCCCATATCACATTTTATGTATCATGATTGATCAATTGAATAGCTCTTATAATTCAACTTAATATTATACCAGGAGACAAGACAAAGGCAAGTTGAGAAGGGAGAGCTGAGAAGAGTTTAGGTAAGTTCGTCATGCAATGCCCTCTAAAAAAAAATGTATATTAACATTTATCACATAAGAAACAACATTAATTTATTCATAGGTCACCTGCAAGGATATTATTAATTTCACACCAATGTCCGAAAATGGGATGGCTATTTAATTTAAATATCAAAAAAAGCTGGTCAACCTTTTCAGATCATTTTGTAAGTTTTTTCTAGCTTGTGTTCACAGCTATCTGCAGTTTTTAGAGTAATGCATTGATATAAATTTCACAGGATTCACAGCATTTTCACTTCAGCCAGTACCCCACTACTAAGCACACAAACAGGTTCACTAGAAGACAATGGCATCACTGCATGTACTTGGGGAATGAAGTGGAGGTGAGTGCCTTCTTCGGTGTGTCATAGCTGTTCTGTGAACGCATCGTTACATTTCTTAATATTGTCTAAACATCCTCTGCATTCAGACCCAAGGAGCATAGCTGATATGTCCCTTGAGAGATGCCTTGCCAAGCCAAAAGGAAGCACTTGAAATTGAACCTGGGTCCTGGTAATGCTTTCAGCTTGGTTAGACTGCACAAGAAAAACATCTGGCTGTTTTTCCTGGGTTGTTAAGCATATTTGGTTTGATTTTCTCATGATCGCTTTGGCAACTGCTTGCTGCCAAGGAGAAAAGTTATGCTTTGAATTTGAATTGTGTGAGCCTTTGCATGCATTGTGTTCCCTTGGAGTTGCCTGGCTTCATAGGGGATACAATTTTTGAGAATTAACATAAATTAATTTCAGGATATCATGTCAAACTCCTCCATAGCATGTGACCTAACTCCAGCTGCACCCCCTCCTCTTCCCTCTTCACCTAACACAGCAGTGCAGAGACACTGGAAGCTGCTGCCAGAAAGGCAGTTAATGAAACAGCAAGAGTTGTCCCTAATGGGGACAGAGGAGCTGATGGGAGGCTGTGCTCCGGTTTTATTGTGAGGGACAAATTCAAGCCCTCCACCAGTAAGTTGTCTAATTGTCATAATGTATGGGAGACATTATGTGTGATAGTCTTTTCTAAATTTCTAGCTTCTCGGTCCTGAAAGTGCGCACGTGATATGAGTTTTTGAAAACTTTCAGTCTCGCTGTCTCACTTTTTTATCCTACCCCTAATTTAAACCCTGATGTCAAGCATATCCCTGTAGGAAGTGATCAGACAACAGGTTTGCAAAAGAAAAACTCCACAAATCGAAGAAGGAAAAAGAAGAAAAATGTGGACAATACTCCAGTCTTGGTTGTTTTGCCATGTTTGCATTTCACAACAACAAACCTCCCAGGTGCTCATTGGCTAACGAAATGACAACTGATCGTTTTATCATCACCTCATGACCCACCGGCCACCATTCATGTAGCTGACAATATTAAAACATGTTATATTTCATCGGAAGGGCCAAGACAAGCAAAAGATTGAATTGAGATGGCGCGACTTGAGTCTTTTCCCAAGTTGCACTAGATGAGCGCTGATGAGTGTGCTCAGCTAAAACAACAAAAGCTCCAAATTATCGCTTGGCGTAGGGGAACAAAATGCTATCATAAGCTTAAAAAGCTAACGTTAGCACCAGAGCGAACATTTAACAAGTTTAAGGTGACCCTTGGTGTTGTACTTAGACTTGTAGGTCTTAGGGTTAGGGTTAGGGTTAGTGTTTTCCTTCCTTCAATTATTAATATTTCCTCTCATCAATGGATGAACAAAATCTTTTCATGTAGATTGACACCTTTTTAACAAAATAGAAATGCGTTAAGGTAACAAAAAAACAGTTGGGCTGGGTACCTATCAGCCATCACACAATCATACAAAATGAGCCCAGTAATAGTTCCAACAATGAGGGTCTGTGTGCTGTACTTAGGACAGGAAGTTGATCACCTGTTCAAGAATGTCCATTCACAAACTGTCTCTAGCTCCACCCAAAGGATTTATGTGTTGCCTGAGGCGTTCCAACTGTCCACGGCGGTTAAATTGGTTCTGGGGGTCAATCTCAACAATCTGAAGTCACGGCTGATCCTGGGCAGGTGAACAAAGCCCAGGGGTGCGTTTCGCTGCTGGATTTTATTTTTCTTTCTTGCTCCAGAAATGTGAACAAGGAACGGCAGACATTTGTTATACATTTTCAATTGACAAAGAATTAACATCTTAATGATAATTGGGATGAGCATGATTTCATTTTATTAACAATTCTAATTCACAATCAATTGGTATTGTCAGTGTTAAATCAGCTTTTGACACTGTCAAGGAAAAAAATGAATAAGTGCAACAGCTTCAATTGCCACTTTCCTAATGAGCTTGTAGTTGTCAAGATGCCACAATGAATATATATGTTCTTCTGTGAAGCCTGTGAGACATAGTTTGATAAGCAGCACCTTCGGGGATTGGTCCTGATGACACTTTGCCGCACACGGCATCTCTGGACTATGATGCCCTCACCCATGAGCCGTGCCCATCTTATTTTGTCATTGCCAGAGACAATGTCCGGTACCCGGCTACCAATCGCTTTATCAGAGAGTTTGTACTTTCAGTAGAAGAAATCGTCAGGGCACTCTTGCATCGCCCCTTGCATAACTCACTTAGCCAGCCAAGTAAGGCAGGGAGCGATTAGCCGTATTGCCCCAAAACCGCAACAGCCGAGCCAGACACCCAAATATCTGTACTGATGGAGCACCCACCATATGACCAGAAATGCCAATTTGTCTCTCTGATTCAGGATCAGAGACTACTTTTATCCTGACTACTTTTATCCTTACTTGTATGAACCCAGCAGTCCACCTGACATGCAGTAGTAAGTAACAAATAGCAAGCACGGCATAAGCGAGTAGCGTATGTTATGCAAGACATTTATTATCCAAGCATGTCCAGCCTCTGGGTGACCAGGACTTATGCCCCAAATACAGCAGACGCAAACGCGCACTGCTGCGCTTCACTTCCGCTCCCATGTTAACGAATGCCGCGGTTCTCACCGGCCACACACGCACAGCTGGCGGGCGGCTCGCGGACGTGGAGCGGATTTTTCCACTCTGGGACGAATTTTCTGGGCGTCCGCATGCATAATATCACCACATATTGTATAACTAATAGTTTAACTATTATTATTTTAATACACATTATATTTTAATATAGGCCCTAATGAAAAAGGGAACAGAGACAATCACCATTGAATGAATGAAGTTAAATCAAGTCATACATTTTGCATATAACCAGTTATTCCCATTTTTGTAATACTTTTCACACACACACACACACACACACAATGTTACTGTATCAATTTAAGGTACAGAATAAAAATTGCTAATTCTGCTATAATTAAATGTTTAGAACATGTTGATTACTGTCCCAAATTAATAAATGATATGAAGTGAACTTTATAAAGGAGGCATTGTCTTGTTTGCTACATTTAGCTTAAAAAAAAAATATATATATATATAAAGAACATTTAGATATTTGTTTTAATATAATAAAAAGTGTGATCAAAGCATCAATACCAATCCAAATGCTTCTACTAGCCTAGTCATCTCCACATGCTTCCAGTACCATCCAATCAGAAGTCACAACACTAGCTGGAAAAAAAATCCAAACAAATGCACGTGAGAGAAACTGCAGACATGAACGTTACGAAGTTAATTATTGAGGTGGAAAAACTAAATACGATCCAAGTTCTGAGTTTTAACAAGTTCTGAGTTTTACCGAGACACTACACAACGAGAAAGGGCTTGGGAAGCCATTGCTGCAGTGGTTGGAGAACGTAAGTATTTTAACATTATTATTTATTTAATTTGCAGCAGCAGAATTAGCAGATATATTAAATTTAAGCATCCAATATCAAATATTAAACTGCAGCATCCAATATCAAAAACACACAAACATCTGTTAACTCAAAATAAACTTGCACATAGGTATTAACATCCCAACATTCATATTTTGGAAATAAACTACATGGATGACTATTTTAAAACATTGATTTAAGAAAGATTGAAGAGAAGGTGAATTTTACTTCCTACCTTTTCAAAAGGCAAAACAAAACTGTTGCTCTATGGTGGACCCAACCAACCAAAAAGGGCTAACACAATAGCTGCACACACACACAACCAAGCAACAAAAATAAGAGTGCCCTCTGGTGGCCACGCACAATAATCCACCACCCTATAGTGATTTAAAGGTCCCATATTATGGAAAACGGTTTATTCCTGGTGCTTATACATGTTCCACAGGAAATTACTTCCCTAAGCAACTGAGAAAATTTGAAATCTGGAAGTCAACCCGTTTTTCTGTATTTTCCTTTTTCCAAAAACGGTGCCAAAGATAGAAGAAAAACAGCCCGTTTCAGAAAGTGGTTCCTTTGGACGTCATAAGGGGCTAATCCAGCCCCTCTCAGAGCATGCCCACGCCCAGGTGAACAACCAATCCCATTTACGTCGTCGCAAAATGCAGCTCACGGCAGTGCCGCAAGCCGTTGCTTATGGTGCATTCCATTGTACTCGGAAATCGATAATTCCGAGTCGGTATTCCTAACTTCCAATCTAAATGTGTTCCAGTGCATCTGCTCGGGAAAACATAATCGCCCGCAGCAAACTCATGTTTGTATGGTAAGTCTCAGAATGTTACAAGCATCTAAACTCAACATCAACTACTACAGCGCCATTAGTGAATAGAATCGGCGCATATCACATTCGGACGCCGTTTTTTCCGAGTACACTGGAATGCACCATTTACGGAGCCCGGGAAGTGACATGGATGAAAAAAAAAAAACGATGTATTTTTGCGAGATCTCGCAATACTTTTTGCGAGATCTCGCAATACTTTTGCGAGATCCCGCAAAACATTATATAGGTCAATGTAGCAGTCTACTAATTCCGTGTCAGTTCAACTACAACAATGGAGGGCACTCACCCGTGGGAGAAGTTTATTGACTTTTATTTTGAGATAGGCCTGAAATATAAGGACATTAAGTCGGTGCTTGGCAGCAGGCATGGTTGTCAGATAAGCGAGAGACATCTGAAAAGAATACTCAGCGCAAGGGGACACTCTCGGCGCAAAGCATATTCTGACCTGGCGGTCCTCGTTGAATTCATCAGCAACCAACTGCAGTACTCTGGACAGCTCCACGGGTGCCACTTTGCATTTCACTACACACCTCGTGTGTGTATGTGACAATTAAAACTCTTGAATCTTGAATCTTGAATCTTGAATGTACACTAAATGCAGAGAACATGGACTATGTGTGCGGAAAGAGGATGTGTTGCAAGCAATAAAATGTCAGAGGTGCAAAATATAATAGCACGAAGTCATGAGCTTTTTGTTAACAATGTAAACATATTTTTTATTAACAGTTGCAGAACTTTCTTGCAGAACAGTTTTTCCCTGAATAATGAAAAAGGTATAACACTTAACATGGACAATTAATAAACAATTTAAAACAATACTAGTGATGGAGAACATTGTAAGTTTTCTTATTAGCAATAAACTAAACAATATTAAGCTCAGCCTTAAAGCTGGGTGACGGAAATGAAAGCAGCAGTGAATTTCACAGCATATTGAAAAATAAAATCATCCTTGTGAAAACTTAAACTAACTCACCACACGTTTCAGTGCATCAGATGTTTTTCAATGACAAAAAATAAATAAATATTTTATTTATTTAAAAAATTATAATAATAATAATATAATATTTTTATGATTTAAATATAAATCATAAAATAATGAAACCTGCTGTTTCATTATTTGCTCTCAAGTTCAAAGGATGTTCATTTCTAGGTAGTTGCTGGACAGGACGTTGTCAAATTCAGTGCGAAAATCAGGGTAACAACTGTAAGTACATGGTACTTCAAGGGTAGCTCCACAGGTATGAGCAACAGGCCTTCTGCTGAGCCCAGTTTCCGCATTAAAGCACACCATAATTTTGTCAACACATATGACAGAAGAACCAGTACAGAAACGCAGGAATTTTTCAGATTTGATTTGGTCCGCATTTTTGACATATCGTTGGAGATGGTAAAAGGTTGCCTGTTCTCTCTGCGACAGCACCACCTTTGTTGTTTCCAACAGTTTTGACACTCTTTTGCCTGTGGCCTTCTTTGACTCATACAGAGACAACACACTTTCCTTGTTTGGAAGTTTCAGCTGTACAAGTGCCATGGGTGTGGAGAAGCAATCAACTATAAATTTGGATTCTTGGAGAATGGCTTTATGAGCCATTGTTTCAATGACAGGCGTCATGTTGTTCTTTGGAGGTAAGAAATGGGAACCCATCCTTGTAAAAAGGTCGAGCAAGTCCTCTTCATCACCTTCTTCCATTTTTCCTTGGAGTGCCTTCTCAACAGCTGATCTCTCAACGGGAGGGAGGTAGTTGAGGAATGATTTCATCAGGATGTCTACATCAACTGACTCAATTCCATGGATGCAAGCTAAAATGAAAGCCTGTGACAGGCTCCCTGGCATGACACCATGGTCTACTAATCCTTTCACCCAGATCCGTCCGACTGCTTGCCATTCAGCCTCCTTGAAATCTGGCCTCAGCCTTGGAACTCGCTCTGCTTCTCCTTCACACCGTTCAAGAAATTGCTCCCAGAATGCAGTGTAAACCTCCCTTGACACTCCAGCATCATCAATAGCCCTTTCATTTACAAAGTCCATCTTTAGAGTCAAATTCATTATGTTGCTGTCCATAAACACAGCCAAAAGATCTTCAGCAACCTTTACCCTGCAAATTGATACATGTCGTTGGTTCTCTGGATTTCCTGAGTTGCCATCTGAGGCTGATGGGAAAAGGTTGCTGCTTGAACTTAAAGGTAAATCTTGCGGTAAGATATTCAGTCCACTGTCCTGCTAGAAGAACAAAACATACACATAACAAAAAAGGGCAGTCAATGAATGAAGCAGAGGTTAAAGTATCTTAACTTTATGTAGTATGTTTGTGTCAAGGTCCAAATATCATTATTTATTTTATATATATTATTATTTATTATATATATTTATATATTTATTGCAGTGATGCATCTTACCTGTGCAGTTTGCACCGCTTCCTCATGTATGGACTGCACAAGTGTTGTAGGCAGCACATTAACTGAAGACAATGGGAGTTGTAAATCCTGCATAGGTACTCCATCTAGCTCAGCACTCTGAAAGTTTAATTAAGTACACAGTATTTGCACTGAAGCATATGCGACAAAAATGTTCCTCAGGACATACCCTCATTGGGTGCCCTGACCTAACTGCCTATTAATCCACAAGTACTTGTGATAATAACAGTCAACAGCTGTAAAAAACAGTCTGTAAAAAATCCAAAAGTCCCAAATCAGTGTTTACAAAAACCTTGCTAAACTACACTAGTTTGCCTTTTGGTTTTAATACAATTCTAGACAACTTTGCAGTACATTTCTTTAATTTGTGTATTTTTACTGGTTTATTACCTGTATTTGTATTTCTATCTCCTCACCCCAAAACATTCCTGATCACATGATCTCATGTTTACCTGTGCAACATTTTCATTGTTGAAAGTTATCACAACTATCTTATCACCATCTGCTCCGCCAAGGTCATATTCTGGATCCCATTCCACTGTATCTGCCTCGTCTACTTCTGGAACATCTTCAAAGATTTCTTGAGAGACGTGCTCAGGCTCTCTTTGTGGGAGGTCATTTGAAACTGCACTGGTCAGATCAATAATTTCAAAGGAGTCAGGGAAATCATTAGAAGACTGGAGCTGATTGTCATCATTATGATCACTCTCGTTGATGTCCAGCCCCTGGCCAGTTTGAGTTGTTTGAATGTTTGTTGGGGTTGAATGAAGGTGATGGGATGTTCCTGGACCTTGTGCTGTTGCAGTCTGAGATATTGATCTTTGTCTTTTGGACCTTGGTTGCATGTGGAAATGCAGATCCTGTCTCAAATAAAAAAATGTTGTTGTTAGCAGTGATTTTAAATAATGTCAGAGAAAAAACACATGGTCCACATTTAATATTAAATGTTGCACAAAAATGCATTTGGAGGCTCAAAGAGGCTCCACTAACCCAAATAAGTACAAAGCACAACGTATGCAGTCTCTATGAAATATTGGCAGCAAACATATACATACAATATATAGGTGAGATTTTTCACTAACATTCATTCAAATGTTTCCTACTATGTATCTGACCACACATCAACAAAGTCTTGGAAAACTGTAGATAGAAAGTTTCTGACACACACTGGGGCACAAAATGGAACCTGTGTTTATGAAATACATGTGCATTATCTTTTAATGAAGTTATTACCTGAAGTTTAATCTTCAAGAACAATCTCTTTCCATCTGCCCCTGTCATTATTAATACTTTATTATTAATATTTATTCTTATTTATTAGAAATATTTTTCCTACTGTCACAAACCTGTTCATTACTGTCACTGTCAGATGAATGCTCCAGTTGATGATCTGTGAAGCTGGCAGGTGAATTTTCAGGAAAGGAATCTATAGACTCAGATGACACTTCAGATGAGGGCTGATCCGTTGAAGGTGCTTTTTTGGTGCAAATATAAAATCTAAGAAGCTTCAGTTTCGTTTGGTCATAAAGTTTGCCAACAGTTTCATCTAAAGGAATCTGTTCTATTTTAAAATCACAGATTTCAAAGGTAAACTCTTCGGCTCGTCCTTTGGTTGAGTGTCCGTCAGGGAAAAATAGGTCTTTTCCTATTTCCAAAATCTGAGCCGCAGTTTTTGTTTTTTCAACTGTTGAATGTCTTGTTCCTCCACCGTTTTTGGTCCTCACTTGATGGTATTTATCATCGCTAAAATCAAGCCATCCAATTTCAATCCTCCTAGAAGTCTTCTCCCCTGAACTATTTCCTTGTCTTGCCATCGCGGTACCACACAAGACTCCTTTTGCCTTTGATTTCATTTTCCGTGCTCCTATTTTGTCCCTTAAATTCTGTAAGAGAGTCTCTTTATTGGTGCTGCACTTTTTTTGTTGACAGAAGGAGAGGACAGCTACTCTGTCACCATATGACGTGATGTATTTTGCCAGTTGTTCATCAGTCATGATGGACAGAACTTCCTTGTCAACCTGTAAACATAATATAGAAGAAATACTTGAAATGCTTACTTTGAACTTGAATATAAATAAATACACAGGGAGAGAGAGAGAGAGAGAGAGAGAGAGAGAGCTCCAAAGCTAGGACTATCCTGATTTATATCGAGTTTGTACACAGAGACACCAGATAGAAAGCTGGCTTACTTAACACACAGTCCATTACATACATTTCTATACTGTAAAAATCATCTGTAACTATAACGACGTATGCTTATTGGACTGACATAACTTAGAGCAGGGAGTCCACGAGCGCGAACATTAGTTACGGCTAGCGTAACATTATTACGTTATTTAATTAATTGTCTGCCCACCTTGTCTCTTTGCATGTGCAAGATGTCCTCTTGTGGGACGTCTCTTGACCGCAGGAAATCCTCCAAATCCTCCTCCATGACTTTTCGAGCGACAGTATTCCGAGCGAAAGTATTGCGAGATCTTATTGCGAGATCCCGCAAAAAGTATTGCGAGATCTCGCAAAAAGTATTGCGAGATCTCGCAAAAGTATTGCGAGATCTCGCAAAAATACATCGGTTTTTTTTTTTCATCCATGTCACTTCCCGGGCTCCGTAACCATTACTTTGCGACGAGTGAAGCTAAAACAACATATCTACGGAGATATATCAACTCTCCAGTTATTATTTTGTAGGATGCAGGCAGCGACATAGATCCCTGCACAGTCTCCCAACACGCGAAAATGCCAGGACAGAGTGGATTAATTTTATTTTTAACGGCAACGGCTACAGTTTTTTCTGTGTGTGATGATCAGTCCTCAGACTGCTTGAGCAACGGCAGGATTAGCATCTAAATTGAAGCTTAAAGATGGAGCAATTCATAAGGTACGTGACCCATCTGCAAAATTGGAATCTGTAAGTGTGACCATGTTTTGATTTAATTTACCAAATTAGTCTGGTTAGTATATTCACTGCTGGTTAGCTAACGAGCTAGCGGGGCTAGCCACGGGCTTGTGGAAGAAGTAAGAAAACTAAAGCTGGAGTCATTAAAAGTAAAGTAAAGTTATTGGTTGGAGTCAGGACACAAATTAAAGTTATTTGTTGGGACCAGTGTCTGTTTTAGAAGTCTGTCGAACGTGTCAGGCTTGGTAAACTTTAGCCACCATTAGTACAATCGCGTTTGGTTGTTTGGCTGCGCTGTTTGGATGCAAATAGATTGCATCCAATAATATATTGGCTAACTAGCTCAACAAAATTGTCAATCCTAGCTTGTCTGCAAGTTGTATTCAATAAGCTTATGGACATGAGCCATAAATAGACCGGCTACAGCAAAGAGTGTCGCTCACACACCCACATACACAAACACAAGGCACGAAAGTACAATATTACACAGAATTGTTATCATTGAGAAACTAAGTGGAACCGCCTCAGCTGCCTCTTCCCATTCTGGGTCAGACTCCGGCTCAAACATGTACGGTCTCAGTGTTGGTTCTGGAGCGGCCGCCATGGTTATGGTAGATTTCTGCATCAAGCTTATTTGTTTACCTTGAGCAGCATGGGCGCTCTGCTCTCCGCCTCCGCCAGGCGATTGCGTGTAGGTTGTATGTAATGAGCACTGCTCTGATTGGCCGCCTCACGCCGTGAGTGAGGCGGCCAATCAGAGCAGTGCTCATTACATACAACCTACACGCCCTCAAAACAGCCTGTTCTTTACAATGGAGAAAATGAGAGACTGAAACACACACCACAGAAGATTCAAGATTCAAGATTCAAGAAGTTTAATTGTCACATACACACACGAGGTGTGTAGTGAAATGCAAAGTGGCAATGCTCAGCAGAAATGTGCAAAATAACAGGTTCACACTATTTACAATAACCAGCACAATATTTACAATGTCACAGTTTTTTTTTAAGAGCTCTATATAAAAAACAACACAATATTTACAATAAGAGCACTTATATATAAAAAAAATATAGTAAAAAAAGGGGAAATTGTATGTATAATATAATATAAATTATGTGTAGTCTTTACCTAAGTGTGTGTGTGTGCATAAGAGGGGCAGTGTGTGTGTCTTGGTGGGGGCCCTGGTGAGGTCAGAGTTCACAGTCCTGATGGCCTGAGGAAAGAAACTCCGTCTCAGTCTCTGCTTTGGCAGCATGACTGCGGAGGCGCTTGCCTGACCGCAGCAGCTGAAACAGTCCGTTGTTGGGGTGGTGAGGATCCTTCATGATCCTGCAGGCTCTGGTTCTGCACCTCCTGGTGTACAAGTCCTGCAGGGTGGGGAGTGTAGTTCCAATAGTGCGCTCAGCCGAACGCACTACTCTCTGCAGAGCCTTCCTGTCCTGAGCGGAGCTGCTGCCAAACCAGGCAGTGATGCTTCCTGTCAGGATGCTCTCCACAGCTCCAGAGTAGAAGGACTAAAGGATCCTAGAAGCTGGTTTTAGGATTTTTTTTGATATAGACTTCACAAACGTCTTGTAAAGACCCCCAGGAACAGTTTAAATAGCCCAAAATGAGTACAATACCCCCCCTTTAAATAAACTGTAGGCTACAGTGTGACCAATAAATGCACGTGGCTGTTTTTAAATATTGTTATAAGAGTTGCTCTTATTGCTTTTAATGACAACATTAACTGTGGTAAAATGCATCCAAGAACACAACTTTATATATAGTGTAGTATTAGTTTTTCATCAATGAAGGGATAGCAGTTTGATGCTGCAGACGATGTCCAGAAGAAATGGAAATACATCCGAGACCAATTTGTTGCAAATCGGTCGAAGTACACCCCAAACGGCTCAGGTGCCGGCAATTTGAAAGACTGGAAGTTTGCAAAAGTCATGGGATTCTTGATTTCACGTAACGTTAGTTAAAAGGTATTATTCAAAATTGTATATATTCTGATGTAATCATTATTTTAGAGTAATTATATATGAAATGGGAAATTATGATTATGAAGATTTATATAATACAGCCACAGAGGTCACGCTCAGCCACTCCACACTCCCAAGGACAAGCAGTGGCTTCAAGGTCCACTGAAACCGCCCCACACAACAGACGAAGTGAGGCCAGAAGATCATCCACAGTGCCAAGCCCAACACAACAGCTCATTGACAGTCTCTCTACTGAAAAAACACCAACTCCACCTCATGTACCCACAGACAATGAAGAGATTTACTTCTTCGCCCAAAGTCTAGTCCCAATATTAAAAACAGACTTCCCTGTAGGCACCAGGTCTGAGCAAGAAGTCACATCTATACCTATCTAGCAGAGATGGCTCTAGAGGTGTCTAAACAGCAACAACCAACCTCTGTTCTTCCGATCCCAAGGCCAAACCAGCATCTGTCATCCAACACCCACTTACCACCATTCAGCACCTCCTCCGACACCCTCCTACCACCAGCAAGAAGCTCCAGCACCTCCCCCGCCACTCTCCTACCACCAGCGAGTTATTCATCCCCCAACATCCTACCAACAGAGAAGATCCCAAAGGGCTGGTCAAGAGGAGTTTGAGGACCCTGCTTCACCTCAACAACCAATAATTATAATACTGTTCAGATAAATGATGAGCTTAAAAAGGTGTAGCCTGCAAGGAGTCCATTAAGGTGACCTCGTGGGAGTTTGGAGAGGAGAAACGACACACCATACCAAGCCAGGGAATACCCATGTTGTCTGTAACTACACTGAAAAAAATAAAACCTTGAATCTACTTTAAAAAATTGAAGTAATCGATCACACGAAATATTTGACGTTGACTCAGTGTAAATAATTTATTCAGTTTAGTCTGTATTTTTTAACTCCATGCAAACTATTTTCTGAAGGTGGAGCAAATTGATTATTTTAAGTTGTCCTAAATTAAAATAAATATGTTGTCTTTATTGACTTAATGTAAATAATCCATTCAGTTTAACCTGAAATGTTTAACTCCATGCAAACCATTTTTGAAGGTTGGAGCAAACTGATTATTTGAAGTTGTCTCAAATAAAAAATATCAGTTGTCATTATTTGAAATGTATATCAAATCAAAAATTGCTTTATTTCATTATTTAATTCACTAGAAATAATTGTCACGATACAAAAAAAATGTATGTGTGATTATTTGAACATACTTTAATCATATCATTTTGAATCTGTTATTGTTCAAGTATGACAAACAATTTAATACTTCACGCAAATCAACATCTTTTAAAGGGTTCTTCGGGCCAAATCACTTAAAATGGGAGTCCACGGCATCATGAAAATCAGCTTGGTGATTGGGCACGAAAATAGAGCCCTCAATATAAATGTTGTGAAACAGAGCAGTCTCAAAATGAACACCTAAGCCTTATTTTGTGCTAGAAGAAAACATGCACTGATATCACTACCAGTTAGTTACTCATAGGAGCTTTTGTCAACAACACAAAAATGTCCACTATAAAGTGTACTTCTTGATCACACATTTCTTAGATTTAAAATAACCTTCCTATACATTTAAAAGAACCTTGTGTA
This sequence comes from Hoplostethus atlanticus, assembly GCA_034670405.1. Lineage (NCBI taxonomy): Eukaryota > Metazoa > Chordata > Actinopteri > Trachichthyiformes > Trachichthyidae > Hoplostethus > Hoplostethus atlanticus. The sequence continues at coordinate 987,591 of JAXDDX010000128.1, read as the reverse complement.
TAGTGCCTCTTGAACTCTATCAAGGCAACTGCTTGAGGTTAACTATTGTAATTGTACCACTTACTCTTATTTTTGGGACATGGCGGGGGTGGAGGAGACGATGACAAGTCAGGCACGGCCTTTTTCTTGATGGACAAATTGTCATCTGCCTCCTCATCTTTCCACCAATATGGCCTTTTTCTTTTTCTACAAGTATATCAACAATGTGAGTACAGAGCAAAATTGCCACCAAACCACCACCATTATGAAATCCAATTTAATAGTATAACAAATACCCAAATTACACTGCTGTTACATGCAATTACATGTTGTAATTCAATGGCAGCACATTTGTAGTATGCCTAAAATATTAATTTTGCTAAGTAGATGAAATAAATCTGAAGTAATGCCACTACTTACCTGTTTAACACATTGGTTGGACAATTGAATGTTAACTAGTTGACGATTATACATCCCTGTATCTGTGTTTGTATGTGTGCCATATGTCAATTGCTAGTTCAATAAGAACATTCAGATGTGTGGACATTTTCAAAATGCTAAGTCACACATCTAGGAAACGTACTGTCAAATAGAACTCTCCTGTTGAGGCCTGCGACCCTGCATCCACCCTGTAAGGTCAACAACACTTTTAAAAGTAAAATTCACAACATACCTCATCTTCTTCTCTCCCTCCACATCTGAATTTAAATCTGATGTCTCACATGAATCTCTCCATTTTTTGATGACCTTGTCCATTATGTCTGTGGGGGAAACAAAGACAAACGTCGTTTTGCATTCTTAAGTTTTATTTGCTATGTGACTACCTTAAATGTTGATTGCCTGATTCGTATAGGACCCGAACCTGATGTTGTGTCCACCCTCTCTCTGGCTGTGGGGCCTCCCTGGCCTTAATGCTTCAGAGGAGCGCTGTCTGGTCCTCATATGGGGGCCACCATGGCACGCAACCATCCATCCACTCCTTGGCCACCGGACCGGTGGATTTTTCCTTTACAAACTCAACCAAGGCATACATGGTCGACCTGATGGACACCATGTTAAAACCCATGTATAAATGCCACAATGCACCCACCCAACCAGAAAAAGAAAAACAAAACAAAACCCTCAAAGGGCACCAGGAACACTTTCTCATTTATGCATTCAATCTTGCACATCTCAGTGGGTTCACAAATGACATCTTCAACTGTAATGCCGAATGTTTCTGATGGCTGTGGATAGTCAAACATTGACCCTTGATTGGCTAATTTGCTAAATACAATGCATGTTTCACCTCTGCAGGAAATAATGTTAACAGACAGAACACAACAGAACCCCCACTGGAAACCAAATCTGTTTGCCTGTGAAGCGACTGGTTTTAATCTCACTAAACTATCTCTAAACCTCCAAATGATTCAGGTACCGGACCAGAGAGGTGTTTTCAGTTGAAATGTTCTGTTTGGTTGTTTTTTTTACTGGTTGGCCTCAGAGGGCTCTCTGATAATCGCTTTACAATTTGGCTTAGTGGAGACTGGTTTTCTCTTGAAGCTTCTTGAGGTTGTGCAGAAAAGTTTCATATTTGAAATTACTGAAATTATCCAACAACCCATGGTTTCTAACATCCTCTGCCAGGTGTATTACATTATGCACATTGTAAGAAATGTACTTCCCCCCCCCCCCCCCCCTCCAATACAGTTCCCCAATGCTGCACAAATTAAAAGAGGAAGTGCATTTGAGTATTCCATGTACTCTTGAGTCTTGGGTTTAAAAGAATGAGGATCCCCACAAAAAGCAGCAAGAAGTTATGATAAATTTCAGTGTTTACAATGCCTTTCAAAATAATAGGACCTGTGTAACAGAAACTGTCTAAATTCTGTAGCCTTCCAGTAGTCGTCCAGTTCTTAGTGCTCTGGGTCTCCGAGAAAAGTCAAGAGGGACGTAGCTTGTCACATCTATGAGTCTTTGGGAAAGCCTGGTGACATTGAGAGAAGACAGTCTGCAGGTGAGAGGACCCTTCAGCCACAACATTAACAGTTTCCGCATTACCCCAAGGCAGATGAGATGCATATAGTCTAATGGAAGTACTGACACCATTCCCAGGGATGTCCTTTGGAGGGGAGAAGATGGTGCTCTTCATTAGTCATCTGATGGAAGTCCTCATCAATCCTCAGAGGGGCACTGGTATCAGGATAAGACACCGTATTATTGGTGTAAGTCCCCTCCTGTGTGCATTTCCCACAGCCGAAATAGCCAGTGTGTCCTTTAATGTTTTTCACAAATGCACAAGCTGGTGCATCATGCACCATTGAAGACAACTTCAGTCTTAGCGTCAGGCCTTCGAACTCAAAACCACTCTAAATTTCACTGACAAAGTCCTCCAGAAAAACACTGATGGAGTTTGTTTTTTTGTACCACAGAACAGCCCTAGAACAGGATCACTCTGGAAGTTTTGTACATGTCCAAGAAGTGGTAATCCATCAATATTTGTGTGACTGGGGCACCTATACCCCAGACTACAAGGACCCGACTACGCCACTCGGGGAATTTCACCCAGAGAATGCCCAATAAATCCACAAGTTCTTTAATAAAGAGGGAGAAGAGACATGAGTTTCCAGTTCCAAAACAGATAGGTTTTGTTAAAAGTCACCTGGGTAATTTGGATGTAGTAAATAAGGCTGAAGATAAAAGCAGTATTTCTTTATTACAAAATATATATTCTAAAATATTACTACACGCGGGCACATTACCAGTACAGGGGGAGGGTGCCAGGGAAGACCCACAGGGGGAAGGGAGTGAGGGGAAGAGGGTCAAAGTGCGTCACCACCACCAATATGGAACACACGCACAGAGCTAACGCTACATCCAGCTAGCTCCGGTCCCACTGCAGACACCTGCAAGGATGCCAGGGGAACACTTAGACATGTACACAGACAACATCTACAATAAAAAAAACAGTAAAACGCATACCTTCTCTCTTCCTAATCTCCTTCCGAAACCAGCACCAGGGTCAAGACAGTGCGAGGTGAGCCTGCCACTAGCTGCACATGGCTGCCTTTAAATGGGCCCAGCCTAGGTAGGAAGCAACACATCACCTGTTTGCAATCGGGGTGATTAGGAGGCGTGGCAAAACCTACAAGAGACAGCTCTACCTGTTACATTTGCATGCAGTTTGACACACATTTTGTTCCAGCTGGGCTTTGTTTGCATGAAATATTCCTGTAATGGCATTTAGCACTCCAAAGTACTGATACGGTACTAACCCTAACCCACCAGCTTTATCTAGTACATCCACAGAGTGCACAGTACCCAGCAATGTCCTGGAATCTCTCGGTAGAGAGCTGTGATGTGCCGAGAGCAATTTTAGCAGATCATTTAAAGTTGCATGGGAAATTCGGTGCTCTCCTGTCCAGTTTGCCAAATTGCTTTGCAGCTGGTCAGTCTTCACCGCCAGAGGTTCCAGAATCATCATCTGAAGCAAAAGACTCATGGGCATCAAAGAAGACATCGCTGCTCAGATCGAAGTCTTCGCACCTCAGCTCTTCAACTTCAGGTAATGTTTGGCATTCCATGTATATGTCCTCACTGTTGTCAACAATTCTTGAAGAGACTGCCTCGACCAATGAATGAGCTTTTTTTCTCCTCTCATCTAAACTGACTAACTCTAAATTTCTGTCAACTCTCTCCTTAGCCAATAAGATGGCATTTACATTACAGGCATTTAGCAGACGCTTTTATCCAAAGCGACTTACAATAAGTGCATTCAACATAGGTAGGCAAGAAAACTACTAGTCACCAGAAATCGTAAGTGCATTTCCTTCCTAAACAAGCAACTAAGAGCATAACTAGTGCTAAGGTAAAAGTGCAATAAGTTAGCTACCTACTTTTCTTAAACAAATGAGACAAATAGGAAAATCAAATGAGCAAGAGCTAAGACAAATAAGTGTATCAAATAAACAAGAGCCAATAAACAAGAGCTCATACAAATAATTGACGACAAATAGGCAAGGCTAAGAGGAAGGGTCAGGGTAGTGTTTCCTGAAGAGGTGGGTTTTCAGCCTGCGGCGAAAGATGGGCAGTGACTCAGCTGTCCTGACATCAGTGGGGAGTTCATTCCACCACTGCGGGGCCAGAACAGAGAAAAGCCGTGACCGTGTAGATCGGCCGCAGGGGCCTCTGAGCAACGGGGCAACCAATCGCCTCGAGGCAGCAGAGCGAAGTGGTCGGGCGGGGGTGTAAGGCTTGACCATAGCCTGGAGGTAAGAAGGAGCTGTTCCTTTCACTGCCCTATAGGCTAGCACCAGGGTCTTGAACTGTATGCGAGCCGCTACAGGGAGCCAGTGTAGAGAACGGAGAAGGGTAGTTGTGTGGGAGAACACCAGACGAACTGCAGCTTTCTGAACAAGCTCCAGAGGTCTGATGGCAGACGCCGGGGCACCAGCAAGGAGGGAGTTGCAGTAGTCCAGGCGGGAGATGACAAGAGCCTGGATGAGCACCTGCGCTGCCTTGTCAGTGAGGAAGGGGCGAATCCTCCTGATGTTGTAGAGGAGGAATCTGCAGGAGCGTGTCACTGATGCAATGTTTGCCGAGAACAACAGTTGGTCGTCCAGGGTCACACCCAGATTCCTCGCAGAGTTGACGTCACCACAGCATTACCAATGATGATGGCCAGGTCTCGGTGCGGACAGCCCTTCCCCGGGAGGAACACCAGCTCAGTCTTGTCCAGGTTGAGCTTCAGGTGGTGCATCGACATCCACTCCGAGATGTCAGCCAGGCATGCAGCAATGCGTGCCTCCACTTGTGTGTCAAAGGGGGGAAATGACAGGATCAGCTCGGTGTCATCTGCATAGCAGTGGTAGGAAAAGTCGTGGGAGTGGATAACAGAACCAAGAGATGTTGTGTAGAGGGAAAAAAGAAGAGGACCCAGAACCGAGCCTTGCGGAACCCCAGTAGTGAACCTGCGTGGTTCTGACACAGACCCTCTCAGCGTCACCTGGTAGGAGCGATCCGTCAGGTAGGATGCAAACATGGAGAGTGCAGAGCCTGAGACACCCATCCCCTCAAGGGTGGAGAGGAGGATCTGGTGATTCACCGTGTCAAACGCTGCAGACAGGTCCAGGAGTATCAGGACGGAGGAAAGAGAGTTCGCTCTAGCGGCATGGAGCGACTCCGTCACTGCCAGGAGGGCAGTCTCGGTCGAGTGACCTACTTTGAACCCAGACTGGTGGGGATCCAAGAGGTTGTTCTGGTGGAGGTACAAGGACAGTTGATTGAAGACAGCATGTTCAAGAGTTTTTGATAGGAAGGGTAGAAGGGAAACCGGTCTGTAGTTCTTGACCTCAGAGGGGTCAAGTGTTGGTTTCTTCAGAAGGGGGGTGACTCTGGCAGTCTTGAAAGCAGAGGGAAAGCATCCAGACATCAGAGATGTGTTGATGAGGTGGGTCAGGAAGGGAAGGAGTTCAGGTGCAGTAGACTGCAGCAGAGTGGATGGGACCGGGTCAAGGGAGCATGTGGTGGGGCGGCTAGATGTAACAAGGTGAAGGACCTCGTTTGGGGAGAGGGGAGAAAAATGGGATAGGGAGGGAGGTGGGGAGGGAAAAGGTGGAGAGGGTGGTAGAGAGGGATGGGTGGAAGGCAGACAGGTGTGGTTGGTGCGCAGGGCACCAGCCGGGGGGTGAGGGAAGGAGGATCGGATATCGTTAACCTTCTTGTCAAAGAAGTTGGCGAAATCGTCAGGGGCGGAGGGAGGAGGTGGGAGGAGGAGGTGGGGGTTGGAGGAGAGAAGAGAAAGTTTCAAAGAGTTTTTTTAGGGTTGGAAGCAGAAGTTTGAATTTTAGTGCAGAAGAAAGCAGCTTTAGCAGCAGATAGAGAGGAGGAAAAAGTGGAAAGGAGAGATTGGAAGGTAAGAAGGTCCTCCGGGAGTTTGCCATTTCTCCATTTGCGCTCAGCCACTCTCAGGCTCTGTCTCTCAGTACGCACTGAGTCCGACAACCAAGGGGCAGGTGGAGTTTGGCGTGCAGGCCTGGAGGTGAGGGGACAGAGATTGTCCAGAGAAGAGGACAGAGTAGAGAGAAGAAGATCAGTGGCAGTATCAGGGGATAGAAGAGAAAGAGAGTATTTCCATTTGCTGGAAATTAGCAGGCCAGTACCACCGCCTCGCCTCGCAGCTCTGGGAGTGTGAGAGAAAGAGTACACATCTGACAGAGCAGCGGGCGTGGCAGTGTCTTCTGGGGTGATCCAAGTCTCAGTTAGAGCAAGAAAGTTGAGGGAGAGCAAGGATGCGTAGCCTGAGATAAACTCAGCTTTCGGCACAGCCGACTGGCAGTTCCAAAGCCCCCCCACTTGCTCAACACGAGTTGAGAGAGTAGGATAGATGAGATTAGTGGGGTCGCGCCGTCTGGGTGTGACCCAGCATCTGTGCGACCACCGGAAAGAGGAGTGGACAGGAATAGGAAGCAAGTTGCTAGTGCTAGGCATGTTGCTAGTGTTGGCCACTACAAAACAGACAAAAAGTAAAACAAACAGGCACAAAAAAAAAAAAGAGTCAGACCAGTCAGAGCCCCACCTACTCCATCAATACTGTAGCTAGACAAAGGGCATGTGAATCCTCTCAACAAAACTGTTCAGAACAACACTGACACACTTTATGAGCAGATATAGTTTAATGGGATTCTTTGCCCTAATGTTATAAATCATATTTGCACTTGCCCGGCCTCTACAGGAAAGTGCCAACACACTGGAACACGCCTGAAAGTAAAAAAAAATAAACATGAGCATACTGGAATTGATAGGGGCAACACAAAGCAAAACTCAGAATGGATAAATGGTTCAGAGTGTGTAGTCCACCAAAGCATGGCTGGATCAAGTGCCTCACAGACAAAGACTTAAAAGGAGGAGACAAAGGGAGCAAATTGATCATTTTGTTTTTTTATTGTGCATACGGACTAATCTTAAACGTCACCTTAAACAGGTGAGTAGTATACATTCGATAATTAAGTTAGTGGAGTGCATTACTGTCCAAAGTGTTTGTCCATAATAACATATTGAAATAATGAATATTGAAATAATAACCAATAAATCTAAAATGCATTCCATTACACTAAATAAATAGATCAACCAGCAATTCCCTGGAATGTATTGGTGTGGCTGATGTATTTGCTTAGTATAATGGATGGCATTTTGGGGCTTTTGGCTTCATCAATTTTCACAATTAAAGGCTACTGTACAAGTTGATCAGTGTGCTCCAGTCCTCTGTCAGAACTAAAGAAAAGTATAATTACATTTACTGATCAGGGTAACTCAACTATATTGTAAAAAGATAGTAATTACTTCAGTCACATGTTACTGTGCGACAGGCATTTTGGGATGTAATTTGCATGCAACTTGCAAGATATAAAAAGCACACTTTTTAGTCATGTATAATTAAATGACACGCAGTACACGCTCTGTATCGTCTGCGAGGGTCAGCACTGTACAGCATCTAACAGTTACCAGTGTCTACTCTGATCGATTAGAATTCACGTTTGTAAGCAAGTTGCACAAAATAATAAAGCACTCTATTATACACTATTTTTCATGTTGTTTATGTTCATAAAATCGCACATTACACTAATTGATTCGTATCGGGAATGTGCGGTACGGTCTGCTAACTTGGCTAACGTTTGCTATGTAGCCAACTGCTACATAGGTATAATGCTACAAGGGTATAATTTGAGGACAGCCTGAGCCCGCTTTCAGCGTTTTTGCCCCCGCTGTCGACTGTAGGGCAGCGCTGCCTCCAAGGCTGTGGTTATGGTTAGGGCTGTGGGCAGCTTTCCGTGAGCGATTGAGTCGTGACGATCAAGTGTAAGTTAAACGTTGTTATTAATGTGTATCTGGCCAGTTGGTGCGAATTTATGAAGTTAAATCTAGCTAGTGTTAGCTATGTTAAGCTAATTGAGAATACCGGTATGTAACTATGATACATGTAAGCGACGTCTTGCCAATGAGCAAATGATCGCTACAGTACGTAGCACCTACTTTTCCCCATATGGCGCATCTACGTCGGCGCTACATCACTGTGCTGTCTGGCAGACAGCGCCATACGTCTTAATGACATCGGCATTACAGAGGAACATTGTTACTACATCGCATTCCTTTTCTGCACGTACCATATACAGTACCGCTCAAAAGTTTGGGGTTACTTATAAATTTCCTTATTTTTTAAAGAAAAGCACAATTTCTTTCAATTAAAATAACATCAAATTGATCAGAAATACAGTCTAGACATTGTTAATGTGCTAAATGACTATTATAGCTGGAAACGGCTGATTTTTAATGGAATATCTACTGTACATAGGCGTAGAGGCCCGTTTTCAGCAGCCATCACTCCTGTGTTCCAATGGCACATTGTGTTAGCTAATCCAAGTTTATTGTGTTAAAAGGCTAATTGATCATTGAAAACTGTTGTGCTGATTAAAGAAGCAATACAATTTTAGGCTAGCATCAGCATTTGTGGGTTCGATTATGGTCTCAAAATGGCTTTCTTCTAAAAACTCGTCAGTCTATTCTTGTTCTGAGAAATGAAGGCTATTCCATGTGAGAAATTGCCAAGAAACTGGAGATCCCATACAACGGTGTGTACGACTCCCTTCACAGAACAGCGCAAACTGGCTCTAACCAGAATAGAAAGAGAAGGGAGGCCCCGGTGCACAACTGAGCAAGAGGACAAGTACATCAGAGTCTCTAGTTTGAGAAACAGATGCCTCACAGGTCCTCAACTGGCAGCTTCATTAAATGGTACCCACAAAACACCAGTCCCAATGTCAACAGTGAAGAGGCGACTTCAGGATGCTGGCCTTCTGGGCAGAGTAGCAAAGAGAAAAACATATCTGAGACTGGCCAATAAAAGGAAAAGATTAAGATGGGCAAAGAACTATTTAGGGAAGAAGCAGTCAGCTGGTATTCTGTCTATAATGGAGTGTCCAGCGCAGTCACCAGATCTCAACCCTATTGAGCTGTTGTGGGAGCAGCTTGACCGTATGGTACGTAAAGAAGTGCCCATCAAGCCAATCCAACTTGTGGGAGGTGCTTCAGGAAGCATGGGGTGAAATTTCTTCAGATTACATCAACAAATTGACAGCTAGAATGCCAAAGGTCTGCAAGGCTGTAATTGCTGCAAATGGCGGATTCTTTGATGAAAGCACACTTTGAAGGACAAAATAATTATTTCAAGTAAAAACCATTATTTCTAACCTTGTCAATGTTTTGACTATATTTTCTATTCATTTTGCAACTCATTTGATGAATAAAAGTGTGAGTTTTCATGGAAAACATGACATTGTCTGGGTGACCCCAAACTTTTGAGCGGTAGTGTAAGTAAGCTGGGAATCGGCAGCGCGACTTAAACAGCTGCAGATTACCAACATCGGTAATGCGTTGGCATTACGTAGCATCCAAGGAGGGTGACTGCTCCGGTATTCCCACGTTCTCAAGGCTAAATATAATTGGCTTATTGTAACAAAGTAAATTAAGTCATTTAGCCTATTGATTTTTGAAATCATATGTTTTCGAAATCAAAAGGCTTTAAGAATATCAGAATGCATATGTGGATCTGCTGTACAAAATTGTGTTGCTAAATACGCTGTATTTGAATTTATACGAATGTATTTAGATTTGTTGGGCTAGCCAAGGCTAGGCTAGTCTTGCTAGGTCTTCATTAGGTCTATAAAACCTGCTACTAACCATGTAATGCACCTTTGTACATACTGTAACATTGAGAGCTACACACATCTTACCAGTGAAAATGTTTCCAAAAACAAATGTTTTGGGTGTCTTTGAAGTCTTAGAACATATGTGAATAGGAAATACATTGGAAGCAGTTAGAAGTAGCAACTTCAGCTATAACTTTTTCAATACTGCAGCTTTCGTTGCTTTGTACAGTCAAAATTATCCTGTAATGTTTTACACAACTCACCTCGAGGTCATGCACCAGAGCCTCACTCGCATCTCGTAGCCTATTCGGAGGAGCAGACGTAGAGGGGAACAGTAATGGCAGCACACGTAGGATCCCGACAGCCTGTTCAACTGTTGAGGAAAGGATTCATTACTTTTACACTTCGATAAAATGGACGAGGTAAAATCTGATCAACGGTCTACAACAGATATAATGTTTAAAAACAGAAACATTCAACAAACGATAAGATAGCCATCATAGATGAAAAAGAAGGAAGACGACACTAGCACATGAACTTGACAATTAACATGCCCTAATGTCCACCCTGACTCTGATCACTTATAACATCAAAACATCATTGCTTACCTTTGTCCATTCCCATTGGGGATTTCAGCATCTTTTTCCATATGCCAAAAAACTGCACCTTCTAGCAGAAGTCATGACATTGTGACCGGTTAATTTCTGCGTTGTGTTTAATAAATGGGCAGGACTCAGTGTTGTTCTCTGGCGACAGGTTTATTTTCTGCATAGAATGAGAGAGACAGTAAATCTCGCGGCAAGGCAATGCTCTCATAAGGAGTATGTCTTTACATTGAGACCACCGGACAAGAGAGAGCAAGCAAAATATTAAAAAGAAATAAAAACATATGTGATTGTAGCGAAAACTAATGCAATTCCCAAAGTAAAATATAAACACAATGACCCGTCACATACCTGCATAGAATGAGAGAGACAGTAAATCTCGCGGCAAGGCAACGCTCTCATAAGGAGTATGTCTGCAATACAAAATGTGCACTCTTTTAATATTTGCTCGCCGCAAAGTTAGCTAGCTATCGGCACATGAAAAATTATCAGTCATAAAACAGAAATAACAACAAAATCTGTCAGAGATTGCATCAACATGTAAACACAACTTTGTATGGCACATACCAACGATGGTAAGGCCTATTATTTACAATAAAACAAATAAAAGAATCAGAGCACAGGAATGCATACCTTTACATTGAGACCACCGGACAAGAGAGAACGAACAATGGAGGGTGACAACAGGTTCGCGGGGCATGGATTCAACCAATATACGTTTTTTTTTTTAGTGCACAACCTAGAAGCTGCAGGACATATGAAACCATTGCATATTCCTATACAGCAATGCAGAAACATATTAAAAGTAAAACATCATGTTATAACCCATATGATTAAATAAAAGAAAATAAATAAAGTCCCCTCAAACTGTGACCTGGGGCCTGTTCCAAGAAGCGGGTTTAGTGAAAACTCTGAGTTTGTTAACCCTGAGATGAGGGAAACTCTGGGTTTTCCGTTCCAGAAAGAGAGGCAACTCAAACTCTGATTCAGTTACCATGGTAACTGACTCTGTGAACCTAACCTGCTCGCTGGCAGGTTTTCTTGAACAAACCCTGACTTTCTCCTTATCTCCTCCCCTCTGCTGAACCTGAAGCAGCTGTCGGACATGGCGTGTCCTTTCCTCGGTAACCTGATCGATATTCAAGCGGAAGTAATTCGCATAGCCTTATGTCGGGAGAGGATTTTGAGACCCCGATTAGATGTTCTATGTCCAGGATGGAAGAGCTGTCCGAGATATAATATGCCGTTTACAGTTCATGAATTAAGCTACCACCACCCCGAGCAGTCAAATAAAGACACATTTCATTTGGTCTCCTTTATTTCCTACAAATACAAAAGCAACAGTTAGTATTTTTATATTATTCCAACAACACATTTCACCTGTGACCATGCACCCACCTCTAACTTATGTTCCAGTAATTAAATTTATAGATCTGCCTGGAATACCATTCCACCACTTTCTCACATGTAGGTAATATTATAAGAAAGTGTGGTTAAATGTTAAATGAATACACTACTGCATTCAAACGTACGCATTGACTCGGGCAGCAATTTTCTCCCACGCCAATTCCCTCTACTTTACGACCCTTCTGCTTGCTGGTTGCCATGGTGAATCGTAGTATCGGACCTCCATTGATGATGGCTTTTTATTGTCGTCGCGCACGCGCTTAACTCAAGGTGAACATACTCAAAGTTGATTGAACTAACTCAAATCAGCCGTTCTGGAACCGAAAACTCAGACTTTGCCATCTCGGAATTAATCAACTCAGAGTGCAGGGTTAGACTCAGAGTTTGCTGAACCCGCTTCTTGGAACAGGCCCCTGGTGACCCAGTCCTCTACCCAAATAAGGTGCATCCTGTCTGTATGTGAATCTCGACCAGATTCCTGTAAAATAAAAGAAAGTAATGAACTACTGGTAAAAGCAACATTTCAATATGTCGCACGTGCTACATAAAAATCGGTCTGTGCGATGAATGAAATTACCGCAGTAGCACACGTGCAATACAGCTTTGCGATGTGACTGTTGTCGTGGCAATTTAAGTCAATTGCACTTCGTCTAGTTGGTGAGATCAGCTCAATAAAGCTATAACACAATATTCGTCAGAGACCCTCGTCTCTTAGGCCTTTAATGCTTGCAAGCAGAGCTGAAACCACACACACCGAGGTGTATGCAGAATGAGCTCCCGAATTCAGTTCCTCAGATACATTTATACACATGAATGACTAGTTCTACAGACACACATAGTAAAAGGCTAATGAATAAAGATATGCAAGGCCATCCCCCATCACCCGACCGTGAAGGGGTTATCTCCCCTGCAATAAAAGTTCTGGCCCAACTCTTTACGATTTGACCTTCTTTGATCCTAGGTCAAACTTTCAGCCAGGCAACAGGAAATGAACACACAGAAACACATTCCTCTTAGCTCAGTGGTTTTCCACTGGCTATGACTACACATACATACATATTATTGCAATTTATAGTTTAAGCATATCAAAAGCACACTTACATCATGATTTTCCATAACACTGTGTGAGAACTACAGACCGGTTTCCCTTCTACCCTTCCTATTGTGACGGCCTCAGGGTTGGCCCTATCTTGTCTGTCCTTGTTGGGTGTGTTTTTCCCTTGGTTCCAGGAAGTTGATGGGTGGAGCTGAGACCTTGTCAGGGATACAACACACCTGAGCAGGCTGGGCTCAGGAGGATATAAAAGGCCTTCAAGATCCTCTCTTGCTTTCTCTCACCAATGGCCGACTGATTGGCATTTGTTTGTATTTTGTGTTTCATAGACATGCACCCACTCATGCACACACTCATCACCACTCACACAGACATTGCATACACATTGACCTGCTGACAGACATACCCCCTTGTATTGCTTAGTTTTATTTACTTAATTAAAACATTAGCCTTATTTAAAGATTATGTGTGGTCTCCCTCTTTGTCACATACTTCTGAGCCAGGTTGTGACACTATCAAACTCTCAAACTCTTGAAAGTGCTGTCTTCAATCAACTGTCCTTGTACCTCCACCAGAACAACCTCCTGGATCCCCACCAGTCTGGGTTCAAGGTGGGTCACTCGACCGAGCCTGCCCTCCTGGCAGTGACAGTGACGCTCCATGCCGCTAGAGCGAACTCTCTCTCCTCTGTCCTGATACTCCTGGACCTGTCTGCAGCGTTTGACACAGTGAACCACCAGATCCTCCTCTCCACCCTTGAGGGGATGGGTGTCTCAGGCTCTGCACTCTCCATGTTTGCATCCTACCTGACAGGTCGCTCCTACCAGGTGACGCTGAGGGGGTCTGTGTCAGAACCACACAGGCTCACTACTGGGGTTCCGCAAGGCTCGGTTCTGGGTCCTCTTCTTTTTTCCCTATACAAAACATCTCTTGGTTCTGTTATCAACTCCCATGACTTTTCCTACCACTGCTATGCAGATGACACCCAGCTGATTCTGTCATTTCCCCCCTCTGACACACAAGTGGAGGCATGCAGCAATGCAGCAGTGCCTGGCAGACATCTCGGAGTGGATGTCGATGCACCACCTGAAGCTCAACCTGGACAAGACTGAGCTGGTGTTCCTCCCGGGGAAGGGCTGTCCGCACCAAGACCTGGCCATCACCATTGATAATGCTGTGGTGACGTCAACTCGGACTGCGAGGAATCTGGGTGTGACCCTGGACTGACAGTCTGTGTCAGGGACACGCTCCTGCAGATTCCTCCTCTAAAACATCAGGAGGATTCGCCCCTTCCTCACTGACAAAGCAGTGCAGTGCTCATCCAGGCTCTTGTCATCTCCTGCCTCCTGCCTGGCAACTCCCTCCTTGCTGGTGCCCCGGCGTCTGCCATCAGACCTCTGGAGCTTGTTCAGAAAGCTGCAGCTCGTCTGGTGTTCAACCGCCCCAAGTTCTCCCATACAACTACCCTTCTCTGTTCTCTACACTGGCTCCCTGTAGCAGCTCGCATCCAGTTCAAGACCCTGGTGCTAGCCTATAGGGCAGTGAAAGGAACAGCTCCTTCTTACCTCCAGGCTATGGTCAAGCCTTACACCCCCGCCCGACCACTTCGCTCTGCTGCCTCGATGCGACTGGTTGCCCCGTCGCTCAGAGGCCCCTGCGGCCGATCTACACGGTCACGGCTTTTCTCTGTTCTGGCCCCGCAGTGGTGGAATGAACTCCCCACTGATGTCAGGACAGCTGAGTCGCTGCCCATCTTTCGCCGCAGGCTGAAAACCCACCTCTTCAAGAAACACTACCCTGACCCTTCCTCTTAGCACTTGACCGGTTCTCCAAGGCGGTCCACTTCATCCCTCTCCTCAAGCTTCCCTCTGCCAGGGAGACTGCGGCCCTCCTGGTGCTCCACGTGTTACGGCTCCACGGGATCCCCCAGGACATCGTTTCTGACCAGGGTCCGCAGTTCTCCTCCCAGGTGTGGAAGGCCTTCTGCCAGGCTCTAGGTGCCACCGCCAGGCTCTCCTCCGGCTACCACCCCCAGTCCAATGGGCAGACGGAGCGGGCCAACCAAGACCTGGAAGCAGCTCTCTGCTGCATCACCGCTCGCCATCCCTCCTCCTGGAGCTCACAACTACCGTGGGTTGAGTATGCCCACAACTCCCTCACCAGCACCGCCACAGGTATGTCCCCCTTTCAAACGTCATTGGGCTACCAACCTCCCCTCTTTCCCACTCAGGAGGAGGAAGTGGCGGTACCGTCCGTACAGATCCACCTCCAGCACTGCCGCCGGATTTGGAAGGCTGCTCGGGCGGCCCTCATTCGCTCGGCGGCCAAAAACCAGCGCCTCGCAGACTGCCGCCGAATCCCTGCGCCCACCTACCAACCAGGGCAGAAGGTTTGGCTCTCCTCCCGGGACATACCCCTGCAGGTTGAGTCCCGGAAGTTGGCTCCCCAATACGTGGGGCCCTACGACATCGACAAGGTCATCAACCCTGCTGCGGTAAGGCTCAAGCTTCCCCCGTCTCTAAAAATACATCCCACGTTCCATGTTTCCCTGCTCAAGCCTGTCTCCTCCAGCCCATTGTGCCCTCTAGCCGACCTCCCTCCACCCCCCGGATCATCTATGTGTGTGCGTGGCATGGGTGTGGCTCCCTCGACAGGTCCTGCCTTTCCTCCACACCTGTTCCTCATCAGCCCATCAACCCCACAGGATATATACCCCGGCTCTTCAACCACTCATCGCCTGATTGTTCCGCCAACTACCGTGGTAGTCACTCTCTCAGCCGCTCTTGACTTTTTGTCCATGAGTTATTTTCCTAGTGTACTTCCGTGCAATACTAACCGATTCTCCTGTCTCCCAGGATCCCCTGAACGCCTCTTTCCCAGTGTCTCCTCGCCGCTACCCAGCAGGCTGCCTGCTTCCCTCTCACCTGCCTGCCCCGCTCTCACCTGCCTGCCCCAGCTTCATCCAGCCCAGCCTTTGCACCCCCCACCATCCCAACACCTGCTCCTCCATTAAAACCTCTTTTTTCCTACTCCCTTATCGTGGTCTGCCTCCTGGGTCCAAATACAATCGCATCCCTGACAAGCTGAGCAGTGGTCGGGTTTTATCTTCATGATGACCCTCTGCAGGAATTCAAATGAGTACTTCTTATTGCGAGGGTACTCCAGATTAAGGCAGTACATGGTGTCCATTAGCATAGCAAAACCAGTGGGCACATCTCTGAGGTCATGAAGAACAATCGTCTCCTCTACCACCACAACCACGTTGAAGATTTCAAGAGGAAAAGCATCATGCAGGACGCCTTCATGCCCAATCAGGAGTCCAACATGCATTCCCTTCATGATGAAATCCAGGGTTTCACCACAAACCTAAAACAAATGGACAGATTTAATTCTAATTTACATTTTATGTAATTCTAATAAATAACATGCTATACACTTGTGGTCAAGATATGGACACTAAAATTAACGTAGACTCACGGTATTCTGGACACATAAGAACGAGTCATTTCTAACATTATAAAAAGACACATTTTAGATGAATAACTATCAGATATTGTATATTTATTATTTCTAAGCATTTCTACATTTCTTTTTATCGATAAATGCTCAAATTAAGTGGTGTGGCGTCGTCGTGACTCACAACGTAAGTCCATGGCTGTGCGCAACTGAAAAAGTTGCTAATTAACGTCGATACTCTCTAATGTATATATATGTCAGTATAAGTTCATATTGGTATATAGCTAGAAATACTTCTCGTTACAACCATTAAACCATTAAAGTGGAGGATTAATAAACACAACTTGAAGAATTATAAATTTAATACATTTTAAAACATTGTAAATTAAATTGAACACTAATTACATTTACATTCACACTAACATTTACATTTGTGACACAGCCACTCTCCATCAGGGACAGCATTCAGATCCACACAAACCATGTGAAACCAAAGCTCACAGAGCTCACACTGCACCCACTCATCGAACTCTGCATCTGACCCTGGTGGTGTAGTGTTTTTGCAGATGGCACAGTGACTGCCATTGTCCTTTGCAGGGGTGCCTTTTCTCTTTGCATTTTCTTGCCTGGCTTTCTTCTCTCCTCTCTTTTTCTCTTGTTCCTCCTTCCTTTTTTTCTTTTGTTCCTCGTTTTCCTTCTCTGCTTCAAGCCTGTCCAGATGTTCAACATACTCGTCGCTAGTGATGACCCTGGCTTGACCCGGGTTGTTTTTTCCCTTTTTATTTTTTAGGTCTTGTGCCACAATAAGGAGGCACCGTTTCATGTAAGCGGCGTATCCCTCCCGCTTTCTAACCAAAGGTGTTAGGAGAATGTTGGCGAGTGAGGGTGGAATGAGGCCAGTTTTAACGAGGTAATTTTTGTTGCTCCTATTGCACATGGGACAGGTGGCATTTGGACTGGCAGGTGAGGACGCTGAAGTGGAGGAGGTGGGGACAGCAGCTGGTGGAGTGGAGGAGGTGGGCACAGCAGCTGCACTGGGCACGAGCATTACAATCCAGATAGAGATTGCTCAGGTTAAAAACTAGTATTCTTCACATTAAGTTAGATTTAAGTTGCATCACACAAATAATAGGAATAATTATAGGGAATAAAATAAAACCCACTGGTGGAGTGGAGCAGGTGGGCACAGCAGAGGAGGGAACAGCAGCTGGTGGAGTGGAGGAGGTGGGCACAGCAGCTGCACTGGGCATGAGCTTTACAATCTAGATAGAGATTGCTCAGGTTAAAAACTAGTATTCTTCACATTAAGTTAGATTTAAGTTGCATCACACAATTAATAGGAATAATTATAGGGAATAAAATAAAGAGCCTAACCTGTGTCATGTCCACTGCCTCTCTTGACAGAGGAGAGATGCCTGCCTTCCTGAATCCGCCCATGATGTTCCATTTTTTCGTAGGCTTCGCCATTTAGGCTTCACCGTTTAGGCTGTGTCTAACGGGGGTGCTTGTGCGCGAGCACTGAAAATTTAAAGATGCACCTATCAGCTGGGGCGCCGCCCCCAAGCGCCTGTATATAGTGCCGTGTCTCCGGCATTCGTCCTCCTTTTCCTTTCAGCAAACACCTATCTAAAAGAGCATGGATTCTCTTAACTCAGCGAATCAACAGCCCTTTTCAGGGCCAAGAGCTGCGATTCCTGCCCAGCGGATCTTCTGCCGGAGGATGGCCACTCTGCCTGCTTCCGCTGCCTTGACGTGGAGCACGCTAGAGCTGCCGTGGAAGGAAGTGCTCAGCATTTTTGATGCTGTCGGCCCTCCTGTTATGGAGGTAGATGACGGCAAGTCGGGCAGCGGAGGTCCCAATCCAGACACACCGTTGATCGCTGCGAGTGACTCCTCTCTCGGATCTTCACGATCTTCGTCGCGGAGCTCATCTATACTCCCAGCGGCGCAGCAGAAGCCTTGGCGGCTGGTGGATGTCTTTGGGGACATCATGACCTCGGCAGCAGCCATCAAGGGGTTAACCATGCCCGAGGTTCCACCAGCTACTGCTCCGGACGAGATTTTTTAAGCCCCCGCCCTTGTCTTGTCCACCAGTCATCTGCCCGCTCTTTCCACTGGTCCAGCCCTATCTGAATGGAGCGGCCAAGGACCCGTCATCACTCAAAGCCCCATTCAAGGCATTTGCTGTCCTGACCAGGGTAGAGGGTTGTAGCGCTCATCAGGCAAGGGGGATACCTCTCCCCTGGCCCATTTCATTTCAAATCAAATCAAATCACATTTATTTGTATAGCCCTCAATCACCGTTACAGTCTCTAAGGCAGGGCTACTCAACTTTGCATAGCTCAAGGGCCACACAGCAAGATACAGCTGTGTCAAAGGGCCGCAACACAATTTTTTGGTCATATAAAACTATTTTGTAGTGTTATTCCAAGCCACATGGATATCAAATGATTAAATGACAATAAGTAGGCTTTATTCACTAACTGTAAAAGTGTTAGATTGCTGTTGCAATAAATCACAAGAATGTTTAATAAAATAAATATAGGCATATTAAATTGAAATCAGGTCTGAGTATATCAAATTATTCCCAGATGGATATGTAATTCCAAGTCACCGTGATAGCCATCATGGTGATGTGAACGTTTGCCCGTTTTGGTACAGCTATTGTTCTCTGGCAAAGAAGGCACATTGGTTTGTTATTTACCTCAACAAAAGCAAATTCTTCCTCCCATGTTTTTTGAAATACCCTGTGTTCATCAGAAATGTTACGTTTTGACGGTTTTGCTATGACTTGAGAGTAGGCTAGGCTAGACTTCCTGCACAGTTGGGGCTTTCACATGATCTATGCAAAGCGTCGGCGTCAACACCAGGTTGAGCGCGACCTCTTCACATGATCAGCGTCAGCGCCAAGAGAATTACATTACATTCATTACTTTCACACTGTCGAGTTTTTAAAATGACAGCATTCAGGAAAGAATAGAGTGGAGTTCAATTTCGGACTACAGCCCGCATCAGCCGTAGCTAACCACATCGCCAATGATCATACTAACACAGCCATAGAAGTGAATATAGACTGGCTGCATATACGAACCTGTACTAAGCTGTCAATCAACCTGGTAGTCTCATCTGTAAACCGACATCATTCCATGCCACAAACTTTTTAGTCAGATTGTGGTATGATTTAAGTGTCATGTTGTATAACTCGGGATGCTCCGACACACATAAAACAAGTTTCTCCTCCATTGTTTTTTTTTTATTTTGCGGTTATGATATCAAACTGTGCTGTGATTGGTTGCGAGTTGCAGAGATCAGCGTCGCGAATGTCAAAGTTGAATATAGTTGAACTTTGAGCGCAGCGCCAGGGGCGCTGCCAGCGTCTGCACCCAGGTGCACAACGGCGAGGGCGGCAGCTAAAATTTCTGCGTCTGCCTCTGTTAGCATGGGTCGAATTTTGACAATATTGCAAAGATGATAAAACGCTGTTTTAGTGGTCTCCTTAATATGCAACTCGAATGAGAGGGTAGGGTTGGATTTTACCCCAAGGTTTTTAACATATGGGCTCTGGGAGATTACACAACTATCAAAGTTAAGAGTACTATTCTCTAAGTGTCTATGTCTAGCTGGTCCCACAATCAGCATCTCAGTTTTGTTGCCATTAAGAAGTAGGAAGTTTAGGGACATCCAACATTTGACCTCCGAAAGGCAGGCCTCTAGTTTTTGGAATTGGGTGTTATCGGTTGGTTGGTATGTAAATTTGGGTGTCATCGGCGTAGCAATGGAAGTTAATGCCAAATTTGCGAATGATGCCCCCAAGTGGTAGCATATAGATAGAGAATAGCAGTGGTCCTAGGACAGAGCCTTGTGGCACACCAAAGCCCATATTGCAACACTCTGAGGTCATGTTGTTGTAAAAGATGCGGTGTGATCTATCGAGTAAATAAGACCTAAACCAAGAAAGGGCTGATCCCCGGATACCAATATAATGTTCAAGACGGTTCAAGAGTATCGTATGATCAATTGTGTCAAAGGCTGCACTCAGGTCAAGTAGCAATAGTGCTGAGGTTGAGTTGGAGTCAATAGCTAACAGAAGGTCATTGACCACTCTCGTGAGTGCAGTTTCGGTCGAGTGAAAGGATCTAAAGCCAGAAGGGATCAAGTAGGTTGTTTTTTGACAAAAAATCCGTAAGTTGACTGGCTACTGTTCGTTCAAGTAATTTGGAGAGGAACGGCAGATTTGAGATTGGTCTATAGTTCTGGAGTAATTCGGGATCAAGCTGTTTGGTCCTTTGCAAGGTGGACCATTTTCAGGTGATCTGGGCTGGGCTGGGCCTGGGCTTTTTCCATTCTACTAATTTCTTGCATTAATGTTAAAAAGCTTTTAATGAATTTTACAGTGGTATTGATGACACTTTAGAGAGTATCTGTTGAACATTGTGATTTTATAAAGAAAACTGAACATATTAACAAATTAAGCCTTTTTAAAAAATGTATGTTGTACATACATTGTGACAAGCTGAGGGGAAAGGAGGAGACACTGTCCATTTTTAGAAGTGTGTTTCTTTATTTGAGAGAGTGTGGGGGGGAGGGAGTGACGGGGGGTGGTGGTCCGGCCTCGGGGTAGCTGCCGTGCCGGCTCGGGGAGTCGGGGTTCTGGGGAGCCTGGGTGGGCAGAGAGAGGAAAGGGGGTGAGAGTTGGAGGGAGGGTCCAGGTTAGGTTGTTGCTACCTTGTCCGTTATCCAATTCTCGTGGTCGTTTGCCGTTTGCTTGGGGTCGGGTTGCCGGGGTTCGGGGTCCGCCTTGGTCCAGCCGTTCTGGGGGTCACACACAGAATAATCAATCACTTCTCTTCGTTCACTCTCCTCCTTCCTCACTCCTTACCCTCTGTAGAGATTCGGTTTGCCTTCCTTCTTGCAACCACCTTCCTCTCTCTCTCCTGAGGCATGCTGAGGGTTTTTGAAGGCCTGCTCCCCTGCCTGATTACTGATGGGGAGCAGCCGTGTGTTCCCCAGTCTCCCAGGATCTCCCTGTGGTAATAGACATGGTCCACCACTACTCCCAGGTGGCGCTGCTGGGGTCGTGGGTGCTGTCTATCACATATCCCCCTCTTCAGCTCCATGCTGTGGCAGGGAGCTGCAGCCCAGAGGCACTCCCCGCGGCGGGAGAGGGCATCCGCATTACCATGCAGTTTTCCAGGGCGATGTTCCACGGTGAAGTGGTAGTTCTGCAACTCAAGAAACCAGCGCGTAACCCGTGCATTTCTGTCTCGGTTAGTGGCCATCCATTTAAGTGGTGCATGGTCAGTCACTAGGGTGAATTTTCTTCCCAATAGGTAATATCGCAATTTTTGTGCGGCCCATTTAATGGCGAGGCATTCTTTCTCTACAATAGCGTAGTTCTTTTCATGCTTAAGTAACTTACGACTTATGTAGAGGATGGGGTGTTCGTCATTGTCAGTCACCTGGGAGAGGACGGCCCCTAGTCCTGCGTCCGATGCATCCGTCTGGAGGACGAAGGGGAGGCTGAAGTTAGGAGCCGCCAGGACTGGCTCCTCACAGAGTGCGTCCCGGAGTACCTAGAAGGCGGTGTCGGTCTCGGGGGTCCACTTGACCTGGTGTGGCTGTCGGGCCCGGGTCAGGTCGTGCAGGGGCCCTGCTAGATCTGCATAGTGGGGAATGTATTGACGGTAATATCCCACCAGACCCAGGAAGGTCCTTACCTGCCGTTTGGTGCCGGGTCGGGGCCAGCTAGTGATGCTTTCCACCTTCCGCTGTTGGGGCCTGACTTTTCCCCGGCCGATAGTGTGCCCCAGGTATTCGGCCTCCTCAAGGCCCAGGTGGCATTTTTTTGGGTTAGCCACCAGACCATCCATCCGGAGGGCTTCCAGCACTGCGTGGAGGTGCTGTAGGTGGGTTGCCCAGTCAGGGCTATGGACCACAATGTCATCGATGTATGCAGCCGCGAAGGATTGCAGGGGTCTTAGGATACGGTCAATCATGCGTTGGAATGTGGCTGGGGCGCCGTGGACCCCGAACGGCAGGACAGTGTACTGGTATAAGCCGTCCGGGGTGGAGAACGCCGTCTTCTCCTTGGCACGGGCGGTGAGCGGGACCTGCCAATAGCCCTTGGTCAGGTCTAAGGTGCTGATGTAACGGGCCGGCCCAGACGTTCTATGAGTTCATCGATGCGGGGCATGGGGTAAGCGTCAAACTCCGAGATCTCATTCAGTTTCAGGAAATCATTGCAGAACCGGGGGGAACCGTCTGGCTTCGGGACTAGAACGATGGGGCTGGACCAGGCACTGGAGGACTCTTCAATCACGCCCATCTGTAGCATCTTCTGGACCTCCTCCTGCACGGCCCGACGTTTGGCCTCGGGGATCCGGTACGGTCTTTGGCGGATGACCTGTCCTGGTGGGGTGCTGATGTCATGTGCGATTACGTGGGTCCTTCCCGGCTCGGCTGCGAACACATCCGGGAAGCGGTCTGTTAACTCCCGGAGTTCCTCTGTTTGCTGGGGGAGCAGCTGGTTTCCCATGGGGATCGGGAGAGGGACCTGGGGAGAGAGTTGAGAGGCAAGGGCGACCACTGGTGGAGGAGGGGGTTCATGCCATTTCTTTAACAGGTTGACGTGGTATATCTGGTGGGCCTTCCGGCGGCCCGGCTGTCTTACCCGGTAGTTGACTGGTCCAGTCCTCTCCACGACCTCGTAGGGTCCCTGCCACCGGGCCAGGAACTTGCATTCGGATGTCGGGACCAAGACCAGCACCTTCTCTCCCACCTGAAATTCTCTTAATTGCGCCCCCCGGTCATACAATCTAGCTTGGGTGGCCTGTGCCTTCTCCATGTGTTCCCTTACCATGGGCCATACCTGTGCCATCCGGTGATGCATTTGGTCCATGTGCTCAATGACGGACCGTTGGGGGCTCGGTTGTTGCTCCCAGGCCTCCTTGGCTAAATCCAGAATCCCCCGGGGTCGTCGTCCATACAGCAGTTCGAACGGGGAGAAGCCAGTCGAGCTTTGGGGAACCTCCCGGATGGCAAAGAGAACATGGGGTAATAGCTGATCCCAGTTTTTAGCATCAGTTTCCGTCAGCTTGCGTAGCATGCTTTTCAGGGTTTGTTTAAAACATTCAACTAACCCGTCTGTCTGTGGGGGGTATACTGAGGTGCGGAGTTTCTTAATTTGTAGTCTCTTACACATGGCAGCCATCAGCGTGGACATAAAACAGGAGCCCTGGTCCGTTAGTATTTCATGGGGGAGGCCTACCCGGGAGAAGAGGAGGAGTAGCTCTCGGGCGACGGCTTGGGTACTGGCGGTCCGTAATGGGAGGGCTTCCGGGAAGCGGGTGGCATAGTCCACCAGGACCAGGATGAACCTGTGGCCCCGGCTACTTTTTGGCAGGGGCCCCACGATGTCCATCGCCAACCTGCTGAAAGGCACATCTATGATGGGGAGAGGGACAAGTGGGTTCTGGAGGTGGGGTTTGGGGGACGTTAGTTGGCAGTCAGCACAGTGTCTACAATAGTCCTGCACCGCCCTTTTTATGCCAGGCCAGAAGAACCGAGACACCACCCGCTCATAAGTCTTGTCTGCCCCCAGGTGGGCTCCCAGCTGGTGGGTGTGGGCCAGATATAAAACTTTAGACACGTAGGGACTAGGTACCAATAGCTGCTGTATGATTTCTGCCTGAGTCTTAATTACTCTATACAATAGACCGTTTTGAACGGCAAAATGCGGGAAACTGAGTTCACTCACCCCCGGCTGGAGTTGCCCTTCGACCCGCTTGGCGTCCGTCAGGGCTTGCGTCAACCTGGGGTCGGAGCGCTGGGCGGCGGCGAAGCACCCTGAGGAGGCCAGATCGTTAGTCTCACAGTGGGGGAATTCTGAGAAGACGTCGGCGGAGCCGCTCTCCTCCAGGACGGCAGCTGGAGCTCCTCCCTCCTCGGCAGAGATAGTTTCCTCCCCAGACTCGGCGCGGTCTCGTTCGGCGTCACTCGGATCGCTGGACTCGTTGGAGCCGGAGGGCCTTGTTACGGCTGCGCAGGCGGCTCAGGGGGTTAGCTTCCCTGGGGTTCTTTTAGCCCGGGACCGGGGCCCGCCTGCCCAGAATTTGGGAAACAGCTGACAATCTCTCCCGATTAGAACCGGCACAGGGAGCTCGGGGACGACGCCAGCCAGCAGGGTCGCCTGTCCGCGGGGAGTTCGGAGAAAGATGATTGTCGTGGGGTAGGTTTTACGGTCCCCGTGAACGCAGGTCACATGGACGACGTCGTCCGCCGGGGTTCCAGCAAACTCCGTTCGCACAAGGGTGACGCGGCTGCCTGAGTCCAGGAGGGCTTCTGTGTCCTTCCCTCCTACCTTCACGGGAAAGCGGGGGGCTGCAACCTCCTCATGAGTCCCGCAGGTGGAGACGTAGAGGCAGCGGTTTCCGGGTTGGTCACTGGACTCCGCGGACCTCATGGTGACGTCCCCGTTGGGGCAGTTCCAGGAGATGTGTCCCTCCTGCCCACACTGGTAACACCGGCGGCTATCCTGGTTGATGCTGGGTCGGCGTGGCCGGGAGTCCGGGGGCAGATGACCGGATGGTTGCGGGGGCGATCGTCTGCCTCGGGGGCTCCGTCGCTGCGGCACTTGGTGGCTTGGTTCCGCTCGGGGGCTTCCCAGCGGTCGGCGCATCATCTCTCGCGTCACCTGGTGGTTTTCCAGTAG
The DNA here is from genome assembly GCA_034670405.1 of Hoplostethus atlanticus. Lineage (NCBI taxonomy): Eukaryota > Metazoa > Chordata > Actinopteri > Trachichthyiformes > Trachichthyidae > Hoplostethus > Hoplostethus atlanticus. The sequence goes on along the minus strand of JAXDDX010000128.1, from coordinate 962,697 downwards.
CTCCACGAGGGCGTCGGGGCGTCGAGGCGCCGCGGCGCCGTCTGCGCCGCATATCGTCTAGCATCGGGGGGAAGGGCTCGGATACAGTGGTCCAGCACCACTCGTTCCACAATCGGGGGTCCGTCGCCGTCGGCTAGCCAGCGGTGGGCTATGCGTCGAAGGGAAGGGGACCTGCGGACGTGCTGGCAGCTCTGGGTCGAATCGCCAGTCCTGGATACTGGATACCGCCATACTGCTGGGCCAGTACGACGTAGCGTGGGGTAGTCGGCGGCCTCTGCTGGGTCGAGATCCTGGCAAGCGCGCTGAGCGTCGCCGGTTAGATACGAGGCTATGATGCCTGCCCAGCGACGTTGTGGCCAACCCTCCCGGTCGGCGGTCCGCTCGAATATTTCCAGGTAGGCTTCGATATCGTCAGCTGGGGTGAGCTTGGTGAGCACGGCGTTGGGGCTCAGGTTCCCGACTGTAGTCGGGGTGGTCCGCTGGCAGAGCGTGGTGATCGCGGCTTCCATCTTGGCTTGGCTCTCCAGGAGCGCGGTGAGAGCGTGCTCTCTGCTCATGGCTGCGTAGAAGGACAGGTACAGGGCAACGACAGGGAATGTTAGTTAGCGTGGGACTCACTGTGCCCGCATCCTCCACCATATGTGACAAGCTGAGGGGAAAGGAGGAGACACTGTCCGTTTTTAGAAGCGTGTTTCTTTATTTGAGAGAGTGTGGGGGGGGAGGGAGTGACGGGGGGTGGTGGTCCGGCCTCGGGGTAGCTGCCGTGCTGGCTCGGGGAGTCGGGGTTCTGGGGAGCCTGGGTGGGCAGAGAGAGGAGAGGGGGTGAGAGTTGGAGGGAGGGTCCAGGTTAGGTTGTTGCTACCTTGTCCGTTATCCAATTCTCGTGGTCGTTTGCCGTTTGCTTGGGGTCGGGTTGCCGGGGTTCGGGGTCCGCCTTGGTCCAGCCGTTCTGGGGGTCACACACAGAATAATCAATCACTTCTCTTCGTTCACTCTCCTCCTTCCTCACTCCTTACCCTCTGTAGAGATTCGGTTTGCCTTCCTTCTTGCAACCACCTTCCTCTCTCTCTCCTGAGGCGTGCTGAGGGTTTTTGAAGGCCTGCTCCCCTGCCTGATTACTGATGGGGAGCAGCCGTGTGTTCCCCAGTCTCCCAGGATCTCCCTGTGGTAATAGACATGGTCCACCACTACTCCCAGGTGGCGCTGCTGGGGTCGTGGGTGCTGTGGGACCGGTCTATCACAACATGTACATACACCTGCAACAGCTGCTAAAAGGAGATCATTTGTTACTTTCAAAAAAGCAGCCTTGCTTTAAAAGCAGATTGAAAGTTTTCAAGAATGTTATTTTGGTGTAAAAACAATGATAATTGTGAGTACACTATTTTCTCCAATGCTTTAGATAAAAAGGGAAGGTTAGAAATGTGGGGTCTAAAGTGAGTTTGTTTTTTAAGGAGGTTGCTGGACTACTGCATGTTTCAGACAGGATGGAATAGAGCCAGTGGCCAACGAGCTATTTATTATGGATAAAATACTTGGGCCACCTGTCCTCAAAATCTCTTTGAGTAGTTTAAAAGGGATAATGTGGAAGGGACAGTTGGAAGGCTTTGTGGCAGAGAATGTCTTCTCAAGGACATGTAGGCTAATAAGTTTAAAGCAATTTAGTAGGGATGAGCGAGTACACCATTATCTGTATCTGTTCAATCAACTAAATTATCTGTATCCGCATCAGTACTCAGAATGGGCGGTCCTTAAACCGGAAGTGGGCGGGGCATAACAGGAAGTTGGTATTTTAAGCCTGACATGGATATGGGTTGATCATTGCTATATTTATTGTTTATTAGAAAACTATTTACAAACGTATTTATAAACTTGAATGGATAAACTTCAGTGAATCAATGAACACAACACATTCAGAGTTTTCATACTCACCATAACTTTTTTATTGATTTTTTTTTTTTTTAATTAAATTTAAACAGAGTGATGTGTGTGTGTGTGATCACAGGGCTTTTTTACTACCAAACTTTTTTTTACATTTTTTAAATTTCTACACAAAGTAAAACACAATGTTTAATTATGTGGTGTGGGTGTGTGTGTGAGTGAGTGAGAGAGAGAGAGACAGAGAGAGAGACAGAGTGGGAGAGACACAATGCAAGATTCAGCCTGTTATTTATTTGCAGCCTAGATCGTTACTCTGGTTTTACTTTTTTTTTTTTTTAAATGCATTCAGCCTTGAGACTGTATTCTTGTCAAAAGCACCGCGTCCAGTACGAGCCAAGTTCTCCAAGTAACTCTGACTTTATATATTTTACAAACCGAGGTAGGAGCGAGCTGATGGAAGAAAACCTAACCGGTGTAGAAGCAGTGAGAGTTGCGAGCTTTTACAGTTTTTCTCAATTACTTAAACACAATTCCTGAAACACTAAACACATTCTCAAAACTGTAAGCACAAACCCCACAACATTAAGTCATTTGTACAAAACACTATATAATTTTTGATTGCTTTAACACAAAATGCAAATGTAAAGTACATTTCTGCGAACTAGTAAACACAAATGTCAGTAAACAAAAAGACACAAAAATCAATTGATTAAGTCACCCTAATCAAAATGGATTATACCATTTCTCATTTGAATGCCATCACTCCCACATCTATTTATACATATGTTCATTGTGGAAATCCTTACCTGCAAAATAGTACAAACAACAACACTGGCACTCAGGATCTTCTTATGAAAATAGGTCTACATGTATGGCTCCCTTATCAAAATATAACTGCCTGCAATTTATCCAAAATTCAGGCAAATCTTGTATCCACAAATCAGTTACTGTCATTTTCTCACAGCTCAAAGCAACCAATCACACATGCTGTCCACTTTACCTAGAGTTTACAACAGGTGGAATTCTCCAACAGTTAGATCAGAACACATATATTGGCTACTGCTAAGATACTAGTGCATTTGTGTCTGGATGAAAAATGGAGGGAGAAGAGCAAGGGCGTCTTGCAAGAGGGAATGAATCCGTGGTGGTCGTGCGAGAGGAGGGCACAGGGGACAGGGACGAGGCAGAGCAAGGCAGCGGCATACAAGGAGATATTTCCAACGTTGCATGGCGAGGGAAAATATCAGGTGCGATGTTGATGAACAGTTGTGGCCCAACAGAGAGGAGCGAGTGGATGGGCAGTAAAAAGCTAGAGGAAATGTCTTGAGTTTGTTATTTTATTTTTGTTTTTTTACACATTACAGCTTGACCACCTCCAATTTACAGTGCTATATCATTGTTTTGCTTTACTGTAAACACTTGCATTTGTTCTGGTTTTACTACAGTAAAGATATTTTGTCAAACTTGTGAATAAATATTTTTGTTGAGATTTCTTTTGTGTGGCATAATCTTTTGACTGCAACACTATTTACCTAGTGAAGATAGAGGAACATGCATTCAGGGTTGACCGTGCCATTTTGACGCAGGTATATTGTGTGCCTTTGTTTATGCACTGATAAAGATATATTTTAATTTGGTGTACTTGTTGTACTCATTGACAAAATTGTTTAATTTTGAAACATTTTGAGGGTCTTAGGGCCTATTGCAGGTGAAACAGTGTTGTGGTAAATGCTTTTACTGTTGTGAGGTTTGTGCTTACAGTTTTGAGAATGTGTTTAGTGTTTCAGGAATTGTGTTTAAGCAATTGAGAAAAACTGTAAAGAATATCACCAAGAATATGCACCTTATAAATGGAACAGACTGCAAAGCACTTAAATTTGAATTGCTTGTCCACCTAAATGATTTTATAATATCTCATATTTTCAATGATTGCTTTTTATAATATATGTTCCTGCATGTTGCTGACTGTTTGAGTAGTGGAACGTGGGACTGAATTATATTGTGTATTTTTCTTGTAGTGTTTTTCTCTTGAAAAAGAGATCTTGATCTCAATGAGGCCAACTGACTGCATAAAAGATAAGAATTATAAAAAATTGAATTCATCTCAAACATATAGTCTTTCGTTGTATCTCTTTATCTCTTGGGCACATACAGAGAAATGACTCGGCAAGTTTAAAAGTTACAACAAAGGTTAATAAAAAAATACTTTTATCACAACCAAAAGATGCATTATCAAACACAGTATACCCATCTTTATCACTAAATAGGCGTGTGTATATGTATGTGCATGTGTGCCTTTTTGTGTATGCCCAGATCTGTTTATCATCTTGCATTTATCAAAAAGTGCAAGTGCAACAAGGTGGAATGGGAGATCATTTCATGACCCTGCTGTACTTTTGTGTTTTTTTTCTTCTGAAGCTGCATTTTCATCGTCCACTTTGCAAACTGTCCTGAAACTGATTTCAAGGATAGCGCTGGCGAAATATTTCATGTATTGAAGTTGCAGAGTGCTGTGTCTGGGGAGGAGAGTCAAAGTAACTTACTGGCTTGCTGCACATTGTGTTGCAAGAGGCTGATAATACAAACTGTCTCTACAACCTTGCAGTAAAATCTGTTAAATACTATACTGAGGCCGATATTTAGCGGAGGGCAATTTGATTTGTTTTGTTGTATCAGGATGTCTAAATTAATTGGCCTTTTGAGTTTTTCAGGTTTGTTTGTTAGATATTTTAATTGCTCCCATTCCCAGTTGGTCTTAATACAAAAATGAATATGGCGTTTTCATTTTCATACATAAAATCAAAAGTCACAAATTGACAGTGCGTACAGGCGCTCCATTGAGCAGCATAACCAACAGGTGGAGGAAAACAGGTACGTGCTCAGTCGGATCATAACATGCATAAAACTGTGTGGAAAATGTGAAACAGCACTGCGGGGCCACGACGAGTCTGCGGACTCTCTGAATCCGGGAATATTCCGATGCATTTTCGAAACTATGTGTGAGGGCGATTCGAGGCTTCAGAGGCACTATGACATCTTCAAAGGGACATCCAGCACTGTACAAAACAAACTCTTAGACTGTATGTATGAAGTGTACAGGGATGAGATAGCCAAGCAAGTGGACGAGACATCATTTGTCGCCATACAGGCAGACGAGACAACTGATGTCTCTTGTAAATCTCAAATGGTGGTTGTGCTGCGATACATGTTGCCTGACAATACAGTGACAGAGAGGTTTTTGGAGTTTGTTGAAGTCAAAGACAAAACTGGACTCAGCCTCTCGAATACCATCAAGAGTGTGCTGGAACCACTGAAGCTGGGAGACAAGCTGATCGCTCAGACTTACGATGGTGCGGCTGTAATGAGTGGGAACGTCCGTGGGGTACAGACGCTAATGAAACAGACATACCCACATGCCCAGTTTGTTCACTGCTACGCCCACCAACTTAACCTGACATTGCAGCAACTTTGTTCGGCAAGGAGAGCGTCCTGAAGGCTTTTGCCACCTTTTTCTCTGGCGCTCCAAAATGTGTCGCGGCTCTTGCAGAGGCAACACAGAGACGCATTCCAAGGCCACCCGCTGTAAGATGGAACTTTAAAAGTAGAACTGTCAATGCAGTTTGGGAGAACCGCGCTGCGCTGCTCCAGTGTATGGAGGATATACACACACAACCAGGATGGGATGAGGCCACCATAAGTGAAGCATACGGCCTCTCAAAGAAACTCTGGGACAGAGCCTTTCTACAGCTGCTGGAATTTTTTTCCTTGCTCATGCCAGAAGTGGATGTTTTATACAACACTCTGCAAAAATGGAGCATCGATGCACCTGGGATTAGCAGTGCGATCACCCATTTCAAGGCGAATGTCCAGAATATGCGGCAGCAAATTGGTGTATTGGCCGCCACCGCTCACGATGGAACAGACGAGCCAGGCCGACGAGTAACCAACACAGCGCCGGTGATGAAGGAGGCATGCGACACAATCATCTCTTAGGTGGAACAGAGGTTTTCACAGAGTGACCACCTGATCACTGCAAAGCTGGTTGACGGCTCGCTCTTCCCACAATTTGTCCTATCATTCCCTCAACCTGAGTTTGACTGTGCTGTGAAACTATGGCCTGTTGGAAACGCAGAAAAGTTGAAGTCTGAGCTGACCACTCTGTACCGCCAAACTGAGCTTCTTACTGGTAAGACGGCCCTGTCTCTGTTAACATCCATCCATGAGAACAACTTAGATGAGGCTTTGGCTGAGACTGTCACTCTGCTTAAAATTATCATAACAACTCCTATGACGACATCTGAGTCAGAGAGGAACTTTTCCACCTTGAAGAGGATAAAAACTTTCACTCGCAATACAATGGGACAGCCGTGACTCAACGCATTGGCCATGCTATCGATTGAAAGCCAGCTGGTTCAGCAGCTACATGACTTCATCCCCAAAGTCATTGAGAAGTTTGCCCAGAGGCAAGTTTGCCTAGAACCACCGTGCCGCCTTTCTCTGTAAGTGAGCCCTCAGCTTTGGTGAGTGAAAGCATATTTATCATCCTGCCTTTGTGGTGCTGGTCCGTGCATTGGCCATATTGTTGTGCTGGATCGATTGATATAGATGGTGACGAGTGTGTCCATGCTTATCTATTAAGGTTGTTGTCATAGAATGGATCTGTATCCCTAAAAGGTTGTGTGTGCGCTTCTTTGTGGCCTTCAGTGGTGTTGACTGTTGAGCTCTTTGCTGTTCGCTTATGGCCTGTAGGCTCATTTGTTCTGAGCTTGGTTGTGTCGGCTTAAATATTGCATTCTTAATTTAGGCTTGTGACAGACAGGCTAATTCTCGCTCTCTCGCTCGCTCTCGCTCTCGCTTTTACAGGTTGATGAACGATCTGGATAAGTTCACCAGTATCTGGTGCTACAGAAAAGCGCTGTGCTCCGTCAGAGAGGAGGAACTCCTCTTTGAGCCTGAGTTGGCTTTTTTTTTGGTTCTCTTGGTTCTTGTTACGTTTGTTTATTTATCTATTATCATTATTTGTTTTGTTTGTTTTTCTATGATGGCTGACCTTGAATTATTTATGAATGATTGCATTTATTTTTTGTAAACAAAATCTGATTCAAATAAAGGATTAATAAAATAATTCTCTCTCTCTCTCTCTCTGCAGCAAGCCACTCTGCTGCAAGAGAGAGTACTGTTGTTTTCCTGGTATGTAGCCTATCTTTTGAAGTGGTTGGTGCCCCACCAATTTTTTACATATAAAAACGCCACTGAAAATAAGGTGTTTTTATGCGTTTCATGCCACAAAATCAATTTTGTGTACGAAATTCACAGGGTAACATGTGATTTCCCATAGTAAAGTGCCTTTTGTTTATTACATACTACTGATTAAGTTCATTATTCATTCATTTTTGCCCACTGCTACCAATATTTGCTTTTATTATCAGTTCACTTATCAGATTTCTGACCCGAGAAATCATTCCAGTGTGGTGTGGGAGGATTTTACTCTGCTTCAGGGGTGTCAGTCTGTAAAACCTGCTATGAAACCTGCCTCACCCTGCCTTGAGGAGCTGCTAATCCACCTAAAACTGTTTCAGTATGGAGAGTTTTAGTGTCCCATGATGGACTAAATGCTGTTTCTGGGGCTTTTCACTCTAACAAGAATTAAATTCTGGGGGAAACTGAATACTGGGAATTTTTTGGCATGAAAATGTTCAAATTTAAAAATAGTGAATATCGGCACAAATTCTCAGCTGTCAGCAGCTTCAATCCAAAAATGTCAGTATCGGCCTTCAAAAAAACATATGCATCCAGTGGTTTCCGAGCGCTACTTCTTTGAGGGGAGTCAGATAGTTATGAGATAAAGCTGGAGACTCTCTCTTATCTGGTTAGCATTCGTCATACTTTTGGCCAAAACAAATATATTTATATCCAGCCTATTGGATTATTTCACTCTCTATCTGAGATCAGAGAGGGGCAGAAGGGACAGAGGAGTCCATTAACAACATAATGGCTTTATACTTCTTGTGATTTGTTCTATCAAAAGGCACATACACACACACACACACACACACACACAAGAAACACCATTACTGTGTTGTGCTCCCAGCGGTAAAAGCCATCGGCCCCTTTAGCCATTAACAAGATTTTTATGGACCAGACCACAAACCAGAGACTACTGACAAAAATCACACACACAAACACACACACACACACTTTGCTTTCCTCTTCTTCATCTCTACCTAAGGGTTTTTTTTCTTCTCATTCCTCTCAGCCCCTGCTCTTCCTCATCTACCTCCTTATCTTCATCATCCAGATCTTTTAATGTCTCTCTCTCTCTTTCTTTCTACACACACGCACTTAATAATGTACAGTATCATATATTTATTCACTCTGTAAATTAGAATAAATTGTCTCTCTCTGGGAATTGTGCATATATGCGCTTAAAGGAACACTTTGCCATCATTTATGTGGATGTTAGGTCAATGTAGTATGCTCCATGATGTGAAAATGATATTTTCCTGCTGATAGAGCTTCTCAAACACATCCTACAATACCCTGTATTCATTGCGAATGCTGCGTTCTGAGAAAATCTAGCTGAAAGCTGATTTTTGGAGCGTGCCACAACCCATCACTGAGACACAGAGCGAGTATACAGAAATGGTGCCATCTGAAAGCATATATTCCTAAGGATGGACATAAGATTAATTTTTTTTTTACCATTTTGCACATCTCCACAATTTACAGATGAGTCGCAGATGGGCTGTTCACACCATATGTCTACACATGGTCCAGCACCCATCCATGAGTAAAATCCACCACACGGAGGTGAAATGTCCAGGTAAAATACGCTGTACTTACATTGTGCTCCAATAGCCGAGGCAACAGCATCCCAGGCCTGATCTTTTTAATGTTGTCTCTGTAGAAACAATGCTGAAGGTTATTTAGCACTACATATTTTTCCACTTTTGTGATTTATTTTAAATCGTCCGTCTTCTTCACTTTTTCCACAAGCTCTCTCACATCAAAGCAGTCATGTGGATTTGTTTAGGATTATTTTTCAGCCAGTATTGTGACTTGTGATTGGGCAGTCGGTTGGACAAGCCTACAGGAACTACATCACTCTCTCTCAAATCTAATCTTATTTATTTTAGAACCATGTTCTGCTATGTGATATTTCAAAAGCAGATATTGATGCTCATCCCACATTGACTGTTGCTTTTAAAACAAATTAAGTCAAGACATTAGTAGGTTGATCAAATATATATAGACTTATATATATATAGACTATATATTGTGGATATATATATATATATAGAATATATATAGACTTAGACTTAATGCCGGTTGCAATCTAAGTAATTTAGTTAATATCCTAGTAAAACCTCTGATCAGTACAAAGTTGGACATAAATATCAATATGGCACTTTTAAATGTAAGATCACTCACAAATAAGAATTTTTTAATCAATGATTTTATCTCTGAAAAGAAATTACATTTTATGTTTCTTGTAGAAACTTGGCTTAAGAATGATAGCACTGCAACCCTTATCGAAGCTTGTCCGCCAAACTATAAGTTCTTTCAATCAGTAAGACAGGATAAAAGAGGGGGTGGTATAGCTGCTTTTTTCTACAATCAGTTCACTTGCACTGAGATTGATTTAGGTACATTTTCATCATTTGAATACCTTGCAATTGTGCTCAAAGCGGAATCAAATGTGCTTATTTTAACACTATACAGACCATCTAAGCAATTCTCAGGATTTTTTCCTGAATTTTCTGAGCTTATGTCCATTATTCTCACTAGTTATGACCAAATAATTCTCAATGGAGATATGAATATTCATATTAATAATAGAACTGACCCGAAAGCTATAGAATTTATGAATCTCTTAGACAGCCTTGGATGGACGAAGCATGTCACTGGAACCACCCATCGACAGGGTAATATACTTGATTTGGTAATATCACAAGGGATAAGCATCGATAAAGTTTCAGTGTCTGATACTACTGTCTCTGATCATTACTGTGTGTTCTTTGATGCTCTGATAAAGACATCTAGTGACAAAAAAGTATTTACAACTCAAAAACGGTATTTAGATGCTACAGCGGAACGAAAATTTTCTGAACTTGCAAACTCTTTTTATCCATGTAATATACACTGTTCTTTAAATGAAATGGTTGATACATTTAATAACAACTTAAGAGATGCATTGAACAGCGTTGCACCAGTTAAGATTAAAAAGAGGTCGCATAATAAAATATCACCATGGATAAATAGCACTATTCACGAGTTTAAGAGATTATGTAGAACAGCTGAACGGACATGGAGAAAAACTAAACTAGAGATCCACCGTAGCATTTTGAAGGAACGCATTACCACTTTTAACAGAGAAAAACCCACTTTTCAAAGATCATCGCAGAGAATGGCAGCAACTCTACATTACATTACATTACATTACAGTCATTTAGCAGACACTTTTATCCAAAGCGACTTACAATAAGTGCATTCAACATAGGTAGGCAAGAAAACTACTAGTCACCAGAAATCGTAAGTGCATTTCCTTCCTAAACAAGCAACTAAGAGCATAACTAGTGTTAAGGTAAGAGTGCAATAAGTTAGCAACCTACTATATCTTAAACAAATGAGACAAATAAGAGAATCAAATAAACAAGAGCTAAGACAAATAAGTGAACCAAATAAGCAAGAGCTAAGACAAATAAGTGTATCAAATGAACAAGAGCCAATAAACAAGAGCTCAGACACATAATTGACGACAAATAGGCAAGGCTAAGAGGAAGAGTCAGGGTAGTGTTTCCTGAAGAGGTGGGTTTTCAGCCTGCGGCGAAAGATGGGCAGCGACTCTGCTGTCCTGACATCAGTGGGGAGTTCATTCCACCACTGCGGGGCCAGGACAGAGAAGAGCCGTGACCGTGTAGATCGGCCGCAGGGCCCTCTGAGCGACGGGGCAACCAGTCGCCTCGAGGCAGCAGAGCGAAGTGGTCGGGCGGGGGTGTAAGGCTTGACCATAGCCTGGAGGTAAGAAGGAGCTGTTCCTTTCACTGCCCTATAGGCTAGCACCAGGGTCTTGAACTGGATGCGAGCCGCTACAGGGAGCCAGTGTAGAGAACGGAGAAGGGTAGTTGTATGGGAGAACTTGGGGCGGTTGAACACCAGACGAGCTGCAGCTTTCTGAACAAGCTCCAGAGGTCTGATGGCAAACGCCGGGGCACCAGCAAGGAGGGAGTTGCAGTAGTCCAGGCGGGAGATGACAAGAGCCTGGATGAGCACCTGCGCTGCCTTGTCAGTGAGGAAGGGGCGAATCCTCCTGATGTTGTAGAGGAGGAATCTGCAGGAGCGTGTCACCGATGCGATGTTTGCCGAGAACGACAGTTGGTCGTCCAGGGTCACACCCAGATTCCTCGCAGTCCGAGTTGACGTCACCACAGCATTATCAATGGTGATGGCCAGGTCTCGGTGCGGACAGCCCTTCCCCGGGAGGAACATCAGCTCAGTTTTGTCCAGGTTGAGCTTCAGGTGGTGCATCGACATCCACTCCGAGATGTCTGCCAGACACGCAGCAATGCGTGCCTCCACTTGTGTGTCAGAGGGGGGAAATGACAGGATCAGCTGGGTGTCATCTGCATAGCAGTGGTAGGAAAAGTCGTGTGAATGGATAACAGAACCAAGAGATGTTGTGTAGAGGGAAAAGAGGAGAGGGCCTACAACCGAGCCTTGCGGAACCCCAGTAGTGAGCCTGCGTGGTTCTGACACAGACCCTCTCAGCGTCACCTGGTAGGAGCGATCCGTTAGGTAGGATGCAACTCTAGGGTACTGTTTTCAACTATTGACCGATTATTAAATCTGACATTCTTAGCCTGGCTTCTGCTTCAAAATCTGAGGAATTTGCAAAATGTTTTAACAACAAAATAACAACCATTAGAGCTGGTATTATCAGAAACGATACTAACCCATATGATCTGCCCTGTAACAGGCCGCAGAACTCTGTAAGATTGTAATACAGAGTAAACCTTCAACTTGCTGTCTTGACCCTGTCCCTACTACATTTTTTAAAAATGTTTTTAATAGTGTCTCCACATCTGTACTAAAAATAATTAACACATCTCTTGAGACTGGAATTTTTCCCAACACATTTAAAACTGCTGTTGTAAAACTGCTATTGAAGAAATCAAATTTAGACTATAGTGTCCTAAGTAATTACAGGCCTATATCTAACTTACCTTTCGTGAGCAAGAAAAAGTAGTTTTTAATCAACTGAACAACTTTTTAAATGAAAACAGAATTCTAGAGAAATTCCAGTCAGGTTTTAGATCCAATCATAGTACAGAGACTGCTCTAACTAAAATAGTCAATGATCTTAGATTCAGTGCTGCTGCAAATAAGGTCTCAGTTCTCATTCTTTTAGATCTGAGTGCTGCATTCGACACAATTGACCACAACATTCTAATTAATCGTCTAGAAAACTGGGTTTGTCTCTCTGAATGTGCTCTTGACTGGTTCCGAACATATATTACAGAAAGACAATTTTATATTAGCCTTGGAGATCACATGTCAGAGAAATATGACACATCTTTTGGTGTTGCACAAGGAAGCTGTCTGGGTCCCCTTCTTTTTTCATTGTACATGCTACCCCTAGGTAATATCATCAGAGAACACAATGTTAATTTTCATAGCTATGCTGATGATACACAATTATACATTTCTGTCGAGCCTAATGACGTAAATGCCTTATGCTCCCTGACTATCTGTCTGTCTGCAATCAACCAATGGATGAGTAATAACTTTCTAAAACTTTTCCCTTTTCCCTTTTAGAAAGTGCATCCCTTTTGGCTTTAGGGCCAAAAGGGATGCACTTTCTAATAGGTTGGGAAATTTGACTCACCAGAATAAATCAGAAGTAACAAGCCTAGGTGTAATTTTAGACTGTGATTTAAATTTTAAAACCCACATTAACAAGGTGAACAGCATTCTTCCACCTAAGAAACATTGCCAAAGTAAGGCCGTTTTTAACACAACAGGACGCTGAGAAGTGAATTCATGCTTTTATTTCAAGTAGACTGGACTATTGTAATGCTCTTTTCACTGGTCTTCCAAAAAAATCAATTGAGAAACTTCAGCTAATCCAGAACTCTGCTGCTAGACTTTTAACGAAAACAAGGAAGAGAGAGCATATTACCCCTGTTTTAGCTACACTGCATTGGTTGCCTGTATCTTTTAGAATTGATTTTAAAGTCCTTCTACTCGTATATAAAGCTCTTAATGGATTAGCACCCTTTTACATCACAGATTCCCTGTTGTTTTATGTCCCACCACGAGCCCTTAGGTCCTCTGCAGCAGGTCTTTTAAAAGTTCCAATGGTCCCCCCAAAAAAAATTGGGGATGCTGCCTTCATACATTATGCACCTAAATTATGGAACTCCCTACCAAAAAGTATTAGAGAGGCGGGCTCAGTGGACATTTTTAAACGGCAACTGCAAACATACCTTTTTAATATAGCTTATAATTAGCAACACTCTACTTTTTATTATTTTTAATTTATTATTTTTATTTTTATCCACTTTTTATTCTTATTTTATTTTTTCTTTCAATTATTTTATTCTTTTACTTACACGATCTTCTCTTTTTACACCCCTTGCAACTGTGTGGTTTATCTTTTATTTATTATTATTCTTGTTATTTTTATTGTTATTCATTGTTTTATTTTGTTTTTCTTTTCTATTTTTAATTTCTATTCTTAATTGTGCTGTGCCGATTTGTTAAAGCACTTTGAGCTACATTCTGTATGAAAGGTGCTATACAAATAAAGTTTATTATTATTATTATGTACTTCTGTGCTGATATAATGCAAATATGACCATCTACAGTGTATTTCCACTGTGTATTGTGAAATCAGGCAGAGAAAATAGACTTGACAATAAAGGCCCAAACATAGTGGATGTGTCAATTGACGCTTTTATGGCGCACTGCAAGCATCAAATTTAAAGCGTTAACGGGACTATTGATTTTCACAACCGCGATGGGTACTGTATCACATAAAATTATACCCTGCTCTACATTCTGTTCATGATAACCTAGTTGGAGACCAGCTAGTATTCATATTTTCATATTTATATCTATAGCTGTTCTCACCTGTATTACTGACTACTTCGGCAATTTCGCACCATCTTTCTTTTTATATATTTTTAATTTGCAGCCATATGTCACAGTGCCTTTTTGGATCTCGTTGAGCTTTTCTGCATTCATATTGGCTAGCGGTTCTTTGGCTGGTTCTTTGGTTTTGACGCTCCAAAATGAAATGAAATGAAACCAGTTCGGAGTAGACGCGTCAAGGTGTACTTCCCCAAGGAAGGGAAGGTTTTATTTAGTGTTGTGGCACAGAGGCTGTCTAGTTACTTAGAAAAGAATAGGCTAATTGGCACTTCGGTGCGAAAGGCTGGAATTCCAGGCTTCTCCGGGTGCTTAGAGCCAGTATGATTTGGCACCAAATCCAGTCAGCTAGGCGTGAGAAAAGAGACCTGCATGTAGTATTTTTGCATCTGGCAAATGCTTTCGGGTCAGTACCACATATTGTAAATGATCCAGTGGTTAGGAGCGTAGCACCCACAGTTAAAACAGGGAGGAAGTGGAACCCAAAAGAGGCAGTGCAGGTGCAGCATGGGCGTAAGGGCTTAGGGCTGTGTGCAGGGAAACCTGTGTGGAGTAAGGCAACAGCAGTAGAAAAAAGAAAGCTGGTAGTTGAAGAAGTACATCGTCAGGAGGAGGTAGTAACATGTACTAAGGCAGTGTCGTGGGCAAAACAAGGACAGTGGGTGAATTAGGAGAGTGTAGAGAAGAGAAGTTTGAAGTGGAGAGAGTTGTGAAGCATGGAGGCAAGCAGAATTAGATTAATTATAGGGGCTACTTATGATGTACTGGTTGTGGATAAGGAGGAAGCATGCTAGCTTGGGAGCACGCTAAGGTACAGTAAGTGCCGCTGGGTTGGGTGTTGTGTGTCCTTTTGTGTAGCGCTGTGTATAACTAATGCAACTTAACAAAACATCGGTGAAGGTGCCCACTTGATAACCCCAATGACATGCCGCATACCGCTGTTGGCTAGGGTAGGTAACTGGCGAATGGTGCCATCTGAGAAATTACTCTGTAGATCTGTGATGGTGTAGCCTGATGTCTGCTATGGTGTTTCATCTGATGGTGGTTATATCACTCGTTTGTTTTGTTTTTTTTAATCTGAATTGGGTTTCTACAAGTGTTTACCTTGGATTATGGCACAAGGGTAGTAACATCTTGTCCTGTGTATTAATGAATGCAGCAATTGAAAACAATAACAATGCTGACTGAGCTGGCTCTGATTTCCACTCCATGGGGTCTTTAATGTACAGCCTAGCTTTGACCAAAGTGTCTGAAAGTACCAAAGTATTCTGTCGCATTGGTTCATAAAGTAGCTGAGTGCTGACTGTATATAGCCATAATCATCAACATTTTCCCAGTAAACATCTTTCTGTTTCCATTAAGGCCAATTACCTCTTTTCCTGGAGGCTGGGTCAGCATCTATTTCATTATGTCACACATACACACACACAAATGCACCAATCTATAAGGGCCTTACTCAGCTTGTCTTTTAACCTCTTCTCTGGTATTTTCCATCATGGAATCACCCAACACAGCACTATGATCATCATAGTGTACACCACACAATATCAAAATGTCATAACATTTTATTTGTGATGTTATGATCATATTTGATGGTATTTTTTTTTTCCACTACTCGTGATGGTTATGGTGCAGCATTTCTTTAAAATGGACTCATCCAGTTTAAATTCATATCATCGAGGATGGTATTGTAAAAACCACTATATGTCACTCCTGAACTTATTATGGGAGGATAAGACCTGAGGTACTTCCAACTGAAATAAATAAAGAAATAACACAAATTGATAGGGAGGCATACTCTGCTCGGAGCCAGAACAGGATAAAGCCCTTCTCATACCTGAGCTGTGTTCAATTCATTTTGATCCACTCAGAAAAAGGATTCCCTGAAGGTAACCAGGAGGCAATGTTTTCAGCCATAGGAAACTTTTAAAATGTATGCATTTGTAACCTTCTGGAGTGTTGTTGGCGCACCAGTGTCAGCAGTCACGCACTGGCCGGAGCTAGCCTGCAGACAGGGTGATGAGCCGCAGGACTAGGAGGTGGGTGGAATTCAAGCAGGTACAGGAATAATGGTGGAAAGATAGGCCACTCACCTCCAAAACCCTGAATGGAAAGAGCAGTGCCAACTGCACTGTTAAGATTGCACCCAAAAAAGCCAATTGGCTTTGATGGATTAAATTACCAGATTTAGTTATTTCATTGCATACAATATATCTTCTGACATTGAAATGAATAAATCAGTTAATGGATGCATAGATTTAACAACAGATATATTTATTTATGATAACATTTCACAATTTATTTATTTAAATTTGTCCTGAATATATCTCCATGGTTAAAATATTTTTTTAGGTGCTGATAATCTTCAAAAAGATCTAGGACACCAATTACTATGTATGAAAACCAACATATTGGTAAATCTACTTGCAAGCAAATATTACATCAGTCGTCAGTCCAACCACATGTCTACCATGTATAACACAAATAATTGACATAAAGAACAAAAAGGTCACATTCTTGTCTGTGTGTATCTGTGTGGCAGTGGATGTGAGTGTGACTGAATGAGAAAAACACTACTGTTGCCAACACATGTACAAGATCTTTCACCTCTACCATCATGGGCCTCGTCAATATTGGTCAAAGAATCAAGAAAGCCCAGAAATGTCAGTCTTAATGGTAAAAATGTTAGCAATAAGGTCAAGATGATAAGGATGACAAAGCCAATGATTAAATTTGCCCTATGATGTAATGTTATGTTCCTATATTTATTGTGGCACCACAGGGGAAAAGCATGCATGGCACAGATCAGACAGGAAGGAGAATTGCAAAAAAAATGCTTATAATTACTTACTCACAGCTCTCACCTGGCTGATTGGTAATGCCCTTCAGTTGTGGCAAAATGGCCGACTGGCTTTTGTCAGCAGGGGAATGTAGTCCGTTTCTATATTCTCTATTTGGCAGACTTTTTTTCAGTCATATCTAAATCTGTGTAACTAATTATATATGTTTGTGTAAAGTCTTCTGGACATGCAAACATTAGATGCACGTGTGTATGCATGAATACATTGCTCTGCCAAATAAAGTAAATTACAGTATCACTACAAAATAAAAGTTTTCTTATGCAATCTCATTTCTCTCCCATTGATTTCAAATCAATCTGTCTGTGTAGCATTTCCCACTACCTAAGTGCATTAGTTAAACTATACTGTACGACCCAGTGCATTAACCATACACTACAACATCTCAGCAGCCACTAGAGACACATAGAGCTAAAAGAGAGTGGACTCCCCATTTTCTCTCAATCCCCATTCCCTATCCCCCTTTACCATTCCCTCCACCGCCGTTATCCCCTCCCAATCCTTCCTTTGCTATCCTTTCCCATTCCTTCCCTCCTTTCCTATTCCCTCCATATTCCCCTCATTGTCTATCTCTTCCTCCCTATGCCACTTTCTCCTATCCCTTCTTTGCGACCACTCCTTCTTATTGCCTCCTTTTCTTACCTACCCTCCTTCTCTATTCTTTTTTACTTACCTTCCCTATCATGCCTTCCCATTCTCCACTGCCCTTTTTTTCCCTATCCCTCTTTCCTCATTCGCTGCTTGTTATCCCCTCCTTCCCCCATCTCTGTCCCTCTTTTTTTACCCCTCCTTCCCTTTACCTCTCCTTTCCCTATTCCTCATTTCTATTTCCTCAATCCCTATCCCTCTTTCCCATTCCCCTTCTCCATTCCTAACGTTTCTTCCCCATCTCTCCTTCCCTACCCTTCTATCTTCAGTCTCTCCTTGCCATTCCTTCTTTTCTCATCCCTCCTTCCCTATCCCCCTTTCTTCTTGCTATTCCCTCCTTCCCATTCCCTCAAGTGTCTCTCTCTCTCTCACACACACACTTGCAGCCTTTATGGCCTAATGGGGTTCAAGTGGAGTGTAGCACGGAGTTGGAGGGAATCTTATGGAGTGAATATGATGCCAATACAATTTACGCATGTTTTTAGTGAGTCACAAATGTGAATGAAGTTTTGTGCACAGCAATCATAACTTACGCGTGTTTTTTCTGAGTCACAAATGTAAAAAGGTGTGCACAGCAAAAAAGATGTATGCACAGCAAAAGAGATTTGAACACATCTCACAAGGACAAATCCTGTCTTGTGAGTCTTGAATATGCATTTGTCAATATGCACGCATGTGTGGATCTCAAGTTGTGGAGACACAAAACCTCAAATGGTTTTGGCACTCTATTTGCGTGTACCATGAGGAAAAAATACACACATGTATCCACCAATCAAAATTAAGTTGCCGCCAGAGCTCATAACCAATCAGTGAGCAGCAACGTTATGCGCGACCACTGGAGCATAAGTGAAGGTCTACAGCGCAACTGGACGTTCATGCAAGTATGGCGGAAGCGCAGGAGGTGAGTAATATCTAATGAAAATGTATTCATGCCGAGTAGGAATTATTAAACCATATTATCTGTTATCAGTCGCTTGCAATACACATAACGTTTTAATGGGCAATTGGTAGTAATGAAGGCTAGGACCAACCTTATGCAAGCTACATTGTTAGCTAGCTAGTAGCCCAGTAAACATCGCGCCCGTGTTTACATCGCGGCTGTGATACATGAGCAGGCCAGCAGCATTGTTTACTGGGTTAGCTAGCCAGCTACCTTTCCCTCAGCCTTTCACATTGACATTTCTAATAAGCCTAGTAAGTTCCATTCCCAATTCTTTCATGTCACAAACCAGCAAACAGGGAAGGTTGCTACAATCATTATCTCCGTGATTAGCGATCGCTAAATTGCAGTGCCATTACTAACAGTTGCAGTTGCAAACATGATTTGATTTCTATGAAAGGCACACTAACAACTAACATGCTTGTACATCACTACTGCTTACACATTTCAGTGTCTATTAATTTGGAGTGTCTGTTTTATAGAAGCTTGACTCCAAAGTTAGTTTGTTGGCAAATATAGTTTAATGGTGTCCATTTCTATCGTATGCTGGTGTTTAACTTTGTCTTTTCCTGACCTAGGTGCTGTTATGCAGAGAACTTTTAAAAAGATTACAAGCACGCAAGCAGATTACTTGCATGTACTCAAACAAGAGCCAATGGACCTGGATTTTTTAGAGTTTACCTGTTGACAGGACATGGTCTTCATCAGTGCTTTATCAGGGCAAATGAATATTGCTGAAGAAATTGTAAACAATCTAGCTGAGCTGATCAATGCTGTTGGACAAGAACTTCAGCCTGTGGTCACTGAGGAGCTGAGAATGGGCCCTGGACGTCCTCGATTATATCTGGATGAAGGCCATCTCCGGCATCTCTTGAAAATGCAGCTTCCTGTTCCCACTATTGCAAAACTGACAGGAATTTCCAGGCGTACCATATTCAGACGACTAACAGAGTACAATATCAGTGTTAGAGAACTCTACAGCACTGTGTCTGAAGAGGAGCTTGACGGACTTGTGACAGAAATTAAATCTGTTATGCCCCAAGCTGGATACAGACTAGTTAGAGGATCTTTGAAGGCCAAGGGATATCGGGTGCAGTGGGAGAGTCAAGGCGTCCATGCACCGTGTAGACACAGTGGGCATATTGTCCAGAATGATGCGGCTGGGGTGCATTGTAAGGAGGACCTACTCTGTTCCTTGTCCAAAATCTCTTGTGCATATTGACACAAATCATAAGCTGATCCGGTGAGTTAGTGGTTTTCATTTATATTTCAGTTTGTGTACAAGAATGAGCCGTTATACGGTTAGGATTAGGAACAGTAAAGTAATATCAGGTTTGGGCAAGAAGGCTTTTATTATTAACTGTGCCACATAGGCTGTGCCAGTCGTAGGCTAAAATACTGTTTAGAAATTAAACGTTAAAACTAAACTCTAATCTAAACTGAATTTAAAAACTCAGAACTATAATAACATTGTCCTGCAGGAACAGCATACCCATGCATGGGGCTGACTGTGTGCACACAGAAAGATAGTTTACCCAAAGCGAGTTGAAACATTGCATCATATGAAAAGGGTGGTAATTTCAATACTGATTAAGCAGTGTTTAAACCATCAGCTTAACAACTTGCCTCAACTTGTTTTCTAATAGCCATAACAATACACAATGTAATTGTTGCACCCCCAGTGATGGCTGGGTATGGAGTTGAATGAGTCCTTAATGTTAAAATAATTGATTAAATACAGAACTTCTGGGATGGGGACTGGGGTGTGCAAGCCAAGTTCAAGTCTACCATGGAAACACCAGCCATACTCAGGGTGGGAGCCTCTGCTGACCACTCTAAGCAAGCTAAATTCCAAATACACCAAATACACACAAAAACATATCTCACATAATACTTGGTTAATGTGACGTTTGACTTTTTTTCTGCAGATACAATATTGTCATATTCGGTGGCATCGATGGCTTTTCAAGAAAGGTTAGCAGATGGATCTTTTTCAGACCTTGGCTTAGATTTCAGGATGACTGTTTTATACAATTGTATTGTATAAAAATGTTCATGCATGCACAGTGATGACAAAAGTATAACTGGTACAGATTTTGTTATTTTTATTTTGTAGATCATGTATTTGGGAGCTGCCAACAACAATTTGGCCTCTACCACACTGTATGTAAATGAGTTACACACACAATGTAAATGAGTGAAATGGTTTTATAAATGTATGCTGCATTTTGGTTTCACTATTTCAGAGTTCGTGGGGACCACGGCGTTGAGAATGTGGATGTGGCAAGGTGTATGTTCACCATTCGGGGACTGGTGTAGGGAGCTTTATTGCAGGCAAGAGTGTCCACAATCAACGGTATGTTCACCTGGCATATCCATCATTACAAATGTAAAACGTTACCATTTTAACTGTACTTTCTACCTTTTTAATAACATAAGAACATTAAAAAAATGTTTTGCTGTTTTTGTATGTCAATACTGATCCTATTTGTGTTACATAATAGAGCTGCCGACACCATTCATTGTTTTCTTGCCATGTCTATTCTAGTATTGAAAGGTTGTGGAGAGACTTATGGATGGGTGTCACTCACACATTCTACAATGTCCTGCACTCCTTGGAGGAGGAGGGACATCTGGACCTCAATGACAGTTGCCACCTGTTCTGCTCCCACTACGTCTTCCTTCCTCGTCTCCAAGCAAGCCTTGATGCCTTCCGTGATGGCTGGGATGATCATCCATTGAGATCAGAAGGAAACATGACACCCAATCAGTTGTGGGAGATTGGCCAAATGCAGCATCCCGTGATGGACCCAGACAATTTTGAGGTTATTCTTTTAATTCATAGGCATATCCATATCAGTTGAGTGGAACATCCACACTAATGAAAGGGCTTGTAGTTTATTATTTAAAAAGGCATTTACTTACCTAAATCCAAGAATAATGTTGAATAACTGTTAATTTTGAAATCTTGTTTATGTTGCTTTAGGAATTGCAGGTTCCCCACATCAACTGGAAAGAAAGCCTACATACTGAGGAGCACTCTGGTGTCACTGTACCACAACTTGACAGTCCGCTTACTGAAGAGCAGATGAGTCAATTGAGATCAACACTTGATCCCATGGGACCATCTGACTCCTATGGAATGGACATTTATGTGGCGGTGTTACACTTTGTAGAATCTCTGACCACAGTGTAGTGATCTACACCAGCAGTACCCAACCCAGTCCTCAAGTGCCCCATCTACCTACAAACTACAGCAATTAGTTTACCAGGCTATTGTTGTGGACAAACTGATATTTGTCCATGAGAATGAAGAGTTGAAGTAAATGTAAAATTTAAAAGATCTTTTAATTGTTTTATACTTTACATGTACATAACCACAAGCCTGCTAGAAAGTCAATGGTGCATGGTTGAATAAAGTAATAATTCTACTGTAAACATATTTGTACAATTTGCCAATTATATTGCTATTTCCCACACAACATTGTTTGCTATCAAGTTCTCCATCAACTGCAACAACACTATTTATCAAATATTGTATGGCCTTAAAATGTGGGTTAAGTACATTGCTAAAATTGTGTGTCCTAACAGGGAAACAAAGCTAGACTTATCACTTACAGTCCAGCTAAGAGCAACTATGAATAGCTCTTAATATTAGCGTAGTGTGTATAATAGTGTAATCATTTTGAAAGAAACATCCCATTACATCTTGTACCTACAATATAAGATGGGTATCTAGCACACTGTAATAAATTTCAAGTAGATTAAACTTAGAAACGAAAGTTCACCTGCTGCCTTAAAAACGTGAGTAAACTCAACTTGAAGATAAGCTTTGTTTCAACTCACAAAGTT
The DNA here is from genome assembly GCA_034670405.1 of Hoplostethus atlanticus. NCBI lineage: Eukaryota > Metazoa > Chordata > Actinopteri > Trachichthyiformes > Trachichthyidae > Hoplostethus > Hoplostethus atlanticus. Next base: position 940,371 of record JAXDDX010000128.1, on the reverse strand, counting down.
AAGTTATACAAGTTGTTTAACTAATGGTCATTTGTTGTTTAAACTTGATACTCTGAGTTAAAACAACTAACTATGTTACATTATCCATTCAAGAAAACTTGCTTTATCTTGTCAAGAGTGAGTGAACGCAATACTTAAACTAAAGATGTTCATTTTTGTACACATTGATAATGTGGTGACCTGAGGTTACTTCACTCACAGACGACACACTGGAATCAGCTTTAAGTTAACCCTAAAGCTGATTCTAGTGTGTCATTTGTGAGTGAAATCACCTCACAACTGCACCGCTAGCTTTGATAGCAACATGCAGCAATTGCAATACTAACATTGTCAATGAAATGGTAGGCAGGTCAGCTCCCCCACTATGAACCACACCCATGGTGTCAACCACCACCAACCAACAAGCTTTCCAACTAAAATAAAGAACATAAACAAACAAATCCCTGCAAAACATTATCTCCATGAACATGAATTATTTGCATGAACAAGAACAACAACAGACAATGGCAAAGTTAACAGTCTCCCAATGCATGGTGGGAAACCAAAGGCGGGGCCTCCCCAGGACACCGCCCCCCCCATTCCCATTTCCCTTTTTTCAATTTATAACTTAACTTAACTTAACTTAACTTAACTTAAGTTAAATGAACGTTGACAACCCGGACAATACTCACAATTAGTCAAGTCAATGGATAACTTTAAGTTTAACATTTGAAAACTTATAAACTTGAGTTCAATATCCAAAATTTGTCATGACAAGTGGAATTAAAGAGAAGAAATAAGTTCACATAACTTAATGGGGCTATCATATTTTACAGTGCAGAGTAAACATGCTCTTGAACATCTCTACCTCAATCCAAATGTAGCTGCATAAACATAGGCTACTTCTGCTTCTACAGAAATTTTCTTCAACGTTGTGGCTGTATGAGGGAGTACATAAAACAACTTAAAGCCTAAACTACACTCTGTCTCAGACCAACCCAAACCCATAAGCAACAGAGTTAAGACAGGTGTGCATATCTGTCTGAAAGGAGAGAAAATCTGTGTAGTGTAGTCTAGGGCAAGCTGAAAACTGTCAGTGTACAATATGCAATTTATCACTGTCCCTAATGGCCATAAAAGTTAATATTTCTTCCAAATAAAGACTACAATACACTTAAGAACTCCCAACAGGTACGTAAATTACCATTTTCAATGAACTGGCGCAGGCATCTGGTGTTGAAATCATACTCCTCATCCTCATCATCCACATAATGGACACCTTCACTTGGCCACACAATGCGTTCCAACAACATCTGCAAAATAAAGGAAATCAGAAATTAGGCACTTAAAGTGATATTTCAGGCTAAATCAACATTAGGCTCACTAACTAGAGCGGCAGACAAACAGATAGATGATGGTGATTTAGTAGACCCATGCAGACTCGTTCTCTCTGTGTCTTTACTTCCAGGACCTACAGCATCAAACGCATCAGTTTGTGGATTGCACTGCTCAAACCTGTCATTTAATTACCTGAGCGGTGAACAGCTGTGCCACTACATCTGGTCTTCCTCTTATAAGTGGCCATAAGCCTGCCTCCTTTAAGCCCTTGCGGACTTGTTTGATTTGGCGATTGGTCCGGCCCAAGATCTATAACACACAAGAGTCATATTTTTAACATTATTGCTTAAGACAATGTACAGAGTGAACAATGAATTTTTCTTTATTTAATATTGCATCACCTACTATACAGAATGAAAAAATAACCACTAATACTTGATCAACCAGGATAAGTACTAGTACTGAAAGATTGAAAGAAAGCAAAACTATGAAATAAACCTGCTTATAGCAATTCAAACTATCATAAAACATTGTTTGTGTTTGTGTCTATAATTTAGTGAACAACAAACATTACAGCATGTATAAGGAGCCGCTCCAACAGCCACTTTCTGTTGCCTTCAGTGACGCCTGGGAGATCCCATGACAGACAAAGCTCCAGTATCCTGGAGCCTCAATATAATTCCGGCTTGGTAATCCTGCGATCTCCCTGAAGCTTTATAATGATACGATATGACTACATGGGAAAACACATGCTATGCCATGGAAATCAATGACATTGACCATTATGTAAAAGATAATACAAAGTGATGATATTCACCAGCTGTTGGTATCCCGAATGTCGAGATCAGGATAGTCCTCCAGGGTGACAGTTGCTGTCTCTGGTATGCCCTGTCAGAATATGGACCACTGCTGGACTAAGCCCACGTAAACCAGGACCTCCATGTAAAAAGCTGTGTCCCACCATCCTGCCAGCCACAGTGAACAAGTCACTTTCAACAAGGACAGCATTTGTGGATAGAGTAAGGTGACCAGATTCTCCCTCAAACAGCCTCGTCACACCCATGTTACCTGTATAGACAAAATTCCACATAAAGCCAATGAAAGACATTTAAAAAGAAGATCATATCATTTCTGATATGACAGTTTACCAAATGTCTATTGAAGTCATATAAAAATGACAAATAAGAAAAATGTAATTATGTAATAAAAGTATTTCCAGTAAAACAAATATGGATTGCAAAACATACCCATGTTAACATGGAATCCATTTTGAACTTTATCACACTGATGAAAGGACATATCGATTTACACCTTCCCCAATGGCTGAATCCCCTGTAAAATAAGATGTTTCACTTAGTTATCAAGATGTAAATGTTCCAATTACACTACAACAAATATTAAAACACATACCCTTTAGCAGGCATTGCAGAGGAGATGCCCAATCAAGATTGGCTATTTTGTAGAAGAATAGAAGACTGATCTTGCTCCTCTACATTCTTACGAATATCCAGGCATAACCGAAGAGGTTCAGCATTTCTGCTTGCTTTCAAGAGTAAATCCTGAGTGAACAGAAATGCAGCTCTCTTGGGATCTGGAATAGTCATCCATTTTAAGATTCAGAAAGCAAACACAATTTCAGTTGTCAATACTTCATTGAACAGACATAATGCAATTGGTAATATTAGTATTCTGGGTCAATCATTCTGAGATTTAACTGATTTTACTGTCCCTGTCAGCAATCTCAAACAGTCTCCCTTTCAAGAATATTGGTAAGAGAGGTACAGCCTACCTTGCTGGGTTGCAACAGATAGGCGATCTTCATGATTTCCACTTGTGGAAGGATGGTCTTCAACTTGAGACCCACTTGTGGAAGGCTGGTCTCTCTCTAGAACCAATGCACTGTGCAAAGGAAGGGTGATTCCACTTACTAATGAGTTGACCATGAAAAATGATTGGTATTCATAAAAAACAAACAAACATGTAAATACCCTTCTCCACAGAAACTGGCATGGACCGCGATCCCATCTGCAGAAAAATCATTCAGGCAAATTGGGCATCTGACAGGGCTGTTTGTCTAAGAATAAAAGAGAGGAGAAAACAAGTAATTCAAACCAGTGTCTTCATAAAGACAGGTCAGCATGAACATTTGGTCATAATTTTAATTTTCTCTCTCTCATAAAATCAGCATAAATTAAGCCTGTATAGTCAGTTAACAATCCAAAAACCACGGCAAATAAGCTCAACCTTGGCCATTAAAAGAAACAACTATAGACAAATAGCATGAATAGCAACACATTGTTTGACTGTTAACTACCTCACTGCAGCTTTCACCTGCTGGATCCTCAAAGCAAACATCGTCATTAGGGCTGTTGTCCTGAGAAGACATGTTAATATGGTTCATGATTATTATGTTGCACGCCTAATAATCTTTTCTAATGCTTTTACAAATCTATCTCAGAATGCTTTATCCCAGATTGGCATATATTGAGAGCATACCTTCTCAGAGTAATTCAAAATGTCACTCACTTTCTTATCACAGACATCCACATGGGCAGGCAACAGCTGAAGAGGCATCGATGCACCACAGTTCTTGCAAGTGTTTTTTGGCATCTTGGCAAAATGCTCATCATCAGGAGGAAGAGTTGTATCCATTTCCTCTTGTAGCGGAACAATGAATAAGATGTTTTTCCCTCCATTTGAGACCACTTTAAGCTGCCGATCAGAGTACCCCTCTGACTCCAAAGGAATTATGTGGAGTTTTCTCTGGCCACTACCCCGTTAACACAAATGGTGTATGAATATATGCCTTAAGTAGTTGTTAGAATACATATATGTATCAATCACAGAGCAAGACCAAGGGCAAGATATCTTTCAGATCTTTCATTAGGGGGATCCCTCTCTGAGTAGCCCCTCCAAAGGTTTTGTGGGAGTTTCCTTGTCCTCAAGGCTGGGAGATGTTGTGTACTAACCATTTATTGTTTTCACACTTTGGACATTGTGAAGCCCTTTAAGACTGTAATGGTGATTAAGGGCTAGAGCCAGATTTTACCATTTGTAACAGGATGACACCATACGTCTCAGATCCTTATAATACAGGTAGGAATCGGTAGATTCGGGTTAGATAAGCATCCCAGTAACTTAATTTCATAGGAATATCATTACATCTTTGAATAAAATGCTAATTGATGGCATCCAGATTTGCCAGGTTCACTGGGTAGGATTCAGATCAAATTCTGTCAATATTGTTTCCAACATCCGATGTGTACCAAACATGGGGAATCCAAATGGATGCTTGAAATCCATCCAGGGACAACCTAATCCCTACTGCAGGTCCACCTCCACAACCGCTATGTAGTACAAGTTCCAGATGTTTTAGGAAGCTACATTTTGGAGCATATCTTCTTCAACCTTTCTAATACATTCCCTGAAAATATGGAGATGCTTATTGTCCCCTGTCCTGAGTAATGAGGCATTAAATTATTTCATTTTACAATTGTCTTGTTTCCTACCATGATTTACTATCAAAATGCAAATATTGTGGTGTTTAATTACTGAATTAAGGGTTGAGGAATAAATGTTGTAAACCCCTTACCATGTGTGATTAATCATTATTTAAAGAAGCAGCAAATACTGTGTTAACCTTTCACCGGCTAGCAGAACCAGCGGCATCTAGTGGTCAGAAAAAGGTACTATGGAATAAACAGATTATTTACCTGTGGCTTTATAAAGCATCCATCCTCCAGTGAGATTAACCAGTTTAGGATACTCTGACTCCAGTTCTTTTACAATCTTTAAAGGAATGTCAATTTAAAGAACAGAACAGAAATGGACTGACTGACGAAAGCAGTATTGTTCAATATTTCTGAAAGATTAACTTTACCTCAGAATGACAACAGTCTAAAGGAATGGTCACAGTTCTCTTTCCAAGACCAGCTTGCAGCAGACGTATTTCCTCTGAACTTTTTATGGTTACCATGGTGGGTCCAGGGAGGGCACAGATACAGAGGGTAAACATTTTTACTACGGAACCTGCAGGAGCAGAAAACCTCCGTTTCCCACGTACTGGTCCATCTTTCCTGAACAATCCTCTGAATGACCTAGGGAAAGGTGATTTCAGCTTTCAGCTCATTTAAACTTTAATGTGTCACTGTAGTAGGTAAGGAACACAAATTTTAAAATATATCTACCTCACCTTGACATCTCTTGCTGCACTGATATACTGCCTCTAACCTCTTGCCTGGAAAAAAACACATGAATTCCATGGAACATGCCCAAAAAGGAGTAAAAGGGAGCACATCCCACGAGTAAGAGTCAAAATGACTATGTCCATTGCATAATTTTACTGAAGGCTACACAAAATACTAACAGTTTGGCTAGTAAGCCTTCATCAGAAAATGCAATACACATAATCCATCAATTCTTATTTGTGGGATGTGCTGCCTTTTACTCCTTTTTGGGAATCTCCTATGGAATACTTGTACTATCGTCATGGGACCCCAAATTGAGTAAATGTAATCTCATTGGGCTACTGAGTGAAACATAATAGTACCCATTTTGAGTAAACCCATATTTTAGGAAATGCTGCTATAGACCCTTTTCCCCTATTTTTATGGATACTACAGACTATCACTTTCTACTAGGGTTCGACGGATATTGGTTTTTGAAGGCCCATATCAAGATTCTTGGACAGAAGCTGCAGGTACCCAATATTTTGTGTCAATATTCAATATCTTACAATTTGACCATTTTCATCCCCAAAAAATACCAGTATTCAGCATTTCCAGTGCATTTAAAAATGTAAAACATCATGGGACACTAAAACTCTCCATTGAATGTTGCATTAGAATCAATTCAGGTTAAGGACTTCCCATAGACAGATTAATTCTACAATAAATATGCAATCCGTCAAACTGCATCATATCCATCACATCAGTCTGACATATGTGTAAAAAAACTGCCTTAATGCAAGAAGTGATGCATCATTTTTTACAAATTGCCGCATAAGCGTCTGGGATCCAGTCTGGGATGTTTGTTAATTTTATTTCCCCAATCATTATTTCTCAGTTTAGAACCATTTCCCTAAACCAGTCTCCGTCAGCAAGTTGCACAATAAAAAAAACAACTCAATACTCGACTCTTCTAATGGAGGACCTGCTCCTGAACTCAACATTAACGGAAACTACTCCCTAATTCCAAACTGTTAATGTATACCGTTTCTCCTTATTTTTGACAATAATGGATAGCAATTTTTGGATAATTTCAATTTACAATTTTAATTGACCAAAGTGCAGAGGGAGGTGTAAACCAACCCTGGAGAACGTGATTATCTGTGGTGGTTTTATCTTTTAAAATATCAATACAAGGCATTTTATCACATTATCTGCTGCTGTATCAATGCACACCCTCATTCCTCCTCATGCCCCAATATAAGACATACACACAAACAAATTTTTATCCCCGTCCAGTGTCCTATAACACACACACACACACACACACACACACACACACACACACACAATCCCAAACCAATTTTACAACTTATCTTTCCCCATACAACCACGTTAATGGAAGCACACCGCAGATCCAGCGCTGTTTTAAATCCCACTGTTAAGTTCTAACGGTTCACTAATGCTTCCCCCAATTTACTAATGCTCCTTCGCCACAAAAACCCACGAGTCAGCAACCCCTGACAGCCCAGACCTCACACACACACACACACACACACACACACACACACACACACACACCCCGAGCTCTCAGCCCCTATGGCCCATTAAGTGGCATTAAAGCCTCTTTCTGGTGGGTTATTCTGACTTCATGGCACCGCAGTAGCATTCCACAGTCAGCCTGTAAGACTTTAAGTCTCGCCACACGTTTCACATCACAAACCACCACTAATGCACTGGCCGTAATATTATGACACACTGCAGGCCTCCACCGAGAGCCCCCTACCTCTTAAACTCTGTCTCTATTGCTCTCTCTTCTCTATCTCCTTTGTTGTTTCGTCACTTTGACCCTCAGAGTCATTGGTAGGGTTCAACCGATATGGGTTTTTGAAGGCTCACACCACTACTGATATTTTTCGAATGAAGCTGCCGATAGATGATATAAATCCCCTGAGACCATCATGGGACACTAAAAACTCCATTGAAAGCCAGACTAATAAATTTGTTTCTGGTGGGTCAGCAGCTCCATAAGCCCAGGGTGAGGCAGATTTTACAGACTGACACCCCTGACGCTGTTGACGAAAATGCTCCCACACCACACTTGAATAATGTCTCTGGCCAGCAAGCATCGGCTGCTACTCACACACACTCCCACGCTGCTGTATTAGGTTAAGTATTAAAGGGGGGTATTTTACTCATTTTGGGCAATTTAACACTGTTTCCAGGGGTCTTGACAAGATGTTTTTGAAGTCGATATAAAAAAAAATTATAAAACCAGCTTCTGTGGTGTGTGTTTCAGTCTCTCATTTTCTCCATTGTAAAGAACAGGCTGTTTTGAGGGTGTGGAGGTTGTATGTAATGAGCAATCGCCTGGCGGAGGCGGAGAGCAGAGCGCTCATGCTGCTCAAGGTAAACAAATAAGCTTGACTCAGAAATTTACCATAACCATGGCGGCCGCTCCAGAACCAACACTGAGACCATACATGTTTGAGCCAGAGTCTGACCCAGAATGGGAAGAGGCAGCTGAGCGGTTCCACTTAGTTTCTTGGATGCAATCTATTTGCATCCAAACAGCACAGCACACACAACCAAACGCGATTGTACTAATAGTGGCTAAAGTTTACCGAGCCTGACACGTTCGACAGACTTCTAAAACAGACACTGGTCCCAACAAATAACTTTAAGATGAGTCCTGACTCCAACCAATAACTTTAAAAGATGTGTCCTGACTCCAGCTTTAGTTTTTTTTACTTCTTCCACACCCAACAAGCCCGTGGCTAGCCCCGCTAGCTTGTTAGCTAACCAGCAGTCGAATATACTAACCAGACTAATTTGTAAATTAAATCAAAACATGGTGACACTTATAGATTCCAATTTTGCAGATGGGTCAGGTACCTTATGAATTGCTCCATCTTTAAGCTTCAATTTAGATGCTAATCCTGCCGTTGCTCAAGCAGTGTGATCATCACACACAGAAAAAATGAGCTAACTGTAGCCAAGCTAACTGTAGCTGGGAAGTTGCCGTTAAAATAAAATTAATCCGCTCTGTCCTGGCATTTTCACGTGTTGGGAGACTGTGCAGGGATCTATGTTGCTGCCTGCATCCTACAACAGGGGTCCGTTCCAGAAAGCGGGTTTAGTGAAAACTTGAGTTTGTTAACCCTGAGATGAGGGAAACTCTGGGTTTTCCGTTCCAGAAAGAGGTAACTCAAACTCTGTGAACCTAACCTGCTCGCTGGCAGGTTTTCTTTAACAAACCCTGAGTTTCTCCCTGTCTCCTCCCTCTGCTGAACCTGAAGCAGCTGTCGGACATGGCGGTTCCTTTCCTCGGTAACCCGATCGATATTCAAGCGGAAGTAATTCGCATATCCTTATGTCGGGAGAGGATTTTGAGACCCCGATTAGATGTTTTATGTCCAGGATGGAAGAGCTGTCCGAGATATAATATGCCGTTTACAGTTCACAGATTAAGCTACCACCACCCCGAGCAGTCAAATAAAGACACATTTCATTTGGTCTTCTTTATTTCCTACAAATACAAAAGCAACAGTTAGTATTTTTGTATTGTTCCAACAACACATTTCACCTGTGACCATGCACCCACCTCTAACTTATGTTCCAGTAATTAAATTTCTAGATCTGCCTTTCTAATTTGCCGCCCCAAGTACACCATTTGAAGTATGTTTTTATATTTCATTTTCAGCTGCTGCCAAGTGCACTTTGCGCCCGTGGGATTGCACCTAAATGAATTTTTTTTTTTTTTTCCAATACCATTCCACCACTTTCTCACATCTAGGTAAATATATAAGAAAGTGTGGTTAAATGTTAAATGAGTACACTACTGCATTCAAACATACGCATTGACTCGGGCAGCGATTTTCTCCCACGCCAATTCCCTCTCCTTTGTCACTGCAGATGTGTTGCTCTTCTTTTTGAAAATTTGTTCATACTCCCCAAATGCACGTAGTAGCACTTCCAACTCCAGTGGGGTGACGTACGACGACCTTTTCTGCTTGCCGGTTGCCATGGTGAATCGTAGTATCGGACCTCCATAGAGCTCAACAGTGTGGTTCCAGAAGTGAAAATCCCATTCATATTCTGCATAGGGATTTTGATTATTAGCCATAATGTCGTAACCATCCAATGTAGACTCACCACAAGCTAGTAGATTGTGAAACGATAGTGTATGCTCCTGTAGAAGCCACAAGTCCGTATGATATCAACCTTGTTTTGAGAAAAAAATGTATTATTCGCGATGTCATGGAGAAGTACTACACTACCCACAATCCTAAAGCGACGTCTCTGATTGGTGGAGCTCGCTGTTACCATGGAAATGTTTACCGCACCCGCGAACGTCTTGTCAGCTAACGTTAACGTTAGCTACTAACGTAACCTAGCTAGCTGCTTATCCTATGCAGCTGGAACGAATCACTGTACCATGTCGATGACAACACTTTACACTATACTATATGAAACACTATATCTACGCACACAAAACAACAACAATATCAACACTATACTATTGACAAATGTTAAATTCAAGAAGAAGCGTGCTAAACTATCGTTAGTTTGGAAGTATCATTCGCAATGGTTTATGGGATGAGTAGTTCCTTCACTTCATAAAATAATTATGTACACAGTCTTGTACCTTTGCCTTTTCTTCCGTTTTCCTATCTTTTTTTTGCTCAGAATCAAATGTTTTATGGTCACGATTCATCGTCTAGCTCAAGGGCCACACAGCAAGATACAGCTGTGTCAAAGGGCCGCAACGCAAATTTTTTGGTCATATAAAACTCTTTTGCAGTGTTATTTCAAGCCACATGGATATCAAATGATTAAATGACAATAAGTAGGCTTTATTCACTAAATGTAAAAGTGTAGATTGCTGTTGCAATAAATCACAAGAATGTTTAATAAAATAAATATAGGCATATTAAATTGAAATCAGGTCTGAGTATATCAAATTACCCCCAGATGGATATGTAATTCCAAGTCACTGTGATAGCCATCATGGTGACATGAACGTTTGCCCGTTTTGGTACTGCTATTGTTTTCTGGCAAAGAAGGCACATTGGTTTGTTATTTACCTCAACAAAAGCAAATTCTTCCTCCCATGTTTTTTGAAATACCCTGTGTTCATCAGAAATGTTACGTTTTGACGGTTTTGCCATGACTTGAGAGTAGGCTAGACTAGACTTCCTGCACAGTTGGGGCTTTCACATGATCCATGCAAAGTGTCGGCGTCAACACCAGGTTGAGCGCGACCCCTTCACATGATCAGCGCCAGGAGAATTACATTACATTCATTACTTTCACACTGTCTAGTTTTTAAAATGACAGCATTCAGGAAAGAATAGAGTGGAGTTCAATTTCGGACTACAGCCCGCATCAGCTGTAGCTAACCACACCGTCAATGACTATAGACTGGCTGCATATACAAACCTATACTAAGCTGTCAACCAACCTGGTAGTCCCGTCTGTAAACCGACATCATTCCATGCCAGACTTTTTAGTCAGATCGTGGTATGATTTAAGCGTCATGTTGTATAACTCGGGATGCTCCGACACACATAAAACAAGTTTCTCCTCCATTGTTTTTTTTTTATTTCGCGGTTTTGATATCAAACTGTGCTGTGATTGGTTGCGAGTCGCAGAGATCAGCGTCGCGAATGTCAAAGTTGAATATAGTTGAACTTTGAGCGCAGCGCCAGGGACTCTGCGCCCAGGTGCACAACGCCGACGGCGGCAGCGAAGCTAGAATCGACGGCAACGCTTGCCAATTAGGAAATGAATGGCAGTGCCAGCGCCGAGCGTTTTTGTCGCTGATCATGTTGTTGGTTTATCTTCTTTGTTGATCCCACGATTGCTAAATAAGCACAGTATGCACGATCACCATCTTGTGGTCATTAAGAATTTAGTTTAGAAATGGTTTGTGTTCATTGAAATGAGAATATTATATTTTTATTGGTAGTTGCTATGACAATAAAAATTCAACCAAGGGCCGCAATAATATTAACGAGTAGTGCGGGTCTAGCTGGTTGGCTTGGTTCCAGCCTTAAAACTCGTTATATAAGGATTTTCTGAAATGTCTATGGAGTAAATGAATGGGAAATTTACTTCCGGAACCAGAGCCGTAAAAAAAGTGGGCGGTCACTGTTGCGCTCTATGGATGATGGCTTTTTATTGTCGTCAGGCACACGCTTAACTCAGGGTTAACATACCGAGAGTTGATTGAACTAACTCAGATCAGCCGTTCTGGAACCGAAAACCCAGAGTTTCCTATCTATAGCCCCATTCGGACGCTACATTACAGTGCTATTCAGTAATTTCAATCCCGTCCGGAATGGCCATGTCAGTGATTTTTCCCTCCTACCCCAGTAATAATTCCGTCCCCAAATACCTACTGTTTTTCAGCAAACTCACGGGTGCACTGATCATTTTAGTACCGTCCTGATAGACATCTTGGTAATTTGAGATATATATCACAGAGTTCGCAGGCTGTTTAGAACAAGAATTCTGGCGGGTATACTACTTCCTGGTGCGATGATCTTTTGCGCGCAATAGATAGCCTACCATATCGCCAGCTGTCATTTTATCGGTTTGAAATGGAAGCACTCGAGGAGGCTTTTGCTCTCTTGAATGAGATGAACATACAATACAACGTTAGTGCTCCTGCTTGGGAGCCCATAAGAAGGCGGAAGATTAGAAGAGGCAGGTCCCGCAAACTGCTTCGATGGGCTATTATAATGACGGCTGCCGGTAAGCGCTCCTTCTAGTAGTTCTGTTCGGTTTCTGCTTTTTGTAACTGGAACAGGGGAATAGGAATTTTCAATTAACTTCCTGAATTGATGGAATTAAAATTCAAGGGAACACACACACCCACACACACACACTACATTAACACACAGTGGGAGGGATATAACTCATCGTAAACATCCGGGTACGTCCGACAATTATGTTCCTCCGTCTGTAAATTTTAATCCCGTCCGGATCGATGACTGAAATTACAGAGGAGCCATGCAAATGTTTTATTACCCACGTTACCCTGTAAAACTAATCCCGTCCGAATGGGGCTTTTGAGTTAATCAACTCAGAGTTCAGGGTTAGACTCAGAGTTTGTTGAACCTGCTTCCTGGAACGGACCCCTGAACAACTAGAGAGTTGATATATAGCAGTAGATATGTTATTGTTTTAGCTTCACCGGTCGCAAAGTAATGGTGCATTCCAGTGTACTCGGAAAAAACGGCGTCCGAATGTGATATGCGCCGATTCTATTCACTAATGGCGCTGTAGTAGGTGATGTTGAGTTTAGATGCTTGTAACATTCTGAGACTTGCCATACAAACATGAGTTTGCTGCAGGTGATTATGTTTTCCCGAGCAGATGCACTGGAACACATTTAGATTGGAAGTTAGGAATACTGACTCGGAATTATCGATTTCCGAGTACAATGGAATGCACCATAAGCAACGGCGCTGCCGAGAGCTGCATTTTGAGACGAGGTAAATGGGATTGGTTGTTCACCTGGGCGTGGGCATGCTCTGAGAGGGGTTGGATTATGTTAAGAAGCGCCCGTTATGACGTATAAACGGGCTACTTTCTGAAACGGCCTGTTTTTGGCCCGATTTGGCACCGTTTTTGGAAAAAGGAAAATACAGAAAAAGGGGTTGACTTCCAGATTTCACATTTTCTTGGCTACTTAGGTCAATGATAACCTGTGGAACATGTATAAGGGCCAGGAATAAGCCGTTTTCCATAATATGACCCCTTTAATATTCAACTGTACTTGTATGAGTACAGAGAAGAAGAATTGCGGCAAAGGGAGCAGCAGGAGAAACAGGCATGGGCAGCGGCATCGCTCCATAATTTCCACAGACATGTTGAAAAAAAAACATGTTGCAATGTTGCAAGGAACTGAAGTTGAACTTGCAGAATGTAACACAGCTTTATAGACCCTACATGTATAAATTAGTATAAATCCTATAATTTAGTTTATGTCTGAGTATGTGTGTTGAGGCGGAGGAAGAGAATCAATGACATGGCTTTACAGAGTTACAGATAGGACTGTGTCAACATGTGTTGACACGGTCACTGCTTTTCTTACACGGTCACAGCTTTTCTCTGTTCTGGCCCCACAGTGGTGGAATGAACTCCCCACTGATGTCAGGACAGCTGAGTCGCTGCCCATCTTTCGCCGCAGGCTGAAAACCCACCTCTTACCCTACCTCTTAGCACTTGCCTATTTGTCTTCACTTATTTGTCAGAGCTCTTGTTTATTTGATTGGCTTTATTTGACCGACTAGGTTAGCTACCAGCTAGACTGGCGTTACCAGCTGCCGAAGCTGGGCGAGCTGGCCTCCTAAATAGGCTGAATCTGGTGGGGAATGATGGGAGCCCAATTGACCTGCACTGACCGACTAGACTAGCTGGCCACGGCCGACCAGTGTTACCAAACTGGCTGAAGCTGGGCGAGTAACCTCTAGCTAGCCGGCTGCGGTGGACCGGCATTAGCTGCCGAATCTGGGCGAGCTGGCCTCCTAAGAAAGGTTAAATCTGGTGACTGGACAACTGGCTAGCTGGCCACAGCGGATCATCGTTATCACCTGCTGGGGCTCGGCAAGGTGGCCTCCTGGCTGGCTGAAGTGGGGCAGAGCTGGCCACGGCGGGCCACGTTACGACCTGCTGGGGCTTGGCAAGGTGGCCTTCTGGCTGGCTGATGCGGGGCGGAGCTGGCCACAGTGGGCCGCATTACCACCTGTCAGGGCTTGGTGAGGTGGCCTCCTAGGAAAAGGCTGAATCTAGTGAGGAATGATGGGATCCCGATTGACCTTCACTGGCCAACTAGGCTAGCTGGCCATGGCGGACCAGCGTTACCGCCTGCCGGGGCTGGGTAAGGTGGCCTCCTGCTGGAGACGAGGAATGGGATAAAGTGGATTAGCATCACCACCACCAGCAATATGCAGGGCTTACCAACTGGTTAGGGCTGAAGTGATCACTGGATGGCCAGGATAGCCGAAGTGTCCGGTCTGATGTATGAGAGGAATGCAGGGGACGATCAGCGGCCTAATTGTTGCAGAGAAGCGGGGGAGCAACAACAGCATTGTCCAACTCGTTTTAGCTGCATCAGATTACCCATTGAACTAAACTATACGGATTCAACCTATCACATGGGTCTCCTCCTATAAAGAACCCCATCTAAAAACATGCAACGTCCTGTCCTGTCCCTGACCACGACGAGGATCTACAACTGGAATTGGTCCTCGGGCACCGAAAGAAAACAAAGTGCTGCCCACTGCTCCTGGCTGCCCCTGGAGGAAGGACGGCGAGGATGGGATGAATGCAGAAGAAAAATTCATTTCGGACACCTTACCTGCATGTGTATGTTGTGTTCGGCGGTCACTTCCTCTTGCATGTGTTGTGTGTGTTAGTGCATGTGTGCACCCAAATGCAAGTAAATTAATCTTCTTCATAAACGTTAGTTTACTCAATGAGATTCTTTTCTTTGGTTAGCTGTTAACCTCTTAAGTTTGGGCGAGGCGAGAGCAAGCCCCCGTTCAACTGGTCAGTAAGCGCTCTTTCTACCTCCCACCCGCACACACGCCCTCACCCTCTCTTGCCTGCCGTTGATAGTTCATGCTGCTTCCACCTCTCATCTGTTTGTAGGCGTGTTTGTGCTATTGTTGCACCCATGACAAGATCATCTCGAAGTCCTTTTGTTTTGGGCAATGTTTTTCTCCATGTCAACATGTTCTCACAAAAGCGGCAGTACCTCCTCATTTTCGTTTGGAAAAAACATCCTTTACTAGTAGGCTACTTCCGGTTTTGTATGGCAACCTAGATGGTTCAATCGATGCCCCATCTTCCAATAAGAGCATATGCTATTACTATTAACACTAATTATGTGTACATCCAGAAGGAGGGGTGCTCCCTTAATAAGATGGATGAAGCAATAAAAGAGAAAATGGTGAAGCTATTCAACATTGCTTATTTCATTGCGAAAGAGGAGGCCTCATTTACAATGTTCCCCAAGCTCGTAGCTCTTCACCACACCAATGGTTTGGACCTTGGGACCACTTCCACCAATGACCAGGCATGCTGCATGTTCATCAAGGCTATAGGCTCTTGCTTTGTTGATGAGTTTCAAGAAACCGTCAAATCAGCCAGGTTCTTTTCAATTACATCCGACTCCTCTGTAGACCTCTCCGTCCAAGACCAAGAGCTTATCTACATGACCTACTTGAATGATGGCCAACCTGTAAACCACCTAGTACAGATAGTGGCCCTGGATCATGCCCATAGCCAGGGCATTTTGGATGCCATTCTGGATGGCCTGAAGAAGGTTGGGGTGGGACTGGAAGACCTCAAGAAACGCCTGGTTGGTTTTGGGTGTGGCGCCGTTGTGATGCTGGGCGTAAACAACGAAGTAACGGCCAGTCTCCAGCAGGTGTGCCCATCTCTGGTCTCTATCTGGTGCATGGCGCATCGTGTAGAGATAGCTGCCCTAGACACTGTTAAACAACACCCACAGCTTGCAGACATAAAACTAACGCTACGTGGTATTCACAAGCACTACACCTGCTCTGCCAAGGCATCCAGGGAGTTGGAAGAGATTGCAAAGGCAATGGAGAGCACCATCGTGAGGCCTGGGAACAATGAGGCTGCCCCACACATGTGGCTGCCCCACATGTCCCAGGCCCTCAAAGTGTTGATGCAGAACTACAGACCAATATTAGTTCACTTCGAGAACCATGCTAGCGACCCAAACAACCGAGACGCCAGTGCAGCCATTAAGGGGAGGTCAAAACAAATCCAACAGGCCCTAAGTACCAAACGCTGCTCTTCATCCAGCTGATACTCGATGTCCTGGAGGGGCTGAAGCAGCTCAGCCTTCTTTTCCAGCGGGTGGTCTCACCCTGCAGATGGTGACTGATGGACTGCAGATGACCACACTGGCTCTAATTGCCATGCAGGTGAGTCAAAATCCTTAATCAGGGATAGACGCTTAATTTTATTTCAAGCAGTCAATCTGGCCACCAAGTCACTGGTGGCCAGTGCAAGTAATTTCACTGTTTATTTGAGCCACCAATGCTGTGATTTTAGTGGCCACTGTAGTATTTAGTGGTCAAGGGCCACTGGGCCATGGTTAATGTCGATCCCTGCTTAATGCAGGATGTGTGAAATATTTAAGATTTAGTGCAGTTCATATTGACAAGGCATTTAGCAGACGCTTTTATCCAAAGCAACTTACAATAAGTGCATTCAACATAGGTAGGCAAGAGAACTACTAGTCACCAGAAATCATAAGTGCATTCCCTTCCTAAACAAGCATCTAAGAGCATAACCAGTGCTAAGGTAAAAGTGCAATAAGTTAGCTACCTATTTTTTAATGAAACAAATGAGTAAGTGAAGCAAATAAATAAGAGCTAAGACAAGTAAGTGAAGCAAATAAACATATAAGCAAGTGCTAAGACAAATAAGTGAAGACAAATAAGCAAGTGTTAAGAGGAAGGGTCAGGGTAGTGTTTCTTGAAGATGGACAGCGACTCTGCTGACCTGACATCAGTGGGGAGTTCATTCCACCACTGTGGGGCCAGGACAGAAAAGAGCTGTGACCGTGTAGATCGGCCACAGGGGCCTCTGAGTGACGGGGCAACCAGTCGCCTCGAGGCAGCAGAGCGAAGTGGTCTGGCGGGAGTGTAAGGCTTGACCATAGCCTGGAGGTAAGAAGGAGCTGTTCCTTTCACTGCCCTATAGGCTAGCACAAGGGTCTTGAACTGGATGCAAGCTCCTACAGGGAGCCAGTGTAGAGAACGGAGAAGGGTAATTGTTGTGCCGAGAATGACAGTTGGTCATCCAGGGTCACACCCAGATTCCTCACAGTCCGAGTTGACGTCACCACAGCATTATCAATGGTGATGGCCAGGTCTCGGTGGGGACAACCCTTCCCCGGCAGGAACACCAGCTCAGGCTTGTCCAGGTTGAGCTTCAGGTTTTAGCAGCAGATATAGGGAGGACTAAAATGCCTAGCATCTCGGCAGTAGGTGAGGAAAGCACAGACCATGGGTGTAAGGATAGGCATGAGAGGCACGCTGATAGAGTTACAAAAGAAGGCAAAGGTTTTCCAGGCCGAATCATAGACCTTCAGGGTGGATGTGGCTAGGCCCACTCTCATGTAATGTTTGGCTGCCTCTAATTAGTGTTGCAGGACAGGATTTCCGATTGGGCTTAATTGAGGATCAGGGCAGAGATGGAAATGGGCAGGGGCTCTGGGCTGGTGTGTGGGCAGAGTCCCTGGAAAGCCTGAAAGTTGAAGCGAGTGAGGAGGGATGGGTCTGGGGAAGGTTCGAGTTGGGAATCGTGAATTACTGATGCGCTCCCGAGGAGATCGTCGGCAACCGGCATTATGCGGAAGGGCGACGGGTAAGTAATCCTTACAATAATTCAATATGAAAATGCTATGCGCTGTTTGTTTGTTAGTCTGGTGCCGTTTAGGCAGCTGAAATGACAGAAACACGGAAGCAGCTGAAGGGGTAAATAGAGGGAAATGGTTAGTGATTGGTTTCTGAAGAGGGAGAAAGGGGAGGAGAAAGGAGCATGGGCTAGGGTGGTTGGACGATGCAGAGCTGGGGGCGTGTTTGTACCTGCTGGCAAAATATGAATGAAGTAGTTAGCCTTCCTGATTGAACTTACGCTAAGCTTCATTTTAGTATTGGGTTTGAATGAAATATCCTGGCTTTAAACTATCCAAACAAAGGAGCGCTCTCAACTCTGATTCTCCACTCTGCTCAACGCACCCAGCAGCCCCTGGACCTGCTGCCGGCTATAATATGTATTGGACATACCATATCAAACACTGTATTATTTTGTATACTTCATCCTTTCAGCAGATGAAGAGCAGCTACACTATATGGCCAAAAGTCAGTAGACACCCCTACTAATTATTGAATTAAGGTGTTTCAGCCACCCTGTTTTTCAGGGTTTGGGCTTGGCCCCTTAGTTCCAGTGAAGGGTAATCTTAATGCTACAGGATACGAAAACATTTTAGCCAATTGGGCACTTCCAACTTTGTGGGAACAGTTTGGGGAAGGCCCTTTGCTGTTCCAGCATGACTGTGCCCCTGTGCACAAAGCGAGGTCCATAAAGACATGTTTTAGATGAGTTTGGTGTGCGAGGAATCTGGGTGTGACCTTGGACGACCAACTGTCGTTCTCGGCAAACATCGCATCAGTAACATGCTCCTGCAGATTCCTCCTCTACAACATCAGGAAGATTCGCTCCTTCCTCACTGACGAGATGGCACAGGTGCTCATCCAGGCTCGTGTTATCTCCCGCCTGTACTACTGCAACTCCTCTCCCTCCACGGCGTCATGTTATTTTACACTAGTTTGCTACTTATCTCTACTTTCTTATGTTCAAGTTATGTTATGTTCTTATGTTCAAATGTAGCAATAATCCAACTAGCAACCTAATAATAACCTAATAATCAGGGGTTAAAGTTGGATTTGGCAGGTGGGGGAACCCTAAGATCCGGTGTAGCGGTGCAGCGGGGAAAAATGACTAATAATTATTGTTTATTTATTATTTATTTAAGACATTTCACAATGAACCAGATAACTTCAACAACACATAGTGTACACAGTGTTTCCCACAGAATTTTCTTAATTATTAAATAATACTATATATAAGGTGCTCCACTGTAAATATTTAATTGACAAGTACTTTGTGACTAACAATATATACAGCTCAATTGCTTTACGTTGTGTCAAACACATAACAAAATATATACAGGCACAGAAGAATAGAAATTAGGCTTTTCTGCCCTGCTTCTACATCTCTCTCTGTTTGCTGTCAATCTCACCTGTTGCTTCTGCCCTAGCTGGCTGCTGTGGTAGAGCCACGTCCGCTTTCTGATTGGGTCTTATCAGTCAGACGTATCCTTCCCTGGCGATGGATAGTGCTCCTGGTACCGCTGTAATATGTCGCTGTATTTGCTTTGCGACGACTCCCAATCTATACTCTCCGCCACGTTTACCGCCTTATACTCGTTTGTTACTGTCGGTAACAGTTCCACTTCGTCGTCCGTCCAAACAAAGACATCTCTGCTCTTACTTTTCGCCATTGCTGTTCTTCATAACGGCATTTTCTGCAACTAAGCAGAGCAGACAATCTGCTTCCTGTTTACACCGGCACGCGCATGCCCAGTGTAGGTGAACGGTAACGTGATATGCGTTTTTTGGACGGAGATCATTTCTGAAATGGTACTATAACGCTTGTGTGGACCGAGATCGTTTTAGTTTCAAAACTCAGTTTTAAAACGAAAACGTATTAGTGTGAATGTAGCCTCAGAGAGGAGGCTACACTTTCTGATATTTTGAGTGAGTATCTCGATGGCATCAGCTGGAAGGAACGCCAGGCTGCAGTATGAAGCAGTATGAAACTGCCAATCAGATTTATTTACTTATTAATCGACCCACTTTAACCCCTGCGAATAATAATAACCTAACAAATATCATATTATCTTATTACCTTATTCAGCTTTGAATTTTTCTGGTGATCATGGTTATATGTGGAGTTGGTCGTCCAGCAGTCTTGATCCTCACCTTTGCTGCGTAATCCAAACTGTGGAATGGCTGTGACAACAAATAATCTACAAGATGTTCTTCCCCATACCACTCTCCGCGTCTGCGTCCATGCCTCTCTGTGACCCCCTCACTCACGCTGCCGTTAATTGCCGCAGCACCACTCTCCTCCAAATCCATTCTTAGCTTAACAGTCCTTCAGGGCTGCTGCAACAAGCTAACTGTTGCGTTGGCTAACCCAAGTAGCTAGCTACTGCGCGATAAAAAATCTGAAAAAAGGAAATTTGTACCAGCCTCCTCTGGTTGAAAAGGCCTAAATATAATTATAATTCATTTTCTAATATGCTACTGTATAATCTATCTATCGCTTTACCGCCAGTTCGTCACACTCACGTTCAATACAGTGGTAGAGAATTGAAGATGAAATTTGGAAATTATCATTGGACCAACGCGATGTCAATATTGTATTCTGGTTGTTGATTGGTTAGGGAGGACGTCCTCCCTTGGAGCATCATTTTACGTGTTTTGGCCAATAACAGATTAGCATGAAAAAAAATGAAGTACATTAAATTGATGTAAGAGATCCCGTCCTCCTCTGCCCCCCACACCCACCACCACTTCACACAGACTGCCCTTTCCCCTCTTGCCTGCCCTGCAGGTGTCGCTGTTGAAGCATTTTAATCAGAATTTCAATAATGTTTTTTTCCAAAGAGGAGAGAAGAAATATTTTATAAATGATACTGAAATTTGGTAATGGTTTATTTCAACCAATTACTCTTTTTTATATTTTGATCTCCCTCTTGCCTCTCAAAAATAGAGGAGGAGCAACCTCCTCTGCCTCTATGGACCAGCCTCCTCTGCTGTAGCTAGTCACCATGTTAGCTCTCTTGGCTGCGTAGTAATCTAGACAGCTAAGACGCTCACAGTTAGCAAGCACGGAACTAGTTTAACCTTGTATAAAGCTACATTAGGTAAGAAACTCAAGTGTTTTATAAAAAAAGAAAGCTGGACTCACCCTTTACACCGAAGTACATAGCTGATTGTCATCTTCTTACGTATGTATATAATAGGCAGGAAACTTAAAAAAAAAGAAATAGCACTATAACACCATCAAAGTGTCAGTGAAAATAATGAACATTATGGTTACAAAACAGCTTCATCAACCACCAACACATGGTAATAATAAATTGTCAGGCTGGGACAGATAAATGGAGAGAAAGAGAGAGAATAAGAGGGCAGGGGTGAATAAATGGTTAAAAAAAGAGGTATAGAGAGTGAGTAAGGTAGAAAGAAAGACAAAACAATAAAAATGAAAATATTAGAGTTGTAAGGAATGAGAGAGTTCAAAGACGTATAGGTACAAAATAAGAGGAAGAGATGTAAGATAAATTATAGCACTAAAGGCCACCCTCTCCTCCACATACATCAATGTGTGTGTTTGTGTGTGTGTGTGTGTGTGTGTGTGTGTGTGTGTCTAATGGATAGGCCAGAGGGCTTTGTCCCTTATTAAAGTCATTACAGGGACATCTTCTACCCACCTCAACACAGAAATCTAGGCAGATATTATTTGGAACACACTTTCTCCCTTGTGCATGCTACTTAAAGACACACACACACGCACTTACAATGGTACAACTGGTGCAGGAGAATGAGAGAGAGAAACAGGATAAGAGGGCATTTTAACACCATGGACCCTCACACACACTTAACTCTTCCTATATAGCACCCGAAATTGGTTCTTGTACCATAGCAGAACGCTTTATAATGCTGTAAAGAACCCTTTTAGAAAGGTTCACTATGGCACCATGCGCAAATGGTTCTACATAGGACCTTTAAGAATATATGAAATGTTCCAAACCAATAGTATTAAAAGGCCTTTGTAAGAATGAGTCATTAGGAATTTATATAGACCCACTGCCCTCACCAAAGAACCCTGGAAGAACCCTCCTTTATCTGGGTGTAGGACCTCCCAAGATCGTCCAGTTGATCTCAATCGACAGGTTGGCATACACTGTCAAATAAGCAAATGTGTCAAATTAGAAAAGCTGAATGGAAATGGCAAGACTCAATGAAATATCCTCAATATCGCAAAAAAAAACAAAAAGCCTTTAGAATAACATTTTAGAAGAATAATACCAACTTATCCAAGACTAATCAATACTTGAATCTTTCCATTTGTCTGGTGGATGTATTTTCTCTTGACATTCAGGAAGCCCATTTATTTGCTTCTGCCTAGCTTCCGCCTAGTTAATTCACATTTAATTTTGGTGACATTTCAAAAGTTTGTTTAAAATTCACTTGACAGTTAAGATGGAAACAAAGCTACTGAAGCTGAATTACGCTTGAAACCAGGGCAGCTGCTCAGCACTGCTGTACAGAAAAGTGTCCTTGATG
Organism: Hoplostethus atlanticus; assembly: GCA_034670405.1. Taxonomy (NCBI): domain Eukaryota; kingdom Metazoa; phylum Chordata; class Actinopteri; order Trachichthyiformes; family Trachichthyidae; genus Hoplostethus; species Hoplostethus atlanticus. Next base: position 917,915 of record JAXDDX010000128.1, on the reverse strand, counting down.
GGTCTAGTAGTGCACACCAGCCATTGTGGTAAGGAAAGCAATTTACTATTGCCAGTTTAAAGGTACAATGATAGTGTACTTACAGGTAGTTAACAGAAAACAGGATTATGGGAAGCTCTGCATACCCTGGGTGTGTTTTGTTTTTCTGAGTCAGAGAGGAAAGTATACAAGTCAAGCCTACAAGTATGCTGATATTGGGCTTTTATTAAATATCGGCTATGGGTTAATCCAGCTATGTAAAAACAGTCCATCGTGAAAAACCTGCTATGATATTTTTTCTTTGCACACATTATTTTTTCTTTTGTTTGTTAAATTAATTATTCATTTAAAGGCAGTAATGTATCCCAGACTTGTAATATATCCCTGCCATTTAATAGGTGTTAACCCTATTAAACCCATTAGTCTGGGTTTCAGTCAAGAGTTTTAGTGTCCCATGATCTAAATGCTGTTTCAAAGGCTGTTGCATCCAAGATTAAAATTCCGCAGGAAACACATAATACTTTTTTTTGGCTTGAAAATTCAAAGATATTGAATGTCAGCACAAAATATTTGCTAAAAAATGTCGGTATTTGCCTTCAAAAACCCATACCAGTCAAACCCTTAGACACAGACACAGAGAGCCAGAGTGTAAATGATAATTAGCCTGTATCCAAATCAACAGAGACCTTAAAATACGTAGAGGTTACTCTGCCCTCCCTCTATGACTTAAAATAGAGGCCTACATTTTCAGCAAAAAAAAATGTCAAGGAGATATTTTGGCACAGACTAAAATTGACCACCGTTGGACATAAGAACAATATGATTTATGGTTATTAATCTCCAGCTATTTCTACATGGGATGGTGATGTCATAGAGGAGGTCATGCAGATCTAGATGAAAGACCATAGATTGTGACGAATAGATTGTGAGGAGAAATTCACTTGTGATTGACATGGACTGGCTTGAAATCTAACACACACATCTAAAACACTAAAAAACTCTCCTCACATCTCAGGGTGGTGAATGATTTACCCAACATGACATCTAGTGGCGCAGCAATAAACAGCAGTTTATTTAAACCATAGGCAGCATTTATGTGCATTTAAGCATATTGTACCACTGCTCTACTGTGTAATATCTGACCACCGATGGGACATCTACAACCAGTGTTAAACATTATTTAAGGTGCCATTATGTTTGTGTCCCTAATCGTACCTGAAATCCTTTATCCTTCAAAAATGTGGCTGAGTAATCTAACAAGTAATCACTAATTTCTTCAAAAGCATCTGTAATCTGATTACTGCAAAATTAAGATTGTGAAACTTTATTGATCCCTGTGTGGAAATTGTGTTGTTGCAGCGGCAGACAGCAATAGGATATAAACAAGAACAGAGCAAATCAACAATTACAACACAAGACCATATTAAATACAAAATATAATAATGAAAAATGAAATACATGAATAACAACATGTATGTAATAGTAGCAGTAGACCATAATGAGACAAGAAATGAGTGAAAAAGATATAAATATGATAAATATACAAAAAATATTAAATATATTTAGTGTGAGAATAAGTGAAAAAATATCTATACATATGCAGTAATTAAGAGTGAAAATGCATGTGTAAAAATATGGGAATATGAATGAATAATGAAATGATAAATATGGGAATTCACAGTACAATTCATTTCTCCCTAGATAACTGCGTGACATGAATGCGAAAGTTCTCTGGAGCTGTGGTCTTGTTTTTCAGAGGATCTGATGTCTCCATCTGTACAGACAGAGCGCTAGGACCATCTGCTATGCTATCTACCACTGTGGACCTGGACACCGTGCACTACCAAAGGGGCAATAAATCAGCCTTTTCCTGCCCCATGGCACAAAATTACCATAATATATTTGCCGGGGGTGATAGGGTTGTTGATCAATACCATTGACTCAAGAACTACTTGACCAGGCGCTGAGATTTCTGGCTTTCAAGGCTGGAATCTGTTTTGGGGAAAAAATACCCCTACTCAGTAACGGAGGATGGTGCTACAAGCCAGTGACCAGCATCACAATACATTTCGGCTCAAGGCTATAAAGCTTATCCAAGGTAGTTGATGTACTGTTACCATTTTTTTGGGTGTTGGTAGTTCTGGCCAAGATAGTGGGATGCTACCCCAGAGGAGCTCACCCAGGGTAAATCCATTGTCAAATCCCACGGAGGTGCTGGTAAACAGCCTGAATCCTACGCATCAAACAGGTGGCTCAATGGGAAAAAAGGTGTGTGCAATGTACATGTATTATAATAATAATAATAATCTTTATATATGTAGCATATGTTGACACGCAGCGACAGTGCTTAAAAAGCTGTAAAAATGCAAAAACATAAACAAAAGCAATAAAATCAAGGTTAGAAATGCATTAGTTGTGCTGACATGGATTTGGATTGTTGCATGGCATCCCTTTCCTTCTCCCCTGTCTTTTCTGTCTCATTCCGCTGTATACGTTAATGCAGAAATGCAGAAATGCCATGAAAATAATCCTTAAAGTAGATGGCTAGCTGCAGATATAAGGTTCACCAGCAGCTGTGGTGAGTCTGCAGGTCAGACGTAACAGTGCTGGGAAACTTAAGGCCGCGACCCCGAGCATCTGGCGCTGCTGCTGCTGATGCTCTGTTAGGATCACAGAGTACTGGTGAGCTGGTTCCCACATGGGAACCTTCAGCCCTTGACCTTCATCATCTGTTTGAGGAGTTCTGTGTCAGTTATCCTGTTTCAACTACAAGATCCACCACTGAGTGTTGAGGACAGGCTGGACCACACTGAAGTCAGCATGGGTGTCGATCAGTTGAATTTACCTTTTTTGGAGGCTGACAAATGTTGAGGTGCCACATGTAGCATTTTTAACCATCAATATATCACTGTCAAATTAACTTTGATGTCTTGGTATAATTACTGCAAACAAATGACACCATGGTCAAGATGACTAGCTGCTGACTGTCCAGACCCTTTGGCTGGCTGCTAAATACCTTAGCTAGCTATGTAGCTTAGCTGGCATACAAGCACTGGGCTAAAGCTAGCACATCATAGCAAGGTTTTATTGATTATTTGGACAGATGAAGCTTTGTGCTGCAATTGCACTGGATTATTATGGTGGGGTTGTACTTTGCCATTGTAAGCTAGTAACATTACTGATACTGGAGAGACAACTAACATTAACTGAGCTAGCTGATGCACACACTATGGACGGCATAGCTTATATACGATAGATCTCGCAGGAATTCAATGCAATTCATCCAAGTACAGCAGACTACACCATTGATTTAAGACTCTTGGCTTACAGTTTTGTTAGTTAGGTAACAATTTATATTAAGGGTACACAAATAAACATGAATTAATACACTTACTAAAGCATGCTAAAATTGCTATGTTAACACATTTCAGTGAGTTATCGCAATTAGTGGTTAATAGGTAAAACACATGGGGCATATATGCACATTAATTTAGAACTGTGACGTAGTAGTGTAATCAATTAATCGACAGAACAGAGAACAGAACAGAGTATTCTCCCAGGCCATGGTGTAACTCAGAAAATACTTGCAGAACCTGTCTTCCTCTCTTCTGTTTATACACAATGCACGTAGGTGCCACTTGCGGGTTGCCTGCACAGATCCACTCTATTGTCGTCACACATCTCAGAGCTCTCTGCATTCTATTGTGTGTGGCTGTAAGTGTGGTGCACAGCTTAATTACATCTTGCAGTGTGGTGGTACACAATTGCAGACATCAATGGGCTCATCCAAAAACATACCACGAACAACGAGTTAACTCACAAGCACTTCACGGTGAGGTCATTGGTTTGTGCCCTCTCAAGTAAAGTGATGCTACAATATGTTTAGCTATGACAAGCTAGATGTAATTGATAATGAATTTAATGGCACTTTATAGTTTTGCACCCTCTAAAAACAAAGAGTAAGAATCATTAACATGGAGCATACCATCCCATTTTGGGTGGGATGTTATGGATGTTGCTATTTCCACTCAGAGAGGGGTGTGTGAGTGAGGCATGCAAACTGCCTGCCGTTTTAGCATTATTCAAGGTCACAGCAGGCCAATTAATAAAATAATACTACATTCAACAAATATGCATTACGATCTTTAAATGCGAGAAATCACATATATATTTCACCATCCACAAGCAAATACTGTGTTATTTGTGTTTTGTAATCCATATAAATAAATGTAAAATAATTTATAAAAACCGATACGTATGACATCATCATAAACATTTTTTTTTAGCTCTTATTTTGTATCACTGATTCATGCAATGGATACAGTCAGCAAGTCAGTATTTATTAGACTATTGATTTTATTGATCTGGTGTGTGTTTCATGGACCTTTTGTGTGTCATTCTGGCTAGAGGCAACAGTAGCTGTGTGTGTGTGTGTGTGTGTGTGTGTGTGTGTGTGACTGTTAGCTAGTAAGCTAGTACTTTGCTAGCTAGTACTTTGTAGCTCGTCTATCTAGTTTCTTTGATTTCTTTTAATTTATGAAGGATTTATTATCTATGAAACATCTGCCGACACTGGCATCAAAGAGAAAAATAATCCTAATCTGTTACTAATGTTAACAGCTTGCAGTAAAGTTTATTTAGCGTGTCAGCTGTCCTTATATCTCGCTCTGTCTGTAGTAATGTTAACTGCCAACATTAAATACAGCCAATAATCACCTGCCGCGTAGGCAGTCTGACTTTCAAGAGCTCTGCTGAGTGGAGTTTGATCATAATGTGTAATGGTGTTTGTTCCAAGCTATGATAAAGTCTCCCCCGATCCCCAAATGTAATCATATGTTTTGTTTTGTTTGTATCCCATGATGTGTGTATGATTGTGTCTTTATCCAATGCACTGACTGTGTTTTTATCCTATGTTAATGTGTATACGATGTATTTTTAAGCTGCTTCCAAAAACAATTCCAAAGAATAAAATGTTGGTGATTGGAAAGGCTCCAATAGTGTATGCATGCATATACCGAAGATTTCGATGGGAGAACACATTGTGGACAGAAAATCTTTATAGTGTTCCAGTTAGGAATGGTGACCTTGTGTGCCGAACATCATGTTATGGGCTCAGTATCGATATCTTAAGTCCCCTTGGTTACCAGTGAGCCCACTTAGTTATGATGGAGACAGCCATATAATACTGTGGGTCGCGACCCCATGACTGGATGATGTCTGCCCACTGAGAGAATAGTACACTTGAGTTACTTTCCTCCTGCAAGGGTGTGTGTGTGTTCTTTGTTTCCACATGTGCGCTCTAAATTGATCTGGGCCTGGAGGGGCACACACACACACACACACACACACACACACACACACACACACACGCACACACTACTTTATCCCCAGATTAAGTCTTTGAACTTCATTATTGATTGGGTTAAGGTTGCTGTTAGAATTTGACTCTCTCTCTCTCTCTCTCTCTCTTTCTCTCTCTCATACACACTGAGACCAACAGGCTGACTAATGAAAGACCTTTTAGCCTCAGTTCATAAATTATCTGTTTGAATATTTTAGCAGCAAAGAGCAACTATCTGAGTCTTGACCATTAACTTGTCTCTTTGACCGTGACAGAGAGAGAGAGAGAGAGACAGAGACAGACAGACAGACAGACAGGTGTGTGTATTTGTGTGTATACAGTGAGAGAAAGTATTTTTCCATTCCTTATTTGATAATAGCTGGATTTCCATCCAAGTAGGAAGGAAGGAGGCAAGGACCAGAGTGTAAAGTTTCATCAAATTAAATTAAAAGAAGACGTTTTATTTAATATTATTTATTTAATGCCAGTTAGAATGAAATGTATGACCAATTCTAGAAAAGAATGGAAAATAAATAAATAGGAAAATATTATTATTACTCAACAGAAGAACAGCACAACAAGAAACCACCACATTTTTAAGATCTGTAAAATTTAATTTAAGACTTGGAATGCTTGATCAAGACCAGTCTAGTAAGTACTAGAACTTAGTAGTAAGTCTTTGATGTCATAAACCTTTGAATTACAGTCACAGTGATGAGTCATACTGAGGATTCTTCACCATGGACACGTAGTGAGGCTCAAAACTGAACAATGACAGTTCAAAATGTTGAGCTGCACAACACCTACTTCAAATTGTTCACCTGTGCATCATCTACTAAATTGTTCACTTGCACATTATCGACTTCAAAATATGAACCTGCACAAAATCTTCTTCAAAATGTTCAACTGCAAAACCCCTACTTAAAAATGTTCCCCTGCACATCTACTTCAAATTGTTCCCCTGCACATCTACTTCAAAATGTTCACCTGCACTGTAATTACTTCAAAATGTTCACCTTCACAAAACCTACTTCAAAAGGTTCACTTGTACAATATCTGTTTCGAAATCTTCACCTGCACATCTACTTCAAAATGTTTACCTGCACAGCAATTATTTTAAAATGTTCATCTGTACATCTTCAACATGTTCACTTGCACATCTATTTCAAAACATTCACTTGCACAAAATCTTCTTGCAAATGTTCAACTGCAAAACCTCTACTTCAAAACATTCACCTGCACATCATCTGCTTTTATAATGTTCACCTTCACAACACCTACCAAGAAAATCTACCTTTTTCATGGTTGTTTCTGCTGTTTTGATAGATGTCTGACAGGTTTCTGGTGTTCTGTTATTACTCAGTAATTCTAGTGGTGGTGTGTGAAACCAGGTGACCTGTACTTTGTTGCCTCCAGTGTCTTTGATGTCATAAACCTTGGAATTACAGTCACAAGGATTCTTCACCACCTGACACATACTGAGGCTCAAAACAGGAAATTGGAGAAGGGTCCAACTGCAGACCTCCACGCTCAGGACCCTAGTTCTGTGAGCCAATGGGGTTTGAGCATGACCTCCATCCTCAGGACCCAGTTCTGTGAGCCAATGGGGGTTGAGCATGAGTAGTGGGGTTCCGTACGTAAACTTTAACTTATTTCACCTTAGCAGTCCACCAAAATCTGTTTCTGAACAAATTTGAGGCGAGAAATAAGCTATCCAGTTGCTGAATCTTCACTCATATTAGATGTGCAAGGCCTAATTTAAAAGTTTGTTCCGACTTTCATAAGTCAACGGCACTACTGCACTGCCGGTTGCCACCGCTTTCTTGGCCGTGCTTTAAGCTAGTGGGGGACACCGAAGCGAAGCAGCAAAGGCCCAAACGACTACACATGTAAGTAAAGTAGTCTAATACTACTTTGGGGGAGCTCTGGGAGGTCTGCAGTTGGACCCTTTTGGGAAATTGACACTTATTATCAAAATGTTCAATTGCACAACTACTTCAATGTTCACGTGTACAATATCTGCATCAAAATGTTCACCTGCACATTTGTCTCAAAATGGTAACCTGCACAACATTTTCTTCAAAATATTCAACTGTGCAATAAGTACTACAAAAAGTTCATCTGCACAAAATCTACTACAAAACCCCACCTGCACATCAACACCTACTAAAGACAATTTACCTTTTTCATGGTTGTTTCTGCTGTTTTGATAGATGTTTGACAGATCTCTAGTGTACAGTTATTACTCAGTAATTTTAGTGGTGCCGTGTGAAACCAGGTGCCAGGTGCCTTCATTGTCTTTGATGTCATAAACCTTGGAATTACAGTCACAGTGACGTCATACTGAGGACTTGGCTGCACGGAAACCTGACACGTAGTTAGGCTTAAAACTGGACATTGACACTTACCTTCAAAATGTTCTAGCAACTGGGGGAGCCATAAAACATGCTGAGACTGTCATTGCATTTACAAGTAAGCCTTCATTCCTATAGCTTCACATCCTGATGATAAACTGCTAAAGTCTTACCTGAAATATTTTACACTGGACTTTCTTATTTTTGATATTACCTCCTTCACACCTTGACTTCAAAGTTTCATATGCCTGTACTTTTTAAAATACTACATATTCTTCAATGTATTGATAACGACTCTTGGCGAAGAATGAATTGCTTAAGCTCCAAGTAATCAGATTCAAAACAAATATAACTCTCTCCAATGAACTCAGCTTTTAAACCTTTCAAACTGAAGCAAGCACAGAATTTAATTTAAGAACTCCATTTAAGAAAATTGAGCCTTTTATCTTTTATTTATCATTGTGATGTTCAATTAACAAAACTAGTCAGACATCTCACCTCGCCACCAAAAGCTGAATGAAACTTAATTTACTGATATGACAATAGTAAGACAATAGTAATGCACTTACTAATATTGTAGTGAGTGTGTGTGTGTGAGAGAGAGAGAGAGAGAAAATAGAAAGATTCAGTTGGCGAGGAGATTGTAACACAGATTTGTTGATTGTGTGTATGTGTGTGTGTGCGCGCGTGCGCGCGTGCAACTAGTAATACAGTTGTCAGAGGAAAGAACAATGACATAACAGTGTGCATGTCCATGTGTATGAGATGTGCTTGTCTTCAGAGGCTCAGACAATATACAATATGCTGTGTGTGTGTGTGTGTGCGCGCGTGCGTGTGTGTGTTCCAGCTGTCAGGAAGCAGCCTGGGACCCAATAACAATTGAAATCTGTCTGAAGAGAGAGAACACTGAAGATGAAAAGGACAGCACACACACACACACACACACACACACACATAAACACAGATAAGTGATTGTGTTTCTTTAGAGAAGCAAGGTTAGATGTGAATGATGAAGTGTGTATTTCCATGTCAAAATGTTAGGACCAAATTACTTTTTTTTTTCCATTTCTCAGTAGTTCTGATTCAGTTGAAAACATGAAAGCAAAAATAAATAAATCCATTATATTTGAGCCAAATTTTCTCAAAGACTGTTGAAAATGATACCTTTTAGGGACCCCCTCCAGTGTGGTAGCTATCGCCCAATCTTCTTATTGAACAGAGAAACTAAATTGCTTGCTAAGGTCTTAGCGCAACAACTGGAGTTGGTCCTACCCAATATCATTTCAATAGTTTAGACAGGGTTTATTAAAAAATGATATTAATTTTATAACATAAGACATGTACTTAATATACTTTACAATGGTGGTATTTCACAAATCCCAGAAATGGTAATATCGATATCGAAAAAGCATTTGACAGGGTGAAGTGGACTTTTCGATACACTAAAGAAATTCGGTGACATCCTGGATTAGACTTATATATATTTGCCCAATGTGGCATGTATACATACTAACAACAATTACTCTGAATATTTTCCTCTTGGGAGAGGAACAAGACAGGAGTGTCCTCTATGCCCTATACTATTCACCATAGCCATTGAGCCACTAGCCATAGCATTAATGTCATTAAAAAAAAACATTACAGGCATCACTAGAGGTGGTGCCGAACAGTGTTAAGATGAATGTTCTTCCTAAGTTTCTCTATTTATTTTAGTGTATTCTTGTTTTTATTCCTAAATCATTCTTCTATAAAATGGATAGTACCATTTTTAAATGTATCTGGAATAAACACAACCCATGACTCTAAGTGGTATAAGACGAGGCATCCTGGTGGCTCAATCTGGCCTGGGACCTATGTCGCATGTCATCCCTCCTCTCCCACCCGATCTTTCCTGTCTCTCTACTGTTAAATAAAGGCAAAATGCCAAAAACATTATCTTTTAAAAAAAAACAAAAAGTGGTATAAGACTGCTCAACTTTATGCTATATTGTTGGACAGTCTCCAATCTCCGATCTATTCTGCACTGGGTAAACTTGAGACGTCCAATGCTTATTCCTCCATGGGTACAAATAGAATATTTGTCCTGTACCCCATATTCACTACATTCTCAATTACTAACCTTAATGGTAAACCTAACACTCAAACCTACTAACAATGTCATTGTTAACAACAACAATTCACTTGCTCGTCATGGTGGAAACTAACAGCAGTGAAATTAAGAGTCTTTCAAGGTAGGTCCTGTCAACAACAAAGTGTATTACTGGCACCGCCTACGGACATGCATGCAAAACATACATTTCACACTTTAGATTGCTCCAAGACTAGCTAATCACAGCTCATCTTCATTTATATTCACTAATAGGTATTGCTATCATGTAGTCTAATTATTTTCAAACCTGCAGTTTTTTGTCTGTGTTGTCCTGCTCTAGCAGTTTTTATGACTTTAGATTTTTTTTATTTGATCATTACTTAAAGATTGCAGCATAAATTGATGCACTACAAATTTCATCCCATCTCTTTTTAACCACACACAGGGGAGGTGAAATTGGATGGCAGCAAGATTAAGACAGAATGAAGCTCTATAATGATTTCTTTCTCCATCTCTCATCAGAAGGAAGGACCATGTCATCATCCCACTATGGATTCAGCCACCTGGCAGAGATGTCTTCAGGAATGACAGCAGCACCCCGACCTACAAAGCCCAGTTCATCACCCAATGCCCAATTTTTCTGTAATTACTGTATATCAATAAACCGCCTAGATATCACTAAACCGCCTACATAAAAAAAACTTTCTCATTTTGTACAGAGTCTACCACTCCTCCAGGTGTGCCAAACATGGGTTTATGCAATGTAAAATTGTCCAAGTCTAAGTAAGCTAAAATCTTCCCAGATATTGACCCAACTTGCGCAAGATGTCATCAGGACACAACCACACTCCTACATATGCTCCGGACCTGACACCCTACTGGGAGTTTTTCAGACAATTTTCTGACAATATCTAACCTTGTAATATGTAATACAATCTGATATCTCACTAGGTTGTTTCTAACTATGTATAACAATAAGTTATGGTAGTACAAACTGGGTCACATATGAAATTCTGTCCTGCACCTTATCTTTCCCCTCAATCACCCTTGAGTGCACTTCTTAGAGCATTTTAGTTCTAGGGTCTAGTGTCCTTGAAATTCTTCATTTTGCAACCCTTTGATATAGTATACATACTTTTCTTGATGATGTTTGTTTCTGAAAGAAACTCAGAAAGATGTGGATAACTCTCCACAGACCAGGAATAAAGACAGTCAGGAGTTAGCATACTAGCAGCCTGAAAGACATTTTCCTCTGGTAAGTCCATAAACAGCCCATCAGGGGTGCAATAAATCACAGCATTCAATTTACATAAAGCATCTCTACCCAATAAGGAAATCGGGGTTTTGTCAGACATTATAAAACTGCGCTGCAGTTCATTCCCCCCTACCGTCATGATAGTAGGCTTAGACAGTGGTTCAGTCATAGGGATGCCCATGACCCCCACCGTCGTGACTGTTTGTCTACTTTGCCTTAAGATGTTATCATCTGCTTGGGTTGATGACAATGTGGCACCGCTATCGACTAGCATATTTATTCTCTTCCCTGCTATGCATACATTCACAGTGGGATCTTCTCTAGGGGTTTTGGAAAGTCGAATTCGTGTGAGTTGGTGAAACTGATCGTGTTCTTCCTCTTGGCCTCCCTATTGTTGGGGTTGACTCATTATATGAGTGGGTGGGGCTGAAGGCTGCGCTTGCTGTTGACTGTCATAGTTTATTTTATTATTCTTTTGCTTCTACATTCCTGGCCCAATGCCCTTTCCTATCGCAATTGTGGCATTTATCATTCGATTTATCTCGGGGTTTTCGCCATCCAGTTTGTGTCATATTTAAAGCATGTTTTCGAGATTGGTTGAAAACACCCTGTTGATCTAAATTCATCAATGATGTGATGACTGTTGAGAACAGCTGTAGTGCCCAACCTGTCAGTCTGACCGCACTGGAGATGTGAGGCTGGAGACTATTCATGAGGGTTTGTACGGCCAATTTATCGTTTTCTGAAAGGGGCATTCCTGCAGTGTCCCAAGTTAGGCGAAATCTGCTGATGAAATCTGTCAGGGACTCATCTTTGCCTTGCACACAGCCTGTCACTTCACTGAAATCTCCTACACTCCTTGCAGTATTGATTACAACTGTTCTACAAGCCCCATTTAACCATGTGGCTCTGGTGGGATTTTGGTCTATGTCATCATTTGGAGCCCAGTCTCCATCCACACCATTTGGAACATGAAAATGGTCCTGTATAGTCGGCCATGTTGCGCCATAGGAATGTTTCAATAGCAACAACATGTCTGTGGGAAGAACATCATATATGTTGGAAGTTTGGTATAGCCAATTATGGAAAGCTATGGGCCTTTGCAATGGGGATGGGGCATCAGTCAGCATTTGTCTAAACTCAGCTGGGGTCCACGTCTTTTTTATGGGCGCATCACCTACCATGATTTCTTGGTTTTGTTTGGGAAGTGGCTTAGTCTCTCTCTTTGTTCTAGTCTCATACTTTTTTCTCACTGCCTCTTCCAGTTTTTTCTTTCTTTCAGTTATGTGAGCCTCCCTCCTTTCGGCGGGGGAGGGGGAGAGTATGTCATCTCCCTCCGACTCCTCCTCCGAAGCCGAGGGAGGGTCCCTACTCTCCTCTTTGCTGTCATATGCACCACCCACTGCCCCTCCTCCTGCCTCTCCTCCCCCTGCCTGTGGATGAGCATCTGCACCTCCCTGCCCTTGGGCTGCTGGATTGTTTAGCTGTCTTATCGCAGCTGCTATGGCTAATGTTTCTACCCAGTTGTCTTCAGGCAGAGGGGGATACAATTTTTCTACCTCTTTCTTTCGCTTTCCTATCAGCATTTCTACCTTTTTCTTGGGAAACATTCTGACCCCCCCGTCATTTGCATGTACTTGTGTTGTAAACAGCCAGTTCATTTCTAAACCACCACGCCGCAACATTTTACACATTTTGGGCACCGTTAAGCCTGATTGTGTTTTAGGCCAAGCATAAAGCAGAGCTCGGGCCTGAGGACTAGTGATGGGAAGACCGACTCTTTTAACTAACTCGATTCTTTCAAGCTGTCCGATAGAAGTGCATCGATTCTGAATCGATTCATTATGATTCACCAACAAAAACATACCAGCCCCTGTGAGGTTTGAACCTACAATCCACAGCATGAGAGTCTGATGCTCTATTAACTGAGCTATACTAGCAATAGAATCACACGAGCGCCACCCCTTTCAAACCAGATGTGTACTGTAAAACACCAACTAAATCACAGGTTAATGATAATAATAATATTTATAGTATTTACACAGAGTATTGCTATTGATTTCATTTTATTTCATGTGCTCTTGACTTTCTTTTTCTAATAGAGACAGTTTTGTTGACCAATGTTAAATGTTAAATGGCTTATAGTTTACCCAATTACCAGTTAATTTATTAAACAACATCTTAAACAACAAAAACTGTTGTCAATGTGTGCAGAATAGATCCGTCATTATTACATTATTACATCACGATCCAATATGGGTCCTTGATCCAGCGGGTACGCTCAGTCTCTCTCGTTCATCTGCTCTCTCGTTCGCGAGCCGCTCAGTCTCTCTCGTTCATCTGCTCTCTCGTTCGCGAGCCGCTCAGTCGGATCAGTGGTTCTCGTCCGGTGAACGAGAGAGACTACTTCCGCTTACCCGCCAGATCAAGGAGCCATATTGGATTATGAAAAAGGCCAATGTAATAATGTAGTGATCTATTACATTCTATATACATTGACAACAGTTTTTGTAATGTTTAAGATGTTGTTTGATAAATTAACTGGTGATTGTTTAAATAAATTAACTGGTGATTTTTTTAATAAATTATTTTTTTTCTGGCGCTGCTATAACCGCTGCTGAATTGATTCAGTCGCGTGTGCGAGTCGAATCAACTCACTTAACTGATTCGGTTCTTTTGAACGATTCGTTCGCGAATCGGCCATCACTACTGAGGACGCGGAGGCAAGGTCATCCGACGCCAAGCAAACTACAGCCTTATCTGTCAGGCCTACAGCTGCAATGACTTGGGGTATTGTACAGAATGTACAGTTGAAGGCGATTTGTTCTATCGCTATAGGCACATCAGGGGACCAGTTTCGTGATGCATCTACAGTTTTGCTTTTTGGAGGCTGGGTATTATCAGGGGTTTTAGATTCCAATTCATCTCCCAGATTTGGCGATTTATTGTCTTGTTTTGGGGGCGGGTGTCATTTTGCGACAGATCGCCATGCCTCTAAACATTTCTTCATGTAATCATAATCCCATTTCGGATTTTACTGACCACCCTCAATGTTGTCTGTCAGAATTTGCATTTTCTTTGGGGCAAATGATCCGCCAATTGACCACTTCCCTTCAGTCCAGTCATACATATCATGTGTAAATGGCACTGCATACATATGATCTTTTTCTTTGATTATTATCTCGGCAGCGGAGCCGGCAGGTACAATGGCTTTGCCAAAGCATTTTTGTATTTCTTGGATTCTGCCGCTCATGGCCTTACTACATTTAAATGGAGGTTTATTAATTAATTAATTTTTTCATTTTTATTAGTTTTGTACCCTGTATACCTTGTTATGTCCTGTTCAATATGTCACTGAGTACACTTTAAATTAGCTACTGTTTTTCTATGGTCTTGTCTATTACGATTTGCATTTTTGGTCTGTATATATACAAACATACATTACATTCATTATCATTATTATTATTATTATTATAAGTAGTAGTAGCAGTAGTAGTAGTAGCAGTAGTAATAGTAGTGTTTCTCTGGGTTTCAATTGAGAGTTTTAGTGCTCCAATGATAAAATCCTGGAATACTTTTACTTTCAGGTATTTTTGCATGAAACTGGTCAAATTTAGACATACTGAATATCCGATCCTGGTTGAATTCTGTTTCACATAGGTCATGTTTGGACTCAAGGTTAGCTTTATCATCTTGAACTTGTCAGGAATATCTGTACCTATAGCTATCCAGCGGTGGATAGCTTGATCTATACTGTACTCCAGATTAGCCAAGTCAGCAATGACTCTCCTTGTGTTCTGGCTCTCAGGTTATTTGTTTCTCAAGACAGCATGTCCCAAATCTGCCCTGAGTTTCAACAGTAGTATACATACACATACACACACACACACACACACACACACTCACACACCATGTATCACCCACCGTAGGCCCTGGAGCTTTGCTGCAACTGAATTACTATCCAAACTGTCATGAGGCAACGTGTGTATGTGTATGTGTGTGTGTGTGTGTGTGTGTGTGTGTGTGTGTGTGTGTGTGTGTGTGTGTGTGCGTGCGTGCACGTGCCCGTGTGTATGTATGTGTGCACGTGTGTGTGTGTGCATGCGTGTGTGTGTGTGACAATGGACGTTTGGGGGCTTGAGGGGGTCATTCAATTTTAATTTGAAATGGGATTTCTCTATGTCTCTGTCTGCTCAGCAAAACAAAAGCAACAGAACAGAAAAAAAGAAATTATATTTCCATGAAGGGGGGGGGGGGGTTAACAGAGAGACAGATGATACCATATTTTTTAGTCTCAAACAACCACACAGATTTTCATGTTGCCTTTGACTGCAGACCTCATTATTGCTCAGAGCAATAAGCACAGCAACACACAGTAAAACGTTTCACATATTTTTAAGATTCAAGAACTTTATTTGTCACATACACACACAGGATGTGCAGTGAAATGAAAAGTGGCAATGCTGAGCAGGAATGTGCAAAGGGCAACAACAGTACACAGTATTTACAATAAAAAAACAACACAATATTTACAATAAGAGCACTATTAACAATGGTAAGAAATATAAGTAAAGAAATATAGAAAAACATGAAAAATTTGTATATATGTATATAAATTATGTGTAGTCGCTACCTAAGTGTGTGTGTGTGTGCATAAGAGGGGCAATTGTGTGGGTCTTGGTGGGGGCCCTGGTGAGGTCAGAGTTCACAGTCCTGATGGCCTGAGGAAAGAAACTCCGTCTCAGTCTCTCTGTTTTTGCAGCGTGACTGCGGAGGCGCTTGCCTGACCGCAACAGCTGAAACAGTCCGTTGTTGGGGTGGTGAGGATCCTTCATGATCCTACAGGCTCTGGTTCTGCACCTTAACATTGCATTTTAAGTTTACTATATGAATTTCATAATACAATAATACTATTAATAGATTTTAACATAGTACCACACTAGTCATTAAAATGTCCATTACACCAGTCAGCAGAAGACCATTCCAGTTATTTTACTCTTCATGCTTTGTTGTACATCATTACACTAAAATATGACGATGATTAGAAGATCTATCAGAATAGGAGCTAATTTTTCATTCACCCTGGGAGCAAGGCTGATTAAGACATATTACCATCTTGTCATGAGGGGACCCAACAGAATCAGCCCGCCCCTTGAGCCGTAGTGGGCCTTGACTCACAGTACCCCAAACTTGCTGGAGTGTCCTTAAGCAAGACATTGAATCACTATCAGCTCCAGGGGTGCTGTTCTGACCCTCATCTACAATCAAGAAAAAAAATGGAAATAATAATAATAATAAAGGGAACAGAAGCAGAAATTGCCTTGAAAAATCACTACAGTTATTGTCAATGTATTCCGTTATCATCTATCCATATGATCCTGCGGCCCAGCAGAATTATGCCATGTAAATGTTCACCAGCTAGGCCTGTCAAGCTAAAGCTCTCTTGCATATATTACATATTTTTGGTATATTTTCATATCATACATATTTTCATTAGTTGTGTGTGCTACTGCTGTTATTTTGAATGCTCTAATAATAACGTAGTTCCTTTTTCATCATACGAAGTGTCAGCCCCAATGGTGCATTTATTTACAAAGTGCAAAATACAAAAAAATTGAAATCAAAAATAACATACCAAAAAAATTAAGGCTAGGATAACTCAACTAATAAGTATGCCAGGTCAAAATAAACTGAAAAACTGCTTATATACACATAGCAATTCCAGAAGCAATCTTCACTGGCCTAAACATCCTCCCTACAGGAGTGTTTAGCAACTTTGGAACATGTAAGTACTTAACATTTGCAATGTATTCATTTTAACCAGGTCACCTGAACACACCAGCAAAACACCTCACCAATCTCATATGAAACAAATACAGTACATACTAAATAAGCACAACGATCTAAGCAAAACCTCCCTCATCTGTGAAGTCACTCATGACATCACCAAACTAATAATAGACTTTAGAAACTAAAATTCTACTCTGTCACAAAACCTAATTGAAATGGAAAAGATTTTATTTTATTTTATTTTATTTTATTTTATTTTATTTTATTTTATTTTATTTTATTTTATTTTATTTTATTTATTTATTTATTTATTTATCAAGGTGTCTGTTTTTACCCAGTTAACCAGGAGATTGCTGGTTTGTAACTGTAACAAAATAGTAAAAGATTTAGTAATAGTAATATAAAGATTTGTGAAATAATCATGAACTTTAATGTACAGTGAAGGTAGAATAGAATGTTTCATGCTCTCATGCACTTTGTCAAATTTGCTATATTCTTATGTATATTCTAGCTATAGTTTTATATTTGCTGCATCCTATTACTATTTACTGCTGCAATGACACAATTACCTCACAGGAATCATTAAAGTTGTACCTTATCTTACAGCGATGTGTTTGATGTAATGTGTAACACAAGAAAACAACACGAGGAAGGAGGACAGGTAAAGAACCTGTCATCTGCCATTGTTGTTCAGAGATTTTGTATATATTTTTTGTTTTTTTTCATAAGAGACATTGCTTAAATGAATTTGATCAACTTAGCATTTACAGCTTTCCTTGAAAGTTAAACATGGACAGTACCATTTAGTGTGTATTTCTGTTAATAAAGGGCTACCTAGTAATGAAAAACAATCAAATTCTTCTATTTGAGGTGATGGCAATATGTCAGTAAGAGCTGAATGTGAAGAAAATTGGCTGGCCAATCAGATTTCTAGGGTAGCCAACCATTTGGCTCTAAAAACAAAATACCTGTCCAGAAATGTAAATGAATGGGGAATCTATGATTAAGGTGTGTGGGATAAGAATAAGGATCGACTTTTTGTATAGTGTACGAAGCAAACATCATGGAATAAATAATTCACAGAGAAATGTTGGCAGAGAGTAGAGGAAGGAGAGGAGGCAGGGAGAGAGAGACAGATAGAGAAAGAGAGGGAAGAAAAGAGTCAGAAAGACTGTTTAAGATAGAGATGAATCAAAAGATCATTTATAGAGAGAGTGAGACAGAAAGAGAGGAGAGAAAATGGAGAGGAGAAGAGAAGAAGGAGGCAGAGAGGGAGGCGATGCTGGGAGCAGCAGAGCAGGGGGAGCTATATGCATCACTGTGGAGCTCAGCTGATGGCTGCAGGCGAGTTGTGGAGGAGGTCTTTGCTTCCATAAAAGCAGATTTATCTTTAGACCAGGCTTTGAACATCCACAGCCCACATTGTTTCACCACTGATCTGGAGATCTTTTGTACCGCCATGGGTTCTGTAGTGGAGCGCTTTCCAAACTTTTTCCTCCACAGAACCACTTTTTCAAAATATTTTTTCTCCTGAAACAGGCTGCCGACTAAAATTGTGTCCCGATTTAACGCTGATAACTGTAACAGGAAAGGTAGTAAGAGTAGTGTGAAAGTGTCTTCACTGATCAATGGGCAGTAGCTTTTTTTGTGAACAAAACCAGGACAGTCAAGGAATAGGCAGGACAACGACTGTATTTTATGAAATGGATTGAAGGAAGAAGATCCTGTGGGCCTTGAGAGAAGCAGGTCTCAGCTACCTGTAATACTGCTAACGGGCAGAAACTAAAGAGCCACTCTCCAAGACCAGTACCATACAAAGACCCATTCATTATTAGCTGACAGAGCCAACTAAGCCTGTATTAATTCAGACCCATCTTCTGCAGTTATGTGCACCTTGTTGTACGGCTCTATAGATGAAGATTTTTTTTGTAATTGCTCTGTAATAAGCAATTAGGGGCTAGTATGTTAGAGCCATTTTTTGTTGCTAAAGACTTATATCTAATATAATTATTACTTATGTTGGAAATGGTATGTTGAAGATATAAATATGTTGTTCTTTTATTAATTATTATTATAAGACATCCTCAGGTGCCCATTCATCCAGCGCATTGTGATTGCAGTAAACAGGGTGTTCGTGTTTTGTTTTTTAACAGCTTTAGCTCTTTTTGTTTGCCATGTTTGGAGTTATCTATGTTTATATGATCTCATGGAAATGTGAAACTGCTTGGTGAAGTGTTTGGCAGCAAGTATGAAAATAACAATCCCTATTTACTAGGACATTGGCGATAGTTGTGAGAAGCCACGCCTACTGTGTTTTATATAGCCTTGCAAAATGCCTCAACCATTGTATGCTTGAATGCTTTTTTCTGTTGCAGTCCCACTTTGTGGTTTAGGCTGATAAGATGGGTGATTTTTTTTACATAAAAATCTTGCCTAGTGCACCTTTAATAGCTGTTTCCCTGGCTTTGTTGTTTAATTGCTAGGATTATATTATTATATACATGTCGCCTGCATTTTATTTCTGTTCCCATCAAGGAATTTGAGAGCTCCTAGTACTAGTATAATATGTAACTAGCAGGCTGTTATATTAAATCCATTCAGTGAGATGATTTGGTCTCTGCTACTGTTATGCCTCGGGCTTGCTCTCTGGGGAAGATGATAAGAGAAAGAAAGAAATCCCTCGGGTTTGGGGTCCACGGGGTTTTGTTGTTCATTCTCTATAGTTTCAATAGACAGGGTTGAAAAGATGATGCATGCACAGTTCTCTAAAGCACCATGCTTTATCACCATGCCTTACCAAAGAGAACTAAATACTCCTTGTGGGTTAATATTCAAAGTTGCAAACCAACCGGCTCTTTCATAAGCTTGGTTTGTGGTAAAAGGGTTTTCTTCTTTGCCTTTTTTCCCCCTACCAAGATAAAGCTGCTGTTAGTTAATAATAAATCATCATGCATAATTATTATTAATATTCTTGCAATGAATGGGAAAAAGTGTTTGGTGGGTGTGGTGTGAAATCTTTAGGAAACGTGACTTGCAAATTAGAAGCTACTGATGGACAACTGATAGGGGCTTTATGAGCTGTTAAATGCCATCAAGTGCATTTCAAATCTTCGTCTGCCTCTGCTTTGCTAACAGAAATAAAATATATGTATATTATAATATATTTCACTTTTTTTCTAGTGGTAGCAATTACATTATTGCAGCACTGACTCGTCACTGTTGAATAAACCTAGAGAAAGACTATTCAGTCTTGGTAGATGTGCGTATCTGCTGCCATTCAGTGGACAAACAAAGAATTGCAAAAATAGGCGACAGGAGCAGGGAAGAGATGCTGATGCTGATGCTGATGCTGATGCTGATGCTGATGCTGATGCTGATGCTGATGCTGATGCATCCTCTGCTCTATCAGACCTCCCTACCCCTGACCCCTTCACTTATTAAAAAAAATAAACCTATAGCCTAATATTGCCTAACAATTCACTACACAAGCTATGGTAAAATCCCTGCATTTGATTTCATTAACTACCAAAACGTCCAAACCTGCTTCAATAACACTGGATCAATCACACTGACACACTTTCAGGTAGCAGTAGCAGCCTAAGGCAAAAACAATTTCCTCGCTTCATCAGCATGATGAAACAGAAGATGAGAAAAGTCTGCAGGAAAGAGTGATGGGATCCTTGGTCAGATAATTGCCATTGGATGGGCATAGTATGTATCTGCTGACAGTTTGGGGCAATGACAGTCAATAGGCCAATTCATTATTACAGTTTTTCTCAATTGCTAAAACACTAAACCCCATTCTCTGAACCAAATGCTCAGTGGCCTAAACCCATTTGTTGAATCAATCACTCTTTTGGCAAAACTCTAAACTCATTCTCACTCACTAAAACACATTTTGCACTGTGATGCACTTGTGTGCAAAATGGTAAGCACGGGCGGCAAAAGTTAAACACAACTACAACACAGTTGTCATCGTTTACACACAACAACTCAAAATTGTTCACACTTGTTTCAAATGATGTGATCAAACCAATTGGACAGAATATAAGCCAGTTCAGAGAGCACAGGTGGCACAGGTACGTTGCTTGGCAAGGGACAACATTGCATGTGATGTGGACAAAGTCCT
This sequence comes from Hoplostethus atlanticus, assembly GCA_034670405.1. Lineage (NCBI taxonomy): Eukaryota > Metazoa > Chordata > Actinopteri > Trachichthyiformes > Trachichthyidae > Hoplostethus > Hoplostethus atlanticus. The sequence goes on along the minus strand of JAXDDX010000128.1, from coordinate 896,978 downwards.
CTGGCCGGATCCAGCACAAAGACGTGATGCTGAGGCAGAATGAATCTCTCATTGACTTTGATTTTGAGTGTACTGTAATGTGCTTTTCATTTAGAGTTTTCTTTGTTCTTTGGCTTACTGTATTTTTGCTGCTGAATATACAGACATTCAATACTGTATTACTTGCAGTACTTACAGTATACAATATATTCACTGTACTAAGTTGTGATTACTATACTTTTTTTTTTATTGCAAAATGCCTTTATATACAATAAACATGTTTTTCTGTAACTACATGCCCTGGACGCTGTGTTCTCAATTTTCTGACGTAGTGTCTAAGGAATGCTCTGTTAGTGTTTATATATTGACTGGCTGTGTGTATGATCTGAAAGCATTGTTTGATTTTGAGCACAGATTCAATGGTTTTGAGGCGATTGTTTGATTTTGCCAGAAGAGTCAGAGGTTTTGTGAATGTAGTTTGAAGATTTGGTTTTGTGTTTGAAGTTTTGAGAAAATGGGTGAAGGTTTCAAGAAATGTGTCTTAGCAATTGAGAAAAACTGTAAAACATTTTCCTTTCCTGTCTTCGTTTCTCTTGTCAGAAATAGATTATATTGTGCAGTTTGTAATGTGGCGTTTGAACCACAACATGGCGCTGTTTATCCAGATTTCAGACAGACTGAAGCAGCTTCCCAACTATTCTCACAGGCCACGTTCTTTAGGTCTAGTCATATTGTATGGCGTTATTTTTGTGTGGGACTTTCGCAAGCACATCAATTATATTTTGAAGAGAAAATATTAATCTGAGCAAACAAAAATCTGTTCTGTGCGCGCTCAACTCTGCTTGTACGCTCGCTCAATCTCTGCTCTATGCGCTGGCAAGCACCTGCGCACTCGCTCACAGTGTCTTCTCCTCTCCCAACATCTCCGCTGTGTGCGCTCTCAACTCTGCTTGCGCGCTCACTCAACTTGGCACAGCGTTACAATGTGCCACAAAACCAGCCAATCACAGACTTGGGGAAAGTAATCCTGATTGGCTGTTTTGTATCCAATCAGGCTGCTTCCACAAACTTTGGGATTTTCGCATGGATGAAGAGAATTTTCGATGATACTAGCTGCAATAGAGCGCAACAGTGACCGCCCACTTTTTGAACGGCTCCGGTTCCGGAAGTGAATTTCCCATTCATTCACTACATTTACATTTCAGAAAATCCTTATATAAAGAGTTTTAAGCCTGGAACCAAGCCAGCCAACTACGAGATGAATCGTGACCATAAAACATTTGATTCTGAGCAAAAAAAGATCGGAAAACGGAAAAAAAGCCAAAGGTACAAGACTGTGTACATAATTATTTTAAGAGTGAAGGAACTACTCATCCCATAAACCATTGCGAATGATACCGTTCCAACAACTTCCAACCTAACTATAGTTTATATATTATATATTATATATTCATCAATATTATAGTGTTTATATTCTTGTTGGTGTGTGTGTGTGTATGTATATATATAGTGTTTCATATAGTATAGTGTATAGTGTTTTCATCGACATGGTACAGTGCTTCGTTCCTGACTGCAATCACCGCTCGGGCGTCCATCAATGCCGGTTCCACCGATTCCCCACCAGTGTGTTGGTGAAGAACCGATGGATCAGATATATAGTTATTAATGTTACTTGTTTTTAATAAATGTGAATTCGATCCAGTTACATTCAAGTAACTAACGTTATGCTAATATTACGTGAGGTAGTCACAGCTGCATAGGATAAGCAGCGAGCTAGGTTACGTTAGTAGCTAACGTTAACGTTAGCTGACAAGACGTTCGCTGGTGCGGTAAACATTTCCATGGTAACAGCGAGCGCCACCAATCAGAGACGTCGCTGTTACACTTTAGGATTGTGGGTAGTGTAGTAGTTCTCCATGACATCGCGAATAAAACATGTTTTTCTCAGTTGATATCATACGGACTTGTGGCTTCTACAGGAGCATACACCATCGTTTCACAATCTAATAGCTTGTGGTGAGTCTACCTTGGATGGTTACGACATATGTCTAATAATCAAAATCCCGATTCAGAATATGAATGGGATTTTCACTTCCGGAACCTCACTGTTGAGCTCTATTAGCGACCTGATTGGATACAAAACAGCCGCACAACAGGTTTTGTGGCACATTGTAACGCTGTGCCAAGTTGAGCGAGCACGCAAGCAGAGTTGAGGGCGCACACAGTGGAGATGTTGGGAGTAGTGATGGGAAGGCCGACTCTTTTAACTAACTCGATTCTTTCAAGCTGTCCGATAGAAGTGCATCGATTCTGAATCGATTCATTATGATTCACCAACAAAAACATACCCGCTCCTGTGAGATTTGAACCTACAATCCACAGCATGAGAGTCTGATGCTCTATTAACTGAGCTATACTAGCAATAGAATCACACGAGCGCCACCCCTTTCAAACCAGATGTGTACTGTAAAACGCCAACTAAATCACAGGTTAATGATAATAATAATATTTATAGTATTTACACAGAGTATTGCTATTGATTTCATTTTATTTTGTGTGCTCTTGACTTTCTTTTTCTAATAGAGACAGTTTTGTTGACCAATGTTAAATGTTAAATGGCTTATAGTTTACCCAATTACCAGTTAATTTATTAAACAACATCTTAAACAACAAAAACTGTTGTCAATGTGTGCAGAATAGATCGCTACATTATTACATTGGCCTTTTTCACGATCCAATATGGGTCCTTGATCCGGCAGGTATGCTCAGTCTCTGTCGTTCATCTGCTCTCTCGTTCGTGAGCCGCTCAGTCTCTCTCGTTCATCTGCTCTCTCGTTCGCGAGCCGCTCAGTCGGATCAGTGGTTCTCGTCCGGTGAACGAGAGAGACTACTTCTGCTTACCTGCCGGATCAAGGAGCCATATTGGATTATGAAAAAGGCCAATGTAATAATGTAGTGATCTATTACATTCTATATACATTGACAACAGTTTTTGTAATGTTTAAGATGTTATTTGATAAATTAACTGGTGATTTTTTTAATAATTTTTTTTTTTCTGGCGCTGCTATAACCGCTGCTGAATTGATTCAGTCGCGTGTGCGAGTCGAATCAAATCACTCACTTAACTGATTCGGTTCTTTTGAACGATTCGTTCGCGAATCGGCCATCACTAGTTGGGAGAGGAGAGGACACTGAGAATCCCAATTCACCACTTGGCCCTACCCCTTAGCCCTTCCCCTCCGTTTTGCGTGTTCACGTGTAGGGGTAGGGGTGTCCCAATTCTCTTGGGATCGAGGGGTAGGACGAAGTGTTAGGGCTACATGGCCCTCCAAATGGAGATTGCTAACAAACCGAGGGCTAGGAGAAGTCTCCCAGAATGACCTGCGAATTAACTGGAAGATCATGGCGAACGCTACACTACCATCCAAAGGAAATCACAAATGTAGTATTTTCTTTGTTAATAAAGATTTAAAAAATATTCTAACCGTCGTATTATCTTAGTTTAATGTCGTTTCAATGTATTATAGACCTTTTCTTTATAACAAGCATAACAAAAAATCACTAGTATGCCGATGTCTCTACCTCGCTAGTTAACGATACAACATTGTTTTTAGGCTGATTTGTGCATGACAGTCCCGCATTTTGACATATTTCCATGTCGCATTTCCCCCCTTTGATGGCATATGATGCCCGAAATATAACTAAAGTCCAGCAGCGAAGTTGCTGCACTTGTTATGGCTCCTCTAATATCAGTGCAGACTGGCAGGGTAACGGTAGGAGCACGGCTTGCTAGCCTACAGAGCACCGCTAACGCTATTCTGTCATGAAGTGGCCCGGTAATGAAGCAGTGGTCTTTTTTATTTGATGACTTGTTTGATCGATTAGTAGCGCGAAACGTATAAGTTGTGAACGAATCGCGAGCGTCCATGCTTTTCTATCGCCATCAGATGAATGGCAAATGTCACTGTGATAATACCATTATTGCCATAGTAATGTCCGATAACAAACTTGTCGCGTCATCGATGACGTATCAGGGTCTTGAAGGGTTGTCCCTTTTCATAGGGAGAGATTTCAACCACTACCCCTTGTGACTCTGTTCCGAGGGCCAAGCCGAAGGGCGAGGGAGCCCTCGAAAAAACGAGCTGTAGGGGTGAAAATGAGAATTGGGATTCGGCCTGTGAGCGAGTGTGCAGGTGCTTGCCAGCATGCGAGCGTACAAGCAGAGTTGAGCGCTGCACAGAACAGATTTTTGTTTGCTCAGATTAATATTTTCTCTTCAAAATATAATTGATGTGCTTGCAAAAGTCTCACTGCGCGCTCGGCAATGTGGCACAAAAATAACGCCATAATATTGAAGCATATACATATTTGATATGTATTGGGAGGTATATATGTACTGGGGTGCTCTTCTTCTACTATAGAAAGCACCCTACCATACGGTATTATTTTGTCTTTTCTCCAGTGGTATGATGTTCAAATCTATTTTTAACCTTGGAGACAATAAAGATGCTGATGGTCCACTTTGTTTTCCGACCTCAAACCCTTGCCCACTTGTTTATTCAGCTTTAAATTTCTTGGGTCTATGTTCACCTAAACCTGGCATGGTACAAATGTAATATCATGATACATAAGGAGGACAAAATTAGCACTTCACAATAAAGCATCCAAATTTGGCTTTAATCCTCCACCTTGAACTAGAACCAAAAACTGGGGCCAAAACAGGGATGGACATGGCACCACATATTACAGTTTTTCTCCATTGTATACACACAAAAAATGGAACTATGCACACAATTCTGAAAACTTGAAGCTCATGTATCAACAACATGACTCCAAACTGCTAAACTCTAAGCACAATTCCATTGTTCTCACTCAAATATCATTCTAAATCACATATTTGCAAAACTCTAAACACAAATTGCATCATTTAGCACACTTTGTTCACCTGGAAAACACTGGCCTTCAAAATGCAACACCCTGATTACCAATTGGTCTCACTCACGTCTCACCTGTTCAAACTCAATTGGCAAAACACTCCAATCATGTGTCAGAGCACAAAACAGGCCTCAGGTGACCTCTACTGTGTTGGGGAAAATTGACATGCATGGAGAACAGAGAGGAAGAGGAAGAGTGAGAGGAGGAGGAGGAGCCAGAGCCAATATTTCTAATGAAATCCGCACAACTTTGGTTGACCATGTACTCAATCATGGCCTAACAATGACCGAAGCTGGGCAGTGAGTCCAGCCGATGTAGTTGAGGTCCTCTGGCGTGATCAGGATCGGAGGCGGGATGTGGATCTGTTTCACCACGTTTTATATTTTTATTTGTTGTGGGCCTACGAAAAACTGTATTATTTACTGTATTACAGTAACAAATAAATATTTGCTTTGTTATCTTTTTGTATTTGTATATCCCCAGAGAGACAGTCTAAACATTTTCTTACTGTAGTGTTTCTCATTTTACTTATCAGTGCAGTTACTGTGAGTTTTGCCAAAATGGGTAACATGTGTATTCTCTGAACTCAATGTCGCAGTATCAACTATGAGTTTACAGTATGACTCTGGGAAGCTGGGTTGTGAGTTTAGCCCAATTGGAGCTCATTGGATAGACAAAGGTGCATTGTATCCTATGCTGATACAATGATTGTGTCAATGCAATATTTATGATATATTCACAGTATTGTTTTACAATATGGCAACAGTCTTTATACTGTATGTTCCATAACATTGCAATTCAAATTGTCCCTATTTTGCGACAAAAAACCTAAACTTTAAAAAAGGAAACAATTTCTACACAATTATACATTTGAATATGAAACATGGCCTCATGAAGCCAAAACATATAGAAACAGTATTTTGATGGTAGTGTTTTCAATTTATCACACCAGTGTTTAATTGATGCTCTGTAAGAGATATTCATATGACAGCTGTGTGTATTGTTTTGGTGGAAAGAATCAGTTTTGAGAAGAGAGAACATGGTTTTGAGTGCTGTGTTTCATTTTGCAAGAGATTTGTGAAGTTTTGACAAAGTGGTTAACTCTTTTCAGTTTTGTGTTTAGAGTTTTGAGGAATTGAGCCACAGCTTCTGGAAATGTGTTTAAACGTTTGGGAAAAACTGTAAAGGAAAGAGACGGTTCTAAGGATGGTGATGAGTGACTGATGATCTGTCTCAGCTGTTGCCGGGCGACCATATATGAAGTCACGGAATTTATGGCAGCCGACTGTTGTGCTACTTTTGGGTACTTTTTGGTGCACGTTATGGTGCTTTGTAGCATTGTGACGGACGTTTGTGATACTTTGTGGTTCTTTGCAATAATTTGTGGTACTTTTCAGTGCGCTTTGTGGCACTTCTGTTTTTCGCCTTGCGGCACTAAGTGATACTTTTTCATGGGTTCTCGGGTTTTGTGAGTTTGTGGTACTTTGGTGTACTTTGTGGTTCTTTGTGGTATGCTTTGTGGGACTTTATTGTTATTTGTTGTACCTGTACTTATGGTGCGCTTTGTGGTACCTTGTGGTGGCTTTGGAGTACATTGTGCATAGGCGCCGGGTTTATTTATTACCGGGGGTGCCCTAAAAATTGTTTTTAAAAATCGATACATTGACTACTAGTAGAGCTACTAAACGATACGGAACGAACGGCTTTTCACGTTTATTTCACTTACTTAATCTGCATCATCCAATCAAGTTAAATTACCCACTGAGGTCAAGTGAGCCGCTCTTTAATTTTTGTTGCGTGTCTATTTGTGTAATTACGGTAAAGACGCAGCTTTGGTCCAAAGAAGTGTAGCGACACCATCGAAATGAAAAAATACCGTACCGTACAGCAGTAGACGCGCAACAAAATTTAAAGCGCGACTCACTTGCCCGCAGTAATCACACGCATCAAACTATAACCGCAATACGATTTGTCCATCGGCGTCTATGACTTTTTTTTTTTTTACTTTTTTGGTACCGTTGGTGTGCTTTGCTGCGCTTTACACTACTTTGTGGCACACGCAGACACCTGCCACTATGGGGTTGTAAGGCAGGTGTACCAACCTTGTTAGACTGAAAGACAGACAGGCTTGTCAACATTCCAGACATTCATGTTTTGACTGCAAGGAATTCATCTGGATGGCTGAAACTGTCCCTTCAATGGCACAGCCAAGTTAAAGTCCATTTTTACAGTGATACAACTTTTACTTTCTTTAATTAGTTAAATATTGCTTACTAAATAACAGACATGACTTGTAGAACATTATTTTGACCACATAGTGATGTAGTTAGATTGAGGACTGATGGTGTCTCCTGTTGAAACACTCACCTCACTACTACTGAGCTGAAATGTATTGTTTTAACTTTTCCTACAACAACTGATGGTATTGTGCAGACTAAGCATGAGTTTCCGATGTATTTTGAGACTGTCACATTTGATTTACATTTGTAATGTTTTAAACCTTGGAGTAAAAATGGTCCGTGCCGTGTACTTTCAGTACCAATGCCCCTTTTGTCTGCACAGGAGCCAATTTTCCTGTATGGAGATAAACCATTCAGTCGTCTAGGACAGGCAGATCCTGATGCAATCATTATTGTATGTCAGAATGTGTGTGGCTGTGTGTGTGTGTGTGTGCGTGTGCGTGTGCGTGTGCGTGCGCGTGTGCGTGTGTGTTTGTGATCCACCCTGTATTGTTACTCCGGATATGAATAGAGCCACCTGACACAGATAAAAAACCTGTCCTCCAACGTCACCACCTGTCACGCCCCGACACAAAACTAACTCACCCCGACTTGAAGCCGACGCATACCACACATAGCCGGCATACGTGAGCCATGCTTGTTTGAATGCACCTTGCAGAGAGAGGCATATACGACTCTCAGAGCTAAATAAAGGATTCATCACCTCTCACCTAGGCAAAGTATGCCAAATATTCTTTTTGTTATTACATATAGGTTTTCCATTTTCAGAAATAAATCAATGAGAAGAAAAGAACATAACTGGTCAACCCAGTAACATGACTCTCTCTCTCTGTCTCAGTTTCTCTCTCTCTCACACACACACACACACACACACACACACACACACACACACACACACCTGCAGGAGGGAAGTGGGATTGAGTTGAGGTGGAAATTGAATTAATTAAGACTAAATTAGCTGGTTTCCTGGGTGTGGCTACAGTTCAGTGCTCTCTGTCTCTCACTCATAAAGTCACATGAATACTCTCTCTCTCACACACACACTCACACTCACTCACACACACACACACACACACACACAGTATAGATTTGTTTTAAAAGTGCTAAGTTTCAGACTGGCCCTCTGTAGCTGGTGAATAGGAAGGTCTTTATTACACAGGTCAGAGAGAGGAGAAATGTCCGGGTTGGCACATAGAGTAGCTGCCAGTGTTTCCCTTATATTCACTCAGCAGTGGTGGGTCGTCACAGCAAGAACAGCTAGCACCGCTAGAGGAAAATGGTACTACTACTAATAGTAATAGTAGTAGTAGTACCATTTCCAACTACAGTACTACTACTAGTATTTGTAGTGAGAACAGTTGTTGAAATATTTTACTTAAGTATGTTTCCATTTTCCAGCACACTCCAGAAACAGCTACAATCATAACACATAGCAAGTATTACTACTACTACTACTACTGCCACAACTACTACTACTACTACTACTACTACTACTACTACCACAACTACTACAAATGCTACTGCTACTACTACTACTACCTCTACCACAACAACTACCAGTACTACTACTACTTCTACAACTACTACTACTACTACTACTACTGCTGCTGCTAGTAATACCACTACTACAACTAAGTTTATTTGTATAACCCTTAATCACAGTTACAGTCTCAAAGGGCTTCACATTATGAAAACAATAAATGAAAACGACAACACCCCCCCCCCCAACCTAAAAGGAAACATTTTTTAGAAACCTAGTGAAGGCCTCACAGAGAGGGATCCCCTTCCAGGACAGTCTGACATACAATGGGCGCCTAAAGTGGACAAACACGGATCAAATGTTGCTAACAAAGTATAATATAAAAAATACACAGAATAAACGCAATAAGAACGCTTAGAGAATGTCTGTAATCTGGCACGGGACGTCAGCTCCATCTACTACCTCCGGGAGGGAGGAGGAGGGGGGAAGAGTCAGGGACCACACAGGATGTCCATACTGCCCAGGAAAACAGGACAAACTAGAAACCTGCTAATGCTGACTAACTAGTCTGATTTTACTCTACCTGTATCTAGCTGCTACTACCATTGCTACTGTTGCTACTACTACAGCTCCTACTACTAGGGTTTGACCCATATGGGTTTTTGAAGGCCGATTCTCATATTTCTTTGGATTGAAGCTGCTGGTATTTTGTGTTGATATTCCAGTATCTTTAAATCATATCATTTTCATGCCAAAAAATATCCAAGTATTCAGTGTCCCTCCACCTCCCCCCCCCCCCCAGAATTGCATTCTCGTCAAGGTGGAAAAGCCTCCGAAACAGCATTTAGACCATCACAGGACACTGAAACTCTCCACTGAAAGCCATACTAATGAAATAAAAGGCCGCTGTCGACCCCATACATTGGTCTAACCTTCTTTCCCACTACAGGTATTTTGCTTAATTTTTTGTTTTATTTGTTAAGAAACCTACACAGTGTGGATATGTGCAATATAAAAGTACAAATACCAGATATTGCCTGAAGTTCCCTTTGGATTTCGACTTTCAGCTTTCAGAATTTTGAAGAATCACGGTCTGACATACAGTAAGTGAGCCAATGCTGAGGCTGAATCATCTTTGCCAATTCTGATTTTGTACACACACACACACACACACACACACACACACACACACACACACACACACACACACTCTCACGCACTGCATGTGAGGATCAAAGTTTTGGCTTGCTGTCGGAGATCATACTCTCCATCCAGATCCTCCCTTTTTTCCCTTGCATTCCTGTGTTCCTGATCTAGCCATCATCACTGAGAGAGAACAGAGGAGGAGGAGAGAAAGAAAAAAAGGCAAGGAGGTCTTCCTGGGACAGTGGAAGAAGAAAGGATTGACTTAGAAATCAGCAGATGAATGGGGAAGGTGAAGACGACCAGAAAGAGAAACAGAGGGGAAGAAGGGAGTGTAAGATAAGAGAAACTCTCCATTTTTCATTATTTCCTCCTTCTTTCTCTCTCTGGAATGCATCCTTATCTGGATCTGTTTGCAGGTCGTCGGTAATAAGTGTGTCTTACATAAGCATGTAGGGGCCCCTGCCATGGTAAACACATACACACACACACACACATACACAGGCCCTTGTACCGGGTGGTACTGAGGATGATTAGAACAGGGTAGCGCAGGGCATAAATCTGGAGGAGGAGGAGAGGAAAGATGGACAGGGAGACAGAGAAAAGAGAGAGGTATTGAGAAGCTGTGTGTGTATCAAATCTGGTTCCAGTTACTCTATCTCTCTTAGCTTTCAGTCATAAACCATTTCACTGTGTCATGGTGAACTAAACCTCTAAGCTATGGTAAAGCTATGGCCACTAATAGCATTTAGCACCAAAACTACAAAACCTACTGACATCCACTACATTTCTGACTGACAAAATATAATTATTGATATCATTATGTGGTCAGTGTGATGGATTATTTGAGATAGTGACTGGTGTAGTAGTGTAATAGTGTTAGTGTAACGCTTTGTATTACTGTTACCAGTTTTAGTGACAGTATTGGCGGCATTAGTAGTAGTAGCAGTATATTTGTATATTAGTACAATAATATAAAATAAAATAAAACAAAATAACTTCTTGTTATTTTTATTGTTATTCATTGTTTTATTTTCTTTTTATTTTCTATTTTTTATTTTTATTTTTAATTGTGCTGTGCCAATTTGTTAAAGCACTTTGAGCTACATTCTGTATGAAAGGTGCTATTAGGTGCTAGTAGCAATAGTAGCACTGATTTAGTAGTGAGTTAGTGGTGATTTAGTAGTAGTACTACCACTAGTAATAGTAGCAGTAGCGGTAGTAGTAGTAGCAGCAGTAGTAGTTGCAGTATTAGCAGAAGTAGTATTAGGATAGGTAATAGTAGTAGTAGTAGTAGTAGTAGTAGTAGTAATAGTAGGCTAGTAGTAGCAGTAGCGGTAGTAGTAGCAGCAGTAGTATTAGGAGTAATAGTAGTAATGTACACCGTCATGCCCCGCCCACTCTCCTCAGCTCCAGTCTCAGTAGTAGGAGGTCAGGTTGGTGGAGGAGGAGGATCAGAGTGACACTTCACATCTCATACCGGATCTACCGGGCTCCACCTGTATCGACCGCTGTGTTTTTTTTCTCCGTGGCGTCGCGAGCTAATAAGACCGCGCGCGCTGACATCGGCCAGCACGCGACAGAAACAGGGGAGCGAGACCGGGCTCTATCAAACGGTCAGGAAACAAACAAACAAACAAACCAACCGACGGATGAACGGGCCGTTTCTGTGTTCTGTGTTGTTTTGTTTTCTCCCGGGAAAGTAGAGAAAACAACAACAATAATTCCGGTGGATGGTTTTATCCGCAGTGCTTCAGCCAACCGGACAGCAGTATGTCAAGACAGCAGCACCGGACGCCGTTAAAACTCACCGACAGCGTGGTGGAGGTCAAGAGCAAAGTGAGTCATGGGGCTAATGAGGCTGATAATTATGATTTAACGGAAGTGTTACCGTAACGTAAGGTTACAGCGTCTGGTTTATGTTTGTGGGCTGACAACACTAACATTAGGCTACCTCCGGCCGTCGTTCAAATACGTGGTCTCTCTCCCTCTCTCTCTCTCTCTCTCTCTCTCTCTCTCTCTCTCTCTCTCTCTCTCTCTCTCTCTCTCTCTCTCTCTCTCTCTCTCTCTCTCTCTCTCTCTCTCTCTCTCTCTCTCTCTCTCTCTCTCTCTCTCTCTCTCGCACACGCACACAAACCGACGTCTGTTTCGCCGTTTAATTCTACATAGTTAATTCGGGAGACAAAAAAATCTGGTAAAGCTGACAGGCGGGGGTGCCACATCCCCTCCCGCATAGCTACCGGATCCCACCGGAGTCTGGCAGCTATGTCGTTATCCGCTGTTACGTTTTATTCCGTTTTTATCCCGTCGTCTTTACCCTTCCAGTATCAACCGATTCTGCTACGTTGTGTTTCTTTCTCTCTCTCGCTCTCTATATGTCTCCCTCTCCCTGTTTCTCTGTCTCTTGGTCTCTCTCAATTCAATTTCAATTAGTATCAGTAGTATAATTAGTATGGGTATTAGTATTAGTATTAATATTAGAATCATTACTAGTATTGTCATTAGTATCAGTATTATAATTAGTGTTTGGGTTAATGTTAGTATTAGTATCAGTATATGGGTATTAGTGTTAGTATTAGTATCATTACTAGTATTGTCATTAGTATCAGTATTATAATTAGTGTTTGGTTAATGTTAGTATTAGTATCAGTATATGGGTATTAGTGTTAGTATTAGTATCATTACTAGTATTGTCATTAGTATCAGTATTATAATTAGTGTTTGGTTAATGTTAGTATTAGTATCAGTATATGGGTATTAGTGTTAGTATTAGTATCATTACTAGTATTGTCATTAGTATCAGTATTATAATTAGCGTTAGGGTCAATGTTAGTATTAGTATCAGTATTAGAATAAGGATTAGTGTCAGCATTAATATCACTATTATAATTTGTATCATTATTAGTATTAGTATCATTATTAGTATTAGCATTAGTATCAATATTATAATTAGCATGAGTATTAGTGTTAGTATTAGTATCATTATTAGTATTAGCATTAGTATCAGTATTATTATAATTAGTGTTAGGGATAATGTTAGTATCAGTATTAATTTGAGTATTAGTGTTAGTATTAATGCTGGTGTTATTGTTAATGTTGATATGATATAGTATTAGTGTTAGTATCAGTATTTGTGCCTTTGTTATTGTTAGTATCAGTACTAGTATTATTGTGTTGTATTGTTAGTGTTAATGTTAGCATTAGTATAAGTATTAGAAGTAGTGTTAAGTAGTGTTAATGTTATTATTTGTGTTGGTATTAATGTTAGTGTGAGTATTTGTAATCAGTAATCATACTTGTAAGAATTTTGTAAGGTATTCCATTTTTTAAGGTAGTTGTAAGAGATTCTGCTTTTCTGAGATGTTTGTATGGTAATCTTCTTCATAAGATATTTATAATGTATTCTGCATTTTTAAGATATTTGTAACATGTTCTACTTTTTTCTGTAGTGAGAACAGAAAGAGAAAAGGTCACAGCTTCAAACCCGCAATACCACAAGTAATTTATAACACAGCATTTCCAAACACACATGACACAATGAAGCGTGTTTTGCAGCTTTAGAACACCCCACCGCTATACTGCAATTCCTAGTATCATTAAAGATGTATAATATATATATATATGATGTGATATATTTTCAATTCCCCTGAAAGTCCCGGTGTGTATCAAGTGCTTCCATTGCATGAGACCAATCAAAATATAGGTTTAATTAACAAAAAATGGATTGCTGCAATGTTGGAGAGGAAAATCTTATACTTTTGGAAGCACAACAACAGATCCTAAAACTAGAAGTGGTAAGGGCTGGAACAAAAGCAGAACTGGTTCCAATGCTGAAACTCTGCTGTCCTACCACATAATAGGGGTGGGCGATATAGCCTTAAAATAATATCATGATATTTCAGGGTAATTTGCGGTAACTATATTCATGACGATATGAAAAAAGAAATACTGAACAATGTTTTGCAGCAGCATTTATTAGTGCAAATAGTGACAACATAAGTTAAAATATAAACATAAAAGTAGGTATAATAGTGTTTTCCTTGGACTCTCTTTGAATTTAACAATAACTAAAAGTAACTTAACCTTGTACTCTTCGGGAGCCTGCAAAATAGTATCACCTAATAAAACTGACCTCAAATTTTAAGTACAAATGTAAACAGCAGCAATCCAAAGAAACCTTCAGTCAAAATGTAAACACTGCTTTACAAAAATGAAATAAAAATACTGTTAAAACTTAAAATAAAGTTGCCTCTAAATATTTTGTGTAAACGTAAAATGGTTTACCATCAAATGTGGTAGAATGTCAGTGCTGGAACTGTACAAGTAAACACTTAAAAAATGGACTTATTACAGGTTAGAAGTAGCCATCCAGCTGGCAGACACATCACTTAAACCACTCGCAATATTTCCGCCCGTGTGATGCTCGGGAAAGAACTCGTCTCAAGGCAGGAGTTGTCGTCCAGTCGCTGTCGATGTAGTGCACGGTCAGGGTGATATACGGCTCCGAAGTTCAGCTCGACTACATGTCCGTGGTTGAGGCAAAAAAACTTCACTGACGATAGCGTAGCTGCTAGCTTGTCATAGCATTCTTCATACATATTTCCTACCTGGGATGTTGTATCTTGGTTCGAGCTTCTTAACCAGTCGCTTAAAGCCCTCCTTTTCGACCGTTTGGATTGGCATCATATCCTTAGCCAAACAATATGTAACCACTTCAGTAATTTCATTCCACCGTTTGCTTTTCCTGTCATATGGAGTGCTACTTGCGAGTGCTCCAGCTATGCTCGACTGAGTTAGTGTCATTTGCCTGCTTTTGGGCCACACATCACCAGCTGCTAAACTTGCCTCACGCGACTTCTGACTGTCCTCGTACTAGCGTGTGTGTTTTTGCTTTAAGTGGTGAAAAAAGTTTGTTGTGTTTCCACCTTTAGCCGTAACCGTTTTAACCTAACCTAACCTAACCTAACCGAAGTAGCTCCCCTTTTAGCTAGTAGCTAGGATTCAGATACAAGCCATGCTTGTATCGTTCTGGTGCGCTAGGGTATGCAAATGTGTCAACACGACATCACGCCGCTATATCGTTAATATCATGATATGACACTTTTTTTTCCGTGTACAAATTTATACCGGTATTATCGTGAACGATATGATATGGCACAGCCCTACCACATAAGCTAAAATACCAATGCAGCTTCCCAAGAAACTTACAGGCATTATGGGCATTAGAGTCTTTGTTATTATTAAAACACGATAGAAGTTCAGTGGACAATTTGTTAACTTATCCCGTAGATTTTCACAAACTAAGGAAAAGCACACACAATTAATTTACTTGCCAAATTCTGTGTCATTCTGACTTTCAAAATATTCAAAATCAGCCCAAAAACAAAAAAATGTAAAGCAGACGTTTGTTTGGCATTTTTTCAGCATGAGGAGATGCATCTATGTGCCAAGTCTCAGGAGTGTAGGTCAAACAGGGTGGCAATGGCAAGGGATTACCTTTGAGACCCTGTTATAGCGCCCCCTGATGGTCATATGAGGTGCTTTCTTTTGTCTTTTGGCCTTTAGTTTCTATGTGACAAAATAGAAAGAGAAACGATAGTATAGATAGTACAGAAACACAAAAGACAAGAGACTTGCGCTCTGTTTCCTTATTATTATATCTGCAATCTACTGCTGTGTCTGAAATTTGAAAGCGGGCTTGTTCATTATTTTAAAGGTTGAATAGAGTTTCCAATTTTGTACAACCGTCACTTTGAGATTGTTTTTAAAATAAATTGAAACTGAATACTGAGAACCTGAATTTCAAAGTTCGATATTTCAAAATTGTCACAAATCAGTGCACACATTTCGATTAAGATGTCAAGTTTCAGCCCATATTGAAAACCATCTGAAGACTGGAGGAAAAGGCTTCCTTAATGTCTACCACCATAGGCTTGGAATGAGGAGGGAGGCTACTGTATTTGCCAGTGTAAAGACAAGAACCAGTTCCTCCACATAGTACCAGAAACATACACACACACACTGTTTCATTGTTTTTGTCTCTGACACCCTATCTCTCTCTGTCTGTCTCCTATCCTAACTATCTGTCAAAGCTCATGTCTCTCTCTGTCTCTGTCATTCCATGTCTACCCTTCTGTCAATTAAATCACCTTATTGTCATGACTGTTAGAAAATCTCACAAAAAAAAATAACCGACAAACATAATCACCAATATCTATAATAACTACTCATTATTTGGTTTGAAAATGTGAACTATATGACTATATGCTATAGTACACAATCACCAATATCAATACTACCATAAAACAGTTCCATAATTAACAACATGTAGTTAGAGAAATCATTAAAATCCAGAAAGGACATGTTGGTCATTAGTAACCTGTGTTTGAATGTCTGTGTGTCTGTGTGTGTGTTGGGTCATGCTGCTCACAAAAATATACAAAATGTTTTAATAGCTTTTGGCCCGGGGTTGTGTTGAAAAGTTGACCTCTTCTGCGGACAATGTGGAGAGTTTCCTGTCTGTCCGTCTGTCGTCAGTCTGTGTTGCCAGTCAGCTTGTGGCTCAGCTTGGAGAGTCGGTTGTTAGCATGTTAGCACAGATGCCGTCACTGCACAGCTGTCAGAATGCTCGCATTAGCAGTTTGTGATGTTTCTGCATCAGTGCGGCTTGGTGGCACATTTAGGTGTTGCTTAGGGATGCGCCAATCAATCAGTGACCAATTATAATCAGCTGATAGACGTTCTCAATTGTTATTTATGCTCATGTGCCATTTGACAGTAGAGAGACTTGGTCACTTCACTTTACTTTGATTATTGCATTCATTTGCTTTCATTTTCAACTGCTAATAAATACTGAGGGCTCACATACAATCATTTCTGACGTTGTGTTATAAATGTCATAGCTTATATGACTAGAAACAGTTTAATGGATTGGACAGGCGGCAGAGCCAATGCTGCCTCAGTGAAAATCTTTTTCCTCACCGCACACACTAATGTGTAATAACTATTTATGTGGATAAAAACTGATTTATTTCCACGTGGTGAGGTCAGCAATGTCATGCGGCCATAAGAACAATTTGTTAAACACAGTGCTAGATTCATATTATACTGTTTATGCTTGCTGTATACTTCTCCATTATGTGTTGTTAGTAGTAAGTCTGGGTCAATCACACTTTGGAATTGGAATAATCCCCCAAAAACCTGACCAGTGTATTGTAGTTTTTGTTCTAGTGCAGGCTGCAGCTCAATAAGTGTTCCATTATAATGGATGTGATGATGAAAAGAAATGAGAAATGGAATAGAAATGTATGAGAAATGATGCACATTGCATTCCGAGGTTGTGCAAAATAACAGCAAAATAAAAACTAAAAACAACATGCACGTTGTTGTTTAATGTGTTTAATAGCACCGTTCAGCCAAAAAACATTTTCAGGCCATGCAGAGGCTGGACAAAATAACTGAAACACTAAATGATGAAGTACTTTTACTTTGAAGTAAGTAAATCACAATTACACAGGCAATTCATATTAAGTTGAATGCTAATTAGCATTATGTGTTAGCGTTACAAGAGCTCAGAATCACCACTTTTATGTGAGTTTTCAAAGCAACACGAGGCAACTAACAGAATTACAAAGGGCCTCAACTGTCGGTGCCTGATTTGCCAGAGCATTGATCATAAAATCTGCACATTTATTTAATATGTCAAGAGGAATAGTCATTTTCCAGACATACATTACTCTTGACATAACATATGCCGAGCATGCGCAAACTGCAACATCAAAGGGGAACTGGTGGCAAGCTGAAGCTCACTGGCAGATATAGACGGATGATTTAACAGGATAACCGCTAAACACCACAAAACTACAGATTCAAAAACGGACGCAGAATTGAACACCTCTGTGTCACTGTGACACTTCACAAAGCTGGTATTTATTTCAGAAACCACTACAACATACAAACATGCATAACCCGGTGTGAGGAGCACAAAACCTGGATCCCTGAGCAAATTTGTCTTTCTCCCTTTTTCTTACATCTGGACGTGTTTAGGTTTGGAGAGAGCCAAAGGTCACCAGCTGTTAAACATGGTGGTGGATTTAGCATTACAGTGGTAGCCGTGGTATAATCTAGCACTTCATCTCAGGAGCATGAAGCAACAGTGTAGCAGCAGTGCAGCAAGCCTAGAATTGTAAGACCTAAGAAATCTTAAACAGTCCTGTCAGCTATGGGGCTTCTCTCTGAAATTTTAGCATTGCAATAATTCCAAAAACTGATGGAGCCTTAACCTAAAATGGTTTCAGCTCTAAGGGGTCTACAATTTTTTAAGGCTCTGTTAATTCAGCTTTAACTTCTTGGAACTGAGGCACAGGCTCATGTTAAATGCACAGATTTTAAGGCGACAGCGTTCCAAAGTTCTACTTCCCCGCATCCTTGATTTTCTCAGCCAGTCATTCTAGGAGGCAATGCTAACACCAGTCACTTGTCTCTCAGGGTTTGAGTGTCTGGTGATAGCAACATATTGCATGAGAGATCAGAACTGAGACTCCATAAATCCTCGCCGATGGCGTTCCAAGCTGACAGCATTCCCAGTTGACAACTTTTCCAAGTCCCAACAAAAAGTAGCATCAGCTGAGCCTGGCCTTTTTTATGTTCACGCCCAGGCTCTGATGGGGCTTATTTGGGCTATCAGGGCTAATCGCGGTCATATCAGCTGCTGTAAGTGATTGGTTGGAATGAAAACCTGAAACATTGGTCACAATGGCCCCTGCGGCCAATCTGCACAGTCACGGCTTTTCTCTGTCCTGGCCCCACAGTGGTGGAATGAACTCCCCACTGATGTCAGGACAGCAGGACAGCCTATCTTTCGTCGCAGGCTGAAAACCCACCTCTTCTAGAAACACTACCCTGACCCTTCCTCTTAGCACTTGCCTATTTGTCTTCACTTATTTGTCTGAGCTCTTGTTTATTAGCTCTTGTTTATTTGATTCACTTATTTGTCTTAGCTCTTGTTTATTTGATTTACTTTTTTTTACTCATTTGTTTAATTAAAAACTAGGTAGCTAACTTATTGCAGTTTTACCTTAGCACTAGTTATGCTCTTAGATGCTTGTTTAGGAAGGAAATGCACTTATGATTACTGGTGACTAGTAGTTCTCTTGCCTACCTATGTTGAATGCACTTATTGTAAGTCGCTTTGGATAAAAGCATCTGCTAAATGACTGTAATGTAATGTAACAATAGCACATGGATGAGAACCTCTGTTTTAGGGAATGGGATTTAGAGTGTTTTCACATGTAGTTGCGTGGCAACCATGTGCCACGGAGGGCCAAGAGTCTGCAGGTTTTCATTCCAACCAAACACTACATAAGGTGATTTCACTGATTAGTTCCTCCCCTCTGGTGGAAGGTGTGTTAATCACCTGGTGTAGTGTGAAAACCAACATACTCTCTTCCCTCCGTGGCATTGATATTTTAAGGGGGCGAGGTGATTCTGTGTTGATCGTGAATACCAAGGGATCTTTTGACAAAATAACCTTGCCAATGACAATCGTCTATTGACGAATACTGAATCATGGCACAAAAGTCCATAATAAGTTATGAAATGTGTTGGTACAAGTCTGTGATCACGTCTGCTTGTCACGTCCTCCTCCAGTTCGAGGCAGAGTACCGCCGCTTCGCCCTAAAGAGAAATGGTCCCAGCGGCTTCCAGGAGTTTTACCGCCTCCTCCAGACCATTCACCGCATCCCCGGCATCGACGTGTTGCTGGGATACGCCGACATCCACGGAGACCTGCTGCCAATCAACAACGACGACAACTTCCACAAGGCCGTCTCGTCAGCCAATCCCCTGCTTCGCATTATCATAACCAAGAGAGGTAAGAGAGGGAGGGGTGGATTGAGGGATGCAAATAGGTGAGAGAATGATGGAGGGGCAATGTAAGGATGGAGGTGGAGAGGTTGGATGGAAGAAGGATTGCGGGATGATGGGTTATATGAAAGTTATGGTCATTTCTTGTAAAAGATATGTCGGTTATAGCTGTTTTTTGCCATCTTTAAACTTTTATACTAGCTGCTACTACATTTTATTTGTTAGCCATGCACTTAACAGGGAAGCAGACCGGGAAGAAAACACTGCTAGACTGTTCTACCTGTTGACTGCTTTTCATGTGTTGTCTTTTGGTGTCTGCGCTAGCCAGGGGCTCCGCACCGCTACAGGGGAGGTCTTTGTTTGGAACATCAAACAGGTTTTATTCTCACTAGGGAGCACCACCTGATGATTATCCGCTTGGCTTTTTTCTTTCTCTTTTTTTATTTCACACAGCTCTCCTCCTGGTTATGTTATTTCTGTATTATTTCTGTGGCATCTCTGATTTATTAGACAGTAGAGAGAGACAAAGAAAGATGTAACAGGAGAGTTGAGAGTTGTGGCATATTACTGACACTGGTACTGTGGTTTGGGAAGTAATGTTAGTTGGTACTTTCATTTACTGCTGGGAAGCAAAAATGAACTTCCCCCAATTGTCTTTCCTGTCTCTCTCTACTGACTATCAAATAGTTTAAATGACGCATCTGTAGCAAATAGGCTCCCGATTGGCTGTTACCGTTACAGTGCTCTACACAAAGCGGTGACATCTACACTTCTCCTCCTAACTAGCCTAATGTTAGGCTTAACTTTATTCCCACTTCATGATGAATTACTAACTGCATCCATTGTAGATGTACATGGGCAAGTTGTAAATTAAACTCTTTATTGAATGACAAAACATCTTTCACAACCCTGCAGCTCTCCCAATGCGCACAAATCAACAAGAACCAAAGCTTAGCTTACTCTTGGAGAACAATTGACAAAGCTTTAATACTAAAAACAAATGTGTTTTGGCTTTTAATATTAAAGCTTTGTCAATTGTTCTCCGAGAGCAGCTGATTATTTCCATTTTGTTCGAGCCAGCCGAGCACCCTGTCTGTTTATCAGATTTTCAGTTGTTTCTTCATGTAGGACAGGACCTACACCCTCCTGAAGTGTGAGGGTGTTCTGAGTGATGGTGTTGTCGACTGACATTTCCTACTGCTTACTCAGTGACTTCACTGCAAATTAACCCTTAATTAGAGCAAAAACACTATTCACCATTATTCACACTTACTTGCAGCAGCCTGCAATTGCCTCTCTCTCTCTCTCTCTCTCTCTCTCTCTCTCTCTCTCTCTCTCTCTCTCTCTCTCTCTCTCTCTCTCTCTCTCTCTCTCTCTCTCTCCCCCCCCTCTCTCCTACCACAGTCTTCAATAATATATGAAGTGTTGCTCATAAGGCATTACGGCTTCATCACCACATTATGAGAATATTCAGAATGCATTGTATTATCATTACACTCATAAGTTGATATGGATTGATGGATGGATGGATATAATATTATAATTGTAAGAACATTTTGATCATAATAATTGTAAGAATGGCACATATGAGCTTGAAACACGATTATGATGCACTTAGGAGGCCTCGCAATGCGACAGTAATGTACCAATCCTTTCGCTGTGTTGACTTTGATGGTGCCGGCTGTCACTGTTTATTATTATTTGTGTATTTTTTTACATCAGTTGGCATTTAAGCGCAACTGACAGCTAGGATGGACTGTATATAGACTGATGGAGTCATAAATGTAGTAAGAAGAAGCAGAAGACGTTGTGTTTGGTAGTTGTGTATTGTATGATTCCGGTCTAGTGTGTGTGTGTGTGTGTGTGTGTGTGTGTTGATTGTTACAGATAAATGTGAGTTCTCTCTCTCTAGCTATGTTTCCGTCCAACCGCCAAGTGACGTTTCGGCAAACTTGCTAAAAGTGAAATGCGAATTAGGCGTGTTTGGTTAGCACTGATCGGTATTGTTCTTTGGTGTCTGCTAATGTTGCACATATTTCACACTGCTCGAAGAAGAAATGGCACTCGGTGATATGCTAAATGCGCCGACTAATGCTCACGCAACCACCATCTCATTTTGTCCACTGTAAATATGCCAAGGTATCGCAATTCATTTGATGATATATTGACATTTAAAATGACACCTTCTATCTTCCCTCTCTATCGCTCCTTCTCTCTGTCCATCCATCCATCCTTCCATCTCACTCCATACACACACTACGTATTCAAACTCTCTCTCTCTCTCTCTCTCTGATTCTTTTCCCCTTGCTCTCTCTCTCTCTCTATCCATCTATTTATCTTGCATAATTCATGTTGTCATGCTAATCTACTATTGAGCAGAACAGGCCGCTATTGTTCTGCATTACAGACGGCTGGTAGTCCAGTCGGATTAACTCAGTGGCCTGGGAGGGAGAGGGGAAAGAGCGAGGGAGAGCAAAATGAGAGGTTGAGTGAAAGAAAGGGAGATAGATAGGATGAGGAAAGAGAGGAAGTCAACAAATGGATGAAAGAGAGAGAGGAAGAATGCATATGTCATTTTGGGGAGGGGGGGTTACAGAGAGAGAGGGAGAGAGAGACACACACACACACACACACTTACTTCAGTTCCAAACATCCTGTATAGCGGATCATTAGCTACCTCAGCACAAAAACATTGAGAAACATCTCAGAATCCCATCAAATCCAACAGAATTAAATATTTAAGACACACACACACTGGATTCTGAATAATGGTTTGATATAATCTCCATTGTGCTCCAGGAACTAGCCTGCACCTCATTAGTTATGATTAGCCCGAGCCAGTTAACCAACAAACACGCATAAGTACTGTGTCATTCCTGCCCAGAGTGCAGTACTATTTATACACCTCATCAGAACATAGATGGAAATACTCCGATACAGTTGAAGGGAAAAACTGGCTGATATGGGTTTTTGAAGGCCGATACCAATAGCGAAATGCTTGTATTGAAGCATGCTTTGGGTGGCAAGGTCACCAGTCCATCACAGGGCTAACACACATAGACAGACAAACTACACTCATGCTCACACTGTTATAATGTTACTGTGTTTGAGGATTTTACAAGCTGTGTGTGTGTGTGTGGGGGGGGGGGGGGGGGGGGGGTGTTGAGGTTGTGAAACCTTCCTTACTGCCTCAAGGAATTCAGCTTAGCTCACTGCATGTGATCTTAGCCCTCTGTCTCTCTCTCTCTCAATCTGAACTGAATTAGCAACGACTTATCATCACTGATTCTCTGGGTTCCCTTTGTGTGTGTGTGTGTGTGTGTGTGTGTGTTTGTGTGATAGTAGCCCATCTGCTGTTGTAAGCCATTAGCCACTGAGTGGGATGAGCTCACTCTAAAAGACTGCATCAATCATATCAGCACCACTCCCTGCCACCAGTCAGTGTTTTGTGTTTTGTGCTGTGTGTGTGTGTGTGTGTGTGTGTGTGTGTGTGTGTGTGTGTTGGATATGTTCTACATACAAGAGTTGACATGGTTACAGAGAGGAGGTTGTTGTCTGATTTGTCAGTTCTGCATTCTGCATCAGTACCACAGTGGTAGCCATTGTAGCATTAGTACTACAGTGGTAGCCATGGTAACAGTCTTCCATCCTGCATTAGTACTACAGTGGTATCCATGGTAACAGTTCCCCATCCTGCATCAGTACTATAGTGGTAGGCACAGTGACAGTACTGCATCATTACTACAGTGGTAGCCATGGTTACAGTCTTGCATTAGTACTACAGTGGTATCCATTAGGGATGGAACGGTTCAAGTAAAAAATCTGAACCGTTCGGTTCACTAGTCACGGTTCGGGGCATGTTGTTACGAAGTCGCAGGTTGGACTCAAATGCAGAACCGACTCAGAGTATGGATAAACAATGATTTATTGAGAAGGGGAAACCCGGGGGGGTAGGCTGGAGCGGAGACAGGGGAAGGAGCTGGAGGCGGAAGCGGGGAGAAGCCGGAGGGACTGGTGGCGAGCGTGGCAGGCAGATGATGGACAGGTAGGCAGGCAGGGAGAAGAGCGGTATGGCTGGGTGACGGGTTGAGATCCTGGGGTGGAAGAGAGACACGGTTAGATACGAAGGAATACACAGAGCTAGAAATCACTCGTAGTGGAGGCCGGGAACGTGAGCTGACCACACTGGCTGAATCAACAATCTGGCGATGAGTAGGAGGAAAGCCGGGGTTTAAGTACTGGTGGTGATGATTAGATGGATGGCAGGTGTGCGGGGTAGAACAGGTGAGCGGGAGATGGTGATGAGCTGAGGAGGAGCCGGAGTCCGAAGCCACGCCCGCCAACACAAACACACAGACAGACAGAGACAGACAGGTAGACCGTGACACATGTATGTATTGTTCGGTTCATTTGAAATAGGCTATAAGGCCTACTGTGTGCTTTTTTCATGTAGAGTTAGGCTACTGTTTCTATTGTCACACTAGAAACGGGGAACAGCCTCACAGATTTCAGTCAAAAAGGCATGCGCAGAAAGAAACTTCAAATAAAGTTGTTGGGTTCGCTTTTCGGCAAATGTCGCTTCTTTCACATCAATTTGGGTGACTTATGTGATTCGTCTAGATCCAAAGAGTTTTATTTGGGGGGGGGGGGGGGGGGGTATGGGTGACGGACGGATCTCCTTAACGATTCCTACAGTGTATTTCTGTCAGCTCATATGAGTGAACTGCATTGAGCAAAAAATTCTACTCAACTGTCAGGACCTGCTCTTAAGCAACAGCAGAGCAGACAATCTGTTTCCTGTTTACACCGGCACGCGCATGCCCAGTGTAGGTCAATGGTTACGTGATATGCGTTTTCAGGCGCTTTAGCATGGGCGGAGATAATTTCTGAAGCGGTGCTAAAACACTTCTGTGGACGGAGATCCTTTTAGTTTCAAAACTCAGTTTTAAAACGAAAACGTATTAGTGTGGATGTAGCCTGACACAGCAGCAAACGCTTGTCTGTGAACACACCACTCTCTCCCTGCACTGTATGGCTCATTTTGAGTGAGTGGCAAGATCACCTGAGGTAAGGACATTCGCTTTTTTCACTTGGCTGACTATTTTATATGGTTTTGACTAATATCATTAGCTCTGTAGGTTATGTATGTTATGTCTTTTTAGCTAACGTTATTGTACTCCGTATCAGAGCAGCTTCTCTTATGCTAGATTTCCACTAATAAACTTGACGGATCCCATTCATGTATTAGTAAGAGTGCCATCTAGTGGTGGAAAGAGGCCAGGTTACCCTAACAAAAAACTGTCATAGTAGTTTGATGGTAATTTTAGTTTTACCATGGTACCATGGTAATTATTGTATAAATAATTTACCATGGTACAGGCCCCTATTTAAACATTGTTGATGTTGAGTAGTACAGGCCATAATTTAATTTCACTGATAGATAGAGAAACTTAGCACTGTGCTTCATCCATGAAACCTTAAAGGGGAATTCCGGTATTTTTAAACCTCTGGCTCTATATGTACATATTCATCATTTATACCCCAAAATAGGTCCAAAATTTTGGAATTACCCGCGAGATCGCCTTAGCCGGCAGTCGCGAAATGGGCTGCTATGGCTGCAGTGTAATCCGTTGGGTGGTTATATGATATTATGCTGTCGCATTATTTTTTTTTTCGACTTCAGGGTAGCTCTCTCTTTTTTCACCATACATGTGTTTGCATCCCTGCAAATAAATGAAAAGCATTTTGAAATTGGCAATGACCCCTTCCTGCTGTACCAAAAACATACCGAACCGAACCGAAAACCGTGACCCCAAAACACGGTATGAACCGAACCGCGAATTTTGTGAACCGTTCCACCCCTAGTATCCATGGTAACAGCCCGGCATCAGTACTACAGTGGTAGCCACGGTAACAGCCCAGCATCAGTACTACAGTGCTAGCCATGGCAACAGCCCTGCATCAGTACTAGCAGTAGACACTCATTACCAACCCCAATATGGGTTTTGAAGGCTGATACTGATGTTTTTGGATCAAAGCTACCAATAGACAATATTTTGTGCTGATATTCAATACCAAAAATTACAAAAATGTAAGTGTTCAGTGTTACCCCCATAACTTTAATCGTGTCAGTGTGGAAACGCCTCTGAAGCAGTATTTAGACCATCAAGGGACACTAAAACTCTCCATTAAAAGCCATAGTAATGACATTTCTTTTGGGTGGCTTAGCACCCACTATTGTATACCATTAATCTGTGATGTTCAGTGCATTCCAGAAGTTATTTTGTGATGTGAAGTGTTGTAATTTACTTTTTTGGTGCACCCACTTTCCCTCCACCTGCCTCGTCTACTTCTAATTCACTACTTCTAGTCAGTTATTTCCTACATTTCCCAGAATGCCTTTCGACAACCCTTGGAGAAGGGCGTGAAGTGTGGCTACATTGCATTCTGGTCTATTGAGGCTACTATCAGTGGAGAAATTGGTATCTCTTCCTCTTCCACTAGCTGTGGTCAGGGAGGAGCCTCCATCATATCAGAGGTGGACCACACCGACTGGCTGATATCTGAGTTTTAATGAAAGACCAATATTGGCCCCATATACCAACAAACTCATGTTGGTCTAACCTCACCAACCATAGTTTTCCATCCAAGCCACACAGATATTGTCTATATTACATTATTGCTTTGTCAGGTCGAACATGATATGACCTGTTTCCACTGATTCTGTGTAAAATGGTAAAAACGATGTAATGTATGTTGTTTGTAATGCTGTAATGCAGATATAAAGAGAAACTAGTACAGTTAGTTGTACTCCAGAAATTCCCAGATGACCTATACTCGGTACGTGTGTGTGTGTGTGTGCGAGTGTGAACTGATGAAGCTATAATGGTGGCGACAGACCTAAAGAGGTTGTCGTCACAGCAGAAAACAGAGTCAGACACAGAAAGGGAGAGGTTGAGAGAGAGAGGTAGAGAGAGAGGAAGAGAGAAGTAGGGTTTTATTTTCTTCCTGCCAGAGGGTTCAGAGAAATAAGCTCCCAGAAATAACTCTCCCTCACAGACACACACACACACACACACAAATAAACAGATACAATACTGCTGCAGCTGATGACATGTTCGGGCATGTGTGTGTGTGTGTGTGTGTGTGTGTGTGTGTGTGTGTGTGTGTGTGTGTAATATAATATAGAAATATATTTATATGATGTTCCAGCTCCCATTCTCCATCCATCTTTCACTGATGGATGGAGAATTGGGTATACAGGCATGCTTGAAGGTTTGTGAACCACTTATGTAATTATAGAAATTTTGAGTTTTCAAAATTAGCTGAAATAAAGGATCTATATTTACCAATTTCATATGCTTTGGAGGAAATTGTGCCTGTAGTAAATGAAAATGGGGAAGTAGTGCAAGTGCAATAATGTGAACCTCCACTTGCATTAGTTGAATCTAGTAGGAAAGTAGAATCAGCTGGTAACCAATCACAGGTCAGATCTTTGGGGAGGAGTTTGTGTGGCACTTCCATAAATCCAGGTGAGAAACCCGGTCAGTTTGGTGTTACCATGCAGGTGAAAGAAGAACACTATGCTGCTGTGATCTAAGGAGAGATCCCCTACAACATGGAATAATGACCACTTCCTGTAGAGTTCACAAACTTTCAAGCATGACTGTATGTGCCTCAGCCAACTGAGCCAGGTCTAAACAAATAAAACGAAACAACCTGGAAGTCCTGGCATGATCTCCCACAACAATGTCCATGCCTACAAGTGTCTTTGGTGCCCATATAGCGGACACCTTTGGGGAACTGTGCAGCCCGTCTAAAATGTGAAGAAACAAAGTCCTCACTCCCCAAAATACATCATGGCAGTTGAGGAGATTGTTACTCGCAGCAGCCTTCCTCTGACTAGTCAATCTCTAGTCAGATAAAAGTCAATCTCTCCTCTCTCCTCATCTCCCACATGGGTAGATGACTGTCTGACGAGAGCAAAGAGGTTTTAGATGCTGCCATAGCTCCTCCGATGAAGCTGCCAAACTGCAGTAGTCTGTATTAGCTGCTGTTGGAGAAGCAATATGGTAATTTGACCCTTCAATAACTTCCCCTTGGGCGGAGGAGAGGCAGAGAAAAGTTGTCTGTGTTTCTTGACATCTCTCTCTCTATCTCTGACAATCTTTCTCTGTCAGAAAAAGAGTAGGATGATGAGAATACGTTTTCCCTCTCGCTCAAAAATGAAATGCACTACTCATTACACGAGGAGGGAACTCAAATATGAAAAATTATTACAAATCAAGCGGTGATACAACCTTTTGAGTAAATCCTACTGGAAGAGGAACTTTTGTCTCCAATTTACTTTCTCTCCACACACAAGACAGTGTAGATGTAGCAGTATGTAGCTAGATAGACGTCCTTCACCGCAAAAGGTACTAAACCTACCAAGTGATCTTGCATTCCATTTTGTCAAGTAAAACTTACTGAAACCCAGACAATTTTCTGACAGGAATAAGAATCATAATTCCAAGCATATTTAACATTAAACATCTACTACTACTATTACTACTACTATTACTACTATTACTACTATTACTGTTACTACTATTATCACTATTATTACTATTACTACTACTACTACTATTACTACTACTATTACTACTACTACTACTACTACGATCACTATTACTACTATTACCACTACTACTATCACTATTACTACTATTACTACTACTACTACTACTGTTACTACTACTTCTACAACTACTACTATTACTACTATTACTACTACTACTACTACTACTGCCACCACTACTACCACTACTATTACTACTACTTCTACTGCTGTTACTACTACTACTGTTACTGCTGCTGCTACTACTACTATTGCTGCTACAACTACTAGTACTACAAGTAATACTGGTACTATTGCTACTACTCTACCTTTTCTGTTTCAGACTGGTGTGCGCACACACACACACACACACACACACACACACACACACACCACACACCACATGCAAAGCAACACCTTCATGCCTCCACTGGACAAGCCACGTCCTCCAGGCATGTGTACTTTAAAATGTCTAACATCAGGGCAATGAATGGTGCCTACAGGCTGGGTTCTGCAAGAGGATGCAACAGAATGTGTGGACTAACACGTTTAATTTGCAAACAATGTAGAAGATAGATATAAGATAATAATGATGACGATGAAACAGGGGAGTGGGACTGGCAGAGGGAGTGGACCAAAACTGAGACATATGATATGGCATGCAATTGCACAACGTTAGTAGGGCTGTGCTGTTAAACAGATTGTTGGATGATGAAATGAAACAGGAGTTTTTTTTCACCTTACACCTTGTTACACTTATTTAACAATAAATGCCCAAAAAAAGTACTTTATTGTATTTTTACATCAAAATCCCATTACTTTTATTTCTTTTTACTCTTATGTCCATTATGTCCCACCCCAACATCCTGTTTGAGCAGGAAATACATCAAATTAGGGAAGCAAGACGCTCTCAAAATGCCATTTCATTATGACTTGAAGTGCAAAATGGTTAGAATTTTTGCCAGCTAAGTGATATGCAACAGTGCATTGACGTTGCAAAATCATTAATGATCTATGTTGTGCTCTGTGAGAATCACATCTGCTGAAGTATGAAGGTATTTCCCTGCCAAAACTATTTTCAGTAGTGTATCAATCAGTGCAGAGCATAGTGATCAGTCTCCGTGCACCAATCAGATAGCGCTCTGTTCTAGCCCCCACCTCCCCTTTGCTTGCAAATCCTGGTCCACGTGCTTGCAAAAATTGACGTTTGCAAGTGTAAAAGCGTAACTGAAAAGAGAGTTTTGTGAATACAAATCAGATTTTCTTGCTCAAATCATGAGTTACACTTGTGAAAATAGTTCTTTGCAAATACAAATTTATTTTTCTTGCTCAAATTGAGCAGAGTCTGCCAGTGGGCCTCGTTGATCGATGAGGTAGCACCAAGACCTAGCCAAGGAGTCCCGGAGGATCCCTGGGGTCAGGACACTGCAAAAAGACATTCTAATACCACTACTACTGCTACTACTACCACTACCAGTACTGTGATTTCTATTATTACTGAATAGCAATGCATAGCAAAAGAAGAAATAAGACGATATAAAGGGAGCTAGGGCAAAGGAAAGGTGTCGGCCCTCTATGTTTCAATGTATGTTTGAAAATGTCATTAACAAACATCAGGGCACAAAAAGAGGTTGGACAGTCTTAATTTGTCAAAAATATTCCTAAACTACCTCTCAAATACCGATACTACTAATAGTAAGTGATCTAACTTTAATGAAAGAATAGTTCAGTTCAGTTTTACATAATGACATAATGAATTTTGCATTTTGCATGGGTTTTTCGTGGGGTTTTCATTTTGAGAAAATTGGCTTTGTCTGTGGGATGATGGGTAAGTTAGCAGCTCTTACACTAAAGGTAAGTTTTAGTTGGGAAAAACATAGGGTACTCCCCACCCCCCCACGTGGGCAGTGAGCTGATCCAGACTGTCTGGACGCTGACTGGACCACAGCTGATTTTTTATATCAGCTGTGGTCCAGTCAGCGTCCAGTCTTTTTATAAAAAAAAAGACAGTCGGCCCCACATAGCAGTCTAACCTTAGTCACATTTGGTTCTAACCGGTCTTGGTGCCAACCGTCAGAAAATAAGCAAAGTGGTTGGGTCATTGTTATGCTAGTGTGTGTGTGTGTGTGTGTTTGTGTGTGTGTGCTGCCTGAGCCAGCATGGTGTTCCATGGTTGAAACATTCCAGCTATAATCCCACAGTGGACAGTGGACAGCTGACCTTCCTCCACCTTCCTCCACCCTCCTCCACTCTCACTCTCTCTCTCTCTCTCTCTCTCTCTCTCTCTCTCTCTCTCTCTCTTCCAACTTCTATCTATCAGTCTCTCTATGATTTCACGCTTCGTTCAAGGTTTTTATTTGTGATCATTGAGACCATAATGTATGATTTTGTGTCAGGTTTTCTCAAAAAATTGTGAGTTTTTGCAGTAAAATTGCAGGAAATGGAAAGAAAGATAATAACATAATTACTCCCGGTGATAATAAGCATATTTCATATCACAGAAACCCCTGCACAATATTATATATTATAATGGCATGTCATTGCATAAATATTATATTTATTATTATATTTATTACTTATTATTTAGCCTGTAGACTGAATAAAACTCCATCTCATTATATTTATTATTAGTAGTAATAGTGGTATTTTTCTTCCAGCTGTAGCTGAATAAAATTTCATCTCATTGTGGTCTGAATCTTCCTCCCTCTATAAAGCGAAACTGTAGTGAGTCACAAAGTTGACATGTTTTTTGCAAAAACATCCAATGACTTGCCAGAATTACAAGCTCTCTGTGGTCATTACATGTGGAAAGATTCCAGTAACTTTGGGGATTGCTTGAATTTGCCTTAACCCTTTCGATCACAAAATCACAATCTCCCGGGGAGGCCGATCTATCTATTCTCTATCCCCTTCTATCATCATGGTGATTGAGTGGATACTTAAGTGCATACCTGTCTCTCAAGATCCAGACATAAACATGCACACACATGCACACATTCAGACAAGGTGTGATTGATTTACCCGGCTTGACACACCGATTGGGTGGGCGCAGGGTTCAGGTCTCAGGTAGATAACATCTGAAGCAACATTGTGAGAAACCAGACGAATCATAAACCCATAAAAGATAATATCAAACACACCTCACCATATTTTCAGCTATTTCAGGCTATGTGTGTGTGTAAGCGTGAAGGGGTTGGGGGAGTGTGTTGCTAAATAAATCCCACGGTGAGGTTTTGGAGTTGATTCTGTCTCATATTGTTCCCACCGAGTGGGATAGATATTCTAGTCTTTGAAGGCCAAACAAATCCCAGCTGCCCCGCACATATGCCCATCAGCTCCCAAAACACACTTTCTTCCTTCATATTCTCACTGTCACTTTTCGTGTACACGGGCTTCCTCGGTATGTCTGTCCATATTACCTACATCTGTAAAGTCAAATGAATATATATTTGTAAACACATCTGCACATATGTATGGCCCTCTATACACCTGTTAATGTGAATATGATCCTTTACACATGTTGTAATCTTTCACATAGTCTTTTCTCACACTCCTCTCATATGTTATATGCTGCATAGATATTGCTATTTTATCATTTTTGATAATTCTCCACCTCTTCGATAATGCACAAATCTCTCATTATCTTTGCCTCTGTAAGTCCAGCTGCTACCGATACTGCTGCTATTTTGTACATCCTGTCAATGCTGGAAAGCAGATTTTTATACACATTTTCATTCATATGTTTGTAGTTAAAGTAATATTCTACAACATTTCTATCACCGATTGATGCAACACAATAGTTGATCCAGTTCATGAAAGCTTTTCCATTTGCTGTTCGGGTCGGTCTTTCCTGGGAAAGACCGACAGGAAGTCATGCGCACAGGAAGTCATGCATTTTCAATGTGTTTTGGAATAAATAGAAGAAGAACCGGATAGTTAGCATGAGCAGCAATAGCCACCATGGCTGAACAGTCAAAGAAACCTACAGAAACTCACACTACATCAAGGAATCCAAGTATGTCCCAGTACTGAAAAGTGATCTCTGGGAAGTGCAGTACAAAAACACCCCAGCAATAAGTGCTTAGTACCAAGGCTGGAGACAAAATAAAAGAGGATCTCACAGATTACCACTTTAATAAGTCTTGGAACTGTCGGTTGAGTATGTTCATACAATCCCCATTTGCTGTATCCTATTATTATTTGCTGCAGCAATGGCCCAGTTTCCCCACAGGAATCATTCAAGTTTTTGATCTTTACCTTGATTCTTCCAGTACATCTCATCTTTTTCTCGCCTAACCTTCCAGTCAATCCAAGCCAGCATTGCCCAAGCAGTGTAAAAAAAATAAAATATGAATCATCATTCTGTCTTTCCTCTCTTAGTTATCCATTAATTTCAATTCAATTCAACTCAGTAGGTGCTCTATTGGCAAGGCGCAGAGTTTCAATATGCTGCCATGGTAGAGGGCTGACAAAATGAACTGCGTTAGTAATGGAGCCAGAAACTCTACGCGCCCTCCCACTCCAGCTTTCTGATTTTCCTCCATCCCGCCATCTCTCTGCTCATCTATAAATATTTGATTTCTTCCTCCTCCTCATCTTGGTGTGCAGAGATATTTTCATCCATTTACAGTCATGCTTAAAAGTTTGTGAACCCTACAGGGAACCCTTTGCAAAATTGTAGCCTTGTGAAACCCTTGTCTTAATGAGCTATCCCAACATACAAACAAATAAATTATATACTTTCATTGTTTATTTAAGAAAACTGGTGTATTTGAACAAAAACTCAGACATCCCCGTGTGCAAAATGCCTTCAATCAATAACTTGTGGCCCTGCCTTTATCAGTGATGACTTGGAGTAAAGTCTCCTAGAGCCACTGATCACTGTCTTCCTGGAGGGATTTTCTCCCACTCCTCCTAACAGAACTCCACCAACTCAGCGAGGTTTGAGGTCTCACATGAACAGCAGTTTCAGGTCCTGACACAACATCTCAGTTGGGTTTAGGTCAGGACTATAACTTGGCCAATCCAAAACACTAAACTTCTTCTTCCGGAGTCATTCTTTGGTAGATTTGCTTGAATGTTTAGGATCATCGTCTTGTTGAACAGCTACTTTCAGCCCAGCTTTATCTCTCAGACTGATGGTCTGGCATTCTGTTCATGAATTCTCTGGTTTCCCTCTGAATTTATGGTTCCCTTAATGATATTGAGTCGTCCAGATCCAGAGGAAGAAAAACAGCCTAAGACCATGACACTCCTACTACCATGCTTGACTGTAGGGAGAAGTTTATTTTAGTGGTGGACAGTTTTGGGTTGTCGCCAAATATTTCATATTTGATCAAATTAAAATTTGGACTCATCTGTCCAGAGAACAGACTTTCAGTAATAATCAGGTTTGTCCAGGCCGTCTCTGGCAAACTGAAGACAGGCAGCTTTGTTCTTTTTAGACAGTAGAGGTTCTTCCTGGCTCTCCTTTCTATTTCTATTCAGTGTTCTTCTTACTGATGGCTGCACAATGACATCAGATGCAGCAATGGAGGCTTGTAGATCTCTGGATGTTATTCTTGGGTTGTTTTCTACTAGTTTAAATATTTATCTGTAACTTTGTCTAGATAGTGATATTTCAGAAGAATCTCCACTTATGTTAAATTCTCCCATTTGTATATTATTTGTCTCACAGTGGACTGATGGATGTCATGCCACACTCTCTCTCTCTCTCTCTCTCTCTCTCTCAGCTTTCCTGTCTGTCTACTACGGACTATCAAATCTATCATGCTAAAAAATGAAAAAAAACAGCACAACTGTCTCTGTGAGAATATCCACAGTGGGTCTTACAGTTACCAGGCTAAATATAAGCTCATACTGAAAAATAGCTGTCACGTGCTTGTTAGATTTTTATATAGCTTGCCATTTGTGTAGAATGAGGTTGTAATCAGGTTCAGGACTGGGTTCAGACTGGATCTACGTGGTCTTAAGATGGGTTTGGGATTGTAGTTTTGCAGTTGAAGGTGCACAATATTACCTTGCCATCCCCTCTCTCTCTCCATTGTACACTGATGGCTCAGTCCACTGTAGACTTACACTGTATTCAACCATATGGCAGCGCCACAGGCCCCAGATGGTGGGCATAGCAGAGTGAGGTCACCGCACACACACACACACACACACACACACACACACGCCAAGCTTGGTGTGGTGACAGCTGTAACATCATATATAGTAAATACATTTGGAACTGATACACGGGACATAAATACACACACACATACAAAACACACAGGGATGTCAGTATTGGTTTGTATCCAAAGTGTATTCTGTGAATGAATATCCCTTAGTCTTTGAGTCAGTCAGTAAAAAAAAAAAAGCTAGTGGGTTAGTCATCCACCTGGTTAGTCAGTTAGTACACTAACCAACAACAGCGGTTGGTTAGCTGGCAAGTCAGCCTGCAGACCGGCTGGCCAGTAAAATAGCCAGTCAGTTGTTGTTCTGTAATAATACGCCGCCATGATGAATGGCTGCAGCATCAATAAACCCAAATTCCACAATGCAAGTACATGCCATTATAAAATATTGCACACCATAATGCGCTGCACAATCTAACACACAGACGGTCGTGTAAAACAGCCAGGCAATAAGCCAGTCAATCAACAATTCAACCAGTCAGTCAACCTGCCACCTAGTTGATTAGGTAGTCACGGGGTCAAAAAACCTGACTTCAATAAATCAATAATGGCCACTAACTTTTTAAAGACGATAACATTTGAATGCCTCAGCCATATACAGTCTCCGGCCTCTGCCTGCTCTGTCCCGGCTGACGGCTGTACACTCTCTTGACCGCGAGGCAATCATTTATTATTCTCAGTCTATAGCAGCGATAAATGGCCTCCATATCAATAAACCGAGTCTCATACTGCAAGAGCATGCCATTACAACATACAACCACCTCACGATGTTTAGTTTCACATTCATTGGCAGTGTTTCTCTCCCCTTATGAAATGCAAACCATCTTTATTGACATTATAAATATACATGATCAGGTTTTTCACTAACGCAGTGTAAATACACAATGGTATGGAATATATGGTATTACATGCAAACATACCAAACACAGTTCAGCTGCTATTGGCAGCCATCTACAGCAGTAGCGTCACTCGGGGCTTTGAGATTAGCCCCCAGTATTTTTTTGATCGGGGAATATATATAAATCAAGATTTACAAAGTTTAAAATTTTTCTCGCCAGTCACCAGTGTGAGAGTGCGGAGTAAGTTTGATTTAGTGGTCAGAGTGGGCCGGTTACCAGTTCAATCCAGCTTTGGGCGTGTCGAGGTACATACCAGGGCACAAATCAAGCTTGCCTGTCTACGCTTTGTATGCCTGTGTGTTTTATTTGGTAAGGGGGGAGCTCACTGCCGATCACTGTTATGTAATTTGAGTAGAACTAGAGGAATAGGTAATGCATGATTTTAATTAGTCAGTACTTAAATGTAACGCTTCTGACATTATTCTCATAAAAATGATACATTTTGTAGAGTTGGAGTGTAGAGTTCAAAAACATAAATGTTTAAATGTTTGTTAAATGTTGCAAATGTCATTGTAATCTATTTTTTTATTCTATAGTTGAACGCAATTTGAATATTGAATGCAAAAAGAGCGTAGTAGAGAGTTGCACATCCAACCTATAATTAGGCTAGGTGCTGGATGAAAGAGTGAAAGAATATCTCCACACTGGATTAGAGCTTCTTAAAGCTTCATTTGATGCTTTATTTAATGCAGTTCAACCGTAAGGCCTTTGTCAGGCAAACAAGAAGAACAAGAAGGACTTGCAATCTGTTTGACAGGGTCAATGGTAATCACATACCCATAGTGATGCACACACAATTTAAAGACAGTAAAAAGACCATAGACTAAATCCACATACTATAAAAGGTAATACTCAACATATACAACATATTCTATAACATATTTTATGTAAACAGAGCACTAGGCAAAAGAAGGAAGAAGTGACCATAGTTTCATTGACTATAATGTAATTGTTTTAGTTTAGTAAAATCATAAGCCATAAATAATAAAGTAAATAAAATAAAATTAAAATTAAAAATCTGATCAAATGTGAAGACTACAAATCAAAAGACATAACAACAAAAGCTTTTCCAGCTTCACAACACATGTAAAACTGCGGTCACATACAGTCAGCCCTTGTAGAATGGGGGGAAAAAACTCTGGTCTGAAATAATTTTGGTTTTGGATGAACTACTCTGGATGCTGCCGTAAACTGTCCCAGGATAAGAGCAGGAATAAAGGAACATAACATGATCAGATCGGGGGGGGGGGGGGCTTAGCAGTGTCTGTGCCTTCAGGCTTCCGTCTTCCTCTTTATACTGTTGTTCTGTCTGTCCAGTCAGGAAACACACACTCTAGAGGGAGGTGTGTATGTGTACACGGATGCTTTTTGCGAGTGTGTGTGTGTGTTTGCATTAGTGTCTTTTTCATCACCATTACCGCTGGTCTCAGTGGGTCGATACTGCTACTCAGAACAGACCTAACACACACACACACACACACACACACACACACACACAAACATAAGCCAGACAGAAAGAGTGTGTGAGACAGAAGGAGGAGGAATGCTGTAGGAGGAATGCAGCAGTTCAGGTATTTGTCTCCAGCAGAGATAAGCTGCCTTTAGCTTTAGTTTCTCAATATAAAACCAGTATGAGGCTTTGGAGGTCTATGCACTGTCAAAATAACAGTATCTGGGCTGTATGACAAATTACTATTTAACTTTGAGCAGAAGATCACATCACCCAATTTTAGCATCTTCACATCGGTTACCGGTTATCGGTTTTTATTCATCACTTTTAAAGCTGCACTAGGTAACGTCACACGTTGGCGGCCCCAAGTGGCAGCGAGAGGCAACTGCTTGAATTTTGAGTACTTCAGTACTAAGAAATCCCGTAAGATGACATCAATGAACTGCACGCAGCTCGCTCATGTTTACCAGCCCCCTCTATACCAAAAGAAACTTACTGCTGTTTAGGAGACAGATTGTATTTCATTCTTAAGTTTCAATTTGTTACTTCCTGTGGGTGCAGGAAGTGTCCGACAACAGAATTTCATTTGGGCAAATAGGGTGAATGCATAGGGTGAATAATTAGAGCGGGTGGGACGCCCACACAGCATCAGCAAAGAGTGATTGCATCATGAAATGTAGCAGAAAGTGTATAAAGAAGCAGTTGAAATTATTACTTTTCCCAACTTTAACAAGCCAGGTCTTTTAGGTTTTACAGTATTCCTGCATATAATATGATCACCGTCATCAACCTCGCTCTGCCACTCCTCCCTCATTTACTCCCCTCTCCTCCTCCCAATTATTCCCTGTCTTTTCCCTGCTGTCTCCCAGCCTCCCCCCGCATCTGCATCCTCAGCAGTTGGTACATTCCAGCTGTGTTTAATAAGTGTCTCACTGCGGGGGGGTAACAGACACAACAGGCAAACAGACAGACAGAAAAACGTGTTACATCATTATACATAGTGTTTATTATGTTCTAGGGTTAGACCATTATATCTATTTATTAATTGTTTATTAAAAACTTGATATCATCCAGTTCATGTCGTCCTGTTTTGCCATCTCTTCACTGGTTGCCTGTCTGTTTTAGAATTTACTTTAAGGTTTTACTGATTGTTTTTAATTGCTTTATCATGACAACTTGCATTAGGTAAAAAGCAGATAAAGGGTGAAAAGGGTCTGCTGAACTGACAGAGTCAGTTGATAGTACTGTAGGCTATGGGAGCTTTAATTCTGCAATATGACCACACTAAGCGGTGGATGACTGCTATGACCTTATAATCCATGTTTGTGTATGTGTGATTGTGTGTGTGATGATCCATTTACTGAGTGCAGATTTCAAAATAAAAGTCCCCCAAGGAATGCCTTTTCGAAACTGAAAAATAGGTATTGGAGATAGCCAAAAAATCTGTGTTGTGAGCCTGATTTTCACACATTTGGATCTCGAAAAATTATTTTTAAGGAATTTAAATGAATTAATTCTCAGATTGACAACTGAGAACTTTTCGAGCTTCTAGGGCCCTGGGCCTGGGAGTGCCCAGTACATAGAGGACCATGAAAACATTTCCATCAAAGAGAAAAACAAGAACAGCAGCAAACTGCAGCAATGAGGCTCTCACATGGCCGGCAGCCGTTTCCTACCTAACACAACTGTGCACAAGATCTCCTCCTGTTGGTCGGTTGCTGTTTTTACAACAACAGCACCAACTATTGTACATTGTCACACCTCAATCCATCACTGCCCCCCACCCTGTAATTGTAGTAGTTTATAATTTATGGGTTTCCTTTCATTGATCTGCTTTCTAACATGACCTCCAACATGTGTTTTTCCTTCTGTTCTAAATAGAGCAGCTTGTGTTTGAAGCAAGGCAAAATTAGAGGTTCTAGTAACTCTTTTTATGTGCTATATTAGATAGAATTAGTAGAGGGTGACAACAACAGCTAGTTGGACATTTCCATCTACAGTATATGTAAGTGGTGGACACTTACCATCTTAGTAAGTTAGAAAAAGAAATAGCCTGAATAATGCAGAATTCTCGGCAGCTGGCCAAATAATCGTTGGTATTGGGTCATTGGTACTATTGACCAACAACTAAATCTAAATAGATATATCTAAATATATTTTTTAGTTAGCTTGTTGTTGTTGCTGAAATCAATATGAAGTTTAGAAATTATTGAGTAATGTTGGGAATTAGGGATAAGCTAAAGCGTACAGGCAGTGTTGGGAGTGGGTGTCGAGGGCGGTGGTTCTGGGACATCCTAATGCCGGGATCAGGCTACACAATATTTTTGTCTGTTACGATGGTCACTGTGTCAGATTAGGCGATATAGAGTGATAAATTTGTGCCGTGTCTTGGCCGACAGACATGACAGACTACACGTTGGTCACCGACCAATAATCGCTTGCGGACGTGCGTGATGTCATCGGAAAGCAGGTGCTAGGCAACGAGAATGTAAACAAACAATGGCGTCCGAAGCGGTATGCATGATATTAGCTGTCTTGTGTTCCGAAAAGGCAAAAAAAAAGAAAAAATGACTGTGGACCCGCTCTTGGGTCGCATGAAGAGAACAGTATGGGTTGTCAATCCTTCAAAGAGGTGAAAAATAACGATGTTTTAGCCTGTAGTGAAACCTAAATGTGGCTAGCCAGCCACAGGAGCCAGAGCTCGACAAACCTTTCCTCTGTTTCATAGTTCCACCTAGCGGCACCAACAACTTCATTTCTCTTTCGCCTCGCCATGTTTGTTTATAGTGTTCCGTGCTCCTATTGGTAAACGTCACGGACGAGACGGAACACGTCGTGGACGGCAAAAGAAAATTCTAACATGCTAGTCTTTTGTCGGGACATTGTGAGGCGTCCCAGATGCGGCGTCGGTTGTCGTCCACTATGTCACACTACACAACATAAAACGATCGATTGTCGCACCCTGTCGTTTCCGACTCGACCCGACGCCCTACGTCTGCCGAATCGGGCTATAATCGGCCTGATATCGTGTAGTCTGAACCCGCCATAATTCATAAAACATCTGAGATGGGAGGTGCCCTCTTGATGACCTCAGTGACATACCCGCACTCACAACCCTCAACCCTGTAGCATTTAGATTAAGTGGCTAGTGAGTGATGCTGCTTGTCTGATGGTCCTGTAGATTTATGATGGCGTAGCCTGATGTCCTCTAAGTCACCATTTGTGGGTTAGTGCATCATTCTTTTTGATCTGAATTGGGCTTCTGTATGAATGTTCAACCTGGATTATGGCACAAAGGATTATAACGTAAAATCCTGTATATTGGTAAATGTTTAATTTAACCTATAGTAAGCTAAAATTCATGTTCAAACCCCTACTTGCTCTGACTACTCTTGTGTAAAGAAAGAAACATAATCCTAATTAGACTGTAGGTGATATGTTGAGTACTGTAAATTCCCTGAAGAAAGGAAAACATTGACAGGGGAGGAATAGAGCGCTTGGTGGATCATGTCTCTCTCCAATGTGTAATATTCAATAAAGCAAAAATGCCATCTCCTGAAGAAAGTGAGATTCAGGCTTTTCAACATTCACCTATAGAAAATTCTGCTGCTGAAGATAATAATCTAGTCCATAATAACAATGTTGGGATTATAGATTGAGAGTGTCAGTGTATTTAATCTATTTGAGAGTCCCGACCCTCCCCAGTTTACACAAAGAGAGAGATATCTAGAAATCCTGGGCAACCCTTATATTAACTCTTCATCCCCCAGGCAAGTTCTTATTCACAGTGGGAGGAGTTGCAGTGGGATGGAGGGTTAGGCATGGTGCATAGTTAACGCAAGGCACACATACACTAACACAACATGCTAAGCTCTCGCCTTACGTAGTACACTGACTCCCTGGAGCCTGTCTGAGGTTATAAACCACTTACCCAGCAAAGCCACTAGTCTGGAGCCAGTGACCCTCAGTGGGATATTTAAAAAGTAATGAAACACACAGATTCAGCCTGTCTCCGCCCAGCAGATGCCTTTGAAAACTGCCAATTTGAGAGCAAGGAATGAAGGGGGCAGTGGTCTGCGCAATTCTGACATGCATTTGACAAAATATTGGAGATTAGCCTACTACAGGGGTTTTCAAAGTGTAAGACAGTGAGCCTCCCTTCAGAGAACATCAAGTCACCGGGGCCTCCCCCATTTTAATAAAAGGCATAATAATAATAATAATAATAATAATTAAGACATTTCACAATGAACCAGATAACTTCAACAACACATAGTGTACACAGTGTTTCCCACAGAATTAGATTATATTTGTGGTGGTAGCTGACCGGTTGGGGGGCACCCACACACTTTCTTAAATTAATTATTAAATAATACTATAGATTCAAGATTCATGATTCATGATTCAAGAAGTTTATTTGTCACATACACACACGGGGTGTGCAGTGAAATGAAAAAAGTGGCAATGCTCAACAGGAATGTGCAAAGGGCAAAATAACAGGTTCACACTATTTACAATAAAAAAACAACAATATTTACAGTATTGCAGTAAGAGCTCTATATAAAAAAAAACACAATATTTACAGTAAGAGCACTTTGGAAATAAAAATATAGTAATAAGGGAAATCGTGTGTATGTAATATAATATAAATTATGTGTAGTCGTTACCTAAGTGTGTGAGTGTGTGTGTGCATAAGAGGGGCAGTGTGTGGGTCTTGGTGGGGGCCCTGGTGAGGTCGGAGTTCACAGACCTGATGGCCTGAGGAAAGAAACTCCGTCTCAGTCTCTCTGTTTTGGCAGCATGACTACGGAGGCGCTTGCCTGACCGCAGCAGCTGAAACAGTTCGTTGTTGGGGTGGTGAGGATCCTTCATGATCCTGCAGGCTCTGGTTCTGCACCTCCTGGTGAATAAGTCCTGCAGGGTGGGGAGTGTAGTTCCAATAGTGCGTTCAGCCGAACGCACTACTCTCTGCAGAGCCTTCCTGTCCTGAGCGGAGCTGTTGCCAAACCAGGCAGTGATGCTTCCTGTCAGGATGCTCTCTACAGCTCCAGAGTAGAAGGACTGAAGGATCCTCCGGGAGACTTTAAATTTCCTCAGTTGCCTGAGGTGGTAAAGGCACTGCCTTGCCTTTCTCACCAGAGTGTCAGTGTGTGTGGACCATGTGAGATCTTCGGTGATGTGGACTCCCAGGTATTTATACCTGCTCACCCTCTCCACAGTAGTCCCATTAATCCCCAATGGTGAGTATGTCCTCTGTTGTTGTGTCCTCCTAAAGTCCACAATCAGCTCCTTAGTTTTGGTGACATTCAAGAGGAGGCTGTTGTCCTGGCACCAGAGTGACAGATCAGCAACTTCCTCCAGGTAGGCCTTCTCGTCGTTGTCGGAGATCAGGCCCACCACCACTGTGTCATCGGCAAAGTTGATGATGGAGTTGGAGCCGAACCTGGCCACACAGTCATGTGTGTACAGGGAGTACAGTAGGGGGCTGAGGACGCAACCCTGGGGGGATCCTGTGTTCAGAGTGAGGGGGTTGGAGGTGTGTCTGCCCACCCTGACCACCTGGGGCCTGGCGGTCAGGAAGTCCAGGATCCAGGCACACGGGAGTGTTCAGTCCCAGCTCAATCAACTTGCCGGCCAGTCTGGTGGGGACTATGGTGTTGAAAGCTGAACTATAATCAATGAACAGCAGTCTCACATAGCCCCCCTTCCGGCTGTCAAGATGAGAGAGTGTGGTGTGCAGTACCTGGGAGACAGCATCATCCGTGGATCTGTTTGGACGATAAGCAAACTGCAGCGGGTCCATGGAGCAGGGGAGGAAGGCGCAGATGTAATCCTTTATCAGCCTCTCGAAGCATTTCATGACCACCGAGGTGAGGGCCACCGGTCGATAATCATTCAAGCATGCTGGAGAAGCATTCTTGGGCACAGGGACAATAGTGGATCTCTTGAAGCAGGCGGGGACCACAGACTCAGCCAGGGAGATGTTGAATATAGTGGTGAACACTGGAGCTAGCTGATTAGCACAGGCCTTCAGTACTCGCCCAGATATGCCATCTGGACCAGCAGCTTTCCTGCCCTCCTCACACTGTGCTCGGTCACAGAGAGCGTGTTACGATCGTGTACAGGACCCAAGTGCAAACCACAGAACACAGAGACGGAGTTAGGAACGAAACCAGGTTTACTGGGAGATAGTTCACACAGGAAGGTAATGCAGGGATGGCAAGGGGAAGCAGGGCTGGAGCAGGAGCGGGGAGCAGAGTAGGGAGGCAGGCAAACAGGTGACAAGCAGGGGTCCAGGAGACAGACAGGCGGATGGGCGACAAGCAGGGATCCAGGAGACAGACAGACAGGCAGGGTAGACGAACGGTGGAGGTGTCGGCAGACGGGCGTAGGGAAGGAGACTGGACCTGGGCAGAGGAATCAGGGTTAGTAAGCAGGAAGGGAACCTTGAGAGAAACTCTACAAAGCGGCCGAGAAGTGATACTGACTGAGAAGTACAAACAACGATCTGGCGATGAGTGGATGAAAAGCCGGGGTACTTAAGCTGGTGGTGATGAGATGATGGATAGCAGGTGTGCGGGGTAGAGCAGGTGATCGGGATGAGGTGATGATGCAGGGAGGAGCCGGAGACTGGAGCCACGCCCGCCAACACATACACGCACACACAGACAGAGACAGACAGGTAGAGACTGCTAGGAGGCAGAGGTGGAGGGCGTGACAGAGCGTGTGTTCATCCCCAGCGGTAGAACTCACTTCGGCTACGCTAACAGTGATGTTGTTAGCC
The DNA here is from genome assembly GCA_034670405.1 of Hoplostethus atlanticus. Lineage (NCBI taxonomy): Eukaryota > Metazoa > Chordata > Actinopteri > Trachichthyiformes > Trachichthyidae > Hoplostethus > Hoplostethus atlanticus. The sequence continues at coordinate 853,426 of JAXDDX010000128.1, read as the reverse complement.
GGCGAGCTAGCGCTGTTGTTGCTAGCCTCAAACCGTGCATAAAATGAGTTCAGGTCGTCCGCTAGGGATGCGTTGGCACTCACAATTGCGGGGGGTCTGCCCTGGTAGTCGGTTATAGTCCGTAGCCCCTGCCATAGGCGTCTGGTGTCGCGCTGCTCCATCTGCGACTCCACTCTGTCCTTATACCTCCCCTTGGCCTCCTTCACCGCCCTTCTCAGTCCATAGGACGCTGCCTTGTGCTCGTCCATGTTGCCGGATACAAGACTGGAGTTATAGGCAGCAGTGCGGGCGTTCAAAGCGTCGCGGATGGATCTATCAACCCACGGTTTTTGGTTAGGAAAGGACCTAACTTTTACCGTGGGGACGATGGTGTCCGCTAGCGTTGCTATGAAGCTCGTTACTACTTCCGTAAACTCGCTGACATCCCTGGAACTTGATTGGAACATGTCCCAGTCGACATCACACAGAGCGTCCTGTAGCTCAGCCTCAGATTGGTCAGACCACCGCTTTACGTCCCTCGTCACTACCGCTTCCCGTGCTATCCTTTGTTTATACTCCGGTAGCAGGAAAATGGCGGCATGGTCTAATTTGCCGAACGGAGGGAGAGAGACAGCCTTGTAGCCTCTCTTGAATGGTGTATAGCAGTGGTCCAACGTTCTTTCCCCTCTGGTAGCACACGTAATGTGCTGATGAAAGTTCGGCATGACTTTTTTTAGGTTCGCCCTATTAAAGTCCCCAGCCACCATCATAGTCGCGCATAGATGCTTGTTCTGATGCCGACATAACACATCATGTAGGTCCGATAGTGCTACGTCGGTGTCCGCTTGTGGTGGTATGTAGACGGCTGTGGTGATGACCGAGCTGAACTCCCGGGGAAGGTAGAATGGACGGCATGAGATCGTCAGATGTTCCAGGTTCGACGAGCAGGAACGAGAAAGAGTCTTAATGTCCTTGGGGTAGCATCACTTGTTGTTGGTCATGAAGCAAACCCCTCCACCCTTAGATTTGCCAGACTCTTCTGTTCTATCTGCACGGAAAACAGAGAAGGACTCGGTTGGGCATATGACTCGATCCGGCACCAGCGGGGTCAGCCATGTTTCCGTCAGACAAAAGATGTTACAATCCCTCATGTCCCGTTGGAATCTAATCCTCGCCCTAACATCATCCAACTTATTTTCCAGAGACTGGACGTTAGCAAGAAGGATGCTGGGCAGAGGTGGACGGTGGGCTTGAACTCTGTCTGTTCCGAATTCCGCTCCGTTTTCCTCGATGTTTTCTCCTTCGTCTCCCCGTAGATGCGTCTCCACTGTTGTTGTTGTGGCTTGCTCGTACGATCTATATATAAGGTAATCCACTGTAAATATTTAATTGCCAAGTACTTTGTGACAAATAACAATATATACAGCTCCATTGCTTCACGTTGTGTCAAACACATAACAAAATATATACAGGCACAGAAGAATAGAAATGAGGCTTTTCTGCCCTGCTTCTACATCTCTCTCTGTTTGGTGTCAATCTCACCTGTTGCTTCTGCCCTAGCTGGCTGCTGTCGGAGAGCCATGTCCGCTTTCTGATTGGGTCTTATCAGTCAGACGTATCCTTCCCTGGCGATGGATAGTGCTCCTGGTACCGCTGTAATATGTCGCTGTATTTGCTTTGCGACTACTCCCAATCTATACTCTCCGCCGCGTTTACCGCCTTATACTCGTTTGTTACTTTCAGTAACAGTTCCACTTCGTCGTCCGTCCAAAGACATCTCTGCTCTTACATTTCGCCATTGCTGTTCTTCATAACAGTATTTTCTGCAACTAAGCAGAGCAGAGAACCTGCTTCCTGTTTACACCAGCACGCGCATGCCCAGTGTAGGTGAATGGTAACGTGAAATGCATTTTTTGGACGGAGATAATTTCTGAAACGTTGCTATAACGTGTGGACCGAGTGTGGATGTAGCCTCAGAGAGGAGGCTATACGGATGCTACACTTTCTGATTTGTTGAGTGAGTATCTCGATGGCATCAGCTGGAAGGAACGCCAGGCTGCAGCACACGAAAATGAACTCGATTGACATTATTATGTATGAAACTGCCAATCAGATTTATTTACTTATTAATCAAAGGTGCCGGAACGCCGTTCCGGATCGTTCCGGCCCACTTTAACCCCTGTACACAACCCATTGGTGCGCAATGCTGCTTCCCGACACCATGCGTAAGGGCTGACCCATTAAGTAAAGTTTATAACACGCTCTGGGAAAAATACACATTGTTCACTCATTTTAACCCTACCATGGATAGCCTACATAGCCTTCTCTACCTTAATGGGAGCAGTGAGTCTGCGTTTTGGCTGCACACAGACGGTGCATGCGGGGCTGTATTGATGACAGGAACAAGCGCAGGTCGCCCTCCACCTGCAGCCTCGACCGGTACTTGCTTTTAATCAGATGTTTCGTTTCAAAATAATTTGACACGTCCGCTGTCAGGATTATTAAAATTGAAATATTATTAAATTTGATTGTATTCTTTTCCAGAAAGCATAAGCATCCAGAAAGCATTTATTTTAAACAAAATATTTCCCTGCTTTTTTTCCGAGCCTCCCCTGAAACTCTTTGGCGCCCCCCAGGGGAGGCGCGCCTCACACTTTGAAAGCCCCTGGCCTACTAGATCGCTAACATTACACAGTGGAGAGCGACGCCGAGTCTCAGGGCACTTTCCCGATGGAGGGTCTTTTGATGTGGAGCATTGAGGCGTCCATGTCCAGTCAGGGGTCGAGACCTCCATCTGGTGCAAATTTGGATGACACATTTTGCTACGCAAGAAGACTAAAAGGGGGTCCACTCCATTAACATCTCATTCAAAACCTTTGGCAGCCAATGAAGTTTCTAGAAGGTCTAGCCATATCACATAATTGACCATAACCCATTCACCTTGTGTCCAATCTTCTCTAAACTTGGTACTTTTGACATCATCAGTGGTATTAAACATTCTTGAGCTTCTCTCTTACTAAGCTTGGGGAGTACAAAAAATCTGAACTATAACTCCAATCCATTAGTTACTGTAAAAACACAGTAATTAGATTACAGATACGTTTGTCACATATTTGAAGGTAACAAGGTATTTAGAATGCGAGATAATGTGTAAATAGTGCCCAATGCTAAGCAAATACTGTTTAAAAATAAGTTCTTGTTAGCCTCTGTCAATGTAGGGCCCAGCCCTACCACATACATACATGCACAACAACTGGTTCATACCCCTTGTATCACCCCTTTATTCAGCTCATACCATCATACCATAACAATTTTACCTATTGTACCTTTAAATATAAGAAAATATGAAACCAACACAATAAAAAGGGAGCAAATTCAATTAAACACCAACATCAAAGCTTTTAAAAGTGATGGAATATGGGACAAAAGATGCAGTGATACTTCTAACTCATATACCAACTAAAGCAGGGCCACTGAAATATATCCATTGTTTGCTGTCTGATTTTCAGTTTAAATAATATTTGATCATCAAATGTCTTCTGAGTGATGTAATACTGGCAACAGTTTTGGTGAAGCTAGAGATGTATGCCAAAAAAAGGCAAAACAAAGAGGAGACAGGGAGAGGTAGAGGAATGAAAGGTGAAGTGTGGGATTAGAAAAATGATATGAGAAATGGAAAATATTTACAAAATAATATCCCTGTTGCACAGAGGTCGGTCAGAGTCATGGATGCATATATGAAATTTGATACATAGCATAATAGTTTTGGACTGAAGTATATTAATCTTCCTCTGAACAAGAATGAAGAAAAATCTTCTGATTCTGTTCAGTTTGATTAGGTTATATGGATAAACCTGTGAATTTCGTCCACAAGTATGTGAATAAGCATGTCTTTTTCTTCAGCACTTTATTCCCATCCCTCTCTACTCTACAAAAAAAGTATATATATATTTTTTAACATATTTTGTGTAGGTTTTGGCACATAACTGCCAGACCTAGCCTCATATCATTTAAGACTGCTTACCACTTAGCTTTTGAGCTAATTTCTCATTTTCACACTTATAAGATAATGCTAGTGTCTACTATTACTCAACATAGTGTATGTTAAAGCCATGGGGCCTACTATCACTCAATGTAGTGGATGCTAAAGTGTTAGCATGGGGCCTACTATCACTGAAGGTAGTGTATGCTAAAGCGTTAACATGGAGTCTACTATCACTCAACGTGTATGCTAAAGCGTTAGCATGGAGCACTGGAGCCAATGATCTACCAGAGACACATGGATCATTTTGGTGTCTATGTTCTCATTACTTGATGGCTAAGTTGACCAAGGCAACAATCTCCCAAAAAAAAGTATTCTTTTAAACGCAATTTAAAATGCACCGTAATCATGAAACTTTCAAGGTATCAAAATACAAATAATCAACTGCTCTTTCTCTGTGTCTTTTCAGAGGATGACCCTGTAGTCTTTGCCACCAACTCCCTCCAGAGGCGTAAGAAGGGCTTAGGCTTGACCGGTCTACGTCCGGCCAGCTCAGGCTCCACTCACCAGAAGAACAAGCCAGGCCTTCTGATTGGTTTACCACAGGACTTCCGTCAGATCTCGTCCATCATTGACGTGGACATCTTACCGGAGACGCACCGACGCGTTCGACTCCATAAGCATGGCACCCACAAACCCCTGGGCTTCTATATCCGTGATGGGGTGAGCGTCCGGGTGACACCGCAGGGCGTAGAGAAGGTAAGACATGGCAGAGAAGGTCATAGTTACAGTTGCATCAATATTATCTGTAGCTTGGGGATTGACGTCCATCCAGCTCCTATACATACTCAGATCGGCAAATGAGGCTTTCTAATTATCCATATTTTAATGACAATATAAAGCATTTCCAGTTGGTGGAGAAATATCTGCAGAGTGGCAATTCAAAGGTTTGAATGGCTGCTGAGTAGAGGAGAAGCCAAGCTAACAAAACATGCACAGACAGACAGAATATCTTCAAAATAAAAGTGTACAATTTGTCACTGGAAAAAAAAAAAAAGAAAAAGAATAATTATGGAATGTTGACATTTTGGACAACAATTCAGATTTTGCCTTAAATGTAAATTTTCAATTTACTCAATAAACGCTGCAGAGCATGTTGGTCAATAAGGGTTTTATTTTGAAAGTTTTCACCAGACAGTGGAAGTGGGATACTATTATTATTATTATGTTTTTTATTTGATTGAGAATTGGGCTGTATAAGATAAAATATAAATACTGTTAAATCAGTTAAAAAATTTTCTTCCTCCTCCTTCTCACATGTTCCTATTTCTTCAGCCTTCTCTCTTAACCTCCTCATTCATCTTTCTGTTTTTTTTCTTCCTCCACATAGTGGATTCCTGAAGGCTGATAATGAAAATCAAATGTACATTTTGTACATGTTGTCATAACTTTTGTGATGTGAAATCTAGTTTCCTAGGCTCTTTTAGAGAACATTTAACTAGCTCCTCTCCTCCTCTTCCTTGTCATCTTCCTCCTCAAGGTCCCGGGCGTGTTTATATCCCGGCTGGTGCGTGGCGGGCTAGCAGAGAGCACGGGGCTGCTGGGAGTTAATGATGAAATCCTTGAGGTCAATGGCATCGACGTGGCAGGAAAATCCCTGGATCAGGTGAATACTGATAACCTTTTTGGCTTACCTAAAAATTTTAAATAATTAGTGTACATTGTGCAATATGTCACCCTGGCTGTTTTCAGTGCTATTTGCTATATAGAATCAGAATCATTAGTGATTTTCTGAGCCCATTTTGTTGTTTGGTGGTGTATTTTTCTTTATTCCCATGAATGATTGGCCAAATGTAGATGACACAACATCACGTTGGAATATTTTCAGCCCAGCTACAATGGAGTTTGATAGCAGAGCATTTTTCAGCTAGCTAAAACATCAACGGTCAACAGGTTTCGGTGGCAGCCCCTCAGAATCAAAGGGCTTCTTTCTAGACTCACCCTTTTGCACCGACGCTCAACAATCATACGTGGAGAAATCCATCATAGAAGAGGCTGCACAGTGAAGTTAACTTGATATTGGATATTCTGAGGATATCCATGTGTCCACCTTCAATAACTTGTAAAGCAAACAAGTAAAAGCACCATAAAGCTGCAGTAAAATGTGAAATTTGGGTGACTTTGGCGACCCCATGAGTCTTTTAAACCCTCTCCCTGTGGCATTGGTATTACCATAGGAGGTCGATAATTAGATTTTGCCCATGCACATCGTTCATTTTAGTATTTTAAATATTTTAAATATTTTAGGAGACAACAAACGTTTAATCCTTAAAGTAATTTTTCTCTCCTAACAGAGCTAATGTCTCTTTCCAACGGTCTGTCTTGACATTTCAGGTGACAGACATGATGGTGGCCAACAGCCACAACCTCATCGTCACAGTGAAACCGGCCAACCAGAGGAATAACGTGGTGCATCGTGGGAGTAAGGCATTAGCCACTTCCATGGGCTCGGTTGGATCCACAGGCTCTGCACTATCACATGATTCACCAAGCCCCGCCTCTCAGAGCAACCCCATCACGGCAAGGTAAGAAATGGACAGGAGGAAGAGAAGAGAAAGTAAAACAATAGCAGTTACGACAGTGTTCAGATCAAATTTGGCTGGAGGGATTGAGGATGTTTTGAGAGGAGTGATGCATTAGCTCGAGATAATCTCAAATTGACTGTGAAAATGAATGTAATTTTAAAAATGTAATTTTTGTAAATGTAAATAATTTAACATAATTTAACATTGTCCAGATAACTTTGATCAAATATGTGCTAGTCAATAGCCAATATTTTGTGCCGATATTCAGCACCTTCAAATTTAAAAACTTTTATGCCAAAAATAGTGTTCAGTGTTTGATCCAGAATTGTATTCTTGTCAGGGTGGAAAAGCCTCTGAAACAACATTTAGACCATGAGCCACTAAAACTATAATAATAATAATAATAATAATAATAGAACATATTGAGGGTTAGGACTCAGAAAGGTCTAACTGGCATTTTGAGCGAAAATTAGTTCTTTATGTTATGGTAAATATGGGAAAATTGTAAATGTGCACATTTACTTGCAAATGCACTTGTGCACATTTACCACCCTGCTTGTAAATGTGCATATTTACCGGTAACTGTATACATGTACCATTTTCTCACATTTACCGTAACATATATATCAAGTAAAAGCGCTTGAGGAGATCTATTTAGTAGTGTATTTCTGTATTTGTGTATTCATGTGCTGACATTATCATTGTCAACAGATGTGTACAACAGTTGATCAAAGTTAGGTCTGCTTGTTGTTTTGGCTCTCCTGTCAAGTTTTCCAAAACCTACTTAGGCTTCTCAGCTGAGATCCAGAAGAACGTTTTCTGGTCGGGGCATCACTGGCTGTAGGCTCCAGTATAATATCCGCCCGTCCAAGAGGGGCGACAAGGTTTGATGAGCTGGCGGCACAGACTGGAATAAAATCATTCAGACTGTTAGGGGGCTTCAGCAGGGAGGTCCTGGAAGCCTGGTCCTGGTCCTGTTTTGAGGTGGCATGGGAATGGGGAGTTCCTGAGTACAGGTGCCAGGAGAGAAGGGGGACTGGCGGGAAGGGTGGGGCTTGTTGTCTTTTGCCCTGAGCCTGGGACAGTTTGTGCAGGCAGGTAGTAAAGCCGTCTATGTGAAGGTCAGAAACATCAGGGCCTTGCAGGCTAGCAGGGAGCAAGGGGTACTGGGTGACCAGACTACTGCAGGGTGCTGTATAAGCTGCCATTCCCTAGAAGGTCAGGTGACTTGCAGTGGTGGGTAATTCACGGGGCCCTGGCAACCAACAGCTTTTTAGCACAGGTGGATGAAGGGGTGTGGAATGATTGTCCTTTTTGCATGGCACCAGAAACATCATCGAATTGCAAATGTGTTGTTTTTGTTAAGTGTGCTATTTGGTAAGTTGGGGGAGAAGATCCGTATTGCAATGTTCGTTTTGGGGCCTGTGTATTCTGTCCGTAAAATAATTATAAGTATGTTGCTAAATTTCCTCTTTGGTTAGGCCAAGTTGGCCACCTGGTTAAGCCATAGGAATAAGGTGAGTGGTCCTACAGAGCCTGTGGCCATGTTCAGGAGGATGGTCTCTGTGCATCTTAGGGTGGAGGAGTATTATTATTTTTTGACAAATGATGACACTCAGTGACTTCCTGTGGCATTCTGTTGTCTTCATATTTTGCCTTGTTGCTTGTTGTTACCACAGCAACAGCGTTGCCGAGGGTGACAGCGAGGACGAAGACGACGATGGCGACCTCATCATTGAGACTGACAGCCTGCCGCCCTACGTCCCCCACGGGCTAACCAATGGCAATAACAGTAACCACAACAGAGACTCACCTGGCAACAGGCCGCACAGCTCTACACCAGTTAGGCCCTTCCCACAGAGCGTCTCAATGCCCAATAGCGTCGGAGCATCCCTGAGCGACAGCTCCATGGCCACGGCCAATCACAACGGAAGCCCCACCTACACGGCCAGTAGCAGCAGCCAGGAGAGCATGAGAGAGGATGGCAACGTCATCACGCTGTAACCATGACAACAATGACAGCAATACTAATTGTGACAACTACAAAACACTACAGCCATGGCAACCACAGAGCACTCTAACTATGACTACAGAGGACTGTAACCTCAGCAACCAGATAACAGTATACACCTGACTCCATAGCACCTTTTTCTTTTTAAGGTTCTTCCTGTTCATTCACTGCTAGAGTTTATTTTATTTTTTTGAAGGGGGGCGGTATTTTGGCCTTTATTAGACAATAGAGAGAGACAGGAAAGATCGGGAGAAAGAGGAGGCATGAGCATGAACATCACGGTAGGCGTCTTAGACCACCAGGATGCCTAAGATTTCTCCTTTTTTAATGATAATTTTAACTACACGATTTTAACTACACGATCCCAGGCCAGCAGGGGTTCATCATGTGGACTTCACCATCTATGGGCCTAGTAACATCTCTTATTACACCTGCAAATTATGGCATGGGTATTGAATTATGTTGTAACATGAGGATATTATATCGTTTCTGAGCCTGAGATAGCAGGCGTGGAAACACAACAACTGCGAAACACACTCTATTACATCACCATTATGATTTTAATTTAATAAGAGCAACAATCATCACAAAATCTAAAGAAAAGAAGGCTTGGAAGCACATGGATATAATAATACCTGAAAAACAGCTTCATAACACACATTATCAGGACTAAATCCAGGCAAAAATGGCATTTAGCCAGCAGGGTTGTTTTTTTTCCACTACATAAATTGACACCCTGCTCTACTGCTATGACACAAATTACATAAGCATCACATGGTAGCCTTATGAAAGCGAACATAAGGATACTATGCATGCTGTTATGAAGGTCTTGCTCGGGCGTTATCAACACATCACAAGCTGAAGTTTATTTAAAGCATTAAGGTTTTTACACTACAGGGATTATGGTAGAAATATCTCTTAGGAAGATGGAAATGTAGCGTCTCAACTGCATTAAAACCCACTAGTAGACACTAAAGGGGTAGACAGCACAGCGACCATTTGTCAGGTTTTGACCCATAATTTAATAATAATTTAAACTAAGGACTAGAGCAATCAGTTCACTCTAAGAAATTACACTTTCTTCTGTGTCAACTCATGCTCCCACCTACGTGCACAGACACCATTGAGGGATTTCGGAGTAAAAATTAGGAAATTCTTGTCTGGGTCATATAAACTTGTGTGTGGATGTGTGTGTTTCCCCTGTTAAAGCACTGGGGGTATTGCCTTACAGTCAAAACTATCAGCTGGATCAGCTAGACGCTACCCTCTCTCTCACCCCCTCTCTCTCTCGCTCTCTGAATTACAGAAATTCTTACATTCATATTCTCAGAATTGAAAATAATGTAGAATAATATACAACAGGTAATCCTAAATCCTCTGAAGCGTATTAATTTTCTCTCTTCGCTCCTTTCCCTGATCACCTGAAACAAGAAAGTGAAAAGTGTGTGTGTGTGTGTGTGTGTGTGTGTGTGTGTGTGTGTGTGATTGACTTGACCTGAAGACATAACAGTCCTGGCAGGGCCCTGGGAATCCTCCTGAAGCATCATTATTCAATCAGCCTGCTAACCTCCAGCTGTCAGTTGTGCTTTGTGCCTAAAGATAATATCCAAACTTTATTTTTCCCACTAAATAGCGCCCCCTAGAAATATATATATTGGTGTGCCGGCATATTAGGTTGATATTGGCTTTTTATTAAAACTCCAATACCGACCTGTTGTGTCATTACCACCAATATGATGGAGGTTCTTCCCTGACTAAAGCTAGCCAATATCTTATTATTATTTCTATATCAGATGTCTGACCAGAGAAATAGTTTCACTGTGGAGTGGGAGGATTTTACTCAACAGCCTGTAAAACCTGCAATGAAACCTACCTCACCCTGCAGTAAGGAGCTGAAACCCACCAAAAACTATTTCAGTAGTCCGGCTTTCCCAGACGATCCCAGATGATCTAAATGCTGTTTTAGAGGCTTTTCCACCCTGACAAGAATAATATTCTGGGGGAAACACAGAATACTTTTTTGGGGCAGGTTTGGTATGGATTTTGGCCTTCAAAAACCTGTATTGTTCTAACCCGAGTCTGAATAGTTCCTTGTGCCTTGGGGACAGCGGGGGAAAGCCCTATTTTTGTTTCCCTGACCTCTAGCATCAGGGAAACAAGCAAACTACCTTTTGAAACAAACCATCTTGATATCCTGCCAGGACTTTGACTGGTTGGACAGTTTGACATCAGCTATTAAATATGTGGAGAAACAGCATTGCACTGGCTGCAGTGCCAGTCGGGGCATCTTGGTTGGGATGGATCTTAGTCTGAGTGGCAGCGTTGGAGATGAGCTGGTCAGATAGCAGCAATCTAATAAACCTCCCAAAAGCGATATTTCGTTTTGATAGAATTTTATTTTGAAAGCACATTTGTAACTTTTTTAACCCATAAACCTAAAAAAACAACTTCTATCACTTCAAGCTACATTTGAAACGTCCCATTTCAGTGTTTCATACAGTTAACCCTTGGAGTTAGCATGCTACCAATCAAGTTTAAACTGTTAAAATATGCCACCAATCCCATGTTTTGGTTTTGGTGGGCGGGACTATCCTTTTATCCTTTTAAACAGCTTGTCTGCATCTGTGTTATTGACCCCCCAAAGCTGTGTAATTAAGTTAGCTAGTCCGTGAGACATCTACTTTGTGTTTTAAATGACTTATCGTCAGCTGCAGTGGCAGGAGGATGGCCAGACTGGCCCCCAATTAGAAGGTTACAGGTTTGATTCCCATGACAGCCACAATCCATCATCCCTCAGTGTCACTGAGGAAGCCCTACCTGCACTCTGTCCACTCTATGAATAAGTGTGGGACATGAAGAAACAAGTTGGCAGTCAGGTGATAGAAATAGATCAAATCCATAGTAGGCAAAGAGTGCAGACTACAGAAGCCTTTGCTTATTGCCCTAATGTGTTATGTTTGACACATAGGAATTTAGGATCGGCAACACCAGCTCACGAGAGATTGTTTGATGTAACATGGCATAGTTGTGTAGCCTACACAAAACTAGAGCTTGCTTTACAGTACCAGGCTAATAGGAATACATCATATTCAATGCATCATTCATTTTTGTTTTATTTATATCTTTATTTTATTTATAATTTTCATATTAATTCAATTTATTTGGATTTTTATAATTTTTAGTACCCAGACAAAGTACACTTTTCTCACCAAGCCTGTACTTTCTTGTCAATATATCTAATTATGAAAGCCCAGTATTTCCCTTTGACTAGACAGTAGATGCTTCTGGGATGTAAAATCAGGGACTACTCCATTGACAATGAAAGGGTCAACTTGGTGTGACAACTTGAATGACTTGGTGTGAAGTTGTCACACCAAAATTAAGTTTAAATTCTAGCATTGCTAACAGCTATGAAACATTTAAATCCCATCTGGATGCAAGGACTTAAAAAATATGGGTCAACAAACTCAGTGCCGAATGTATTGTCTATGGAGCAGCGCCAGATTTTACATCCCAGTGACATCACAAAGGGTGATTTTGACAGTTTCACAATGTTAACAAATATCAACTGATCTGTCCTTGGGCACAAGAATAATGTAAATTCTTTAAATGGGTGGCATTCCCCTGGCATCAAACAACCCAGAGCTGCACATAGACAAGAGTTGGGACAAGTTTGTTCCACAGTCCTGTTCCGTGGATGGTGTTGAGTCACTGGTGCCTATACTGGTCTATGTATTGTACTGGTCTATGCCCGCAGTACAGCCTGGCTAAACCCTCTCCTGCTGTGTCCAAATTCTGTTCAAATTAAGACATAAACAGAGGCAGTTAAGCTAAACCTCAATGGGCGGAGCCAAAGTACCACAGTTTTCTCAAGTGCAAGTTAGCTAACTGGCAACCTTGAATAGCAAAGAAGGAACTTTGGTCAAAATATACCTAGATGGGCTAGTATGGCTAGTTTGAATTTGGAAGGTCAGCAGGCTAGCTAGCTAGCTACCCTAGATAACTTTTCAGTTAGTAGCAAGAGCGCTAACCTACATAATAGCTCCTCTTTGAACCTTTGCCTTTTTCACTGGGTTTCAGTCTAATGAAAAAAAAAAGATGGTTCTTTGGCTCCACCCATGGAAGTTTAACTCAACCAATGAGATTATTTCTGCCTCCAGAGCAGCTTTCATCCCGAGAAAGCAGTGTAACATCCTGGCTTTTTTTTTTTGGATTGTTGGAAATAAAACCTGCCAACTAAACCAACTGACAAAACATTAAGTAAATCAATTTTAAGGAAAACAAGATGAGCATTTGATATATTATCTTCCGAGTGATGTGTCTACTTTGAGGCTGTTCGTCAGGAAAGCATCTCCTCTAGTTGCACCTCATGTAGTTGAGACCAGAGCTGAGTATATTTTTGTCCAAGTTTGATGTCAGCAACAGCTTAACACTAACACACACACGCACGCACACAATTTTCTGATTTCATGTATGTAAATGTAATAATATATAAATGTAAAATGTAAATTTGAGATTATAAAACAAGGGACTTTTTTGATTACCTGGGAGAAATTTTCTATGTAAGAGAACATTTTATAATATGTGTAAAATATGGAGAGTATTTTTCCTATTCTTGTACTTTTAAATTGTATATGAGAGGAGACAGGGAGGAGTTTGTAACAGGGGAATATAGAACGGAGTTAAACAGTGTGGACGCGAAGTCATTGAATGTGTTAACATGCACACAGTATTCCCAATTATACTTCCATCAATCCTGGTTGAAATCTGATTCATTACACATCACCTATATCACTGGAGGCATTTCATAACTATGAAGTCAAAATCAGAAACCCTGTATTTTCCTGTTTGTGAAAAACACACTTACATAGACAACAGAACCAACAGTAGGCAGGATACCATACATCATAACATGTCATATATGTCCTCATAATCCAAATATGTTCATATCTGAGTTATTGATGCTCTATGATGTTTTAATGTTCCGGTTGATGCCCAAAAATAACAGGATATTGGTGTGCATGTCAATACACTCATTCCAAGACTGACATATTAGGCGCTAATTGTGGCTTATAACTGCATCCATCATTTACCCTTGCTTTCATGTGATGTCCCTCCCAGCAAGCAGTGGGGTTTAAGTCAGTTGCTGATGAAGTGGTCAATAAAAGGAAAAACACCAATAGAAACAAAAATCAAGTAGACTTACAGAAAAGTCTACTTGGTTTGAGACTACTTACTATGATGTGTATGATGAGTTTACATCCTAAAGATTTATATCAGCCTAAAAACGTGACTAAACCCCGATCCGCAAAGAAAAAGGTGGGTAAACTGAGTTTAGGTGGGTTTACCCTCCAGTACATCCCTGGTTGCGAGACACAAATACCCAAATGTACTGTAAACCACTTCATTCTTATTTAGTAATTTGACACCCATATGACACCCATTGTAATTAATTTCCCCTTCTAATCTACTGCACTGACGTTTTGAGGAAACGTTTGCAGCCAACATAGGTGGAAATGAAACAGATGCTCAAAAAGGTCATACAATGCCTTGACTGCTCATGCCAAACCCCTCAATGTTACACCTTTGGAGATCAGAGAGAAGTGGCTAGGAACAAGCTAGAAGAAAGCTTGCCTTTGACCTGACCTCCCCCGTAAAGTATCACTATTCAATTCTCCCGAAATATAGCCCACTTACGCTGTAATAACGGGGCTGTTTGCAGACATTTTGGGTGGCAATGTGGTCGTGCCAAAAAGGGGGACCTCTCACACCTACTGTACAACCTTTTAGGAAAAGGAAGTGCCTTTTTTTAGGTAGGATACCTGCTTTTCATTGGATATCATGTCCTGTTTTACGTGAACATGATGTTGAAAAGATGTTCACTACACAATTCAAGCACCTTAGCAGAACTGGAAGGTTTTGTTAAATTAAGATATTGTTGGAGAGCAGGGCAAACAGGGACTCAAACCTTTGGACTTGATTCATTTCTGCAAATGTCTAAGCCAGGAATTACAGACTAATATGTGTGGCCTCTACTGAAATAATAGCTACATATGAGTCTATGGGCCTGGATGTAACTAAACTGTGAATGTTATTTGGAAAAAATATGCTGATTATCAAATTACAATATTATGGTAAATAAAGTATTATGAAAAGGCACACATTTGTTTTTTTGGGGTCGTTGTTTGTTTGTAATATTTTTCTCTTTCAGTGGAAGGAGGCGGAACATTCACTCAAGGAAGTTTTTTTTATTTTAAAGATATATTTTTGGCCTTTTTATGCCTTTATTGACAGAGATAGTGAGAGAGAGAGACAGGAAGGTATGGGAGAGAGGGGAAGACATGCAGCAAATGACCGCGGGCCGGATTCGAACCCGGGTCGGCTGCGGGCCGCTCTACTGGGTGAGCCCCTGCTCAAGGTGAAGTTTTGCAACTTGAATTCACCTGACACAGCAAAGCAAAAGCCAATCAGCTTCAAGCGGGACTCTATCCAGGTGACTGTAAATTTTTCCCTCAGCGTAGTATTTACAGAAGGATAAATATCCCAAAGGCATGGGTGGTGATTGGCTGCGGAGCATGGCGCAAAAGGAGTAAAATGCAGCATGATAGATTAAAAAAAAATAATAATGCTGAAGCTTAGTTTGTAATCTACATCATCTCATCAAGAAAGATGTCAACCAACCACTAATCATAATGGACTATGTAAAGATGTCAACCAGAACCAGAGATGCCTACGAAAAGCCTCCAGCATCATGGCGGACTCTTCCCACCCCTCTCACAGACTCTCTGACCCCCTGCCATCTGGCAGGAGGTACCGCAGCATTAAGGCCAGCACCACCAAGATGCAAAAAAGCTTCTTCCCCCAGGCTGTCAGACTGCTCAACACCTCGGTGCTACCCAAAACTCATACATGCCTTATTTGACACACACACCCTGCACGGGTCACTTTACACTTGACACTTTATTCTTGACACCACTACTCAGTACATTGTTTTTTTACTATATATTTTATTATTTTATTTATTTTGTCGGATGTATTTTATGTCATGTCTTGAGTTCTATTTTTTGCACCTTGGTCCTGTGAAGAACGACATTTTGTTTAGCTGTATGTGCTACATGTATGGCTGAAATGACAATAAACTCAACTTGACTTGACGAACCACTAATCATAATGAGGCTATAGAAAGATGTCAACCAACCACTAATCATAATGACTGGACTACTGTGGGCTATCACTGAGGCAAAATGCCCCAAAATAAGCTGAAAAATAATAAAAATCCAAAGAGTGTTCCAAGATCAGGAACAGCATGATGAGAATTCTGCTCTAGGGTAGGATTTTCCAGGGTTGGGCTTGCCAGAAACTTGATCAGCCTAAACAGTGGTGATATCCATGGCAAGATTAACTAAAACAAGCACCGCTCGTGTTTGTTTTAAGTTTGTCCTAATAAAGGGGTTTTTATATGGCGGGTGAGGGGGTGGGTTGGGGAGTGGTGAAGAGCAAGGAAGAGAGGGAGATCATGATGGTGAGGCAGGAAAATATGTAGAGGGAGAGTACTTTTTTATATCTTCATGTTTATATTTTAATTATTATAGACACCATCACGTTATCCAATTATCAGACCACTCAATATGGATCTATGATGTGTGTAACACATAGTATAAAGCCTTCCACCCCACATACGTATTGAATTTTCAGGCTGTCGCTGTAGTAGCTGTATCATTGGTTGATGCTCTAAATCGATTTGCTGATTTTGGTGCCATTATCTTGGAAATAAATATTTCACTCATTATTTGATTTGAGTGGAAATCTTCCTACTTTTGTTGTGACTTCTACGACTTTTTATTTTTCGGGGCAGGGGGACAAAAATCTTTTGGGTTAAAAGGGATGTTTTTATGTTGATGAATTGATGAATTTAATGCTGTTCTGGACGACTGAAAACCAGGATTTTCACTCACTGATAGAAAGCAACAAAAAATGACAAACTTTGAAAGAACATAACTCTACGCTGTGATTCTTATTGGCACAAAACCTGCTATACGCATCCAGCTATTCATTACAAATTACAGTGATTGGCCTAATAGCGGCGCTCTAATAAAAGTTCAAATATTTTAACTCAAACACGATATCTCAGACACCACTAGTTGATGATTGATGAAACCGATTGACCCAAGAGGTGCCTTTATCAACGTGAGGGCCGACATGTTTACTCTCGCTTGGAAGTAGAAGCTTGACATCGTATCGAGGGCTAAACCCTTTTGTGGTACAAATATTAAGGAACTCAAGTAGACATCTTTTTCATTCACTCACGTCCATTATCCCTTTTGGCCCCAAACATTTGCAGATAACCATACGTTCAGTGCAGCATAAGGCTTAATTTCTTTATCCAAATAAAAATGTTATGTTTCACAAATTAAGCTTTTGGGAGAAAAATAAACTTTCAGGTGTCTGTTGAAACTATGGGCTCTATTTTCGTGAATTAAAGTGCAGGTCTAAAGTCTAGGGCGCATGGCACAAATGGGCGTGTCCAGTCTATTCTGGACCAAAGGCGCAACGGTTGAAGAGGTTGGATTAAGAGGAATACATTAGTAGCTGTGTTGAGGGCTGGCTTCAATTCTGGCCAATCAAATAATTTCATCCCCTTTAAAAGCATTGCGCTGGCACATTGACAATTTTGTGACAATTTTGTGGCTGAGAACAGCTGCCACACATAGCCATGTCAAATTTTATTATTTGCCATTTATATGGACATAACATGAATTAAAGAGTAGCTTCATCTACAGCAGCGGTTCCCAACCTTTTTTGTACTACAGACCGGCGCATATAATTAAAAAATTTTGGCGGACCGGAGGAGTCAATTATTGAGAATTTTTAATGTATGATTGCTCAATTAACTGGTCCTCTTGACGTGATGATAGGTTCTCTCTGCCGACGTCCAGAAATGGATCGCGGATCCATTCTTTGCTTTTTCTCGGGTCTTTTGAAGATGGGAAATAGCATTCAAATGCATCAGACAGTGATGTCAGGTGGCTATGTATTAACTGCGAAAGTCCCACGGACCGGCAGCAGACGCTTCACGGCCCGGTACCGGTCCGCGGCCTGGGGGTTGGGAACCCCTGATCTACAGTACCCACACAACCCCTGTCACCATGTTTCCTGTGCGTAATGATGTGGCTTGACTGCCTATGATTTACACATTCACATAATTCAGGTTACCAGAGGTGCAGAGCTTAAATAGTTAGTTGCTGATTGCATTAAGTTAGTCCATGGGTGAAGGATTTACCTCAATGTTGGGTAAAATATAGCCTAACCATGAAAATAGCACTGCGTTATTGACCTGCACTTTAGACGTAGTCTTGACAGGCGGAAAGAGCAGGCGTAACCTCATCCCAAAACTGACGAAAATCCCACTACCCCAGCTGGTTGTTATTGACACGCCCCCTATTGCACCACCCCGTCCATTCCGGTGCAAGTCTATCCACCAAATTACTAAACTGACGACGGTGGGGAAAAGTTGCGCCTCATGAAATTGCCATGTGCCAGTGAAAATTGCGCCACGGTTGTGCCGGCACAAAAATAAGAGCCCTATATGTCAATTCTAGGTAAGGGAATTCCTGCTGCTCTTTGTCTGGCTGATGTATCAGTGGATGAAAAATGCAACCAAACCTGACAGACAGATATACATCTGACACATGCAGAAGTCATACAGATACAAAGACACAAATACCATATTCAATCATTTAAGTTAATTTAAGCCTATTACATTATGGCATTTTCTACCACACATTGACATGTGTACAGCAAGCTGAAATCCATACAAAGAACAAACACATATTTTTCAAGTGAATACATACCTCAGGACAAAAGTAACAATTGAGGAAATTGTAAAAGTTTAGATACTGTAAAATGTTTAGATGTTGATGTAATAACATAACAGCGTTTCCCTTATAAAGTGGCGATGGTTGGGGATAAGTTAGTGCCATACTATCTCTCTGCTTTGGTTCTAGTGCAGGATGGAGCATTTATATTTGTATTACTTGTAATATTTGTATACTTGTATACTCACTCAGAGTATGCTACTGCATCAAAATCCAAACACCATTTTAATGTATGTTGTGATTCAATTCAATTTAGATCTTTGATGAGCAAGATGATTTAGATCGCATCTCTGCTGCACGCAATGTGATGAGATACACATTCAGATATATTTTACAATAGAGGGCAGCCATATTGGAGGTCCTCAGCTCTTGACCAACACTGGCTGAGAAAAAGCTGGTGGCATTTGTAAGAATTCAATAGTTAATAGATAATATCAACATTAGTTGCTTTGCTAAATTAGCCGGCTGGCTAACTAGCTAGCTGACAGTTTGTTCAGGTTAACTGAGCTGACTCTTCTCCAGCTCCAACTCAGAGGGTTTTGGAGTCTAGGGCTAAAGACGAGACAGTTTACTGAGTCACAGTAACCTACATTTGGAAACACATCTACCTGATCACACTATTGACTTTTACTGAGAACATTACTGAATGGATCTACAGACACACGACAACAATCTGGTTCAGCTAGTGAACTTTTTCTAGCCTGGTTCTTATAGATTTGCACACTCGGTTCTGTATTGGACCTCCATGCAGACACCAGACATGGTTGAATTCTGGGGTGCCTTTATACAGTTAGAGAGTTTTGATAATGGAAGTGTGTAAAGGAAGGCTGTAAAAATGATGCTGTTTATCAAAATCTAGATCACTGTATACTGAAATCTAATCTCTCTAGGAAAACACGACATCCAGCTGTCAGTATGCTGGTGATATTACAGTGCTTTAAAGGAAGAACGGAAGGATGGAAAAAAAGGAAGTCCTTTTTCTTTCAGATTCTGCTGTGGAACAGCAAGAGCTGCACAATGAATTGAAAAAACACCAAAAGCACAATGCTGACAACTACAATTTCCAAATGACTAGAGATTGCACTTTTTTTCTCTTAGAATGAAAGGTCAGATTGCCGACTAAACAAGATATTCTTGCTTCGTGCAGAATCCACGCCAAATCAAGTTGCATTTTATTTGATTTAAACTGGGAAAATCCTAGCATCAGCATCTCATTTTCTGGTAACACTTTACTTGAAGTACACTGTGATGAACGACAAGTGATTATAAGCCCATAGGTACCCTTTTCTAACATTATAATCAGACAAACTTCAGAAAACTACATTGAATTGAATGTTATTAACCATAAAGCTGCACAGTTAGGTGTTCAACCCCCTGCATAATGTACACACACATTTTTAAAAGGAGAAATCCACCCTAAAACAGTTTAAGACTGTTGGCGATGTAACTTGTATTTCGTGGTTGTTAGGTGGTGTATTTTTCATATTCCTGTGATTTATTGGCCAAACACGGACGATGTCATGTCAAGATATTTCCCGCGCAGCTACAAGGGAGTTTAACAGGAGAACATTTACAACGGTCTAAAATATCAAACGTCAGGTTTTGTTGTCAGCCCCTCACAATCAAAGAGCAAGGGCTTCTTTCTAGACCGACGTTCAACAATCATACAGGGAGAAATCCATCAGAGAAGAGGAGAGAGACCAATTTCTCCACCGACAGTAGCCAAGATAGACCAGAATGCAGTGTAGTGACAAGACATGTTGCGTTTTGCATAAGGGACTCTCCCTTTTTCTCCACTGGCAATAACTGGTACCACTGCCGCCAACGCCAAAGTAAAGTGTGCTTGATATTGGATATTCAGAGGATATTTGTATTTAAGGCATTCTGGGAAATGTAGGAAATCACTGATTGAAGCAGAAGTAGACAAGAGAGGTTAAGTGAAAGTGGGTATAATAAATAAACAGTAAATTACAACACTCAGATTGATGATATATAACAGCGTAAGTATCTGGGGGTGGAAGTATTGATGAAGAAATGGAAAATAGAAAAACATTTATGGACATCTATCATAATTCATATGAGAATCGTAATATTTTGTCATATTGTGTACAGACTACAATTCTGAGACTATTTTTTTCCTCTCCACTAAGATTTTGAAGTGACGCCTTTCAACAGCGGCTGGACTCTGATTCTGTTGATTATTATTATTTTTTTTACATTTAGGTCAGTGAAACTTTAAATTTGTTTAACATGTTATGTTTGATGGCATAATTATTAATGGAGATTCTGCGTGTCTCATCTCTCCTGGAGGTAATGAATGAGGACCTTCTCTGAGCTCACCATTCGACTGGGTTTGCTGAACTCAAGTGACCGCAGCCTCTGGATGCCTGCACATAGCAACACACACATATTCTGTTTTTAGTGATGATTATGAAAGTGCAAAATGACAGTACATCCCATAGTTAAAGGTAAACTTTAAGTGCATTATAATATATTACAAGCAGATTACAAACCTCAAGCAGAGCTAAACTTTTCAGACCAACATCGGAAAATTATATTCAGTTTGATATCATGTCATTAACATTATCACTTTGTGTTTATTGTATCATGCTCTAATTATAACAACTACAGCTCTGGAAAAAATGAAGAGACCACTCCAAATTATCAGTTTCTCTGGTTTTACTATTAATAGGTATGTGTTTGAGTAAAATGAATATTTTTGTTTTATTCTATAAACTACAGACATGAGTTGTGCCTGTGTTGGAATTCAACAGACACTGGGATGGAATGGCTGCCATACATGTAGAGATGCTGATTTAAGAAAAATTTGGAGTGGTCTCTTCATTTTTTCCAGTGCACCATTTTTCTAATACACTTATGGTGCCTTATAATGCATGTGTGAGGTCTTATACTGCACTAGCAGTATAATGCCTTATAATGCACTCATGATGTCTTACGATGCCTTATAATTAGGGCTGGGTATCGTTAGAATTTTACAGGTGTGATTCTCCTTATCGATTACATTTTTTGTTGGTTTCCTTATTCCTGATTCATATTCGATGAATGGTTGGGTTGGGGGAGGGGGGGGGGTGTATCATGACATCGATAACAAGAAGTACAGAATCTTAATGGATCCAAAGGATTGGGCAATTTGGAACCGGCCTTATAATGCATTTAGGATGCAGTTATATCTTATGATGCATTTATGCCCTATGATGCCTTATAATGCACTTATGATGCTTTAGAATTTTTTAATTGTATTCCTTATGATGCGTGTATAATGCCTCATCAGCATCGCTTTAAGTAAAGTGACAGTAACTCTATAATTCGAATGTGAACTGAAATGGAACTGATCCCAGGCCTGTTTGATAACATAATGATGATTGAGATGAAGTCTTAAAGTACCTCTGACCGCTGCGAACCAACCCTGCAGACCATGTTGAAAAACACTGTCGTCATTCTCCGACACAAACCTCCTGCCATCTGGAAGAAGAAAGGTCACATTTTAAATGACATGTTAAAAATATTTGACATGAAAAGGATGCCTCATTTTTAACAAGGTTGGACCGATATATGGGTTTGCCGATATTCATTCAAAAATCAGATGTGGTCCAGTCAGTGTCGTCCACCTCTGTTATGATGGTTATGACGCAGTTTGATTGATTACATAATTATTATAGAATTGATCAATACTACACTGGTTGTCCATGGGAAGCCATTAACCTGACTTGATTCGCTGTTTCAGAGGCTTTTCTATCCTGACTAATACAATTCTGGGGGAAACACTGAATACTGAATAGTATCAATAGTTGGAGATTTGGGGGTTAAACTCACGTTTGCCCTTCAAGTACATCATGGACTGAGGACCCCAGTTGACATTCAGCTAAAGACAGAAGGAAAGGAAATCAAAGAGGTTTCATTCTTGATATGAAATTACTTTTAATCAAGTCAAAGTTTTTTTGCAGGAAAGTGATGAAAAAAAGTAGAGTGAAAGAATTTTACCTTTTGTGCATGATGGGACTCTACAACCAGGGAGAGGATTACTAAAGTGCATGTCCAGATAACTGTGGCTTTTATGCTCTGAAACAAGACCAAGCAAAACCAATTAATATTCTTGTACATCACAGCTCACATATCAAAATAATTCACTTTCATTTATTTGACTTGAATTTTGTGTGCCGCTTCCTGATGGCATTTTCCAATTAAAGTTTTCGGTGGTAAAAATTTAAGTTAATCTTTAAGGATACAGATGTTTCATTGTAAAGCTTTCAGTGTATAGGTGAGAATAGGCAACGCCCTCTATGTATTTAAATGGTGTAATCTCAAATGCTGTACATCTGAAATACCTATTATTATTATTATTATTATTATTATTATTATAATAGTAATAATAAAATAAACTATTTCTATAGCAGTGTTCTAAGTGTTTCAAAAAAGAATAAAAACAAAGACATATAAGACATACATACAAGTTACAAGAAGCAGCAAAACAAATATGGACAAATGACTTCCACCGAATCTAGCAGATGATGTCTGTCTCGGACAAGTGGATGAGGAAAAGAGTCACCGTGTGACTGAGAACACAACGTGATGCGCACCTCTATTAAAAATTAAGAGACCACTCCAAATTTTTCTTAAATCAGCATCTCTACATGTGTGGCAGCCATTCCATTCCAGTGTCTGTTGAATTCCAACACAGGCACAACTCATGTCAGTAGTTTATAGAATAAAACAAAAAAGTTAATTTTACTCAAACACATACCCATTAATAGTAAAACCAGAGAAACTGATAATTTGATAATTTCCGTTTAGAAATCAGCGAGGAAAGACGATAGATAGCGAGAAAGAGGGTATCATGTTCTGCATAGAAACGTGAAAAATCAGTTGGCACCTTTTAGGAGAGCAGAAAATCTTAGCAGAAAAATACAGGAAAGAACGAACTAGGATTGCTTTCTGTTAAGGCTCTATTTAGTAAAGGAAGGAGTGGCAGCCTGAAAGAAACTAGAAGTAGCAGCTAGAAGACCACCTAGAATAAGTGCATACAGATATGGAAAGGTATAAGAAATAGGGTTGCCCATAGATATACCACCAATTACAGCAAGAGGCCACCAGTTAGCCCTCCAAGTGGGAAGTGGTGCAGAATGTAGGCATGCAAAGGCTTAAAAAAAAAGCTCTTCATCTTTTATTGCCTGGATAAATTCTAAAGATACCTAGAAAATTGACTCAACAGTGTAAAAAACTGGAAAACCAGGATTTTCTAGCTGCCTACAGCACACACCCATGATCGGGCACCAAATTCACTCAGCCAAGCAGGAGAAAAGAGATCACCATGCAGTATTTCTAGACCTTGCTAATGCCTTTGGCTCCGTGCCACATAATTTATTGTCGGAGGCTTTGAATGATTTTTTCCCCCCACCATCATTAAAAATCTTCTGGTCTGGGCATACTTTTAAGATATTCAGGAGTGCTTTACAACAGCGGAATTTACTACAGCATGGCAGCATCTGGAGCTAGGCGTCATGACAGGGTGCACAATTTCCCCTCTAGCTTTCACCATGGCAATGGAAGTAATCATTAGGGCATCAAAATGGGTGGTAGGTGGATAAAGACTGCATCATCAGTGCAAAGATGGATAGTGGCTCTCTGATGTCCCCACCACCTCCTTTGTCAAACATCTTAAGTACGTTTGGTATAACTCTAACTGAAGAGATTAATTGAAGATTTGATTTTGTGCAAGCTCAATGGGAAGAATTTAAGAAGGGGCCAAAAGATGCAGTGGGTGAAGTAAATAGTAATGGATTGTTAGACCCCTTTAATGTCACTTTATGCAAAGATACTAAAAGTGACATCAAAGACTATTGAAGGATGAGTCCCAAAGCTTGAGTGATAGTTCCCTGGTGGAATAAGAATTGTGATTTGGGTATTAGGAACAAAAACAAGGCATATTGAAAATGATGAAGGAATTGAATATTCAACATTGAGTGCAGAGGCAAGAAAGTTTTACTAAGGAGGCCAAAGGAAATTGTTGTAGGATGTTATGGCCCTGACACTCTTAATCAGTTATGGTCAAGAGTCCATACAATATCTGGGAAATACACTAGTTATACATAATTATAGCTGTGTTAAGTGTTGGGGCAGTAGAGGCAGTAAGTAATTTAGACAAAACTAATATATTTGTGAAAGCATTTCAAGGAGTTCATAATTCAAGAACAATAGAAGAAAGAGGGGCAAGGAAAAGATGGGAGACGTTTAAAAAAAGAACAATGGAAGATAAATTGTAGCATTGAGAGCAGTAAGCCGATAAATGTATTTTTTAGTTGCAATTGAGGGTGCAACTAATACTACCCTAGGTGGAGATGGTATGTGTTATGAGATCTTTTAACATCTAAATGAAGTTGTTTTATATAATATGGTCTGAGAAATGGAGGGTTTTCTTTTGCTAGATTCCAAAATGGTTTTAGAGTCGGAAGGTGTAAAATGGACTCAGTAGCTGTTATAAATAAATCCAAGGTCAATAGAGAAGCTGTAGTAGGTGTTTTAATGAAAAGGCATATGATACAATGTGAAAAGAAGGGTTGTTAATTAAGCTTCATGGTGCATGGGTTAAAGGAAGAATGTTTAATTGGATCAAAGTTGTCCTTAAAAGGAAGAAAGATTCAAGTAAGAGGTGGGGGATCATGTTCAAAAGTGGAAATAGAAAATGGTACACCACAAGTATCAGTTCTGTTTAATGTAATGATTAATGATATATTCCAAGATGGGGGGTTTCGTGTGCCACCATTAATTGTTGTCACACTATGGGCATTGTGAAGCCCTTTGAGACTAACCGTGGTTAAGGGCTATACAAATGGGTTTTTTTTTAGATTCTGAATCACTTTTGTATCTTTTCTTTTAATCTGTTACCATTTTACCTTTCTCCACTTTGAATCTGCGCACTTTATTTTGATGTGAAGCACATTGCATGTTCATGTTCAAAATGTGCTATATAACTAAAGTTAGTTTGATTGATTGATTGATTGATTTGAGTCATGGTTTTGGTTTGTCCTTATTTGTGAAAAGAGGATGTGGTTACCTGGCTTCTTCCACAGATACAGATATGTGTGCAGAAATATGAACCCCTTCAATCAATTACTTGTGGCAGATCCTTTAGCAGTGATAACTTGGGAGTAAACGTCTCCTAGAGCCACCAATCAGTCTCTGGTATCTTCCTTGAGGGATTTGGTCCACTCATTCTCACAGAACTCGGCCAGAGGATAGAGAACTCGTTGTGAGTTTTTAGGGCTTTCTCGCATGAACAGCAGCTTCAGGTCCTGGACTTTGACTTGGCTAATCCAAAACACTAAACCTCTTCCTGAGTCATTCTTTGGTAGATTTGCCTGATCACAGTCTTGTTGAACAGCCACTTTCAACCCAGCTTTAGCTCTCAGACTGATGGCCTGATGTTCTGTTCTGGAAATCTTTAGTATCCCTCAGAATTCATGGTTCCCTTAATAATGGGTCGTCCAGGTCAAGAGGAAGAAAAACAGCCTGGACCATGATACGGTGGTGGGCAGTTTTGGGTTGTCGCCAAACATTTTTGATTGATTTTTGATTGCGACCAAACAGTTTTGTCCAAGTCGTCTCTGGCAGACAAGATGGGCAGCTTTGGTCTTTTTAGACAGCAGAGGTTCTTCCTGGCTACCCATTTTTATTCTGTGTTCTTCTTATTGTTGATGGCTGCACAATGACATGATATGCAGTGATAGAGGCCTGTAGATCTCTGGATGTTATTCTTGGGTTGTTTTCATATTTTCTTGTGGCTCTTGTGCACTGATTTGTTTTAAACTATTTTCATTTCACCACATGCACAATTCCCTCTAGAAAACCATATGAAATTGGTAAATATACATAATTTATTTCAGTTAACAAAAGGCTCTTTTTAAATAAATATGGATTCACAAACTTGAATCTTCACATCAAACAAGGCTTTCATACAACAGACGGTGTGCCGGCCTTATTGGCAATAATATGGGCTTAATCGTGGATGGAGGAAGGCCAAGTAAAGCTGTTATTCGCTCTGATTCAGCTGCCGCCTTGTTGGCCCTGACCTTGTTAATGAGACATTATCATGATTATACAGAATAGAGGAACTGGGCTGCAGGATGGAGTTTTTGTGGGTACCAGGGCACTCGGGACTTGAGGGCAATGAAACAGATAAAATTGGCAAGGAGTCACTTAATAAAGAAACAATTGATTTCAGATTACTATTTGGCAGCAGACCAGAGGGAGGGAGGCTTTACTTTTCAGTCCATGAGTCTGTAAAAAGGAATGGTTTATATATGAGGTGACAGAAATGTTGTTCAATTGATTGATTGTGGGTTAGATCATTATTTAAAAAGTGGGAAAGAATCCACGGGCTATGTGAATGTGCCAGTCCAGAGACAGTATGCCATATTTAGGAAGTATAGAGAGAGAGCATTTATTTAAGGAAATTGCCAATTTAGGAGACTCATATTTTTCATTTCAAAATGTGTAGGTAAACATCATCAGATCATTGGAAGTAGAATGTTGTTACAAATTACAGACCTATTTCCTCAGATATAGGGATGAAGTAAATATTTTTATGGACGCAGCAATACATTTTTCAGCATCTACTCTGCTGTCACCTAATGTAGATACCCTTGAGTGTTATAGGGTTTGAAGCACTGGTTTGACTTTTTTTAGTAGTGTGTTTGCTGGTAGAGTGATTTCTTAGCAGCTAAAAATGTTGTTCTTGTTAGTAGCATGTTAGTGGACATTGTTTGCTAATAGCATGGTTGCCATGGCTGTTTATTAGTAGCGGGTTTGCTGGGTATTGATCTTGTTATGTCAGCTTGTCAGCCTGTAGCATGGTATTTGACATACCGTTTGGTAGTAGCATGGTTGCTGGTATATTGATCATTTAGAATACTGACATATTGGCTTGTTAGCCTTAGTTTTCTGTAGCATGCTAGCTGACATTACTTGCTAGTAGATATCAGCTGGGGTCCATTTTATGACTAAGACTTATGAAATATGGAACGATGTGAAGGTCTTATAATTAAGACAGGAGTTACGTAAAATATGATTGTACAGACATGGTACGGTGTTCTCAGCTCATTTGCTGAGACAATTTGTCTTTGAACACATGTACAGGGTAGTGTAGGCAGTTTTAGCTGTATTTGGTGTTGAGGCTTCTGCAGGTGTCGTGGGCCTAATTCAACAAAACATCCAAGATGGGAAGTGCCCACTGATACCCCCGCCCCCCCCCCCCCCCCCAATTCTCCCTCACTCACCCTGGATTATGGCACAAAGGATTATAACATCAAATTCTGTGTAGTAATAAATAGTCTTTCATCTGGCCTTTGGAACAGAGTTTTGGCTGCCAATTTGAGACTACACTTCTGCACAAGGAGATAACAGCTGAAATGTAAGCTGGAGCCATTCATTGCCTCGAAAGAAATCAATAAAATCAATTTGTAACATAACTGGAAGCCAGTCCAAGGTGGCTAAAATGGGGAATGGGGAATTTCTTCTTTTAGTTCTAGTTAAAAGTCTGGCTGCAGAGATAAAGCTTTCCGACTGAGGCAAAAATACAGGGAGTCAATGTGAAATGAGATGGATGCCAAGGCATGGATGACTTTCTCCAGGTCAGCAATGGGAAAAAAATGATCTAGTTTTAGCGATATGTCTTAATTGATAGAAACAAGACTGAACAAAGTGTTTGGATTTGCTTCTCAAAAGTCAGAGCAGAAAATGTGTTGAAAAGTATAATACAATACAATATCCACTCCAACTAATTTTCAATATTACCCCCTCTTCATGTCATCAATACTCGTTCTATATCCGTACATTTGATATAGTCAATTGAGTGCCCCTTA
Organism: Hoplostethus atlanticus; assembly: GCA_034670405.1. Taxonomy (NCBI): domain Eukaryota; kingdom Metazoa; phylum Chordata; class Actinopteri; order Trachichthyiformes; family Trachichthyidae; genus Hoplostethus; species Hoplostethus atlanticus. Next base: position 825,116 of record JAXDDX010000128.1, on the reverse strand, counting down.
TCGATGACATGTTGTGCCACAGGAGACTATTACTTATGTTGCCTCTGATAACTGTATTTGGACTTTTCTGGATATTTTCCTATTTTATATACATGTATATTTGTATTTAGCTGGCACTGAAGGCAGACTTAGTTAGTTTACCCACATAACAAGCAACCGATAGTAAGGAGGACAAGGGTCAGAGGTTACAGTACCCAGAAAATAGATGGCACATAGATGCCTGTGGCCCTAGAATGATCATGGATGATAAAGAAAGTGTTGGGGAAAGAAATAAGAGCAAAGGAGAGATGAAAATTCATTTCATATGTAGGTGCATGTAATCTGCTACCTATTTTGATCCAAAAAATATTCAGTATTTTCCTCCAGCACATTATCCTTGACAGGGTGGAAAAACCCCTGGAACAGCATTTAGACCACCACAGGACACACTCTCCACTGAAATCCATGCTAATACTACTATTACTACTAATAAAACATACATAGTATCTGATCTAAATGACTCATTAGAATCAATTTGGGTTAAGGGCTTCCTTTTGACAACCAGTGCATTATTGATCAATTCTAGAATAAATATGTAATCAAACAAACTACCCCATCATATCAGAAGTGCACAACACTGACTGGATATCACTGCAATATATCGATCTAACACTTATTTATTATAAAGCTTATTTATAACACTTTCAAAAAACAATTTAAGTACTTTAAACCTCAACACAATCACAAAAACACTGGCACAGTTTTGAAGAGAATCCACTTAACTATTTTAAAAGACCTACCATTTCCACCGCTGTGAATTAGCGCTGCAGCCGTCCCGTCAGGCCAAACCATGTGCGATTTAGACCAATGTTCCCATCTCCTTATATTCCCTGCAAACAGCAGCAGGCTCACAGGTTCGATCCTGGCTCCCTGTGCGGCCTAGCGGGAATCCTGTTTACTAATGGCTAAAAAACAGCACAAAAACACTAGCTTACGTCAGGACCTTAATTTGGTGTAATGACCATGAACTGTGTGGACTTTGTGTGATGTTGTCCCATAGAGTAACAGACAGGTGTGATGTTGCTGCTGTTACATATCATTAACATTATATTTTTCCCAGTATTACTGAGGAAATGACGATATTTTCTGAAAAGGTCGGAAATGATCCACGGAGCTGTATCCTGCCAATAGTCTTATTCCAAAGCATCACTTAAAGATCCACTATGCCAAAACTATTTACCATATTGGTCTTTTGGTACATGAGCATTTTTTTAAGTCCGGCATAAACAAATTTTAAGGATTTAAAGGAAAACTCTAATCTATAACGCTGTTAAAAACAGATATTGGCAATGTACCTTTTGTTTGTTTGGTGGTATATTTTTCTTATTACCATGGATTACTGGTCAAACGTATATGACAAAAACATTTTGAGATATTTCCAGTGCAGCTACAATGGAAAAAAACATTTCAGCTATCTAAACGATCTGATTCAAACAGCAAGGGCTTCTTTTTAGACTCACCATTTTGCACCGATATTCAACAATCATAGAAGGAGAAATACGCAGAAGGGGAACAAAACCAGCCCTCTCATTACTGACTCAGGGTTGTCGCTTCCCAGAATCTCTGGTAAAGACTCTGGTTAACACAGGTGGTATATAATAGGCAGGAAAAATAACCCTAAAGACCACATACCGGTATTACTTTTAATCAGGAAACTGTTCAGCTCAAACACTGGATTAAACAAAAATCTACTAAATAACATAAGCAGAACAATGTTCCTTGAACAACTTTAACATAAAAAAAACCTCAAAACCAGTAGATAAATAAATAACTTCCTAGATAGGTTCATGAACATTTTTAAATATTAAATATTTCAAAAATAATATAATAAAAAAAGTTGACACAAATTTACATACACAAATTGGACAATTCAGGTTTTCTGTTATTTCTAGAAGTTTTTGAGGTGGTGTAACTACAAAATAAATGCAAAGAATTATGAGTCAAATATGACCCCAAATGTAATAAAATAGTTTGTTTTTTTATTATGGCTACCCATTAGCCACTTTGGTTGCATCCAAGTTGTCTAGCCACATCCCTATTGAATCCAGTACTGTCCATCAACACTGCTTCAGAATGTTGCCCATGTATAAACCTCAAAATCAGAACCACAACTGCATGTCGAACAGAAATCATGAATACCAAAACATAACAGCAAAAATAACATTCAAACCACACCTAAAGGGTTCAGATAGTATATGTCGCAATACCGAAATAAATCCATTAAAAACAACAAAGAATGAATGATTCAGTTAATACAGAGAGAAATAAGCTTCAGTTAGAAAGCATAAGTGTGTCAGATGAAAATGTATGAAATTAACAACTGTACATTAAAAAAGCAACCTCTCCAGAAAATCCAACTGAAAGGGGAGCTAGTCTTTAGACATCTAATGAACAAAAATAAAATCAAGTCTTTTGATCCTGAAAATAGAACTCAAAGTTCCATAAATGTGTCCACAAAACAAAAAACTTCCAGCTTTTTTCTTTTCGTTAAATAGGTTTCTCAGGTGAACAGTTTTGTACATCCGCTATGGAGTAACCCTGACACAAAGAGGGATACAATTAAAATGCTAAGCGTGAAATCCACTTCACTCCTCAGCGTGAGGAGGAAACCAATTTGAACCAGTGTCTGAGACATTAAACTCGAAAGCTAGTTATTTCAAGCACAACCCATTGCTAAAAAAAAAATCAGTGTTGTGTCAGTGTGTGTTGGATTTGAACATGGACTTGACAATCTGTATGAGACAGTGTCCAAACTCTTCCAGCACCATCTGTTCAGCCAGGGCCGGGCTACTGGCCTCCCTCTCAGCCTCCTCAGCCTGGGCCAACAGACAGCCGCAGACGGCCTCCATCACAGCAGGGGTTATCACTGATAGAGTCCATCTAGACAAACAGACAAACAGACAAATTGGATAAACCCATTCCTCTGCTAGAAATATTACCCTACAGACAGGCTGGCGGGTGGGCGGTCAGACAGAATACCACAGGTGTCAATCGGTGATTCTGCCACACCTCACCATACCATAGTCTAAGACAGGGGTGTCAAACCATGTGCCATGGAGGGCCGAGAGTATGCATGTATTGTTCGGTTGGAACGAAAACCTGCATACTCTCGGCCCTCCATGGCACATGGTTTGACACCCCTGGTCTAAGACCTGACTTACACCGGATATTTAAATGTGACCAAATCTGAATATGGTATCCGGATGACAAACAATGCGATGGCACCTTTTGCAGTTCCACCTGGTATTATTCTCGTAGTGATCATTCGGTCCAAAGATCGCAAAAATGCAAAGACGCAAAGATGGCGAGTAGGTGGGGAGGGCGCAAATCAGTCTGTTGTCAACAAAAACAAACAGTCTTGAGGAGTCACATGGCCAGATTCCGAAAACAAACGGATGTGACTTTGGGAGAACATCAGCAAACGAGGAAGGAGAGGCGGTGTTTGTCGCATTTCCTTTCCCCTCAATGGTCCTGGCAAACATCCAATATTTGAGAGATAAAATTGATGAGCTCCAAGCCGATATAAATCATATACATGAATACAGGGGAGCCGGTGTTACGGTATTTGCTGAAACGTCAGCAAATGAGGATAATAAGGATTCTGTGCTCTTACCCAGCTGGATCAGGACAGTCAGGTAACATAAATCACAGGCAGGTGGTGTTTGTCTCTATATAAGTAGATTGTGCAGTAGCATCACTGTACGAGAACGACTTTGTCTTGCAGACATAGAACTGTTCTCTGTGTCCTTAAGACCCTTTTACCTCCCAAGGGAATTCCCTCAATTATTTGTCACAGTGGTTTACATACATAAAAAAAGTTAACACCAAAGCCACTGAATATTTAAAGTGAGAATCTACAAACTATCTCTCCGGATGCCCCAAATATATCAGGAGATTTTAACCAACACTGACATGTCCCACATGCCACCCCAAAATCTTAGACCTGTGTGTTATGATTCTATTAAGGGCACTTATAAGTCTGTCTCGGGACGCTTGCTTGGCCTGAGGAAAACTCTTGCCCTCCTGTACAATATAGATGACCTTACTGATTTTAAAAGCATTGAAGGGTCTGACACATGGAAGGAAGGCTGCTTTTAGTAGAGGTAATAAAATAGTAGAAGGCACACAGGTAAGAGGTGAGGGCTTAAATTAAGAAGGCCAAGCTGAGACACAAAGATAAGATGGAGTCTGAACTCAGATCTAACACTCTAGAACTGTCTAGAATGGCATGAAACAAATGACAGGGTACTATGACAAGTCAATCAAAGGGATTACCCTCATGCATGGTGGCTTTATTTGTGAATCTGAATGTGGCCAATAAGAACCAACTTGACCAACTAGTTAGGGTAGCCAGTAAAGTCATCGGGGTAAATCAGGTATAGCTCACTGACATTTACAATAGGCAGGTCTTAAGAAAGGCCCAGGCCATCTTGGACTGTCCCGTTCACCCCATGCAGGAAGGGGTTTAAACCTCTCCTCTTTGCACAGTCATTGATCTGCTGATAAGGCACATAACAGAAATAGCCTTCTCAGTCTTTGTTTCCCTCTGCTATGTTCTGCTCACTTTGCACCACCTCGATCCATATGATGTGATCTCATCTTTACAGTTCTAGTGAAGATTATTGGCACTCTTGCAATTTATACAGCTAATGTACAATATCATCTGAAATAATTGGAAATTGAAACAATTTTTGGTCTTCATACATTCATCTGTCGATTTACAACAGCACATAATCAAACAATAATTAAAAATGAATATATCTTTAATGGTTTCAAAATTGTGGCCATGGCATCTTCATAAAAAAGCGAAACTTGAAACAGTCTTCACGTTTTGTCTGTTTTATTTAATAGCACATGATGAAACAAAACAAATATTACAAAAAAAAACTTTTATGACTTCAGAAATGGAAAGTGGCTATGGCCATGATTATTGGCCCCCTTTTCTAATACACAACCTTTGGCAATGATGACCGTTTCCAAAGATTTCTTGTAACCATTAATAAGCTTCCTTCACCTTTCTGCTGGCTGTTTCTCCCAGTCGCACACTTGCAACCTGCTCCAGTTCTTCAATGTTTGATGCATTCCTTTGACCAACTGCATTGAGATGGATTGAGATCAGGACTCGTCACTGTCCACTCCAGAGCAGTCACAGGTTTTCTCTTGAAGCATTCCTGGGTGCTTTTGGATGTGCGTTTTGGGCCATTATCCTGCTGGAGGAGCCATGACCTTAGATTGACACAGTTTTCTGACACTGGGTAGGACATTTTGCTCGAAAATACCATGGTATTCTTCTGATTTTATGATGTGAATTGTATTTGTTGTTTTTCGGAGGATAATAAAGACTGACTTGAGGGTGGCTGCAAGTTTCAGAAATCAGAGTTTAAGGCTTTTTAAGACCTTATTAACGATACCTAAAACTGATTTTAAGACCATTTAAAAACTCCAAAATACTGACAAAAACAGAACGCAAGTGGTCTTAAAAAAAAGTCAGGGACAAAGAGCTGTTGACTATATAGTAGGCTAGGTCCTATAGTGTCGAAAACATCTAAAAGGAATTTGGTTGGTATGATATCATGGGTGGAAGACGGCCTCATGTGTGAAATGGTGTCCCGTAGCTCCTCATGAGAGGTAAACCGAAACTGACTCAGGGTATCGAGATGAGGACAGGATACGTCAGTAAAGAAAATGGGGCAGAAAATCTCCAATGTCCTCAATCTTATCTAAAAAGAAGGTTACAAATTTCACAGTCAGCATTTGAGTAAACAGAGACACTGGGAGAGCAGGGTTCGGCGATCAATAGTTCTAATCAAGAACCTGGGATTGTGCTGATTGGTAGAGATTAGCTCAGCTTGCTCTTGTATCTTTAACTTTTTGATTATAAGATATTAACTCCTTCATGTGCTCGTAATGGCTTAGTGCTTTTCCACTTCCACTCAGCTCTTCTACAATTCCTTTTTAGGCAGAGGATGCTTTCATTTATTATCCATATTTTATTGGATCTGGTCTTTGGTGGAGCTCTAGCATCTAAAACTAAATAACAAGATTGAAACAATTTAAGAGACATTTGTTTGCGATATGAGACAAAATATTACTAGAATTTGCAAACTGAGAATTATTAAAGACGAGAGAGTCCACAGTAAACTTGCTTAAATCTGCTTGTCAAGCTGTCACAAAATACCACAATACATCGGTGATCAGAGGCAAAGTATTCCAAAAACAGAGGATACAAAATCTCAGAATTCAGGCAAGAAATCAGCATTAGGTTTAGGGTGGTGACAAACAACCCAAGAACAGTGTCTGTACAGACCTTGAACATAAGCAACTCAAAGCTAGAGAAATCATTAATCACTGATGGGCTACATCTAAAAAGACGTAAAAACAACAGCTAGCCCTTCACCATGGCCACTATTCCTGGGAGAGCTGATAAAAATCAGGTGAAGTCAGGTGGACACAGTTCAACCAGCTGGCTAACACATTAAGAAGAAAAAGCTTCACATCAACAGTCTGATGTACAGTAACAAGAGGAGCTTGTGCAATAGGCCGGAGGTTGTGTACATAGAAAAGGTCCTTTTTGCTGACAGTGAAGGTGTATGAGGCCTGACACTAACAACAACAACTGGAATATGGTAGGAAATTGAATTAACAATAGGATTGTAACTGGGGGGAGGTGAAGAGCTATAGCCATTTCCTACCTTGCATGGTTGTCAGACAGCAAGGGTCTTACACAAGCTCAGAGTGAGTTCCATGTTGCAAGCTAAATGATGTTTTCCTGCTCTGTTTGAATGCAGAGGATTCTGAGCAAAAAGCTTGGGCCTGTTCCAAAACACTGTGAAGTTGTCCACAAATGGGATTCCCAATGAACAGCAGAAGCCTTTAAGCCAGATGTTTAGCTGGCAGATACGACTAAACTTTATAGCCCCAAAACGGGGAGAGGGTAACAGTCCAGAAATAATGCACTGCTTGCCAAGAGTCCAAGAGTGTGTTAAGAGTTTTAAAAGCAACAGAGGGACTGTAGTCCATTAACATTCAAAAACAAAAAGGACAAATATTCTTCCGAATATATCTGTAAATACATTCAAAATGACATTCAGACTCGGAAAAAACACCATATCAGTAACAACTAGAAATGCATTTCCCGCGGAAAATCCGTGGGATTGCTGTACGGGCAAACTGCAAAGTATGTACATGTGCTAAGCTTAAAGGGATATAAAAGGTGGTTGCTAGGGTGTCCTAGGTGGTTGCTAGGGTATCCTAGGCCGTTGCTAGGGTGTCCTGGGCCGTTGCTAGGGTGTCCTAGGCGGTTGCTAGGGTGTTGCTAGGGTGTCCTGGGCCATTGCTAGGGTGTCCTGGGCCATTGCTAGGGTGTTGCTAGGGTGTCCTGGGCCGTTGCTAGGGTGTTGCTAGGGTGTCCTGGGCCATTGCTAGGGTGTCCTAGGCCGTTGCTAGGGTGTCCTGGGGCATTGCTAAGGTGTTGCTAGGGTGTCCTGGGCCGTTCCTAGGGTTCCCTAGGCCGTTGCTAGGGTGTTGCTAGGGTGTCCTAGGCCATTGCTAGGGTGTCCTGGGCCGTTGCTAGGGTGTTGCTAGGGTGTCCTGGGCCGTTGCTAGGGTGTTGCTAGGGTGTCCTGGGCCATTGCTAAGATGTTGCTAGGGTGTCCTAGGCCGTTGCTAGGGTGTTGCTAGGGTGTCCTAGGCCATTGCTAGGGTGTCCTGGGCCATTGCTAGGGTGTCATAGTTGGTTGCTAGGGTGTCCTAGGTGGATCCTATGTTGTTTATAAGTCGTTGCTAGGGTCTAATATGTCATTGCTAACGTGTAGTAGCTGGATCCAAAATGGCCACCTGGACCCAAAATGGCGGCATTTGTAGTAATACTAGTCATAGTACTTCAAAGTTGTATGAAGTTGAATGCAGTTGCATTACAAATACATTGAAGTCTATGTGAGTTCAAAATACATGGAGGTCTATGGGTCTAGACCCAAAATGGCCACCAATATCCAAAATGGCGGCGTTGTAGTAGTACTAGTAGTAGTAGTAGTAGAATGTTGAATGAAGTTGAATGCAGTTGCATTACAAATACACTGAAGTCTATGGGAGTTCAAAATACATGGTCTATGGGTCTAGACCCAAAATGGCCACCAATATCCAAAATAGCGGCGTTGTAGTAGTACTAGTAGTAGTAGTAGTAGAATGTTGAATGCAGTTGCATTACAAATACATTGAAGTCTATGGGAGTTCAAAATACATGGAGGTCTATGGGTCTAGAGCCAAAATGGCCACCAATATCCAAAATGGCGGCGTTGTAGTAGTACTAGTAGTAGAATGAAGTTGCATTACAAATACATTGAAGTCTATGAGACTACAAAATACATGGAAGTCTATGGGAGTTCAAAATACATGGAGGTCTATGGGTCTGTATCCGAAATGGCCGCCTAGATCCAAGATGGCGGCGTTGTAGTAGCACTAGTAGTAGTAGTAGTAGTAGAATGTTGAATGAAGTTGAATGCAGTTGCATTACAAATACATTGAAGTCTATGGGAGTTCAAAATACATGGAGATCTATGGGTCTAGATCTAAAATGGCCGCCAATATCCAAAATGGCGGCGTTGTAGTAGTACTAGTAGTAGTAGTAGTAGTAGTAGTAGTAGAAGAATGTTGAATGAAGTTGAATGCAGTTGCATTACAAATACATTGAAGTCTAAGGGAGTTCAAAATACATGGAGGTCTATGGGTCTAGACCCAAAATGGCCACCAATATCCAAAATGGCGGCGTTGTAGTAGTACTACTAGTAGTAGTAGTAGAATGTTGAATGAAGTTGAATGCAGTTGCATTACAAATACATTGAAGTCTATGAGAGTACAAAATACATGGAAGTCTATGGGAGTTCAAAATACATGGAGGTCTATGGGTCTGTATCCGAAATGGCAGCCTAGATCCAAGATGGCGGAATGTGCAATCCGCGTGTAGCAATGTAGCAATGACCGTGTAGCACCAAAGATGGAGACGAAATAAAAACCTACAACAGTAATGATTGCTTAGCACCAAAATGTAATCAACAAACTTTAGCAAATATCAAGGCTGCCCTCTAACACACTATTATATTATTAAACTATACTGTACTGAGATATAGAGTAACTCACTTGTCCTTGTGATTGTGTGTCGTCTCATAGAGGTTGGTTTTAGGGCAGTCCCAGACCTCTGTCTTTCTCTCCAGGTCCTCATCATAGTTCCTACAGCAAACACACTTACAACTGGATGAACACATGATGTTTGCCTGCACAAGGACACAACATTTTCAAAAGATTTTTTCTTATGAGCCGGACTTCTAATGATCCCTGCCTAGGCTAAGCTTGCTTGGTCTGTGGAGAACAAAAAGCAGTGAATCCAGATGTGTGTGTGGTTGTACCTTGTAAAACGTAGTTTTATAGTTTTTGTAGCCTGATTGTTAAAAGGGGAACAGGGCTCAACAATAAGGATGGCCTGATGGGGCCAGTATGAGAGAGGTTCGGGACAGTTCAATTCATCTGTCAATTTATCGGGCCAGTGCTGTATCGTCATTGCAGCACTGTCACCGCGATTTTATACGCTGAAAAAAATAAATGGGTTATGGCAGACGGAAGGAGCGCCGGCAGAGAGAGACAAGCTGCAATCAAGAGCAAGTCGTCTTATGTTGTTGTGATACAAAGCCAGTGTAGGAATTTGATTCTAGGACGGCATAAAAACGATGCATCAACATGATTCCCCCCCCCCACCCTTTAGAAAAAGCATCCGTTAAACAGTTAATTGAATACACTTATTGTAAGATGCTTTGGATAAAAGCGTCTGCTAAATGACTAATGTAAATTAGCATGGCCTTATTTGGAAATACATAGCTCAAAAATAGCTATTTTTCTTTTTTTGCAGTAGGGCCAGTGAAAATGTTGCTCGGGCAAGTGAAAATCTGAACCAATGGCCCAACTGGGCCACAGGGCCAGTGGAAAAAAATCCTTATTGTTGAGCCTGTCCATTTTAACATTTTTGAATATTCAACATACATAATTGAACATAAAAAAGACATTGCCGCCTGCTCATGCTTGCACATTCATCGAGAACATGCAGCAAAACCACTAGATGGGAGCATCACTACGGTATAAAGCCATAGCCTTCCAGTGGGAGAATGAATGGAGTATAGTACTGCAATGAAATGTTAGCACAATCCGCGTTATTTGGTTTTCCAGTATTCATAGTATATGTGAGTGTATCCTTGACCTCTGACCCAGCACCGCCACTGTCATTGTTTTAATCAATAATGGATACCCCCTCCATATGTTCCAACTCCTTGTTTGTATATTCCAGTTCAGTATGGCCGTATAATCGCCACCAAAATCACTACCCGTCACTACATCAACTGTGTTCTGCTATGACTGACCAGTACAATACAGTACAACGCAGTAAAACCTGGCATGGACCCGTTTCCTTTGAGAGCACTCACATAAACTAAGAATACTGGAAAACCAAATAAACCAGAAAGGTATGGCATTGTGTTCCTCCATTATAGGCATTTATTGTTCACATAAAATATATTTTACTAGGCTAGCTTAATGTTTAATTCCTCTAAAGATGCCATCATTTTTTTTCAGTAACTGCATTTCATTGCACTCTTTGCAAAGATTTGCAAATCAAGCATCACAAGCTCTCACAATTTCAATGCTTGAATCTGCGATTATTACTATGACATGTTCATAAATTAATGCCACTTTATGTGTGTGCGAGTGTTTGTGTATATACCTCATAGCACTCGCAGTAGTTTTTGAGGCATCCAGAGCGTTTACAGTTGCAGCCTTTGTTGTGTCGACCTTTGATCTTTGACTTACCACTGGCAATCTTTGGCATGAAGGCCACTGGGTTACGATCTAGACAGGCCTACATAATAAGGAAGGAAAAAAAAATAAATGGGGGGAAAAAAACATGAATAGAATTTATAGAACTTTTTATAGAAGTGCCTGGTGAAAAAAATAACAGCGTGACATCAAAGTATATCTTCAAATAGTGTGCTGGAACTACCAAAGATGGTTGACTGTGAAGGGATGCTCTATTTAAGGAAACAAGCCTAAGTAGAGAACATATCTCCCTACAGGTGTTTTCCAGTGAGAATGATGATGAATCAGAGACTTCTAGTAGTGTGACACCCAGGCTAAAACACCAATTAGAAACCATCAGTACTGTCAGTGCTGCTCACCATATGGCGTACCGCCTGCACCAGCCAGTTAAATCAATCTCCCTGCCTCAAACAGCAGTCAGAACCAATCGGTACTATCCCAACTGCTTCCTGCCTAGTTTACCATGCACATCAGACAGCTGGCCCGATATCAGCAAACCACACGTTCCCACTGTGAGCAATCTGATTCATGGGTCGCTCTAGTCTGACTAACTGTGGGCTATGCAAGAGGCTCCGATTGCATGGAGAGGTCTGGAGCTACAATGTTTTCACCAATAAAAATTATCTTTAAGATAAATAATGATGACTTAACATAACAAGCACCAATTAGGTAACATTATCTGAAAAGGGATACTTATGTATCCCTGAGCTTTTTTCTGCCACACTCCTTGGAACAGTCTCTCTGCTGCGACTAGAGAAGCAAATTCTAGTGATGCCTTATAGTCAATATCCAGACTTACAATCCACTCTTGAGAGTCTTTAGTGTGGAAATCAGCTCCCACCTGGCTGATTGTAATGCCCCTCAGCTGGGGAAAGATGGCCAACTGCTGGAGAATGTAGTCATTTTCCCTACTTTCCCTGTGGCAGATACCCCAGTCTGCCACACTATCTAGCTATCTGCACACATTTAAATTGTGAGTATAGCATATACAACATTTTTGATATACAGCTCCTACATGAATTGGATTCCAGACCTAGATCACTATAGACAGGTTAGTTGAGTTGTCTTTTTGCATCCAAGCTGCCCAATGTACTCTCTTCATCCATTTCTTATTAATTTAAGCATCAATGGTGAGGGCCTTCCTAATATACCTATTAGGTTATGTTTTCATATTAAAACAAAAATTAATTCCCCTTCCACCCGGATTCTCAACCTCCAACACAACCATACATCAGCATCACATCCAACCAGGTGAAGAGGCAGCTGAAGAGGCTCCATGCAGGCAAGGCAGCAGGCCCTGATGGTATCAAACCAGGGCTCCTCAAAGGATGTGCAGACTCCAGCACATCTTCAACCTGAGCCTTGAAAGGGTCTTACTGTTGTGGAAGACTTCCTGCCTGGTCCCTGTGCCTAAGAAAGGGCGTCGCAGTGTCTTGAACGACTACAGACCTTTTTCACTTTTTGCACCCTGGAATAGTGCAAATTAGTAATTGTGTAATTAGTGGGATTGCTGTGAAACGGCCCAGGACACCCTAGCAACACCCTAGCAACGGCCCAGGACACCCTAGCAACACCCTAGCAACGGCCCAGGACACCCTAGCAACACCCTAGCAACAGCCCAGGACACCCTAGCAACACCCTAGCAACGGCCCAGGACACCCTAGCAACACCCTAGCAATGGCCTAGGACACCCTAGCAACAGCCCAGGACACCCTAGCAACACCCTAGCAACGGCCTAGGACACCCGAGCAATGGCCCAGGACACCCTAGCAACACCCTAGCAACGGCCTAGGACACCCTAGCAACGGCCCAGGACACCCTAGCAACACCCTAGGAGACCCTAGCAACGGCCCAGGACACCCTAGCAACACCCTAGCAACCGCTTAGGACACCCTAGCAATGGCCCAGGACACCCTAGCAACACCCTAGTAACAGCCCAGGACACCCTAGCAATGGTCCTGGACACCCTAGCAACGGCCCAGGACACCCTAGCAACACCCTAGCAATGGCCCAGGACACCCTAACAACACCCTAGCAACGGCCCAGGACACCCTAGCAACGGCCCAGGACACCCTAGCAACACCCTAGCAATGGCCCAGGACACCCTAGCAACGGCCCAGGACACCCTAGCAACACCCTAGCAACGGCCTAGGAGACCCTAGCAACAGCCCAGGACACCCTAGCAACACCCTAGCAATGGCCCAGGACACCCTAGCAATGGCCCAGGACACCCTAGCAACACCCTAGCAACGGCCCAGGACACCCTAGCAACACCCTAGAAACGACCTAGGACACCCTAGCAATGGCCCAGGACACACTAGCAACGGCCCAGGACACCATAGCAACGGCCCAGGACACCCTAGCAACACCCTAGCAACGGCCTAGGACACCTTAGCAACACCCTAGCAACGGCCTATGACACCCTAGCAATGGCCGAGGACACCCTAACAGCACCCTAGCAACGGCCCAGGACACCCTAGCAACACCCTATGACACCCTAGCAACGGCCCAGGACACCCTAGCAACACCCTAGGACACCCTAGCAACGGCCCAGGACACCCTAGCAATGCCCTAGCAACGGCCTAGGACACCCTAGCAATGGCCTAGGACACCCTAGCAACGGCCTAGCAATGGCCCAGGACACCCAAGCAACACCCTAGCAACGGCCTAGAACACCCTAGCAACACCCTAGCAACGGCCCAGGACACCCTAGCAACACCCTAGAAACGGCCTAGGACACGCTAGCAACGGCCCAGGACACCCTAGCAACACCCTAGCAATGGCCCAGGACACCATAGCAACACCCTAGCAATGGCCTAGGACACCCTAGCAACGTCCTAGGACACCTTAGCAACACCCTAGCAACGGCCTATGACACCCTAGCAATGGCCGAGGACACCCTAGCAACGGCCTAGGACACCCTAGCAATGGCCTAGGACACCCTAGCAACGGCCCAGGACACCCTAGCAACACCCTAGCAACGGCCTAGAACACCCTAGCAACAGCCTTGGACACCCTAGCAATGGCCTAGCACCCACCTAGGACACCCTGGTACACCTTAGTGACCACCCGGTACAACAGAGTAATATATACTTCGCGGTTTGCCCGTATAGCAATCCCACGCATTTTCCGTGGGAAATGCATTTCTAGTTCAATATTATTATTACGGTTATTTTTTCTTTTGCACTAATCATTTGTATATTTTTTGTAGAGCATATCTTATATATTTTTTATTCTTTAACTTTTATTACTTATCTTAGTTGTGTTATTCTATGTTGTTGTTACTTGGCTGCTGTGACTAAGAAATTTCCCCTCGGGGAGTAATAAAGTACCTACCTACCTATATGATTTGTGTAAATAGCCTAAAGTATCAATCACGAAAGGGTACAGCATCACTTAATGACATTCATGAGCATAGTATTTTTTCCTGAATTGATTAATTGGTTCCTGTATTGGTGTATTTAGATCAGGCAAATGGTTGGCCTACTAAAGTACTAAACTCATGATAGAAAGAATTTCTCGTGAGTGTGTCCACCCTTCTTCAGTATTTTAAAATGTATTTTGATGTAGCTGACAACTCAGAATCAATAATGAGGAGGTTGGTTGTGTTCTGACTACTTCCCTCCTGTTTGATTTAATTAAGCAATTGCTGGTCAAGTTTGTTAATGTCATTAAGGCCATAGCATTCCCTCGATGAGCAGACCAGACAGCAACTGTCAATATTTGTATTCAGTTATTCAATTAGCAAGAATCTAATTGGGCAATGATAGATCTGTTCTTGCTACACCTCACTCACCTCACCTCACAAACTGTGAGGTTTGGGAAGCATTTTAGAAAAAATCCATACAAATACATTTGTATTGTAGTTCATATATCAGGACAACAGCTTTGCAAACCTTGATTGCATTGTAACGCTCAGTGTCATGCTTTGCATTGTTGTAGCAGTTAGAACAGTTACAGTTGCTGCACATCTCTCCATTGGCAAAGCAGTCACAGTAACTGAAAGAGATAAACACACACACAAATACACATTGTTAACCCACACCATATTAATCATGAATAGATGTATAATGTGTGTGCAATTGTGTATGTGAGAGAGAGAGTAAGAAAATTCTAAAATAATGCCACTGCACCTGCATGAAGGTTAGTTGTGACAACACTGGTCCAACTTATTGTAAAGAGTTCAGCTTGGAGTCTTTACAGTAATATGGTGCATGCTAGTCTTTTACAGAGTGTGTGGAAAAATGCTACACCAGACTATAAATATTATGAGAACTATTGCATAGTAATTGACTTCACTGAGATGGTCTACTCACAGTTTCAGGCATTGGGACTTGGTGCAGTTGCAGTGCTTCCTGGACTTTGATTCACACACTGTCCCATCAGTTCTACAGAGGGAAAGGGACAGAAATAGAGTATTTTGTATTAGTTTCAGCTTGGAGTCCACCAAAGCCGAATTCATAATTGAAACTGGCTTTCTTTATGTTTTGAAGTTTTGAAAATAAAACGCAAATTAGTTGCATCAGCTGATTGAGACAGATAAATCGGATTCCTGAGGTGAGATGCATCATGAGAGATGAAATCACATAAAATCACATTACATTGACATGGGCCCCCTCACATTCAAAAAAATATATAAACTTTGCCCCCCTACTCTTTCAGATCGTAAATCAGATTTTCATATTGCCTGCCTGTCTGCGGCAATTTCAGAAGCCAGATCTGCTTGTCTGCTTATCTGTCTGAAAATCCATACCAGGTTTTCCCTGTTACCTGGCAATCAAACAGTATAAAGCCAGGCAGTTGGCAGCAGCCCTATCAGTTGACCATTAGCCAACGGTTCATTAAATGGGCGACAGCAGTTGGCTGCTCGTCGTTATCCTTTTGGGAGGGGGGGAGGGGTCATAATGTCACCAAACACCCTGATTATTATATGTGGTAGCTAAAGTACTGTTATTGTGATGCGTTTCTGCTAAATGTGTATTGATGACCAATAGATGGCATGCCGTTGTAGGTAGGTAACTTCTAACGTGGGGCCCTTAGACTCGACCTGCCCGAGGAGATCAGGCTAGCCAAATCAGTGTCTTCTTTTTAAACACTTCTTAGGCTTGCTTTTACCTAAACATTGGGTTCTAAATTCTTAAATTCTTAGGTTTTGCTGTATTTGAAGTTTACGCTCTGCTTTTACTTGATCAGTGGTGTTCGTTAGCTAGGTAGTAGAAAAACTGTAGGTTTAAAGTTTTTGGACAGTCACAATATTTTGATTTGTGTGTTCCACACTACATTAGCTTTACTAGCCCCCTTGTTTCCAACTTTCTTGCTGTGTGAGGTAAAGTTAGATCCCGCTCAACCTCCTTTATGTTACAGTATGTAGCATTAGCTAACCTCGCTTCCATCCTGTCCTCCCAAGACTCAGCATGAGGAGTAATAACAAAAAGGAGGAATTATGTAAAACAAAAGTTGCCGTTGTTATTTGAGAATTTATTTTGAGTTGTTCTGTGACCCAAGATTAATAACATAAATGTTGGAGAGTGCAAACAATTCCCTGGCTTGAAATAGATTATTTGACTGTACCCTGTGATGTGAGTAAGATGTTTGGTATGGATCTGCTTCTCACAGTCAATCAATGGAGGACTGACTTTCTGTAAAGAATGGAATATCAATAAACCTACATGCTGTAGTTTATTTTTGGGTCCTCAAGCTTCACAAACTAAGCCCTCCCACTCATTTGCTGTTTATTTTCTAGCACTGACATTAAACCAGACAATATGCCCATATGCTTGGAAAAGTACTGAACTGTCTAGAGAGTCACTATCTTTGTCTTCTAATTCATTCTCAGTTGGGATGCATGCTGTACAGCTATGTGATATCAGACTAGATGTCAGAGTCGGCAGACAGAAATCTGATCTAATTTCTTCAACAGGGTATAATCATTTTTAACCACATTCTCACTGGGTTCAGCCATTCCGAAAAATAGATTTCTATGCATTCATAGTACCGTAAGGGGCTTTGGGCTATGTTATGCCATATGTCAGTGGTATTGCCATTTAATCGGTATGAATTGCTATTAATGTGAGGTATTTTTTTTTGGACAAATCTAGCATAGTGAGAGTGAGGCTGACAGATGACAGGGTGGAAGGGTGGATCTGCGGTGAGTGAAAAAACACCTTAACCTGATTTGTAAGCTGTACTATTCACTAGGGCGCTCTCTGTTACAGTTTGTTTATGTACTGGCTCACAAGCTACGTGGCCATAGAGGTTTAGTCTGTACATTCTACACAATGAAAGAGGAGATCACCCTGGCACGTCTGTTAATTTGAGGAAATGGTTAGTTTCTGTGTGACTATTATACAGTATATTTATTGGATAATTAAGTTTTTGAGTTTCATTCAGTGACTGACTTTAGTGGACATAAAATCCCCATAGTAATTTATTGAGAAGAGAGCAGTAGAGAGCGGTTTAAAAATGTTATATACATATCCACAAACTATTAAACTATACAAAGTACAGGAAATGCTCCAGCACTTGCAGCACTCTTTTAGAGCATCCCAGAGAGTGTCTTGTGATGTTACAGCAGGGTTCAAAACTAACATTTTCCACTGGTGCTACCAACTTTTTCAGTTGGTGGCACCAGCACATCATTTGGTCGCACCATTTGTTTTGACGCTGCGCGGCAATAATGACCTGACCTTTGTGTCCCATTATGTACTCGCATTCCACACAGGCTGATGACTACCCATCTTTTAAATTAGCAACCCCTGTTCTTACATTGATTTGAAAAGATTGACTGTGACTTGAGAGAAATAAAGTGCAAAATGTTATTTCAGATTCTGAATTTTAGAAACATAAACGTAAATTATAAATAATGGATGTCAGCAAAATGTGGTTATCATGTACAGTATAAAAACAAAATACATAATAACAAAAATACAATCAAAAACAATGTCCCTTATCTGGAGGACATCCCGCCTACACAACCCAGATTAGTTGGTCTAGCTCTTGTAATTGGGCCTCCTGGTCCTTTTCCCCTGGGAGAACCAGTGCTGAACACTCTCCTTGGCATCAAAGTCGGACAGTTCAGGCCCCTCAACACTAATGCGGATGAGGTCATCCACGGTGTCAGGGTTCAGACGTGATCTTGGATCTGATTTGATTCTTTTCTGCGTTGAAAATCCTCGTTCGCAGACAGCTGAAGAAATGGGGAGCACCAGCATTATCTGGACAAGGTGTAGGATGTTCTGAAAAAAATGAGAAGAACATCTGTTGGTATTGACCAAATTATGAGATCAACAGTGGCATTGATGATACAATGTATGGTGATATGATCAAAACATACCTCATACTCAGAGCAGTATGGCTCCTTTGTAAGCATGACCTCCCACAGTCCAAGGTAGCTTTTGTCTTTGAAAGACGTGTGTGTCATCATTTTCATGGCTTGGAATTCTTCCTTTGCCAGGTCTTTGCTTCAACCATTCCTGTGAGAAACCAAGTTATTAAATAGTCCAGTCGTATCATGTCAACAGAAATACAGACTGGTGTGGAACAAAAAAAGTCACCTGCTCAGGACAGTGGAGAAGTGTTCCAGGAGAAAGTCCACTTCTTCTTCACCATGGTTCAGGAGCTCTTGTTTATCCTCCGGCCAGGAGTCATGGTTGAACACACTGAAACACCTCACTGCCTTGGCTGTTGGTGTGTCCTTGGTGTTCTCTTCTATAAACAAAAGACAAAGAACAAAAATGAATGAAAAATACATTATGTCAACAGCACAGTATGTCCTTTTGAATGTGCTATGTGCTCACCAAGTAGGCTGCTGAATCTGGTCTTCAGGTGTTTCACTGTGGACTCACAGGTGAGCACAATGGCTTTCTGCAGTCTGGGGGCACACTGGCTGATTGGTTTACCTTCAGCCAGCATTGCAGCTTCACCTTTAGAAAGGGTGACTTCCTGAATTCAAGTACAATATGTAATATGAGTAACTGACATTTCATTTTACATGTTAAACACAAGATAAACATTAAATCAGATATTTACCTGATACTTGACTTTCTGTCTCTCATCTTCTCCTTCCCTCTGTTTGTGCTGTTCCTCCATGGCTGCCTGGAACTCAGTGAGTTTACCACCAGGTTTGGGTCTAACTGCCATATCTTTTATGGTGGCGAGGAGATGGTTAATACCATTGACAGCCTGTTAAGACACAATAATAATAGGTTTTGTTGCCAGCAAGCTGAGAAAAATATTGATAAATAAGAAAAAGCTAAATATCAATTTCAACCCCCCTTTCCCCCACTGTCTCCCCTTACCTGAGGCAGGATTACATCATTTCTCTGCAGCAGTAGGCTAAACCGACTGATGGAAGTGAAAAGGTCTGCCAGGAAGTGGCAGAATGCCACAAACGTTCCATCCTCCATGGTGTTTTTGATCTGCAAAGTAATGTAAACACACAGACCAACACCATTCCCATTCACAACTCTGATACATCACACATCACTTACAAACTACTTTCTGAATGAATACTGTACTGTAATACTGTCCTACCTCAACAGTGAGAAAATACTAACCTTCTTAGCTCTGCCAGCTATGTCTGCATTGGCCGAGGCACCTGCCAGGTGGTCCATATGCATATGCACTGCTGTGAACTGTCCAGGGCTCTGGGGGCTGTGATCCTTCCCTGGTTTTAGGAACGTGGTGAGACTACTGGACACATGGGGCAACCACCTTGTGCCTTTCACTCCACTGGGAACATTCACTGTGACTCCTATTTCAGCTCCGAGGGTCTTGAGCTCTCTCATTGATTTGGGGCTGAAATGGTACGTCTTCCAGACAAGGTTGAGCATGCCCAATCATAGGGATGTCCCTCTGTACAGACAGCAACCCTAGCTCCAATCTGTAGATAAGATAGAATAGAATAGAATAGAATATATCATTTTTGTGAGAATGGATAGGAAATATTCAGGCAGACATGTCATAAATTAGTCTACAGCCTACCTGTGTGGCATGCAGTGAAATGGGACAATGAAGGAGGGCTATCACCCCTCCTTTTTGCCCTAGATTAACAGCAGCACCGTCTGCCCCCATAGCTACTGTCTTGTCAAGCCAGTCCTCACATTTTGGGCCAAGGCCAGTGAAGGCTGCCTTGGTTGCAGCATAGATGCCTAAAATGAAAACATGTATGTTTAGCCAGCATGTTCAATTCTATAATATAATTGTAGCAGTAGTACTAGTAGTATTAGTAGTAGTTATAACAGTAATAATAATAATAATTAATAATAATAAACTTTATTTAGCATGTTTCACTAGCCTACAAAGCAAGGTGCTTTAGAGCACAAAAAAAATCATATTACAAGTAAACAGAAAAATGACAACAAAAAAGTTAATAGCCTACATAAATACATTTAGCCTATCAAATATGTAATGTCAATTACCTTTTGCATGGGCATGCTCAACCTCAACATGGCCAATGAGGATGTTGGAAGGTCTCCCCATTTCGATGATGCGGGCGTACACGATTTTGCACTCTTTACTGGAGACGTCGGTCATCAATCATAAATGACAAGTACGGGGCTGAAGCGACTTTGTCACCGGTCTTTTCCTTCAGCGTGTCCGAGATCACGCCAATAAATTGCGCACAAGAAACGTCGTTGGCGTATGTTGGATTTGCACTCAACCCATTCTTCTTCATCAGTACTAGTTGCGATTTGAAGGTAGAAAATGGAAGCTCTTCTTTTGCTATATTGTAAGCCGTGTTGAATTTTATGACCATTTCAGCCTCCTCGCTCAAGAGATTGCCTGCATCTTGGCGCTGAAAGGCAGTCGGGAGGGGGTCAACGCTACGTGAGATCCACCTGTCCCTACACTTCTTATGCTTATTACTGTCTCCATGTAAGTTCAAACTTTCGCGTTTGAAGTGAGTTGATGCAGTTGCGAGTTTGGAACAGCCTGCAATGGAGGGTCCGCACTCTCTGCAGTACACACAGTACATCGCATTATCTTTGTACCTCAACCATCTGAAATCTTCCAGCCACTGTGATTGAAACGCGTATTTTTTTTATTTTTTTTCCATCGGCTGTGCCGCTGGTTCTCTTTCCTCACTCATCGGCTCCGAAGTCTCAAAATGACCCAATTCCTCATCAGTCACTGAGGAGGTAGCTTGTGATGGACCGGGGGATGCATTTTGTTTCCCAAAATATGATAGAATAGTGCGTTTCATTTTTTTTGCCATCAATTAGCTACACTGCTACAATAGCATAAGCTAGCATGGACTGGGACTGCGTAGCCTATGTGACGTTCAAATGTCTCCAGTCAGGGAAGGGCGAGTGAGAGACCAATACAGAGAAAGACGATGTGTAGGCTATGCAGATGTTTTCATACCTACTTTTATTTCTGAAGATATTATCAATTAGTCAAATAGCCTACACATTACTGTTTGAATTAATTTAATTAATAAAAAATAATTAAAAAAATAAAAATAAACTTTTGGTAAAACTTTTTTACTGGCACCAATGCGACCCATTCAAATTTTATATCGCATTACCAAAAAAAGGTCGCAAATGCGACCAATTTGGTCACAGTTTTGAACCCTGTACAGTATGTTGTTGCACCTTTGTTTTTTTCAAATGTTCCCTAAGATATTCAATAGGGTTGAGGTCTAGTGAGCCTCTGCAGAATAGTCATAGCTATTTGTTGTTGGCAACAAATCTTTGTATCTTTATAGCAACAAATAGTTGCTGTCATTTATGGTTTACTGTTAGTCATTAGTATTTCCAATGAATCTGAATACATTTTCATTTATTTAATTTCATTTATTTTCTAAGCACTATTCTGACAGCTATTTGACAGGAGGTAATGCAGCACCCCCAGCACCCCTACTTCCCATGGTTATGAATAGTGGTACTTTGGGCAATGTGAAGTCACCAACTCTGGAATAGGTAAAAAAAACAATCACCCACACCTGAATATTTCCACCACTTGTTTTGTCGTTGGAGAAGTGGTTTGGAAACTGCTACACGCCCATTAAGGCAAAAATTGGCCAATCACCTAGAGAACCATATTAATTTAGTCAATATCTGGCATTGGTTGTTAAAATAAAAAACAATTCACACCATGTATTAGGAGCATACATGTGTTAATATTTGAATGAAATATGTGTGACAACAATTTGAGAAAACCTTACCAAATGGTGTACGAACAGATATATTTCAATTTCACATGAGCATTTCTCAAAGATCTAAAGTATCAGATCTTTGTATCAGTAAATAATGTATTCCTGAATAATATATACCTAATACAATTATTCCAGTTTAGTTAGTTGTGATAAATGATGAAAACCAAGCGTTCTTGGTAGTGTCATGCTGTACAGCAAATGTATACAGCATGACACTCAATGGTGAGAGGTAAGTCTAAAAGAAGATAACATCACGAAACTAGAAATGCATTTCCTGCGGAAAATGCGTGGGATTGCTGTACGGGCAAACCGCAAAGTATATATTACTCTGTTGTACCGGGTGGTCACTAAGGTGTACCAGCTGGTGTACCAGGGTGTCCTAGGTGGGTGCTAGGCCGTTGCTAGGGTGTCCAAGGCCATTGCTAGGGTGTTCTAGCCCGTTGCTAGGGTGTTGCTAGGGTGTCCTGGGCCGTTGCTAGGGTGTTGCTAGGGTGTCCTAGGCCATTGCTAGGGTGTCCTCGGCCGTTACTAGGGTGTCCTAGGCCGTTGCTAGGGTGTTGCTAAGGTGTCCTAGACTGTTGCTAGGGTGTCCTAGGCCGTTGCTAGGGTGTTGCTAGGGTGTCCTGGGCCGTTGCTAGGGTGTTGCTATGGTGTCCTAGGCCATTGCTAGGGTGTTGCTAGGGTGTCCTGGGCCGTTGCTAGGGTGTCCTGGGCCGTTGCTAGGCTGTTGCTAGGGTGTCCTGGGCCGTTGCTAGGGTGTCCTAGGCCGTTGCTAGGGTGTCCTGGGCCGTGGCTAGGGTGTCTTGGGCCGTTGCTAGGGTGTCCTATGCCGTTGCTAGGGTGTTGCTAGGGTGTCCTGGGCCGTTGCTAGGGTGTTGCTAGGGTGTCCTGGGTCGTTGCTAGGGTGTCTACACAGCAATCCCACTAATAAAACATATGGAAAACTATTGGCATAATATTAGCCTTGGATTCTGTATAAACAAGTTGGGAAAATAATTACTTCTGGATACCTCTGAGTGATTGATTAATCCACCACACTGAATTGGCTGACACAACTCTTGTGTCAAATACAGAACTACAGACACCCAACTGACAACAAAACCCATGTGCAAAAGTTGCTAGAAAGCGTGTGCTAAAACAAGTAACTTAGCCAAGCATCTCAGATCATCTGATCATTGTTCTGTAACATTCCTTGATGCTTTTTCTTGTTTACCATGGTGTCACACTGGTATTAATATTATAAATTCTGATATTGTGACACTATTACAGGCAACATTTGGCTGGAAAGTTTCTCAGTGAACTGTTGCCAGCAGCAATAAGACAATAAGCTTCCACCAGTCTTATTGCTTACATGTTATAATAGGAGTACCACCAAAATCATCTTGTGTCTAGATATCTCTGTCCTGTGCACATGCTAACACATTAGTATAATTAAGTGCCTTAGGCAACTAGAATTATCCAATGAGAACATAGACCTTTAGTAATCCAGAGTTGGTCTTGGGTTTTTCCTGCCAATCCTGTCATCATATAAAGGGTAAGTTGACCAACGGGCCAATTTCCCAAAAAGTAGTGTAGTGCTTTGAAATTGCTGATTTAACACATCGTCAATCAAAGTTAAGATGCTTGTTTAGGAAGGAAATGCACTTACGATTTCTGGTGACTAGTAGTTCTCTTGCCTACCTATGTTGAATGCACTTATTGTAAGTCGCTTTGGATAAAAGCGTCTGCTAAATGACTGTAATGTAATGTCGTAGTAGCATCTGAGGAAGTAGACAGCGGCGACGTGCCCATTCAATCTGAGGGGGATTTAGCCCCTCTGTCTACATGAAAATATTTTAAATGGTTTTTTTTATCTCCAAAAATATATAGTAAGATGACTATATATTCACTCAAAAGTATTCTCTAAACAGAAGAACCACAGGAAGAACTCCCCTTCTTCCTGTGGTTCATTCCTTTCTTCCACGAATAAAGATCTTAAATGACTTAAATTAATTACAAGACAAATTGGTTGGAGACAAAACCAACCAATCGTTCATATAGATTTTAAATTTGTTTGTTCATGAGGTGAGTGATGGGGTAATAAAATGATGTGAACATGAAATGAAAAAAACAATCTACAATTAACTTTGAGTGGCTGCTCTCCACAAATAAAGTATATCACCAATTCTCCATCCCCTTCTTGTGAGCTAGAAAATCAGCCAGCTAGTTAGCTAGCTATCTATTCTGGTTATTACGTTACAGGATGGCTGGCACCTCTCCTAAATCTGTTTTTAAATTGATAATGTATAGATAGGGCAACAACTACTGACTTACTAGTGACCTGAATCAGATGAGGTAATCAGTTAGCGCTTTTCCACCAAAATGGTTCCCTTGCCGGTGCCGGAGTCGGTGCCGAGCATTGGAATAACCTCATAACCTTACATCAGATAACCTTAAGAACTGGCCCGCGTTCCCACCAATCTAGAGCCCAACATTATGGCCGTCACTTGAATTTTTTCAATATTTTCTTGCAAAATGAAAAAGCATGTGTAGCGGACTCGCTACAACTGGGGCCGCGACAGACAGAGGCACGGGCCCGCAGGCTGCTTTATTTGTCACCGGCAGGTCAGCCACGGAGCACCAAAGCCGCCAGTCTCCAGGACGCTTTTTAGCTCCAACCCGAAATGGCCAGCTCAGCCCGCTGCTGGTGACAATTAACCCGCCGTGTTGGTGGTAAAGTGCCAAGTCAACAGCCTACACTGAATTAATTTTCATATTTGCAGAGAAAAATATCTTCATTCTTCAAAGCAAAGGGTGAAAGCCAAAGCCCCATCACAAATGAAGCTTAGCGTAAGTTCAATCAGGAAGACTACCTGGCTCGCATCTATTCATCATTTATCTATCTACTCCAGGCATTTTCTCTGTATTGGCCTCTGTATTGATCACTCGTCATTCAATCAGCCCTTTAAGCAAGGGCACTCCCAGTCCTCCCTCAGAGGAACCAATGACAAGCCGCCACACCCCTAGATAGGGGTGGGCGATCTGACAATTTTATATCGTGATCGATCTTGAAGACATCCACAATCTACTTTTCAAGCGAATCGTAGACATCGTGACCTTTTATGTCCTCCTGTAACGGCTGTGTCATGCACAAACTTACCTCTGCCTGTTCTCCTTCTAGGGTGTTCGGGCAAAAAAGTTTCCCTGGGGGCTCGCACACCTTATATTAGTTCCGGGAGGGTAACAACAAGTGGGGAAGTGGGCAGGGGGAAGTTCGGTTGTGCTGTGTAAATATATGTATTTCTGTATAGTATTTGTTGTTGTGTTAGGTTATATTGTGTGTGTACATATTTATTAAGATTATATATAATTTTGGTAATGGTTTATGTAAATATGTACTGGATATTTATGTGTGTGGATGTCTGAAGTAACCCCTAAGTAAATGGTATGTGCCAGCCAATTAGGTGAGCAGACATCCATATATAAGTCAGTCAGTCTGTGTGAGAGGGGGAAGCTGGATGGTGTGCGCACGGTGTTATAAGAAAATAAATGTTTCATGCTGAACGTCACCCTGGACTTGTGCTTCTCCTCATTTGCCTCCTTGACCGCTCGGGCAAGCTAACACCAACTACTAATGTTTCCAAACTTCACATAAAACTTTGATGGCCAGTAATAATTGTGGATACACGCTACGTTCACAAACCAACAGAATGATTGCCTACTAGATGGCTATGCTGATTGGCCAAATTATATTGTGTCTATGTCATAGGGTGTCTTTCATGCGTGACATATTTGAAAAATAGTTCCACGTGAGCTAGCAGCATGGCGGATGAGGAGCTGGGGCCAAATGTATAAAACTCTGTGTAGATTTAGGTGTAGAAATCTGTGTACACACAAAACAGGAAACATGCATACGCTCAGATGTATAAAACCCCACGTACGTCTGTTCCCACGTGTTTTTTCCTCATACATCTCAATCATCCTGAAATTGTGCGCACGTGCACGAGCCTTCTGACCATGCCCACAATTTACTATAAATGGCTTCCAACACACCCTCAATTGCCTGGTTTGCATATAAAGGGCCAGCATTTAGTTTAGTTTTGAGGAGAAACGGTGGAAGCATTTAAGAAGCAATAGAAGAAGAAACGCAATTTTACCGACTGTGAACTTGAAATAATGGTTGATCAAAATGACAGAAGAAAATTATTATTTGGAAGCCTAAGCTCTGGCATTACCAACCAAATGAAACAAGTTGAATGGCAGAAAGTAACCGAAACCATCTCCCTTTTAAAAGCCCAATACAACGCTCTACCACAGAGCGCACGGCTGTGCACCACATTATAGCGCGTCTGTTGTGCGCTCTGGGGTTTGGAAATGGCATAACCATGGCTTCAATGCATATGCATTGTCACCTGAGG
Source organism: Hoplostethus atlanticus (assembly GCA_034670405.1). NCBI lineage: Eukaryota > Metazoa > Chordata > Actinopteri > Trachichthyiformes > Trachichthyidae > Hoplostethus > Hoplostethus atlanticus. Next base: position 798,668 of record JAXDDX010000128.1, on the reverse strand, counting down.
GTATAAAATATTATATACATAAACAATATTATATACATATATTACATTTGGGAAACCGGACATCGCTGCAAATTGCATTTTGTTGGCCTGTTCAACTGTTGTGTAAGGGAACCTGATGTATCTATTACTCAAAGAAATTATGCCACCCCACGCCATGGGCATGACCCGGCTCAGGGCAGCTCAGGATATCCCTGATCTGTCCGCAAGCTCCCGCTGAAACATCCCCGTCGCTAAAAACCCAATTGTAGTCAATACCTGTAGATGGACGGGGATGCCAGGGTTTCCCCCGAGAGTGCCGTTCCAACACAGGGCCCAGTTCAGTACACAATTCGAAGAGAACAGCTCTTGGAAATCCAAAGCGGCGCATTAGCCAGTCATCATCATGGGCCAGAAGATCAGTACGGTCTCTGAAGACTCGTTCTCGCCTAAATTGCGCAATATCAATATCTTCCAGCAACACCAAAGCAGCCATTGTATCATTTGGCACAGCCATTACGCACGGCTACAGCCTTTATATAGTGTAGGTTATTCTTACTCCCCAATAATACAGAATAATAATCTTTATTTATATAAAGATCATGTATTTATTTGTTTATTTATATAAAGATCATTATCATTAGAATTATTATAATGCATAGTGACAAACATATTTACTCAAGATAGAACGAAGTGAAGGCTTGTCAAAAAAAAGGTTGTTAACCACTCACGCATCACTATGTAATCATAGTGAAGGTTTTTTTAAACTATAGATTACATCCTAACACAACGTAGTGAAAGAAAAAAGCTCTAAATAAAATGTCACCCAAATTCACACTTTTATTATCCTTTTTTGGATAAAAAAATCAAAAAAATGCGTATGGTACGCATGGTGTGAAGGATGCGTACCGGTACGCACATTCTCGCCGCCCGTGGATTTTTATACATTCGGAAACTTGCGTGGAAAGTGGCGGTGTGAAAGATGCATACCGATACGCACATTCTCGCCGCCCGTGGATTTTTATACATTCGGAACCTGCGTGGAAAGTGACGTAAGTACACTTTTCGTGCGTACGCATGGTTTATACATTTGGCCCCAGGTGTCAAAAAAGGACTCGACGTCAGTAGTGTGGCAGTGGTTCGGCTATGCACAGTCAGATATTTCTCAAAGCAAAGTTATCTGTAGACTTTGTCGGGCAATGGTCGGCACTTCCGGAGGTAATACGACAAATCTTTTCAAGCACCTTAAAAGGAAGCATCCGAAGGAACATGCCAAGAGTGTTTCACTCAAGTCAGTACAACCCCACTCATCTGTATCTCACAAGGTCCCGAAACATAAACAGTTATCATTAACCGACGCATTAGAGCAGTCGAAAAAATACGATAGAAGCAGCAAACGATGGAAAGAGGTGACTGAGGTGGTCACATTCTATCTACATTTTACTACGCCCTTTTTAGTTTACATTCTACTACTAAAATTTTTTCTACTTGAGTTCTGAGTACTAGAAAAGTACTAGTTATTTAATGGTTGTGTTATCTATTGATTGCTGATTACAACTTTGTTTAATATTTAAGATAAAGTTTAACTCAGGTTTTAATAACCTTTAGTGCCTTTAATGCAATATTGTGTTTTAAATGGTGCAAATAGATAAGTCCATAGGCTTGTTCGAGTCTGGATATTCTCGACAGTACATTTCAAAATTGGGAAGAAAGATCGCAATTCAGATTGTGGATCATGAATGTGTGTTAAAAAGATTGTGATATGATTTTTTGGGAATATCGGCCACCCCTACCCCTACATATACAGATACCTGCCGCATCCGCACCTCTGTCAGTTCAGGTTGCATCGCTGCTGCACCGCACCCTCGATGAAAAACAATCAAATTGCATACTGCTGCCTCCTGGCTCTTATCTGGATCATGTCTGAATCAGACAATGCATCGTCACTCAGGGGAATACCAGACTCTCCCATGGAAGGTACCAGCATCAACTCCATCCAAATTACCGCCCTCGGATCCAGGCGTAGAAGTTCCCGGATTGCAGGCAACCACCTACCAGCGTCTGGCAGCCAACTACTCGGGTCCCTCAACCAGCTGGGCATCACGCCCGCCCCAGGCCTGCCATCCTCAGAGCTGCAGACCCTCCTCAACGTCCTGGGAAGCATCCCCGATCCTGCCCCAGAAACTGCACCACCGGCAATCTAAAGCCCAGCTCCCCGCGGTCACAAGTGAACCAGGACGTCCTCCCCACCTAGAGCTACAATAGCCAAACGCCGATGCACGGCCACTCTGTCCTCTCCTGCCCCACCCTAAGCCGACACCACAGCCCTGCAGGCTTCCATCCAAGCACTGACCGGATCCTTAAACTCTATCAACTCCCGCCTCAGCGCTCTGGAGAGAGCCGGGTCTTCACCCCGGCTAGCCAGAGATCTTACCATAGGGAAATTCACAATAGCCTTCGGCATCTTTCGCAATGTCATCTGCAGCGCTTACCCCGAACGGCGCCAGGAATTAGACTCCTACTTAGCGCTCACTGGCGAACTACACCTAAAGTACGGAGAAAACATCTTCTACCACTACCGCAAGGCTCTCTCCAAAAAAGCAGCCCTTCTCATCACCCAATCTAATACCCGCCTGGACTGGTTCATTCTTGACATTGAATTATTAATCATGCTAGCAGGAGGCTGCTCGGTCATGTCTTGCTACACCTGTGGGGACGTCGGCCATACATCTGCCCTATGCCCCACGGCCTCCTTCCAGCAAAATCTCAGCTCCGCTCTAGATTCCCGAGCGGCCCAAACCACAAAGCCAAGAGGGAGGATGCCCCCACTCCCCAGGTCTCCTTCTGAAACATGCGGCATGCAACAATTTCAACTACGGAGTATGCACTTACCCTAACTGCATTTTCCTCCACTCATGCAGTGCTTGCAGGGAGGCTCATCCAGCATCAGTGTGTCCGCGTTGGGGCCAAATCCAGAGAAAGAAAAGGAGGGATGGTTCCAAGAAATTTTAAAAAAAAATCACATATTCCAGCACTGGCTCAGGAATTAGCGTGTCACTCCGACCCCACTTTTGTAGATCACTTAATCACCGGTCTCTCTCAAGGTTTTCGGGTCTCTCAAACTCACATCTCAAAAAACCTTAACTCCGCTTTGCATGAACCACTCACAGTTTTCAACTTACTGGAAAGGGGAATAAATAAAGGTTATTCAATCGGCCCCCTTGAGTCTCCTCCTTTCCCGGTTTTCCGCACCAGTCCCATCGGCTTCGCTACTAGAAAATATTCAGGCAAAAAGCACTTGATTTCCGCCCCTCACTCCAGGCCCATCGAGAGCGCCAACGGCATGATTCCCCTCGAACCGTTCTCCTTACACTACGCCACGGTAGTGGTGCACGATATATCGAATATATCCGATATATATCCGTTACATCTGTTTTACTATTGAAAACTTTTACATTAGGCATCTACATATGAGAACAAACAGGGCCCAGACTGGGTTCACATGGAACTCTTATCCAATCCTTTACCAATACTCACTTCTCCACTACCACATAACCGTAATACACAATTAACAAACCCAGTAGTTAAAGCTTCACTTAGGATATGGTTACAGTTTAGGAGGCATTTTGGATTAAGCATGCAAGCAGGTTTTTTCCAGTAGCAAATAATCAATTCTTCCCATCATCTGTGTTGAATAACGCATTTCAACAGTGGCATAGAAATGGTCTGGTGTTTTTCTGTGATCTATTTACAGACGATACGTTTACCTCATTTGAAGCACTTACTAAGGAACATAACATACCCAGATCCCATTTTTTTAGGTACCTCCAAATCTGTAGTTTTACCAAAAAATTGTTTCCCTCATTTCAAATCAAATCAAATCAAATCACATTTATTTGTATAGCCCTTAATCACTGTTACAGTCTCTAAGGGCTTCACAGTGCCCAACATGTGAAAATAATAGTAGAAATAATTTCCTCACCTACCACCCAGGAACCAATTAGACTTTATTCTGGAGCTAGAATCGTTTGAGAAGAAACGTGTCGCTACAATCTACACACTGATACAGGAATTAAAACAGATAGCCTGGGACAAAACAAAAACTGCATGGGATGGATCTGGGAGTGGACCTCTCTGAGGATGCTTGGCGGGACAGTTTAACACGTATACACACCTAATTCAATTTAGGGTACTTCACTGTCTCCATCTCCAGACTCTTTTCTGGCACAGACCCTGGCTGTCCGAGGTGCAACCATAGTTCAGCCTCGGTAGGACACATGTTCTGGGCGTGTCACTCTCTCAACAGCTACTGGGGAGAAATATTCAATATTTTCACATATCTGTGAACAAATCATTACCCCTGATTTTCACACAGCCATCTTTGGTATACCACCCCCAAAATGCAAGGTCACAACTCTGCAGGCAAATGGTCTAGCGTTTGCTTCACTGGTAGCTCGCAGACTTAATCTTTTAAACTGGAAGTCAAATAAAGCCCCATCATTCTTACAGTGGTTAAGGGAGGTGCTCTCCCTTCTGCCCCTAGAAAAGCTCCGATATCAAGTATGTAAAGCCCGCAAAAACTTTGCTTTAACCTGGAGTCCTTTCATAGACTTTATCGAAGACTTTCCCTTTCATTAAAGGTACTGTTTAACTGGTTGTAACCACAGTATTTACACAGATGTATGTGTATACTGTTATACTGTATTCAAAAACTTTTTTGTTACGTTTGAACTGAAATGAGATGTCCCTGTCCGGTTTGCCGTGTTTTTTAATTTGTATTTTTTTGTATTATATTTACCTGTTTTCTATGACCTGAAAAATGAAAAATAAAAAGGCATATCCAAGTTGTCTCCTCCCTTCCTGATTCCAGGTGCCCCTTCACTCTTCCTATTTTACGTCAAATGGTCTCAGCCCTTAGAGCAGGACTGTTTTGCCCCTATACAAATTCCCTATGGGAATGTGTTTTCCTCTTGGCCTTCTACGGCTTTCTCAGAATGGGCAAGATCACCACAACCTCTAACCCCCTCCATGACGTCACATTCTCCAATTTAGTTTTCTACCTCGATTATTACCGCTTACTCCTTAAGCATAAGACCGGAGGGCCTCACTCTGTTGTTATAGCTAACATCTTATCCTCCTTCTGCCCCTTCAAATCCATGGTGAAGTACCTTAAGATTAGACCACGCTCTCACGCCTCTTCTCCTCTTTTGCTAACCCCCTCTCTCGCTCCCATGTCTAAATCCTGGTTTAATTCTCATCTGAACCGGGTTCTCCAAAAATGCCACCTTTCTCCATCTAGCTACTCAGGGGATTCTTTTAGGATCGGTGCAGCTACCACAGCTGCCACGCAAGGCGTATCCTCGGCCTCCCTGCAATCTCTAGGCCGCTGCAATCTCTGCATATCTCTGGTGGTGGTGTCTGTGCACAGAAAATCTCAGAAGCATATCGATATTCAGTTGCGTTTATTATCTAATTAACTGCAACATCCATCATCACTATACAGTGCTGTCAATTATATGTTTGCCATTAACTAGCCTCCTATCAGCTGGTTGATGCGCTGACTCCTCTCAGTTGGCGTGTCTGTTTTACGTGCTCGTCCAATAGCTGTTGCCGTCCGTCAGCTCGTCTAATTCTATATGTGCCATCAACTAGCCTCCTATCAGCTAGTTGATGCGCTGACTCCTCAGTCGCCGTGTCTGTCATGCGTTCATCCAACAGCTGTCACTGCCTGACAGCTCGTCTAATCCTATATGTGCCATCAACTAGCCACCTATCAGCTAGTTGATGTGCTGACTCTTCTCAGTCGGCGTGTCTATGTTATGTGTTCGTCCTATAGCTGTCGTTGTCAGACAGCTCGTCTAATGCATGCGCCAGCAACTAGCCCTCATCCGGCAAGAGGCACCGACCCTTCCGGCCGGTGTGTAGCAGCAAGCAATTCAGCATAGCATCCCCTCATCACCAAACTCTAAATTGAACTGTTTTGGGGGAGTCAGAGGAACCAATGACAAGCCGCCACACCCCTACATATACAGATACCTGCTGCATCCGCACCTCTGTCATTTCAGGTTGGATTGCTGCTGTACCCCACCGCCTCCCCACCACCACCAGTGCCAGGCTTCAGTTGGTCGTCAGTGAGTCTACCCTGCCATGAAGAACAGCCTACGGGGGGGGGAGTTTCCTGCTCCTCAGAGATTCACGGGTTTTGCCTCTAACCCATTCGATTTCAACTGGAGCCAGCGCCAATGTTTTCAGATTTCCATTACCACCAATAAAACTTGCTTCCATGTACAACTAGTCTCTCCTGACTTGAAATGAGGTTGACAGCTCAAGAGGTATGGCAAGCCTAGATAGAAATCTGATTTAAATGTACATACATGTGAAATTCATATCGTCACCTTCTTAAACTAATGGCCTAAGTCATATTTTGAGGAAAATGTTTTTTTTGCCTAAATCATCTCTTCATGATGCTGGCCACCTCTGGTAAAATTGCCTACATCCTTATTGAAAAGATCATGCTGTTCCTACCCTGGTAGTATAATGGCCTATGTCAAAAGTGTGACTTAGGCAATTTAAAAAAAAAAGAAAAATGGCTTAAGTCACAATTTCTTGTGACTTAGGCAATTTTACAAGTTTTACTAGATGGCGGCTGCTTCCAGAAGAAAGAACAACAATATATTTGGTTCAGTTCTTTCTGTTTTTGGAAAAACTTTAAAATATGACTTAGGCCATTAGTTTAAGAAGGTGACGATATTGGTATTTAAACATTTTATTTGAACTTTTCAGAGTCCAATAATCAGGCCAGTGCCAGTGCCATGATGCAAGAGGTAGCCTAAGTTTCAGAAATGTGTATTTGTTCAGTATTATTGTAACAATTCTACGAGAAATTAATACATTTCTCATCAGACTCCATCAGACAGGATCCCCTGTCCCACCCCACAAGTGTCAGTCAGGGTCAACCCAGTGACAGTGGAGGTAGGCTTCTAGGAGTGGTTTTATGCAATTTGGTGCCTTCAGCAATTTGATGCATACATATCTTATTATTTACAGAAAATGTTACGTATGAAACATTTTTGACTTTTCAGAGTCAGATTTCATCATACCAGAACAGATCGACTGACCAGGGATAGTTACATAAGGAGAGGGCCCATTCAGAAAGTATCAAGTTATCCCAAGACACCCATGGGAAAGAAACAGAAATGCTTTAACTAAGCATGGTTTCAAAGATATCAGTGGCTCGAGTACAATACACAGACAGATTCAGCTTTATGTTTATGTAGGGTTTTTGGATGTACAGCAACCTATGAAGTCAGCTTTGCGGAAAGGGAAAGGATTTTCTAGGCATGCTGCAAGCCAACAGCATGTGGAAAACTTCAAAAGAAATGGCAGCTTCATTTGATAACTACTCCTATTGATGGACAACTCTCAGCACAGAAAGCAAAAGAAATACAGAAAAAGACAACATGATGCTGTATTCCGACTGAAATAATCTCCACTTTAGCCTTAGATTGGTTTAGATTACCATTTCGTGGACATGATGAGTCACAGGATTCAAACAACAAAGGTGTGTTCAGGGAGATCACTGCCTTGGTGGGAAGGTATGATCCAGTTCTACAGACACACCTTGAAGCTGCAAAGAAAAACCCCAAAGGACGCCCCAGCTATGTCTCTTCCCAGAGTCAAAACAAACTGATTTCATGCGTGGGGAATGAAGTTAGAGGCAAAATCATAGAGGATGTTAAACAGACAAGATTCTTCTCTGTGTGTGGCACAACTCCTGATACGTCAAAACAGGACCAGTTGTCCGACATTCTAAGATATGTTGATAAAGCCAAAATTCAGGAGTGCCTGATTGAATTTGTGCATGCAAAAGACACAACAGGTGCTGGTCTGGCCAAATATCTGGTTGACACTTTAGTGAATTATGGCCTTGATGTCAGTAATGTGAGAGGACAAGGGTACGATGGCTGTGCTGCTATGTCAGGCATATAAAAAGGTGTGCAAGCCATAATAAAAGAAAGGAGTGAGGAGGCATACTTTGTACATTGTTATGCACATTGACTTAATCTGGTTGTGATTGACATCTGTTGCAAGAACACAGTTACCCGCAACTTTTTTGGTGTTGTTGAGCAGCTGTACTGCTTCATGGAGGGCTCCACAAAAAGGCAAGGCCTGTTCATGGACGTTCAAGAGGAAATGACAGCAGACAGTAATTCCAAGAAACCTCAGAAACTAAAGGCTTTGTGTGGCACAAGATGGTCTGCCAGGATTCACAACTGCAAAGTCCTTCTGAAAACGATTGATTCTGTAGTGGCAACTTTCAATCGGATTCAGATGAGTGACTCGTTTGACAAGGATACATCTGGCACTGCAATGGTAAAACCATTGATTTTGAGTTTTCTTTGAGTGTCTTTGAGTACAATACTGACAGTGACAGCTCAAGCACGGCTGCTGAGATGGTTCAAGATTGTAAAGAAGAGTTAGTGGGACTGAGGTCAGAAGAAGTATTCCAGGAGGTCTGGAATGAGGCTGAGATGGTTGCCTCCAAAATCAATGTTGAGTTCCAGGAGAGAAGAGTGAGAAAGGTGTCTAAGAGGATTGAAGAGAGATGGCAAAATGAAACCCAGCTGACTAATAAGGAGAACATCAAAGGTAACCTTTATTTTGCTACTCTGGACCTGAGCATCCAAAACATAAGTGACCGAAACAGGGAAACAGTACCTCTTCTGAAACACACAAAAAGCCTCACAACCCCCTCATTGGAGAAGATCCCACATCTGAAACAGCTATACACCTACTACAAAGGGGATGTAGATGCTGACCAAGTAGAAATAGAGTACAGATTGGTAATCTCGTAAATTGGTAATTGGTAATCGGCATCTATTGCATGCCCAACCGTCCTGGTGGGGGGATCCCTCTCTGAGTAGCCCCTCCCAAGGTTTCTCCCAATTTTCCCTATAAGGTTTTGTGGGAGTTTTTCCTTGTCCTCTGTGAGGGTCTAAGGCTGGGGGATGTTGTGTACTAATCATTTATTATTTTCACATGTTGGGCACTGTGAAGCCCTTAGAGACTGTAACGGTGATTAAGGGCTATACAAATAAATGTGATTTGATTTGATTTGATTTGAATAAGAAGACTACAGATGGAAGACCCCCCCGTAGCATGGTGGCTATGTATCAGTATCTGGTTGAGCAGAATCTGGTCCAAGCATACCCTGAGATAGCCAAGATGTACCAGCTTGTTATCACACTACCAGTGACATCCTGGGCAACGAGAGAAGCTTCTCCTCTTTGAAGTTCATTAAAAGCAGACTGAGGACCACCATGCTGCGGGAACGGATGTCAGATTTTATAGTAATTTCGGTTGAGGCAGAAAGAACCAAATCTGTGAACTTGGAGAGTGAGAGATGCCTTTTGGAGCCTTACAGAAACATGTTAAGGTAGGCTCCCACTACACTCCCACTCCTGAGAACGTATTTCTGAGAGACAATTTTATATGTTCTAAAATTTGTGTCATGTTTTGTTTTTCACTATGTACACACAGCACAGTTTTTCGCAGCAGTATTAATAGTAGTACTAGTAGTAGTAGCAGTAGTGGTAGTTGTCGTAGTAGTAGCAATAGTAGTAGTAGCAGTATTAATAGTAGCACTAGTAGTAGTAGTAGCAGTAGCACTAGTTGGCGTAGTAGTAGCAGTAGCAGTGTTAATAGTAGCACTAACAGTAGTAGCAGTAGTTGTAGTAGCAGCAGCAGTGTTAATAGTAGCACCAATAGTAGTAGTAGTAGCAGTAGTAGTAGTTGTAGTAGTAGTCAAGTCAGGTTTATTTATATAGCCCTTTATCAAAATAAATAAATTATGACAATTGTGGGAATTACAGAATATGATCAGTACAAAAGTACATGAAAACAGTAACAGGATGACGGATTGAAAGGATTTATCAGAGAGGACGTAGCAAGCCTACCTAATCTGCCTAAAGTAGCCTAACCTGGCCCGCACCACCAGCCTAAGGCGCTCTATGAAGACGAGGAAAAACTCCTTGTGTCTCTGTTGCGGCCCCGAGGGTAGTGAGTCTGCTACAGAGAGTAATCTGGCTTTCAGCATAACAATTAATCTAATCATGTTAGCATCACAACCCTACCCATGGTCATTATTGAATAGCTTATGACTCTATGCCTGTGAATTTTCCAGCTCACCATGCTCACCATGTCAATGTTGTGGACGCAACCATTACACATTTGCAGCCAACATTTCTTAATGGAGAAGAGGTAGCAACATAGTGCTGGCCACTTTGAATTCAGTTCCATAATTCTTACCGTGCTGCAGGGGCTTTAGGATGTCTGACTGCTGTCTGAACTCTGGACCCAGAATACAGAGGACAAGATGTTTGGTGGTACTGGGGAAGAATGGAGAGATACATGGACAGATGAATGAAAAAATAAATGAATAGATAGACATATGAATTAATTAATGAATTAATCAAGTTAAAGATGGATCTGGGGAGGAAACACACAGAGGGAACTGGTCCTTTAGTAGAGGAGGAACAAAACCTTGGTTTCCCTACCTGGTTGGACGTCACCAACACACTAACCTCTGGCAAATACAAAGGAAAAGAGAGTTACTATAGAAACTATGAACTGTCAATCAACAAATGCCTAAACACTAAATGCCGCTTTTGTAAACTGTGGGTAATGACCCAGAGATGTGTTACGTCCCTCTTCTGGTGGGCACCCACATGTCAAATTAATATAAATTTCATGTTTCGGGATCCAGTCAAGAAAAGTCATTATGCTGGCACTAAACAAAGAGAAATGAGCATCTCATTAGGCGTTTTCCGACCACAAGAACTAGAACCTTTTGGGTACTTTTTTGAGCAGGAACCTTCTCAGCAGATAAATTATACATATGAAAGCATCTTCAAAGCATGTTTTAGATGCATTGTGGAGGCATTGGGAGATATTAAATGATATACAAGATATTAATATTATTAAGTCAATGTTAATTCAAAATTTCTGCCAGGGAATGTTTGGTACAGATAGGAAGTCAGTGTAAATCACAAAGCAGTAACACCAGATACCCTTGTCATGAAGCATTCTTGTCATGTGAGCACCCAGAAGTTGGCCTACAACATATATCCATATTTTAAGGTTGTAGCACTCCCCCAAAAACACAACAATATACTTTGGTATGGACATAACTTCAAGTAGGGACAACACATTACTGTGTCCAGTATTTTATGCATAAGGTACATATGCCAATGCATGCCAATGTTTTAGACTAGCTAGCTTGTATTGTCTATACACTGTAGATATAAACCCTCAAAAGAGGTGAAAATTACCTGTAGTGCTCTCTAGTGCTTCACAAAGGGCTAAAATCAACAACAAACATAATGAAAACAAGATAGGAAATATATCACCAAAGAAAAAACATGAACGTAAACCATTAAACAGACCAAAATTAGTAGGCACTCAGACAGCGCAAACCTCCTCAAACGCTGAACAATTCTCTTGCTGTTACACACAAAGATTCCTGTCACTTACATTTCATGTTAATTTTGCTTTCTTTACCCAGCAAACACACCCTGTATTATTAACCTGAGGTGTTTTCAGCTTCTGAAGGTTGTACAACTGGGCGCCCGTACGTCGTTACGGTGAGGTAGCTCTCAGAGAGGCTAGCTGCACAGGCATAGTTAAGGTTAAGCCATGTAATACTGGTTGCTGTAGGTCTACAGTACAGCTTAATCCTTGTTTTTTGCAGTAGCTTGTGTCCTCGCAGGCCGCAGTCCTCCTTATTGCTAGTTATTATTTAGAGGCATTGTAGTGGCTACAGTGTTTTCGCTGGCTACGCCATCTTATTGTTGCCTGAGGCATAGTGTATTATATAATGTTGGGGTCACATGCCTGCGGCACTTGCATGACCCCCCTCCAAGCGGAGGACGGCCATGATCAGTGTCCCACGTGTCTAGGTATGGAACACCTAAGAGAGGGGTTGTCTGATAACCCATGCATGAACTGCAGTTTCCACGGGCATTAAAGCTTGCCAGACTGGCTGAGATGGACGGCACAGATTTGGGGAGCAGTCAGTTGCCCCCATCCAGTGTAGCGTCAGCACCCGGGAACCCCAAACGCCACAGGGCAGAGTCTGGGGCCCCCCCTAAGAAGACTAAGAGAGTCAACTCTTTGGCCCTTAAGGTGGACGCCCTATATCTGAGTTCGCTTAGATTAAGGCCCTCCTCCTGCCCATCACACAAGTGACTGTAGGGCTTTGGCCGCTATGCAGGATGCAGGTAGCTATGGGTTGGATCGGATGCCCCCGGTAGAGCCATCTATTGCCTCCCTCATAGTCTCCCCATAGGATGCTTTTCTCATCAGCACCTCAGCTACTGGGGGAAGCACACCTCAGACCCTTGGGTGGTCTCAACACTATCCAAGGGGTACAAGCTACAATTCCGACGCCGCAAAAGCCCTGGCCCTCAGTCAGGAGGTCAGCGCCCTGCTAGAGAAGGACGCCATCGAAAAGGTACACACAGCTCAGTGGGTTCTATTCAATGTATTTTCTGATTCCAAAGAGGGATGGTGGGTTTCGGCCTATCCTCGACCTGAGAAGTCTGAACTGTTTCCTGAAGGTCTTGCATTTCCATATGTTACACACGGCAGAGGTTCTCCAGCCTGTTGCACAGGGGGATTGGTTTGTCTCCATAGACCTGAAGGATGCATACTTTCATGTACCCATTGCTCGACACCAGAGGCGATTTCTTTGCTTCGCCTTCATGGGTCAGGCATACCAATTCAAAGTTCTTCTCCCTTTGGACCTTCCCTAGCCCCTCGGGTATTTACCAGATGCATGGCAGCAGCCCTGGCACCAATACAAACCAGTCGTCGACTGGTTTCCACTGCTAACCGGTGGAAGCTTTACTCCGAGTGGTGCAGGGCACATAACGAGGTGCCTGAGAGTTGCTCAGTGGTGGTAATACTGCGCTTCCTGCAGTCCCTGCTGGATGGCAATAGACGTGCCTCCACCTTAAGGGTCTATGTGGCCGCTATTTCAGCGGGGCATATTCAAGTATCTAGTTACGCGTTTTCTGAATGGAGCCCACAGGCTGGACCCTCCACGGGCCATCAAAATGCCCTCATGGGATCTGCACCTAGTAGTAGAGACCCTTGGTCAGCCCCCATATGAGCCATTGGGGCAGGCTAGACTGAGGTGGCTGTCTGGTAAGACAGCGTTCCTACTGGCCATCACTTCAGCAAAGTGGGTGGGCGAGCTCCATGCCTTGTCAGTAAGCCAGTCATGTATGCGCTGGAATGCAAATGGTTCAGGGGTGACACTCTGGCCCAATCCATCTTTTCTTCCAAAAAGGCTTTCTCCCTCTCATGTCAACCAGGTGCTCGAGCTAGCGGCATTTAACCCCCCAGATGCACTGAGGGGGAAGAATGAGATATTGGAGCCACTGTGCCCGGTGCGGGCGCTCAAGGCTTATGTGGAAGCAACTGCTAGCTTGCACAGGACTGACAGTCTCTTAATTTGCCATGGGGGGCACAGGAGAGGGGAGGCCCTGTCAAAGCAGAGGCTCTCTAATTGGATTGTTGATGTGATCTTCAGTGCTTACAGATCATAGGGGCTACCTGTACCCATAAACGTTCACTGCCACTCTACAAGGAGTATATCTACGTCCTGGGCGGCCCTGAAGGGAGTGCCGCTAAAGGAAATTTGTGCGGCTGCTACCTGGGCTTTGCCATGCACCTTTGCCCGCTTCTACAGAGTCAACGTGGCCGCCCCCCACGCTGTTGCAGCAGCGGTTTTACCAGCCCCTTCAGCCCCTTAGTGTGGTAAGGCCTTCCTCGTGACCTTGTTGGTATGAGTCATCCAGTGCTTAAGCACATTCCTGACCTCTGGCGGTCAGGAAGAATGAAATAGAACGAGGGTTACGAATGTGACTATGAATTCTGGCTGACCGCCAGAGTTCTCTGTCACTCGGAATCTTGGCGAGAAGATTCTGTTGGAACAGATTACGGGATGACGGGGGATTTTATACTGGGGGCGTGCCCTACGTCATCCCAGGTCACAGGTGACATTGTTGGTATAATTACTTGACCTGCGCTTGTGCGAGATGGACAGGATCCAGTGCTTAAGCACCGCCCCTGGCGGTCATCTAGAATTCATAGAACCGTGGTTACATTCGTAACCCTCGTTTTAATCTACACTTGTATGTGAGGAAATGGTCTGTGATATAGCTTGATGCCAGACTCATCCCGGTCTTAAAAGTGATCGGTAAAATATTCAAATCAAATTCTAAAATTCTAAAAAGAACAGGTTACCAATGTAAAGATGACACTAACCTTTCCCTTGAGTTGTGCCCTTGTCTCTTTGTGCTGGAGCAGGGGCCAGGGTATGCAGCATAGTTCCTGGTTCACAGTGGTTGACCACCATGACCTGCCCACCTCCACTCACATCACATGCCACCTACACAAATAATGGGAGAGAAGACTTTTATCATGATATATACTGATAAATCAGTTTAGACCAGGAGATTTCAATAGGCGAACGTTCCATACAAAAAACTCAGACCGAAGTTAATAAAACACCATGGACTTTAATCATGGATGACCAGTGACACGCTCCTGCAGATTCCTACTCTAAAACATCAGGAGGATTCACTGACGAGACGGCGCAGGTGCTCATCCAGGCTCATGTCATCTCCCGCCTGGACTACTGCAACTCCCTCCTTGCTGCCATCAGACCTCTGGAGATTGTTCAGAAAGTTGCAGCTCGTCTGATGTTCAAGCGCCCCAAGGTCTCCCACACAACTACCCTTCTCCGTTCTCTACACTGGCTCCCTGTAGCAGCTCGCATCCAGTTAAAGACCCTGGTGCTAGCCTATAGGGCAGTGAAAGGAACACCTCCTTCTTACCTCCCGGCTATGGTCAAGCCTTACACCTCGCCCGACCACTTTGCTCTGCTGCCTCAAGGCAACTGGTTGCCCCATCGCTCAGAGGCCCCTGTGGCCGATCTACACGGTTGTGGCTCTTCTCTGTCCTGGCCCCCACTTCCCACTGATGTCAGGACAGGAGTCGCTGCCCATCTTTCGGCACAGGCTGAAAACCCACTTTTACCTTAGCACTGGTCAGTCCCACCAGGATTTCGTTTTCGAGTTTTTTTCTGATTATTGCGGCCCAAAATGATTGAATTTGCAGCGGCTTTTATCAAAAATTGCAATGCAATTTGCGATATTTTTCGTGTTATCTACAGCAGGAATTTATGAAAATTTCGAGCCCCCCATCCTCCCCAAAACATTGTAAACTGCCCACTCTGCTTTTTAATTTTTATTTTTTTTTAAGTAGTAGAGTAATCGTCACACATTAACACCTCCTGGGGCCGCCGGCTGAAAACTAGTTTTACTACACATGATCTCTGTCTAGTGCCTTTCTTTGTCTTTCATTCCTTTTTAATCCTAGTTTTCTTTACATTATTTTTGTTAGTTTTTTTTCCCCTTTAGGCTGCAATGCAGCATATCTACAGTTTGCCATTGTAGCACCTGTAAAAAGATATTTTTTTTAATACCTGCCCAATCCCTTCAATGTTTTGTTTAATAATATACTGTGGCATGCAGTTCCAGGTTCATTGCACCTGCCAGTAGGTGGCGGAGTGAGCGGTTTGTAGTTCATTTTACTGGAAGACATAGAAGAAGGCCAGTGGGAGTGGTTGGTCTGTGCCGATAGTGGGGGAATGGTGTGTGTCCAGTGCTACCTTATAGCCAACTTGCATGCTTTACAAAATATTGCCGCAAAGTAATAAAATTAACGTTTTCTACACCACTAATGCAGTCGCTGTGTAAATGGTGTAACACCATCACATCATTAGTTGACGCGTCACGTTCCCGTCTCGCTCTAATCTGTCAGGTCTGTCAGTGCTGCCAGTTTGACACAGAAAAGGAGAGAGAGGTCCGGAGCGGAGAACGCACATCTAACTAGTCAGCGGCCTGTTAGCAGCAAATCAACTTGAACAGTTTAGAAAATGATTAGGCTACACCGCGGCGCGGCCCGTCCAACCGGCCCAAAGACCCACCAGGATTCATCCCGGTTGTCCCGATTGGCCACTCCACTGCCGTGGAGAACGGCACAAGGGATAGTAACATATTATGCTGTGTATTGATGATGATGATACATTTCTAATTTGGAAAGACAAATAGAGCATGGTGCCAGAATACAGTGCCTGACCACTACAACCTGCCTACCTCCATTCAAGGAAGACTCCACCCTTGGATACTCTTACATGTTTATATATCATCAGTCTGTGTTGTTCAACGCATTACTTTGTGATTAAGTGCTGTAATTTACTTTTTTGGAGTACCACTTTCCCCCAGCCTGCCTCATCTCACCTTCTACTTCAGTTACTGATTTCTTACGTTTCCCAGAATGCTCTTTGTCAAGCCCCAAAGAAGGGTCATATGAGCATATAAATATAACTAGCTTGCCAATAAGTTTGTGAACACTCAAGCATGTCTTGTGGCTTGTGCAACATGTGTTGTGGCTGTGTTTTATTCTGGTCCATTGAGGCTACTGTCAGTGGAGAAATTGATAACTCTGCCTTTGGATTTCTCCCTGTATGATTGTTGAACATCAGTGCAAAAAAAAGACGCCCTTGCTCTTTGATTCGGAGGGGCTGGCATCAATTTCCTCACCCAAAGCTCCGGACTGGCTGTAAAAATGTGGGTGAGGAAATTGAAAGAATGTCCTTGTCCTTGAGCAACACCAGTGGAGCAGCTTAGTTTTGGACTGGAAACATTCTGGTCACAAGCCACTCCCCTCCTGCTTTCTTTTTAATTATATTACTGTGCATTTACACAACATCAGCCTACTTTCAAATATTGTCCATGTTATTGTCACTCAATTATGCGTCCTCTGTGACAAATACGGCATGAATTCCATATGTTGATTGTTCAAGAATTTTGTATTATTTTTTATTTTTAACGTTATTATATTAATTACCAGCAGTCTGGCGGGCCATTGCAAAGGGTCGGATCTGGCTAGTTAGGAAGTTGGTTAACCTGACCATAATTGCTTTACATATTGTCAAGTTAATTGTGTAAAATATAGGACTGCTTTACCTCAGGGGTTTTCAAAACTTTTTCATCATGTAGGCTAATATTGCAGAATTAGTCTACAATGTTTTATTCAGTCTACTTTATTTTGCAAACATGTATACATACCTGGCCTGGGTCTAATTCACTTTCAATTCAATCAATTTAGGAAATGGATTTTCTTCAAAGTTCAAATTCTGACTGGCACAATTTTTATTTCCTACGCAATAAAAATAGGACACAATGAAAATTGAATGAAAACTGTACTACTGAATTGCAAATGAGTTGCAGCTCCTATTTACATTTCAAATGGATTGAATTGAAAATCAATTGGTCCCCACCCTGACATGCATTTAGAGCTTACAGGTTGTGTGATGTTGTATGTTACCTACTTGAGACAGTCCTTCCTGATATTGCTGGTTGTCAGTTGACTCTGGTGCACAGACGCTGGCTACACTGTTGTGTAACTCACCCTGAAACAAACACACACACACACGCACAGGCACACATATGTAACTAAGCTGAATCAGCAATGTATGTATACACTGCCATGAAAATGGACGGTATGATTCAGAATGTATTAATTCACCGGCATCATGCCACAGGGTATGGGTCCATTAGTAATCCAGGGAGCAGCAACTGAGCTGTGATGGCTGGTGTCTGGCAGACCTGGCATAGAGCTGAGGAAACCAGGATTGCCTCAATGCACTTGACTATTCTGGAGGGCTAGCATTCATCCATTGCTTTAGAAACATACACAGTATTCTGAACAAGGGCTATAATTAAATTAATTAAAAATTGTATATTGGTGATTGTCAATGGTATTCGCCTCTGTTATGATGGATCAGTTTGTTGTTTGTTTGACTGCATATTCATGGTATAATTAATCAATACTACACTGATTGTCTATGGAAAGCTCTTAATCTGAATTAACTCTAAATAGGCATTTTGATCAGATTTCACACAAGTATGCATCAATGTTATTGTTGTTTTAACACCCTGTCAAGAATACAATTCTGGGGGAAACATTTACTTGTAATACTTGTAATTGTTTGGCATTAAAATGGTCAAATTTAGATTTGAATCATCAGCACAAAATATCAACTATCAGCAACTCCAATCCAAAAATATCAGTATTGCTATCGTCCTTCAAAAACCCATAAAGATCAAACCCTATTCTGAACCATTAGCATGCACTGCAGCTAAATACATAGTAACTGGACATACAGAGGCAAAACCTCTCATGGCACAACAATAAGTAGATCAAACAACAAGGACAGAATCCCATTTCATCCCCTCCCAAATTGCCACTGCCCCAACAACACTGGTTTAAATATTATTTTTGAATGGACTACACCAGTTCCTTTCACTAGTTGTCACAGCTCACAGGGTGATTTTTCCAGGGCCATTTTGCATCATTCATTCAGTAAAAGGAACACAAAATGGTACAAGGGAATACAACCCATAAAAGGTGAATTAACACCAACCCAGTGAGGAAGTGGTACTGGCTGGGCTGGGTCTCCAGCAGGTAGTCTGGATGAGGGGTCAGCTGACACCCAGGGCCCTCAGATGGACAGTGGAACCTGCAATCAATCAATCTATCAATCTTAGTGCTTTGCATAAAAAAACACCAAAATTCATATATATATATATATATATATACACATGTACTGTATGTATGTACATGTATTCATTGGCCATTTAAACACATTTCCAATCCTATTATGGTGCTTTCATGCAAATCTGAACTATCAATCCAACTAATTTATCAATCAGTCTCTCTCTCTATCAAAATCATCACCATAAGACTAAAGAAGAGAAATAAAATGAGAAAGAACAAGAGGCAAGGAGTGCCTCGAACCAACAAACATCATCACCCTGCAGTTCACCTTGCAAGAAACATGATCACCAAGTCACCAGAAGTCCATTCAGTTCCCATAGAGCTGAGCAACCAGGGAAACTTGTGGATGGTCAACAAGCTTGTCGGCTAAGAAAGGTTGGCCACGATTGAACTTTTCGTTGTCATCCGCCATCAACAGCCAATTAGATTTATGTGCATGCACTGTTTCCCTACTCATGTGATTTTGTTTTGTGAATAGTTTTGCCTGAATTGTAAAATGGACAAGAACTTGATTGCAGCCATTCAAAGCTTCCCAGTTCTCTACAACTTCTATTTGAAAGACTACAATGATGTGAGAATGGTTGCAGGGCTGTTATAGAGCTACCCATCAACCAAATTGCTCACAGCATCAGAGCAGTGGCCTGATGCAGTATCTGCATGTATACTGCGTGTATGTAGTATGTATCTGCCAAGAATATGTTTTACTGGCCAAAGTAATTAATATATACGGGGGTCCGCGTTTTAATGCGAAATAATGTTTAAAACTAACCTAATTCGCTAATTGTTATGAAGACGAGAAAACCGAAGCAACAACTTCTCCAAGGAGGCCGCCTGTGGCGGACTGGGGGGAGGGAGGGTGGTAGGTTCGGCTGGTCTCAGCGGCTGCGGCCAATTAAAGCTGATTGCAGCCGGGCCTTTTTAACCTGTGTGTGGATGTGTGAGCGAGAGGGACGCGCCAGTGTGAGAGGCTGGCGGCGTGAATGCAGGAGCCGGCGGCGATCGGGAGGATCGAGGGCCGGCGGACTGGAGGAGAGGAGAGCAAACCAGCAGCAGCCGTGTCTGAGCGAGGGTCCGCGGCCGGAGGAGAGGAGAAGAGAGGAGCGGAGAGCGGACAGTGAGCCAGCAGCCGCGTCTGAGCGGGTCCGCGGCCGGAGTGCCGGGACGGAGGCGAGGGCGCGAGCTGCAGAGGACGGAGTGGGAGAGCGCGCGTCTCCCTCCGCGGCGACAACCGTCGGGGGTCACCGTCATGTGTTGTAGCAATAAATGTTTATTATTTACATAATTATTTGTTTACTTTTTTCAGACTCCATTACCACCCTGAATTACCATGAGAAGTGCTACCATTCAAGCCATATTTATAAATGAATTAGTGAAAGCATTTGAAAATAGTGCAAAGATTTTATTCAAGGATTTCAGGGTGGTTTCAACCTCTGGCAATCTTATCATTCTAATGTTATGAAGTCCTCATACACTGGAGGTCTCCCAGATATTTTCAAAGTCTTAACTATATATCTGGGAATGCTATAAAGCACTCATCAGATGGAGCAGTGTCATGACCAACGTGAAACATGTGAGTAATACAGAAATGAAACAATGCATGCAAAACTTAAAATTTCTACAAACAGAGCCATGCAAAAAAAATTGCAGCAAAAACTTACCACAATGGGAAAGGTGCATTTTTTGTGTCAAAATGCACAAGAGAGCATCTAGCTAACCTGAAAAACTAAAATTTTCTTGGGGGGAGGCCCTCCCGGTATCCCCTCCCGGTATCCCCTCCCGCACTCTCCCCGCGCCGCCTTTCCGTCGTCGCTGTGGGGCTTTTCACGCCCCACTTGTCCGCTACGCGCAAAGTGGTGGGCAAGTGCCTGACAGCTGGGGGCAAGTTCATTTTTTTGCAACTTGCCCTGCAGGGCATTTGGGGAATGTCAAGCCCTGAAGGTGGAAACTTCCCATGGGAATTAACGGGAATTAACGGGAATTAACAGGAATAAACTGGAATGTTGGAGAGGAGGAGAATGGGCAGACTTGTTCAAGGCCACAAATGCTCAAATAACAGCTCTTTACAACAATGGTGTGCAGAAGGGCACCTTGTTGAATCCATGACGCTAAGAATTCAGGCCGTTCGGGAGGCAACTATCTAGGTACTAGATAGGTGTACCTAATAAAGTGTCCGGTGAGTGTATATTTACCCCAGTAATATCATCGAATCTGTCCTGGTTGCATGTGGTCCTTGGCCTCAAGTAGTGTGGGTGTGGCCTCAATAGCCCTGCAATAGTGTGCTGAGAATGATCTGTACTGCATGTGATAAAAGAATGCACAGTGCATGCAGAGGACTGCAACTAACCTACTGAATTCCAATTGTTTGGCATGCTGATGGTTATCTGCACTTGATGAGAGAATGCACTGCACATATGATGGAAGAAATTTAGAAAGTTGAAATTCAACTGATTTCCCATTAAATTGGGTTGTTTTAACCAAAACATGCTGCCGCATTTTATGTGTATTTTCCAACAGAATTTCATTTCCCAGCTAACATTTGCTATACAAATTCCCCAAATTCCCAAGCTTAACTTCCCATGGAAATTTTCCAGAAATTTTCCAGAAATTTTGCAACTTTGCAACCCTATCGTGACCCATTGTTTTATCCACCAAAACCAAATTTACTGGCTTGGCGAATGTTACTCTGAATCATGGCCAAAATTAACAAAGTGTAAATTCAATGAATGAATGACTGACCTGTAGCTAGAGCAGTGAGGGTCCACCATTCCAGGATGGGGGTGAAGTTGGTGAGGACAGGGAATCACACCAGGCAGACTGAAATCTGAAGGGTAGTTCTCAGAGCAGTAGACTGACAATGAAGTCACATCGCAAGTTTCCTCTTCACTTTGACTGGGGGTTGGCTCCATGGTGGGTTAATTCATTCTACCAGCTTGAAGAGAACCTGTTAGCCATAGGTTTGTGAATAGAAAGTGTTTGGTCAAGGTTTTTACAGAATTTGGGTTAGGGATGGAAACAACTCAATAGGCTGACACTTGGCCTGCACCAAAAGTTTATTTCTTTGTTATACTGCTTTTATGTTTAAAGGATAATTCCGGGATTTTTAAACCTGGCCTCTATATCCACAAAATCGCCTATTATACCGCAAAATAGGTCCAAAAAGTTTCGGAATTGCTCCGGTAGATCGGCTCAGTCGGCAGTCGCGAAACGGGCTCAATGGCGCAACGTAATCTATAGGGGCAAATGCGCCGATCGAAGTACGTCCACTAAAAGTGCTTGTTTTTGCCACTGACAGGCTCAGATTGTTATTTGTGTGTCTGACAAGTGTATGACAACATTACGGAAAGGATCGCTACAGAGATAGACCTTTTTTTTAACCAGAAACAGAAGTCTCGCTCAAGGAGAAGTCTCGCTCTGAAATCTGAAAGATGAGGTGAGTTGGTGCATGAAGAAGTTAAACAAAGGTTTCTGGTTAAAAAAAAAGGTCTATCTCTGTAGCGATCCTTTCCGTAATGTTGTCAGACACACTACATAACATAACCACATAATAACAATCTGAGCCTGTCAGTGGCAAAAACAAGCACTTTTAGTGGACGTACTTTGATCGGCGCACTTGCCCCAAAAGATTACGTTGCAGCCATAGCAGCCGGTTTCGGTACTGCCGACTGAGGCAATCTACTGAGCAATTCCAAAACTTTTTGTACCTATTTTGCGGTATAAATGACGAATTTGTACACATAGAGCACAGGTTTAAAAATACCGGAATTCCCCTTTAATATTGGCAAACCTCATTGCTTTGCAATAGAAATGACACTGAAGTAACAAATAGGGTACATGGGCTTAACGGGCCCTATACTTTAAAAATATGAGCTCTAGTGCAATATTCCAGTGGGTGGAAAATGTCTCCTTACATGTGAAAATGCTGTAATGCAGCTTGTAAAGTTCATAGTAATAGCATCTATTGTTTAGAACAGCAGCCTTAGCTATGCGGGCTAAATGTCATTCTGTTTTATTACACTACACAGTTCGGTAGTATTATTCTGTTAACCTATTCTAAATAAGCGGTTTCATCAATTGGCTGGTTAAATGGTTAACATTGTGGCCAGATGATTTAAAAACTTAGTTTTGTACCCTAGTAATCCAGTCTGCAAGAAGGAAACCATGATAGCTATGTGTTTTAGCTAGATCTAGCAGAACTGTGTCCAACTCCAGACACATGCTCTCTAATGTGATTGCAGGTCTTTTAGTGTTTATTTTTTTCCCTACCAAAAGCACTGACATCAATTCATACATATTTGAGAAGTTAAATCTCAAAATTTATAAATATCTATTCATATTTAGCCATATAAATGTAATCAGTTATGAACTTAAGACGTGAACATGAACGCGACAGTGTCTTCATGTTGTCAGAAATGAATAAATCTGTGTGCTCTTTCATCCATTTGCAGGGACTGGAACAAAATAAATTACAAGATAAGGTAAAAGTGATGTACAACAAACAAGTAAATCAGAGCATGATTATGTTAATGGTACTGTTGTCATTGGCTTTGCCTATGATATGACTCAAATTAATCAGATTTTTGGATCCCATTTGCCAGTCACTCTTAATGGGTGAAATAATGAAAAAAAGTAATGTCATACGACAAATAGATTACATATTTTAATGCATTACTGAATTTCAAACAAATATTTTGCTAAAAACCATGGAGCAGATGTTGCGTTATCTGCGGGTCACAAAGGGACAAATGCTGGAATGCTAAGCCAAGTATGGCTAGCAATTACTTTTTTTTTTTTCATTGAAGCTTGAAAACGTTCGATTATAATGTTATAAATTAACTCTACATTATTAAATATATAATAACTATTTATATAAGACTATGCAAAACTGTAACTGGTGTTTCCTTTGATAACAGTGATTTTTAGCCAACTATAAAGAATACAATTTCATTACAAGATTAACTTACATCTAACGTTGACGTTTTTTTAACAGTATCATTAGCTAAATTACCTAGCTAACGTTGCCTTAACAGTTAAGTTAGTTAACCGTCACTACTGGTTGGTTGGTGAATTTAAATTCTAATTTATTCATTTGTAAATAAGGGTTAGCAGGCCTGAAAAATACTGAATCAACGTTACCCGATAGTACAGATGATTGTTTTCGCTCTGAAGTGAGGTTATGATGAATGAGATGATAGAAGTTCGTCAAATTCCCTAACAAGTTTTTTTGCAGTTACAGTGCGCTCGTTTTGTCACATAAAGATGAAGGAAAAAGGTAGGGCGGCTCAATGGGCGTGAGTGAGACGCAAATGGTTAGAGAAGCGAAAGCACACCTATATTGTGAGCAATTTGTTATATCCTACACATTAATTAAAGATGTACATATTTCATACAGTCTAAAACTAAAAATAGTTCCGTATATTACTTAAACTTGTCTTACAGACAAAGCTGTGCTGTAAATCGAGCTCACCAACTGCTACGCGGATGTTATGAAAGTGCTATCGGAAATTAAACATCTTCACACATAAGCGACTCATAAAAGTGGTAATGGGAAGCTCGGGATTTTGGAATAATACAGACACCGTTTTTTTGTTACAGGGTTCATTTAGTTATTATTTCCGACAAAACCACTTGTATGCACGACAAGTCATATCATTAACCGCTACAAAAGTGTGGCATTGGAGCTTAAATTGAGGACATGAATGCAGCACCAATCCGAACCGACGTGTTTACTGTGACCTTTCAAAACGTTTTAGCTGTATGAATAGCTTAGGAAACACTCGCCCGCAGTCTGTAGAGTATCGCAAACATGAGTGTCCAGTTTGGTAAATGTAAATCCGTGCTGATAACGGGGGCGAGCAGAGGGCTGGGACTACACATGGCGACGAACTTGGCTAAACGCAGCGACCGACCTGCCACAATCATAGCGGCTCGTGACCCGACTGCCTCAGAGGTAAACAAACTGCCCTAACTTTAGGTGGTCGTTTGTTTAAGCTGTCGATATATAACTGCCACATTCACAATGCGTTATCCAGCCCGTATCAGAAGCGTCACGCCAAACTCCTTTCAGAAATATGGAGGGTTAATGTTAACGAACCGTTAGCATCCAACTCTGACAAGTGACACTATTTACATATTGCTCAAATGGACCAAAACAACAATTTTCACTCTGGATTTCCTTCTTCATTTAGGATCTGCAAGAGCTCTCCAAAACTTACCCTGGTGTTAAAATTGTAACCCTAAGTGAGTCCATATACATAATTCGTATGTTTACCACAGGTTGGCAGGCTATAAGGTAACCTACGGCAATAAGGCTGCTCATACCGTCACCAGGTATGCTCTTAGTTTTCCTGACTGTCCTTTTCTAGTTCTTAGCTTTTCTAATACAAGTCTAGGCCCACTTGTAATTCAGGAACAATGACTTATTCTACTGCTTGCACTCATTGTAAGTCGTAGTATTGTAGTATTGATCAATTCTACAATAAATATGTAATTAATCAAACTGCATGATATCCATCAGAGGTGGGCGACTGGACTAGATCTGATTTATTTATTTTTTTTACATTTTTTTTATAAAAGGGCCCATATCGGTCTAACTGCACTTGTAAATGTGAGGAATTAATATCTGCTCTATTTTGCTGTCTTGCCATACTGACAGAAGATGGCACTAGATTTCTATCTAGACTATCTGTAGTGAAAACACAAGAGATCCCCATTTCACATAGTCATACACCTAATTTCAGAGCCTTTACATGTTTCTTTAAACCTATGTTGGTTATTGATAGAAAAAACTATCCTTTAAGTACTATATATACCTACTCCCTTCCCCATTTGTCCAGATGTGGTGAGGCAGGCCAGTATCAACTCGGCCCTGGAGAAGGTCCGGTCCATCATAGGATCGCTGCCATCAACATCTCTACTAACATAAACACTGTTACCCCGGACGCCATGATGAAGACCTTCCAGAGCAACGCTGTTGCACCGCTCTTCATCACAAAGGTTGGCCTACCTTATGCAAACAGCAGTGAGAAAAAGAAAAAAGATGAATGAAAATATGCACAACATGACAATATACCAAAAAATGAAATGCTTGTATGAGATTATAACTATATCAAGATATATGCAATATATCAGAGAGGCAGACTCTATCTAAGTCTTTAAGTCAAGGCTAAAAACGCATTTATTCTCTTTATCATTTGACCAGGACCAGGAGTGGCTCAGTCTCTTGTTGAGTAAGGCTAGACCAGTTAGCTCACCC
Organism: Hoplostethus atlanticus; assembly: GCA_034670405.1. Lineage (NCBI taxonomy): Eukaryota > Metazoa > Chordata > Actinopteri > Trachichthyiformes > Trachichthyidae > Hoplostethus > Hoplostethus atlanticus. Next base: position 772,747 of record JAXDDX010000128.1, on the reverse strand, counting down.
TAGCTCAGGTTCCTGCCGATGGATACTAGCATCCTGCCTACATGTCCTATTCTCCTGGTCCTCTGTGTGAATAAACCTTTAGAAGAAGAAGAAGAAGATTCATTTATCTGCATTTTGGGTGCACACATGCACTAACACACACAACCTTCCTCCGTGCCACACACACTTATACACTCTGTATACGCTGCTTGCCCACACTCGGCATCTATTGCACGCACGACCGTCCTGGTACTACTGGACTACTCAGAGAGGGATCCCCCATCCCTCTCTGAGTAGTCCCTCCCAAAGTTTCTTCTAATTTTTCCCGAAAAGGTTTTTTGGGAGTTTTCCCTTGTCCTCTGTGAGGGTCTAAGGCTGGGGAGTGTCATGTACTAACCATTTATTGTTTTCACATGTTGGGCACTGTGAAGCCCTTTGAGACTGAAACCGTGATTAAGGGCTATACAGATAAATGTGATTTGATTTGAGAGGGAATATGAACAGCAGTTTTTTCTTTATGCCGCAAGATCATATTTGTGGTCATAATAATTCCTGTCTTATTTTCCAGTACAACTGTAAGAGCACCTGTGGTTGTCTTGGGTGAAACCTGAAGTACTAGAGATGCACATCCTTATTGTTGTTGAGCCCTGTTTGTCACTCGTTTTCAGGCTTTCCTGCCTGTGCTCCAGAGTGCTGCAGCCCGGTCCACTGGGATGGGGATACACAGCAGCGGTCATCAATATCTCCTCCATCCTGGGCTCCATTGAATCCAAATGGGGCGATGGTGCCACCTTTAGGAGCTATGCCTACAGCACCTCCAAGGTCAGAACGCAGCCAGACACCTGCAGTGGCCCATAGGCATCAACTATCTCATGCTGCATTCATGTAGATACAAGCTTACTGTTTTAAAGTGTCATTCACCTCAGCTTTCAACTAGTAAAAAAAGCTGTAGTCACATGTACTGAATGATTTTCAACATATCAAATGTATTACTCACTATGTGTGTTCAGTGTGAAAAGGCTGATCATGTGTATTATTTAGGGTCTCTATTCTTACTCCCGTCTCGTTTTGTTATTGCTTCCTAATGTGTTTAGGCGGCATTGAACATGGTGACGAGGTGTCTAGCTGCTGATATGGGGTTGGATGGAATCCTCTGTATGTGTCTGCACCCCGGCTGGGTCAAAACTGATATGGGGGGGCCTTATGTAAGTACTCTATCTTGTCACAGCCCTATACATATGAACTATAGTTGATTCAGAAACTATGTTGTCTAGTTGATGGAGTTGAGGGAGAAAATCCCTCAAGGAAGATAGCAGAGACTGATCAGTGGCTCTAGGAGACGTTTACTCCACATCATCGCTGCATAAAGAGATGCCACAAGTTATTGATTTGAAGGAGTTCACATGTTTTTGCACACAGGGATATCTGATTTTTTTGTTAAATAAACAATGGAAGTATATCATATTTATTTGTGCTTGCCCTTTATTTATCTTGTAACAGAGAAGAACGATTAAACGATTAATTTCTTGGCTTTCGGTGTGGAGATCATCTCCTCACCCAGTAAGTGCGGAATTTAAACTTAACACTTCATTCCATTACCAAGGTTAGATCTTTTGCCTCTCTTGTCCCTTTGGTATAAAGTAGTCACAGACTGGCCGGGTTGATAAACATGACCGTGCTGTGTGCAGTTTATTAACATCACATTACAGGATTTCTGGGTATTGGAGTGTTCAACTTTCAAACAGTTCCCATTTGGGGGCCGGCCAACATGCGCAAATTGCCTTGTGCAGCTTTAAACTTTATTCTTTTGTGGCAACCCAAAAGATAGTTTGCAAGCTACTGTTTTGCAAGCAAATCTATCAACATGTTTCAGTCTGTTGACCTAATGGTATTTTCTTGAGCCTGCATGTGTGTTTGCAAGCCATGATCTAATCAAAATCATCATCCCATACTGTGGCTTTAAACTAATGAAATAGGCACACTGTAAGCAATTGCTGTAGTTTTTACAGTAAAACCACACAGTAATTTCCCGTTTTATCAGTTAACAATATAATATTGTAGACTGCAATGCATCTTGGGCCAACGAATGATTACAGTTCAAATATTGTGAATTTTACAGTAAATTTAAGCAAACAATATACAACATCACGATTTACAGCTAGTAACGGTCTACACCAGTGGATTATGGGAGTGCCCGGTCTTCAGGTGGATTCTTATACAAGCTGTGCACTGTGACTTAAGCGGCATCGGGTACATGGATTAAAATAATATTTTACATTTATCAGACATAAAATAAGAAGACGACTGTCTCCTGACCTAATTGTTTTTTTTAAAACTTGGGCATCCCGCTCTGTACATGCCCTGGCCAGTCTCATCTAGGCTGCCATTCTCAGTCATTGCACATTTTTCTTTTACAATTTGAGAAGGAATTTTCCTGTGAATCCTGTGAAGTACCAACTAGGTAATATTTCTGTTTCATTCCATGTTATGTTTTTTAACGTGCCCTTCCCTTGCACTGAACGTTATTTTAATCTGTAAGGCCGTTGCGCGCGACAGTATCAGCGGCAGCGGCTCTCATTTGAATCACAATTGTTAGTTTGATAGGCTGAAAGCTCCTGTATAATACAAACCCGGGAGTTTCCTAACGTTACTAACGTTACTGCTCCCAGGTATGAGGCTGTGTGTAAGCGTGTGTGTCCCTCTGTCACTCCGTCTCTCGCGGTTCTCATCATAGCCTATACTTAAAGGGGAATTCTAGTATTTTTAAACCTGGGCTCTATGTGTACAAATCCATCATTTATACCGCAAAATAGGTACAAAAAGTTTTGGAATTGCTCCGGTAGATCGCCTCAGTCGGCAGTCACGAACCCGGCTGCTATGGCTGCAATGTAATCTGTTGGGGCAAATGCGCCGATCAAAGTACGTCCACTAAAAGTACTTGTTTTTGCCACTGACAGGCTCAGATTGTTATTGGAAGTGTCTGACAACATTACGGAAAGGGTCCCTACAGAGATAGATCTTTTTTTTAACCAGAAACAGAAGTCTGGCTCAAGGAGAAGTCTCGCTCTGAAATCTGAAAGATGAGGTGAGTTGTTGCAGAGGTTAAACAAAGGTTTCTGGTTAAAAAGAGGTCTATCTCTGTAGCAATCCTTTCTGTAATGCGCGAATAACAATCTGAGCCTGTCAGTGGCAAAAACAAGCACTTTTAGTGGAGGAGCAATTCCAAAACTTTTTGTACCAATTTTGGGGTATAAATGACGAATTTGTGCACATAGACCCCAGGTTTAAAAATACCGGAATTCCCCCATTTTGGCAAGATTAGACCCTTGGAACAAAGTAAATTTTGTACAAAGTAGCCTATAAGTTTCACTGTGATGTCCTCCACAATTGGCAACACAAAGAAGCATCACTGTAGGTTCACTCTTCTCCAAAAGGTTATATCAATCTTGGAAAAGATGGATTCAGCGAAAAAGGGAAGATGATAATACAATACTTCCGCCAAAAACCAACAAACAAAGAGGTTTGGCACATCCTGTCAAGGTTTGAAGAGGGTGGAGCAACTGCTGTTGGCCCTTGTGTTATCCTCCTGTTAATGGTCCATTTCAAAGAGAGAACGGATGCACTCCTACAAGCCGATGTAAGTTTTAAATTCATCTACATCTTATGCATAAGATAATATTTTTATGATAATGTATAGGTGCCAAATGTTCAAAGTATGCGACCTGAAAGTGACATGACCTGAATGTGTTTTATATCTTTCAGGTATCAGCCACAGCCAGAGATGTGGAAGGATCAATTCTCCTGCCAGACTCACCAAGACTTGTTGTTCAAGGTAGTGTGCCCAATAAGACTCTTAAGATTATTGTAAGGACAGAGCCAGAATAACAGTTGAAGTGTCTAAGCATATATTTTATATACATTAGTCTGGGTGGGAACTAGTCCATCAAAAAACTTGAAGGCAGGACCATTCAGAAATAGGCTGTGGATCTCATTCATCTATTGAGCTGTCTGTATTTTTATTTTTTTACTTCAGCCATAATGTGGACACAGCTACTCCCTGAAATAAATTTGGTTGAATGCATTGTGACTGATTTCAGGCGACACAATGAATGCAGGCAAGTGGATGATAACAATTGAGAAGGAGGTGGTGATGTCGGTCAACTCCAACTTCGAGGCAGCGCTGGCAGCTTTGTTTGCCTCATTCTACACCTTCAAACTGCACTACCAAGAGGAGGCTTCATGTACCCTGGAATTCATACAGAGGTAAACAAAAAGATGCTGTTTTCATGCTGAGTTCCATTTGGGGGGGTGGGGCTTTAGCAGGTTAAGTGACTCAAGATATGTTGATAGGTTTGTCCAGCTCCTTTGTCAGAGAATAAACCCATAATACGAAGCCATTATTTGAACTGAGGTAGGCACACCTGTGAGGACACTTCAGACAACAAACACTATTTAAAAACTAAAAATACATGTATTATTCTTTCTATATACTCAAGAAATATGTAAATTTGATCAAAAGATTGATATGGGACAGGATTACTGAAGGTCAGCTTTTATATCTGGTATTTACATTTATAATTACATCACATTTTTTAATCAGTCCCACAATTTTGGATTATTTTTGTTCAGAAACACTAAAAATGTATCATTAAAATATCAGGGGACCACTATGTTTAATCATGTTTCTAAAACTTTGTCTGGATGTGCTCTTTGTTTCTACATATGTTTTGTTGGAATCAATCCACCCACTGGCTCCAAGACTGCCACAGCAGAGGTCATCAGCAAGAAGAGCGGAAAGGTAGTGCAGAAGAAGAGAAACACAATGAATGCACATGTATGTACTATCTAGTGTCTAGTTCCTCTTAGGCGTACATTTGTTTTCTTTTTATTTTAGTTAATTCTGACCTGCTCAAGTAAATTAAGTTTGTTACTGGTGTTGGGAATTGTATATTTGGCCGAGGCAAGATTGTCTTGTCTCGGCAAGACACTGAAATACAATACACTAAGGCCGTCTGGAGGCCTCTTCTACAATACAATGCAGGCCGTTTGGTTGCCTTTAATCAATTGGAAATTAGCACAGGAGACATGGTGTTCACAGGTCTAGAGGAAGGTGAGACAGAACTACTTCCACTCTACTCAATTAACATAGGGATGACAGACAGAGGCTGAGGGGGATGAAAGGGTCTATGTACAATATCACATGAATATCTGTATAAAGGAACTGTATCTGCTTGGAGTTCTTGAGATTATCCTCGTAGGCAGAGATGCTGCCGGATATTTCTCCCTTTCAGCGCTGAACTGTATTAAATACTCATTGAATCCTGAGACGTAGTTTGTTGCTGCTTTCTTCTTACGTTCATCACCACGAACAAGAAATAATTCCTAACATATGGCGTTGTCGGCAGGATGTGCAATACCTTCCGGACTGGGAAACCTAAACTGAGGTGAGTGACTTTCATATTATATATTTCATTGTTCAGTTGATGAGTGATGAAATAGAAAGCACTATCGCCTCAGTAACAGGGTTAAGCTGTCCTGGTTGTGACCACATCAGTTAATTGATAAAGAACAAATTAAGTATTGAATGAATTCTTGTTGTGATTGAGTGTGAGAACATAGCGCGACACGTGAGTGCACGTCAAGGATTGTGAGTTTGGGTGTTGCAACAGGGCAAGTAAACTAGGTGATCTGGGCCCGGGGTTATGGTCCTATAGTTCATTTTCACGGTCCTATATGATTGTAGTCATGTAGAGAAGTCCGCATTAGTTCATTTTCACGGTTCTATATGATTGTAGTCATGTAGAGAAGTCCGCATTAGTTCATTTTCACGGTTCTATATGATTGTAGTCATGTAGAGAAGTCCGCATTAGTTCATTTTCACGGTTCTATATGATCGTAGTCATGTAGAGAAGTCGCAGGAGTACTGCTCCTGACTATTAGTTGTGTGAATGAGAGCTCTGGTGTGATTGTGCCGGCAGTGTGATGTATAAGTTATGTGTTGCTAACATGTGTTATGTGTTGTTGGTGTTTTTTGTTATGTGTTGAATAGTTCACCAAGGTTTTGAACAATACACGAAAGTTCTTTGCCAAGGTTATTGCTTATGTCACAGTGTTGTGTAGGCCCTATACTCTAGATATACATATATATTTATATTATAGATACATATAAATATATAAGATGCATCCAATTTAAATGCCTCATTTGATAATAGGAATTGAAACTAGTAATTAAGACTAGGATATTAGGGATAGGTTTAGAGTAGGTATAGATAGATTACATACAAGGGTGGTCTAGACAGAAGGACAACTGTACTGAGATTAATCACTAAACAGAGCCTACCAATATGGGAGAGCCTAAGCCATATGGGGTAACTGTGTTTAAACAGTTGAACACTGGTGAATATCTTAGTGATGAGTTGAGAATGCATGCTACCAACAGTCTTGATGAAATCAAATCTAAAGCCATCAAATATGGATGGAATCCTAGTGGGAGTCCAGGGGAGTGGTCGCAATGGTGGAAGAATGTAACAAAGAAAAAATATAAGACCAAGTTTGCATACTTGTTGATGATTTTAGAGGCAGAATGCAAAACACATAAGTGTGATGCATTGAAACAAATGATTAACCAGCTAAGAGAGCAGAAGCCAGACCAGGTAGCCGCAATACCAGAACATAAACCTTATGCTCCCTCCAGCGATTTTGATCTCAATACAACAGCTGTAATGGCCCCAGTAAAACTTGTTAATGTGCCCACAGGTCTAACCGGTGAGAATGAACCTAGAACCAGAATACAATTCCAACACTCCCCCCTGTCGGGAACTGATCTGCGAAACCTTTTAAAGGAATTGCCAGACATGAAATTGATGGACCCGAATCTTGATTTTTGGGAAAAGCTAAATGAATACTGCATAGTTAGTAATCTCCATCCATATGATGTGTTCCTGTTGACTAAAGCCAAGTGTCCAGCAACAGCTTGGAGTTCCATCACTGATGAGTATAACAAGGATGCATGGGCTGTAACAGTATTCAACAGTACTGAGGAGACTGAGAAAGCTATTGATACCTTTAGAAATAAAGTGTCTGAAGCAGTAGGAACAGGAGAGAATTTGTATCAGCTGTTCATAGGGAGAATACAAAAGCCTAAAGAAACCTTTGAAAATTATGTTGAAACTAAATTTCAGCTCTATCGCAGGTATGGGAAATCGACTGGAACTCGTGATGATCCAGCTTTTATAACAGCAGTCATAACAGGAGCACATCAGAAATATAGAACTGCAGTTAATAACTCAGGCTATCAACCACAGAAGCATGCGGAAATGATGACATGGGCACACCGTATAGGTAGTACTGACTATGACAATACCCACGGTAGCAAGAGACCCATGAGACAGGATCAGGAAGTAGCAGCAATCTGTGCATATCAGAAGTCAGATTACTGTTGTAATTGTCGGAGACATGGACATGTTATAGCACTTGGTAGGAAAAAGGGTGGGGGTCATGAGGTAACTCAAGTTGAATGTTTAATATGTAAGAAAAAGGGACACTGGGCAAAACGATGCCCAGAACGTAAAGGAGTTTCCTGACTAGAGCAGGAACTCCCATTCAAAAAAAAGGGGGGGGGTAGTGCATGGTAATGCATACTGCTCAGAACTGTGTACATTCAACAGGATGAAGGCTAGGCTTACGTCTGGCAGTCAAAAACAAATAGACCACTTCACACAAAGGGGTGAGGTTTTTCTTTCATGTACGACAGACATTGTGGTCACCTATTCTAAAGGTGTAGGTTACCATGTTTCATGTTACGGAAAAATTAGGAAAACAGTATGAGAAGCTTTGGGAATTAATCAGTAATTCCATTGTACCTATCATACAACTGCCAGTGTGTTTGTGGACAGAGCAAATAGAAGTTTAAAAATTAAACTAACTAAATGTATGTGCTCTATTCCAGAAAAAGAAGGGATGACGCAATTGCGGAGTGTATTGATGCCCATGCACGCTAATCCTAACAACTGACAACTAACAAACTAACAACTAACAACCAACAATGTCATATATGTCATTGTGTGGCCCTTGAGGGTTCCTGGGGCTCTGTGCCTAGGAAGAGGAGAGCTACATGTCATCAAGTAGTGAAGTACTGCCAGTTGTTAATGCAATCTGTCTCCCAAGTTAGAACACGTCTAGGTACAGCAACAACTGATGAGTCTCCATAGGTACAGCCTGGAGACCAGGTATTGGTGAAAGAAGACTACATCCAGTTCTTCAGCCCAACATGGTCCGGACTGCACACAGTGCTCCTTGTCACCAGTACTGCAGCTTGAGTGACGGGAATTCTAGTTTGGGTACATATGAAATACACAAATCCATGAACACATCTGAAGAGACACCAGCCCAGGCCTCCCAAGCCAAGGATGACTCCAGGATCCCCGACACTCTTGGAACATGTGCAGAAGAGCAAACAGAGTCCAAGAGCTATACACCACAGCAGTGGACCATGGACCTCACTGATAATTCAAAGCGCCATGTGCACTTCCTTACCCATGTTCTGACCATTACTGTTTAAACCAGAATATTATGTATGTTATTATTTAGGACAAGCCAGGTGTATATACTGAAGATCAGTGTACCAATATAGGGGGACAACCTAAGCTAGTCTGAGGGTAAAATCTACGAGACTATGTAATGTAATGCTAAAATATTAATGTTATAAACAACTGAGGTATGCAACTGGATGGCCAGAGAGGTCATGGATGGGTCTGGAACAGAACATGGGAAACTATTGTCATATTTAGCTCCAGCGAACACACAGACGGACAGTGTAACTGAGGACAGTTATTTACATTTATTATGATACAAACATAAAGATATGTGGATTATGTTATGTTGATATGAATGATGACTAGCCAGTACACCACTGCACACCAGTTTTATGAATAATAACTGAGTTATTATTATGGAAATAGTAGATTTAAAATACCCAATAGTGTGATTGTAATGTGCCATTGTATTTACACCACGTACTATTATCATGTGTGACCTGCCTTGATTTTTGTTTCCTCTATACAAGGGGTTTTGTTTTTCAAGAATGGTCACTTCTGCTCACAACTTATGTTGAGTCTTTTTTGCCTCCCTGACAGACAAGATCCGGGAAGGTCTTTTGGCCCAACATGAAGAATCTAGACCTCGGAATACCAAAATTCTTGTAATGTGAGGATAAATTGTAACATTTATCCTCAAGTCAAAAAGTAGGGAATGTTGGGAATTGTATATTTGGCCGAGGCAAGATTGTCTTGTCTCGGCAAGACACTGAAATACAATACACTAAGGCCGTCTGGAGGCCTCTTCTACAATACAATGCAGGCCGTTTGGTTGCCTTTAATCAATTGGAAATTAGCACAGGAGACATGGTGTTCACAGGTCTAGAGGAAGGTGAGACAGAACTACTTCCACTCTACTCAATTAACATAGGGATGACAGACAGAGGCTGAGGGGGATGAAAGGGTCTATGTAAAATATCACATGAATATCTGTATAAAGGAACTGTATCTGCTTGGAGTTCTTGAGATTATCCTCGTAGGCAGAGATGCTGCCGGATATTTCTCCCTTTCAGCGCTGAACTGTATTAAATACTCATTGAATCCTGAGACGTAGTTTGTTGTTGCTTTCTTCTTACGTTCATCACCACGAACAAGAAATAATTCCTAACACTGGGGTTGACCCTTTTTGTGTTTTACAACATAGGGGTTTAAAAATTACTGAATGTGCACTGAAATTGTATCATTATTGAGGAAGTAATGCTTTATGGATGTTTGAAATGTATCTAAAACTTTATTATTAACGGTATTGAGGTCAAAACATGCCAATGCCATTTTTGGGTTATATGTGCCAAGGAAAGGTGGCTAAGATACATTTGCCAGTGCTAAGTAAGTATTCTGTCCTGTTTTATGGTGGGATTGTTTATTTTTAAATTGTAACTATTGAAGGTGTAGGTGCTAGGGGAAGGGTAGATATGTACCCAGTAAGTGGTTTGTGATGGAGTCATAATCTTGACACTAGTGGCATTATTCCCCCGAAACAATGGTGAATTTGTAGTATGGAAGCTTATTGAATGGGCTGTGCAGATGTGGATGGTTTTGTTACTGTTACTGCTGTACAGGGTTTTTATTAAACCATGTTTAAGAACATAATCTTTGTTGTGTTTTACTTGTTTTGGTAATGCAAATGTTTTAGGAACACAACCCGCAAAGTGCTGTTTAGGTTATGGGTTATAGAAAGATTACTTTAAAAAATACAGTACTTTATTGTTGTAAATTGTAGCTGTAAAATCGAATGTCATAGATTACTGTAAAAACACCTGCAACAGATCACTGTAATTTTTACAGTACAAAGACTATAAAAACAATTACAGTACTTTACCGGCAATTCGAGTTGCCAAGTAAATCCTGTAAATGTATGTACTGGTGATTACTGTAAAATAGAATTACAATAATATATTGTAATTAGATAATTGTACAACTACTGTAGAAATCCAAGTAATTGCTGTTATTTTTTTACAGCAAATTATTGGAGTACATGTACAGTAAAATGTTAATTTACAGTAAACCAAAGTTATTTTACAGAATTTTATTGGCAACTTTATTGCCGGTAATTTACTGTAAATTCTACAATAAATCTTTTACAGTGCACAGTTTTAGCTAGCAGGCTGTAATTCCTTTACTGTTCATCAGTTATTGAATCAAATGTCTTGCTGTTGGTTTCAGGCTGAGTTGACAGTGGAGGAGAGTGTCTCTGGGGTGCTTGCTGTGATCTCCAAGCTCACAGACAAGGACCATGGAGGATTCAAGGACTACTCTGGAAACAATTTGCCATGGTGAAAAAAAACATAACAGACAATCTGGTGTAAGTGAACACCATTAACAAAAACATACCCTGGTACAATCTGCCCTGGTGAAGAAACAACAAAAGGGCTTGAAATGAACACCAATATACCAACCCACCAACCACAGGGGTCAAAACTGGCTGTGGCAGTTAATTGTCCGTTATTTTGGCAGGTGAGGTTCTGTGATCTTGTTTCTTTATGACTGTAGCAAGGCTCGCTACAACCGGGGCCGCGACATACAGAGACAAGTCAGGAGGGCAGAGTTTAACGGGCCAGCAGGCCACTTTATTTGCACACAACAAGAATAGTTCGGCCCGATCTCGACGGCCGCTATCAGCGCCTCCCTTGGCTGGCGCACCTCCCTCTGTCCCGGCAGGTCAGCCGCGGAGCACCAAAGCTGGCCAGGCATTGCTCATTTTGCTGTTGAAATGAGCAACCTCAAAGTTAACAGTGCTGCCAAAAGCCACCACCAGAGTTTGGCTACACACACCAAATGTGGAAGGGAATACACACCATTTGTATTAATTTCAATCCTCCTGTCCTTACCAAACCTATTCTCAGTTGCACCCTTTATGTCCCTGTCTTGTGGATATATTCACTATTAATCACACTCTTGGGCAATTTAAAATTGTTGTCATACTCTATAATCAATCTTCAGTCAATCATTACTAATAAAGATGCAATCCTTTGGTCATATTTTGAGAAAGAAATTGTTGGCTAGTGAAAACTGTTAAGTGGTTGGGAAATCCACATTAGCTTGTGTGACAATTTAATTTCAAGCCTTGGAAGTAAATACATAAACATCCTATAATGTGTAATCTGTGTACAAATGAATTCCTGTTGAACAAATTAACTAGAGGTGGCAGTAGAGTAGCTTAACTTTTTCAGTCCTTTTGCAGTCCTGTTAAAAACACTGTTAGGACCACTAAGGCTCCTTGGTTAGTGGCTGCTTACCTAATGACAGGAGTAATGTGAAAGATTCAAAGTTAGTTAGCAGTTAAACAAGAACCCTAGAATTGTGACAATTCATAGATATGAGATCGCAGAAAAAAGCCCCTCTAGTATCTTGAAGCTGATAGCCTTATGCTATTTAGCCAAACCTTATTTATGGCATTGACCCATATTGAGAAGTGCAAAGAATTTCTAAAATGTTTGGTAAGAAATGTTGAGAACATAAGGTCAGATCACTCTTGATCAGGCTTTATTTGTCTGCTTAATTTAACAATTTAACCTAAGTCCAATACGTGTCCCTTCAATGTTCCCACCAAATCTCTGAGAAAAGGTGTATGATAAAGTCCTGGTATTTTTCTATCAGTAGCTCGCTGAATTTGTTAAGCTCACGTCTTTCACATAGAACTTCGTGTTCACCATCATCCTCAACAGACATTTGTGGGAGTTCCTTACAGTACCTGCTCCCTCTTGGCCACATTATCTGTAGACACAATATCATCTTCCACTGCTGATGATGCGTAGCTATACTTACCCCTGAAATCCAGAAATGTAGATCACCTAGTCACTCTTAAAAGATGGTGACAAAAAGTGTTGGATGTCTCAGAATGTTTTACAACTTGAAGAAAAATCAGAAATGTTAACACTCGCCCCCCCCATAATGCCAGAAATTTGATTCAAAATTATCTTTTTCCGGCTGCAAGAAACCTTGGAGTCGTCTTTGAGGCTGACCTTACTTTCAATGTTGAGAGAGAGAGAGAGTGTCGTTCGGCCCTGTTTTGTTCAGTTAAAAGTATAGTTGTCAGTCGAAACGCCACTGAAGTTCATAGGACCACTAAACACCCAGCGAATTACATGTAGCTGTTGCTGTTCCATCTCGGCCTTCTTGTGCAGCACCTTGCATCGCTAACAGAGGGATCAGTAGAGCGCTATTGTGTGACGCATCAAGGCACACGACCGTTCACCACTTTCGAAAAGGTGTCAGTGAGCGAAATATAGGAGATAGTGGCGTGAATATAGCTTCTTCCTTCATGTGTGTTTGGTGGTCCTACCAACTTCAATGGGGTTTCAGCTGACATGGGGGTGAGTAGATAATGACTGAACGTTCATTTTGGGGTGAATTATTCCTTTAAGAACCATCTGCAAACTAACATCACTGGTTAGCTTAGATCTTCCTGATCAGTTTTAAAGCACAGATAGGTTTGGGCCCCTAGTTATGTCTCTGACCTCTTAGGTCCTTATGAACCTGACTGGGCAGGGGTCATTCCTAATTCCGTCTAGACTGAACACTAAAGGAGCCTGGACTTAAGACTAAAAGAGGCCGGGTCATCACTATCAGATCACCTTACTCTTTGGAGTGCAGAAGACTTTTTTCTACAGAAATAGGTTTCCAATATTTCTTTTTCTTTTTTTCGATTGTTCCACTCTATTGGTTTGCTGGTACAACCTTACGCTAACCAGGCCCATATCCCTCTCCTACTCTGTCTTTGTATTTGCCGCTGTAGTGTTTTTTTGTTCTGTAACTTTGTTTCTGTGTCCGCTGTCTTGATTGTGAAGCACTTTGTAAACTTTGTTCTGTAAAATGCTATACTAGGAAACTATGTTTCTTGGAGTCACTTTGAATCGTCAGCTCTCCTAGTCTAACAGTAACTGATAATGTAGTGCAAAGATGATCTGAGGCATATCTAGCATTAGAAAGGTGCTCTACCTTTTCCAAGGCCAAGTTGTACAATCTAGTGTTCTGTCACATCTTGACTATTGCCCAGGAATGTTGATGTTTTACAGTACCATGACGCAAATGAAATTGTGTTACCCATAGAGGTATTTGGGCATGGACACTCTGGTAAATTTTAAAGTGAGAAATTCCCATTTGCTGATGAGGTGTTGATGAATATTCTGTAGATGAATGGAGGGGTAAAATAAATCCAAGGTCTGAGTCCAATGCTATTTGTTTTTTTTATTTATTTCACTCCTTTCTCTCACATCAGATGATGGTACATTAAGATGATAATACAGTATAGGTGTTTTTGAAGCGCTTGCAGTCCCTATTACCCAGAGTGACCTGCAGTCAATACACATTGAAAAATCCCACAGGTTTCCCATTGACCCAGTGTGGATCTAAGGTTGCATTTACACAGGAGCAGAAAGATCTGATTTTTTTTATTTTGGGAAATTTAATTCTGTGTGTTTCCTCCCAGTATGGACAGCTGTGAGGTTGGCAAAGAGTTAAAGAATCAGATCTTCGGTACCAGGGTAAATCCAGCCTTTGAGTTGTAATGGAGCTACAGTTAGGTGACATTTTGGGCAACGTGGATTTAGACAGCAGAAACACTTGGGTTGAGGGAAGCGAACGGCAGAGGGGCGGGCGGATTAGGGATTGGCCAGTTCTTCTGATGTCAGAGAGGAAGGAAGGCTGTCCAAGGCTCCCATCTCTGCAACACACACACATTTCTTGGTCAGAGCACATCCAAAGTTGTTCGTATAGATAAAAACAGACACACGGGGCAAAGCAGGGGGGAAAATGCACTAGCATTGTCTGTAGTAACATTGTCTGTAACACCACAGGCACCAATTCACTGAACCCTGATATGATAGCAAGATACTTAACCAGTGGAGTTGCTCAGTGACTGTGGTTGAGGGTCTGACTATGAGTAGGGTTAGACAGATCTATTAGTTCACCAATATATGGGGTGGTATATTGGCCTTTTAATAAATATTGTCCCCCAAAATAGAACTGTTGTCCTTTCTAAATAGTGAGACTAATATTTATACAAATAACCTCTAATAAAAGCAGACAATTTGTAGTTTAGCCTCATTATTTGTTTGATTTCAAATCCAAACATTTGGAGTATTGATGCAAATTAAGAAAAAAATGCAAACATATTGAGCTCACTGTATTTTGCCAACATTTTTTTGTTGTTTTCTCAAGTTTACGTGAGTGTTCCAAGACAGAATACTTACTTGCGATATCTGCACTTAAATTAACAAAATGTTAAAGTAACTGCACTGTTGAAATAACCAAAAAAAACTGGCATTTCCACAGGGTTCAAATTCCAAAAATTCAGGCCATAATCACACACCACTAGTGGGTGGTCACCCTGCCTAAGCAACTGCTAACCCTGAAGAATTTCATTATCCTTGGTTTCAGTGGGGAGTTTTAGTGTCCCATGATCTAAATGCTGTTTCACGGGCCTTTCCACCCTGACAAGAATAATAAAATTCTGGGGGCAACACTGTTATTTTGGAAGTTTTTGGGCATAAACGTCAAATATCGGCACAAAATATCAGCTATCGGCACCTTCAATCCCAAAATATTGGTATCTGTGTTGGCCTTCAAAAACCCATATCGTCAAACCCTATTTATGTGTATGTAACTACACATAATTAGGGTTCAGCTTGCCAGGTTAAAACATTTGGACATACAGAAATAATAAGTAGAGACAAAAATAAAAGCTAACCTTTAAGTTTGAGGTAGGATAGGAAGTCGATGACAGTGTGGATGACATCTTCATCTGCTATTCTCAGGGCACCTGTGGGCACAGCACAAAACAACTGCAGTCTAAAAAAATTGCAATGTGAGTGTGTAGACTTTTGATATCCAATTTAGATTGTACAATATATTTTTTATTGCCTTGAGGTCAGAATTTTTTTTCCCTCCAACCACCAAATTTAAGGTAAAATTAAACTTTTAATCATGTATTAAAAATGGAAAACTAAGTGTCCAAACACTTTATAATGTTAAGATATGACTAATCACATAACGAAGAATGCACAAAGCTAATTTGCTTTCACCTGAAATGATTCTAATTAGATCAATTCAAATCAGTATTTCACTGATGGTGACTACCCTGAAACACAGTGAAGACCATAATAGTAGTGGAGGAAATATGGCAGCAGCAGAACCATATCTAGATCAGACTGTTCCTCCGAGATGGGTGACGGTACAAGAAGCTGATTAGGAAGCTACCAAGAGACCAACAGCATTGCAAACTGCAGGACCGGATGGTAGTCTGGACACCATGCAGATAAGAACCCATTTATTCTGGGCTAATAGAACATCCAGTTCATTGTAATTATGCAAGAAGAATCCACTGCAAAAAAAGCTCAAGAAGAATTAAATATTTCAAAGCAATAATGATATGAAGCACACAAATGAACAAAGGGCTGGCTGAAAAAAGGAATGGCCCAGTCAGAGCCCGGACCTTAATCCTATAGAAAACCTGAAGAATGGGGGGAAACTCCTGAATCCAGATGTGTTGGTAGAGATGTTTCCATAATGATGTGCAGCTATTATCAAAGCAGAAGTGTGTGAGGTGTGCACACTAGTGCAAGCAACGAGTCATTTTAAATATTTTTACGGTTACTGTATCCAAATGAAAAGGAGAAAAGTTTGATTTAATGGGTTTTCATTTCAGGCCTGAAGGTAATAAAAAAAAATAGAAAATTTGAAACATTCTGTAGGCTTCTGATATCCCTGATAGACATGTCAGACATGTGCATGTAATCTACTACAAGACATACACTGTATAATCTACAGGCAATTCATCAATCCCAAACTTCTGGGCCAGGGCATACATCCATAGAAACATCTCAGAAGTACTGCGGTACTAGATCTGAGAAGTGCTGATGTAAGACCAGTGTGCTTCTGAAGTCATCGAGAAATACATCTGGTTATGTGACTTTTAAAGTGATTCTGCATCAGTGAACTCATTCTAATTTAGAATTACAAGGAAGCTGGTTTCTGATCAGGCCCAGGCTTTTTAAAATATCAGCACAAGACTGTTGGATAATGCACTGTGTCATCTGTGAAGAGTAACACACCAAAGTAACAACCGTTAAACGTCAATTAAATAAATGTCATAGTTACAACTGTACTGTGTTGTGTGACCTGTTCTGAAGTCCTCGTCCTGGACCATGTCTCTCTTGCCAGCCAGACCCGGCTTGTCTCCTAGTGTCCTGTGTCCATCAATGCCATCTGGACAATAAAGATTGGTCAAAATCAACACAACTATATGAATAGATGGTAGGTGGGTCAAGCGATCATTTCAGGGCTGAGCTCAATTCACTTTGAATTCAATTAATTCAATCGAAATAGAAAGTGCAGTTCAACTTGATAAGTATTCATGTTCTTTTTCAAGATATTCATTTTCACCTATTTCTCAATAGGTGTGATATGACAGCCTCCTCATATCCATATTAGAATTTTTAGGGAAATCTAATTTGCTTGAATCAAAAGTGAGTTGACCTTTTCTTGACCAAACAAAATGACCTGTATTTACCAAATTTCAAGTGTGCTAAATTAAAATAAAAAAATATAAAAATTAATAACAGTAATAATTATGTTATGAGCTATTTTAGTATTTATAACATTAGGTAAAAAAATATATATATGTATATAATTTAAAGCTGCACTGGCCAACTTTGCATGTTGGTGGCTCCAAATAGCTGCAAGAGGTAAATGTTCGAAAAATTTGAACTGCATTACCCAAAAATTCTATAAGGCGATGCGAGTACACACCAAATAAATATAGTATAAAACATCACAGACCAACCCAGACAGTCTGTGACGCTTTATACCAGTGGTTCTCATTCCTGGTCCTGGAGTACCACCGCCCAGTTTGTATTTTTTGTGTTTCAATTTGTCACTTCCTGTGTGGAAAAGAGTTCCCATTAGTGTCCATACCCAACACCAGAATTTAATTTGGGCAATTATGGTGAATGCACAGCGTAATTATTGGGTTTGTTGCAGACCCAATTTGTGATTTAGGCTGATGAGACGGTTGGATTCATACAGAAAAATCTTGCATAATGCAGCTTTAAATGGAGAACTTGAGTAAAATAAAAGTTTTCCAGTGAAATAAAGGGCATTAAAAGGTAGTGGCTAACATCTCACTGTATAAGAAGCATCACATGTTAGACACACACACACTCACACAAGTGCATACATGGCATACCTCTGCCTAATGCTCATGAGACCTAAAGGACATTGGTGCAAACTTAGTTGACTATTTCAGCATTTGCATTTTTTTATTTATAATTATTTTATTTTATTTTATTTGTCTCAATTTCCAAACTTGTACGGACCACCTGCAGGGCTTGGCTCATGGAATTGCTATAAAAACATTTTTCACCAACAGGAGGAATAAAGCAAACAATTAAATTAGGAAGACTGGCATTTTTACATACAAGACAAGCCATGAAAACATTAATAATGATGATAATACACAAAAATGCACAAGCAAACTGATGTGTTTAGGCATGATGATGAATCGTTAGCTATACTATATGGTTTTACAGACCTATTCCTATTCCTATTGAGTCCTCCATCCACTGACCTCACCAAGAATTTCAGATTTTCAAAACAAACTTTTCTCGCAAATCCTTGGTGTACATAGTTAAAGCATCCCTGTTCTGATAGCCCTGTGGTACAACTGAACCTCACTGACATGCTTTTGGAGATAATACAATTCAAGTTCAATCAACATGGGTTCTAAAAAAGGCGATACCAATATTTTTTGGATTAAAGCTGCCAAGCGATTCCAAGCAATAGCAGAATACAGTTTGCTTGAACAGCTGGTATATGGAAAATCATATGTTTATATAACAGTATAGGGATTTCAATGTGAAAAAATCTAAATTTGTGCAATTGTGAGCAAGAAACATTCAACTTATTCCCAATACATTCCACAGTAGAGTCACACTAAACTCAAAAATTGTACCTTGCTTATTGGCAAAGGTACATACCCCATGAAATATGACTCAAGGCCTTTTCTCCACAATTCAGAATACATGTAATCCACCAAGCATTATTATTTTGAATTTATTATTCCAATAAAATTTTTACTTTTAGAATTAGTTCACCTGTTAGTCCCACAATCTTCCCTCCAATCAAAATGCACCACGGAGGGTAGGTAGTGAGCCATGTGAACCACTTTTAAAAGTTGAGGTTTTATTGAAATACAATTGCTAGGATGAATGCAAAATCAAAAAGTGGCTCCTCACGATTTGTAAAAGGCTTTAGATCATATTAACAGGTATGTATAATCGTAACTGTAACCTCATACGTATTGGAGTCTGTTAGCAGGTTTGAGTTTGAGTGCGAGAACGTGCACCAGACATGGATCATGCAAGATGTAAGGCACTGGGCAAATGAGCGTGAAAATAGGGCATCTTGAGGTAATTCACATACCAGGGAATAGCTTGGTGATAGTCTAACTGTAGTGGCCAAGTCAACGCATGAATTCAATATTTTGTTCAGCGATTCTCTTTGTTCCAACATCACTGTGCTACCACAGCATTTTGGTGTTAGGTGGGGTGGAGTTTTTAAAATCAATGTAGTTTCAATCATTCCAATCATGCATACTTCCCCTCCCCACCAGCCCCTAGAAAGCCCTGGCACATTTGTTAATTAAAGGCCAATATCAATCTCAATATCAAGACATATAAATCATTACATGGGATGGCACCGTCCAACTTATCAGATCTGATTAAACCTTATAAACCGCCACGCGCCCTCAGATCACAGGACGCTGGCTACCTGTCTATCCTGTCTAAAAAACATTTATTCTCTTTATCATTTGACTAGCCTTGAGGGAGTGGCTCAGTCTCTTCTCAGAGTAAGGCTAGACCAGTTAGCTCATCCTAGCTCAGGGTCCTGCCGATGGATACTAGCATCCTGCCTATATGTCCTATTCTCCTGGTCTACTTGTTCCTGTCCACTGACACTGGTCATGTGTGTGGTCAGCTGTGTGAGTGAGAGTGTGTGTGTGGGTGTGTCTCCTATCTGTTCCAGGCTGCAGCCCGGCAGAGTTGGCGTCTGTGTGGTCCCGCCTCCTAGGACGATGCTGACTGAGCGGGCGTTGCATTCTCATATCTGGGCAGTGTTGGCGCCTGCGTGGTCCCCTAGTCCTATGATGACGCTGACTGAGCTGCCATTTGCTGTGATGCCACCCCATCAGATCTGGATGTCCCACCATAATAAACTTTTATGCATTGTGTATACGCTGCTTGCCCAAACTCTATTGCACGCCCAACCGTCCTGGTAGGGGGATCCCTCTCTGAGTAGCCCCTCCCAAGGTTTCTCCCAAAAGGTTTTGTGGGAGTTTTTCCTTGTCCTCTGTGAGGGTCTAAGGCTGGGGGATGTCGTGTACTAACCATTTATTATTTTCACATGTTGGGCACTGTGAAGCCCTTAGAGACTGTAACGGTGATTAAGGGCTATACAAATAAATGTGATTTGATTTGATTTGATTTGATATAATCCTAAAAAAGTGGAT
Source organism: Hoplostethus atlanticus (assembly GCA_034670405.1). NCBI lineage: Eukaryota > Metazoa > Chordata > Actinopteri > Trachichthyiformes > Trachichthyidae > Hoplostethus > Hoplostethus atlanticus. The sequence goes on along the minus strand of JAXDDX010000128.1, from coordinate 752,668 downwards.
CTAATCTGGAAGAGATGTTTTCAACCTGCCACGAATGGCCTTGTTGACCAATTATCTCTACTTCTCAATGTAAAAGCCACTTAGCATTAAAGGTTAACATCACTGCTGTCGTAATAACACGAATTTGTCTGTCTGTCTATCTTTTCAAATAAACAAAAGCCAATTAGACCTTTTTTTTTCTTTTTAATCTGGCACTTTAATGTTGCCTTGCGTATTGGTAAATGTCTACACCTCGTAGAACATTACTGAACAAGACCTTTTCTAAATCATTAGGATCTACTCTTCAGTTCAGCATACATCCATTAGACCAATAAAGTTTGAATAAAATTCCAACTTTTAGAATTGGTTCGCCTGTTATTCCCATGTGACTCGGCAAAAAAAATGTTTGGACTGGGAACTGATCATTTCATCACTGATACATCTGATTGATTTTGTGTTTAGATGATGTAGCTTGTTAGCTAGCTAATCATAACATCTGGTCAGCTAACCATCACTGTTGTTAACACGTCTGATTAGCACACTAACTAATGTATCTAGTAGAAGCTAGCGTGAGCAGTGGCAAGTAGTCGCATGTTTTTAACCTCTGTATGAGTACCACACCACTCCACTGTATGAGTGGACATGACATGGGCTTGAAGAGGAGCAACATTAAGTGGCTGAGATAGTTTAACTCATTAGTCTGAAGTAGTGCTTGAGCTATTGCCTTAACCGCATTACCCCTTGGTGTGTTTTTATTTTTTTAACTGTAGACTTTATAGTCCAATTACAGAACATTTGCACGTCCAGGAACAGAATGGACTTTAATGGTTTAATGTTTCAGGTAAAAACTGCTCCCCTTGTCACTATGGCCCGGTGTTTTATCTGTACACAGTACTGTGCAAAAGTCGTAGGCACATGTAAAAGAATTCCATAAAGCAAAGATGATTTAAAAAATACATGAAAAGTTTCTAAATATCAAAAAGTGTGCTATAAAGAGCAGTAATGTAAAGACTTTTGCACGGTACTGTATACTATATCACAAAGTTTATATATTGCTGTATAATATGCATATAGATATATATCTGTATACATAGATACTAGAACATGCGTATGTATCCATGTATATAAATCAATGCCATTTTATATGCATCAAGAAAGGGGTGCCTTTGTGTATTTAAGGGTACTATACTGTACATGGTTTTCATCACTGGACCAAGTGCCAATTTTCAAAGTGTTGGATTACTTGTACATACTCATATTCTGCAAACATAATGGATTTTAATTTTGTTACACTGGTGCAATGTACACTTCTCAATTATTAAATAATATTATATATTTTAGGGTTTTATATAAATTTATTTTGAAAAAACTATTATTATCTTTAATTAACCTATTTTCTTTGCTTATGGCACTGTTTGTTGAAAGAAATGTGCTTATATCCTGCGCATTAATGTTGAAATACTTGTTTTAACAAACTTTATAAGACACCTGTAAGAGTGTGTGATGAGTGTGAGAAGTTCTTTGCTTAAAAGCACAGAGAGCAATGCAATGTTAAGCGCAGACAGCGATAGAATAACAGACATAGGGTCACGACAGAATCCCGTGAGCATGGACGATGGAAGCGGTAAAACAGCACAATGTTTGGAGAGAGCAATTCCTGGCCTGACACCAAGGCCCTGCAGCAGCCGTATGTTTCTATCTTACATTGAGTGGCCAGCTCGTCTCTGCGTCTGGCACTGGGAGAATCCTTTATCTGAATTAGGTGATCAATACGACCTGAAACACAGGATGAGGCAGGAGCAACCTTTACCTGGGCTTCACACACACACACACACACACAAACATTTGCATGTTTCCTGTTGTTGTGATTCAGACCCCACAAATTGGTAAAAATATAACATTACATACACACACACACACACACACATCTGGATGACCACTGTTCAGTTAATTTGTCTTCCAGATAATGAAGCATTCTGTGAATTACACTAAATTAGCTGAGATAGTCAAAGCTCTATAGAAGAATGATGGGAGCTGAATTAGAGGTGTCGTCTGTGATGTTTCTGTTCAATTCTGTTGTAAGGGACAAAGAGAGACATTACAGATACCACCGGTTTAAGGGAGATAAGCTTGCAGGCAACATTTTCAAAAAATATAAAAAGACAGACACACAGACAGCGGTGTGCGGAAGGAGGCCAAGACAACATTTTCACAGTATGATACGATGACATGGTCAAAATGTATATTAAATCTATGGAAAAATGGGGTGTGCCTCAATAAATAAGTGAAATGTGAGTATTGTATAATAATTTATCATAAAAACTATACTATAAAACTATATCATGAAGATATTTAAGTCGTCTCAATTTTCATTTTGGCTCTATATTGTATCAACATGTATTCAGTGTCAAAATGTTTGCTGGGTAATAATGATTTCATTTCATATTTGTTCCTCACAGCCGCTATGGATGCAATCAGTTAGTTTTTGTTTGGTCTGGACCAGAGTGGAAAAGTTAACTTTGTTGTGACCATTTACAAGCCAACCAGGGCTTGGAAACAAAAAAGTCACATGACTCAGAAGTAGCTGGTTGATTGGACAGTTTTAGTAACCTGGTCATCCCACCAGGTTTAAAGAGTCTAAACCAATCTGGTTCCAGTCTGTAACTTGATCTACCATGATGGACTTGACTTCTCTACCAGAACACATGAAGAAATATCTGAATATGAGCATCAGTCCAGACCAGGCTTTGCCCTCGCTTCATGTTAGGTTTTCCAAGCATGATGTCAATCTGTCTCCTTACACCCACAATGCCTTGCGTTTTGGGGTTGTTTCCTATAGTTGGTATGGATAACGTTCTCACTCCTAACGAAGATAGGTTTATGCCTCCTTTTTTTTCCAATCAATTATATCTTACATGTCTTTATTCCGTCCATCTTTTGTGATTTTGTTTCAATAAAGAAAGGAAACTGAAGAAAGGTTTTTTGTTGGCTGGGCAGCATGATTCACTAAGAGCGACTCCTACTGGCCAATGCAGCTCTTCTCATGGCTCAGCCTTTGGGAGGTTGATTTTCTAAACTTTAAGCTATGGCTAAGTCCCTGCATCTAATATCATTTGCCACCACATTTATATCCACCAAATTGATGTCTGACAACATATTATAAATTGGGCAATGTGATTTTTTGGATTTGATTAATATTAGAGGGTCCTGAATGCTCCCCTGGTTTTGTTTTGCAAATAGATTTTGGGGGATTTATCACAGTGACCAAATAATAATAACAATAACAATAATAATATCTTGTCGAGTCAGAAATTCAGTGGATATCAGTGGATTTTGTTGTTCCGGTGGTAAATGATGTTCGATGTGGGGAGGTTGCCACAGTTTAGGATTTAGTGGACTGAAGCCCCTGTGTTTATGGAAAGTCAAAAGCCTCAAGACAACAAGCCAGACCTACACTGAGCACATTTAGGCAGAATCATGCACAGCTGGAATGTATACAGTCTAATAGAGAAAGACTCTGCTGAGTAGCATGGAGATGGGAGTTGGGTGACGGGGTTAGTGGCTGGCTATGACAGTTTGAATTAAAATGTACACGTTTCCACACATCTGTAAGCGTAATTTACTTTTCAACATCGGCCCCATATAACCATCCCTGTTTTCGATACAGTATGTGTTGAAAATGTGTGAACACATTTTTTTTAAAAGGTGTGTTGTCCAAAACTACATTTCCAGATGTGTTTAACTTTTTTTGGATAAAAGTTCAATACTAGTGTAGTGTAATAGTCAAGTGTGTCCAGTACTTACGGGGACCTAAGAGGTAGCCTGCACTGTTCAGAGTCCAGCCGCGCTTCTCCTTAGCCTGCCAGGGCAGGGAGACACAGGATGGTCAGGACTTTATTCAAACGTTGCTGCTCTCACACACACATATGAAATGTTAACATATATGTGGAATACTCACGCAATACACACATAAAACCAGCCATGTAGTGGTAAATAAAGGGTGGGTAAATTATGACCTCCAGTTAATGATTATAATAAGGCAAACAACTACCAATATGAGAAAAATATATATTTTCAGAAAAGCATTAATTATACTATGCATATCACTCTATAGTGATATGATGATCAATTATGTTGCAGTCTGCACAAGAGTGTGGAGACAGGTCAGAGCGGGCCAGTTCTACGTGAACCAGCTTTATAATCCAGTTTTGGTCAAGGTACATACCAGGACACAAATCAAGTTCACTTGTCTATGCTTGGTATGTCTGTGCATGTATTTTGAGTAGAACTAAAGGAATAATTACTCAGTACTGGGTGGAGCTCAGAAGACATAAGGTAGAGTCAGAAAAAACAATGGCAAGCAAACTAGTGGCCAGATGCATCTTCTATAAAACCTCCTTGTCATGCACATACTAGTGCCGGGTGAAATAGAATGAACAAATCATTTTGTACGAATCATTCTCAAGCTACAAGTAAATCGGACCTCCCACTTAGAGTTTCCCATCAAAACTCATTTAATTAGTAATTATTAGTATTTAATTTGTGCAAATTATTTTCTTAACAGATAACAATTAATCTCACACACACACACACACATTAGAAAAGTACTATAGTGCTTCACTCACCATATAAAATAGACAAGTAGACAAGTCATTTAAACTGTTAAAAATGAAACACTTTCCATGACTTTGTAGGTGACCATTTAAAAATCTAATGTAATAATATTTAATTGAGATAATAATAATCTAAATTAAATAAGATATGCCATGTGCTGACTCCCTCACAATACTAGCAAAAATAATTAGCATGCCCTTCCCTCTATTGGCCTAAAAGGTGAACAGCACTTAATGCATAAGGGACACAGGACAATGGGTAGCTCGACCAAATAGACTCAAGCTACCCAGCACTAGCACACACTGGTGTGCTAACGTTAGCTTACTGACACTGACTTACTTGATAACTACAAGCTACAGCTAAACACAAATGCTTGACATCTAGCACAGCACAATTTTTTGCTGGAGTCAATGTAATATTGGATTATTGTAAACAAAATGAATCAGAATCAGAATCAGAAACAGGTTTATTGCCAAATATGTGTTGCGAGTTTAGCAGTTGGTTAGTCAGTTACTTAATTAGTTAGTTAGTGAAATCCAGTCTTGTCAGTTTCATCCTCCCATTCAGCTCTTTTTGTTTCAGCTACTGAACTAAAAAAAAATATTTCTCTCCACATGAACTATACCACATGCCTATGTTATTTTAAATTTGAGACTTTATTTTCCCTTATGTTTAAAAATGAGATTTTGAACCTCAATATATATTTTACTAATTTCTTTACTAATAGCTGGCAAGTTGAAAGCATTAAGGCATAGGGAAAGCTCTGGTAGAATTGATCCTAAAGGGTACATATAGCAGGAGATAAGGAGATGGGAGACAGATGAGTGATGAGCACATATTGTATATCATATATAACCTCAAAAATTATATATATAAGTATATATTTATTTTTCACAACCTGAACTAAAAAAGAGAGGAGAAGAGGATAGAAACAAAGAGATGAGATGAGTGTTTGCTGTGCTGCTTCATTTAGACCTATGTGTGTTCACCTCAAAGTGCACCAGTCTGATGGTTTTGCTGTTGATATTTTTTTTTTTTTAATTCCCCATGTCCCCCCTACTATGGTTCTCTAACAGCCTCTGGGCTCAGCCCCAGGTGTTCTGAAATCCTAGAAACGCCCCTGGTGATGATCATAAGGCACCAGAGCCACTAAGAAAAATAAATCAGTTTTACTTTCAGAAATGAAAGAATTTTGCATCAGTTTGACACTACTTGCAATGATGCATACTATGAATTTATCTCAAAGATTTCTGTCCGCCAAAAAAAAGTACTTGCATTCATATTCATCAGAAAGTACTTGCATTCATATAAAAGTGCGTGTATATGTAAATAGATAGATGTTTGCCTTTCCCAGACAAGTAAACTTCTTATGGCAAATGGCAATGCATACAAATTACAAATAGTCATAAATACAGTAGCAACTTACCGCAATGACCAGCCCAATGGTCTCAGACAGAGTTGCGCAAAAAATGAGCGACACGCAGAAAACCCCAAAGCACCTCTGCATCTAAGAAAAAGAAAAAGATTTTCATGGCAGGAAAATCACCAGAAATGTATTAGTAAACCATTTCTAAAAAATGTAATAAAAAAACATTCAAGACCAATGTTCTGTCTAAACCCGATAGATTTGTGACTTGCGACTAATAATTTGTCACACTGACCAAATAATATCAATAATAATATCTTGCCTGTCATCAGCCAGAAATTGAGTGGATATCAGCAAGTTTCGAAGTTTTGGTGGTAAATGATATTAGATGCAGGGACTTCAGCCATAACTTGGGGTTTAACGAATTAACCCTGATAATTTTGCTACAAACGTATGGGGACTAAAAAGAGACACGTCTCCCTCAAAAAGCAAGGCTTCCAAACTTACCTTTAAACGTCACTTGTTTTTCCCCTTCGTTGAGAAGTTGCGTGGTATGTGCGCTGCTTCTCGGTCGGATAAAACGAGCGCTGGTGGCGGCAGACCTTTTAATATTCCAAGTCCCCCTGCATGTCAGTTCACGTCAGCAACGCCTCCTCCTTCACATGAGATGGGGAGGTCACGAAGAGAAAGCCAAATTAAATTCAATAGTATCATGTAATACCATCAATGCGTTTCTTTGTTGCCCCCCCTGAGCCATGGGGTTGAACTGAAAAGACCTGCAACAGCCAGCGGCTATTTTTCTCCCCTAATTTGACTTTAAGATCCTTACTCCAAGAGCTTCATCTGTCAAAAAAAGCAGCTACTCAATAAAAAAAATCTTCTTTCAGATGTTGCTGCGAATAAGGAGCAGTGATCCAGAGTACATTTTATTTTGCAATGCTTTTGTGTAATGATTGTAATGATTTATTTAATGTCCTGCGTGGGGCTCCCTTTTGGGGTTCTCCCCTTGCTTCTATATTTTTTTTACCTTTCTTTTATTGGTATTGGTGTTGACTTTATCATGTTTTAGTCCTTTGGAAGGTTCTTTGTAACTGTATTATTATTATTATTATTATTATTATTATTATTGTAGTTGGAAAATAATATAATCCAGGTGGAAAAGCCTCTAAACTAAACAACACAAACTCTACTTTGAAACCCAGTAAAACACTACTACTAACACTAACACTAATACTACTACTGCTCACATATTAACATTAACTCCTACCGAAACAGAGAGATTTTTGTTGTGTCAATATGATTTAATGCAGAATTATGTCTATGTCTGTCTATGCTGTAAATGGGGGGACAACATGAGTGAAACATATTATCAAAATAGTCATTGCTATACCTTCTGTTGTTACTGAACATGGTGAAATTAAACTATTTTTCATTTACTGTAGACTCATTGGAACCCCCTGACGGAGCCTTGATGTTCCCCTGACCCCACTTTTGAGAACTAATCTGGATTGGGCCTCCTCAAACCAATTTAACACTAATATTCAATAAAAGTAATGCTCAATTATTTTGGTCCTGAGGCACATTTTGGAGAAGCAACAAATTCTGCCCATCAAATTTCAGATTGCTTGAAATAAGGCAAATCAAATTAATGTCACATTTATGCCACATAAAACCTCATTGAAACCTATCAGAGGGCAAATAAACACAATAAACTGTTGGACGAGGCCCAAATTGCTGTAACTGGGGGGGGGGGGGGGGGGGGTGAGGCTTGTCATAATATTGCACCACGCAACTTCTCAATGACTTATTTCGGAAGGGGAAAAACAAGTGACGTTTAAGGGTAAGTTTGGAAGCCTTGCTTTTTGAGGGAGACGTGTCTCTTTTTAGTCCCCATACGTTTGTAGCAAAATTATCAGGGTTAATTCGTTAAACCCCAAGTTATGGCTGAAGTCCCTGCATCTAATATCATTTACCACCAAAACTTCGAAACTTGCTGATATCCACTCAATTTCTGGCTGATGACAGGCAAGATATTATTATTGATATTAGTCATAATATTAGTCATAATATTGCTTTTTAATATAGGAGCAACATACCCATATTCGCTAAATTTGTGAAGTGTGTTCATGTTGCTCAGGGACAGAGATGTGCCCTTGCAAATACACGATTCTGCTACCCCTAGAAGTTCAGTTACTTTTGCATTACTGAACACAAAGTCTTTGTCAAATAAGTACTTCATCTGCCATAACTTGCCATCACATTTTTGGGATGTGCTGCATGAATAGCTTGCTTCAGGTCAGGCCACAACATTTCAATCGGGTTAAGACTCTGACTTGGTCGTTCCAATATGTGAATTTTCTTATTTGAAGCCATTCTGTTGTAGATTTGCTTTTATTTTTGGGGTCATTGTCATGCTGCATGACCCAACCTCTTTTAAGCTTCAGACCACGGACCATTACCTTGATATTCTCCTGATACAATTTGGAATTCACTGTTCCCTCAATGATTGAAGCCGTCCAGACCCCCAAACCATGATGTTCCCTCCACCATGCTTCACGGTTGGGATGAGTTTTTGATGTTGGTATGCAGTGATTTTTTAGCAAAGTTAGCAGGTTTTTTGGCCCATCTGTCCACAGAACATTGTTCCAGTAACTTTGTGGAACATCCAGGTGGTCTTGAGATGGTAAACTTGAGATGGGCAGCAATGTTTTCTGTGGAGAACAGTGGTTTCCTCCTTGGTATCCTCCATGAACACCACTCTTGTTTAGTGTGTTTCTTATTGTGAACTCATCAACACAGATGTTGAAAATTTCAATAGATGCCTGCAGATCCTTAGCTGCTACCTCAGGGTTCTTTGTCACCTCCTTGACCATTATGCAGCGTGCTCTTGCTGTGATCTTTGCTGGACGGCCACTCCTAGGGAGAGCAGCAATGGTACAGAATTTTCTCCATTTGTATACAATTGGACTGTAGATTGATGGAGGCCCAAGTCTTTGGTAAAATCTATTTTTCTGGATAGCAGACTTTTCTGGATCATTATCCTAGAGGTTCACATACTTTTTATGTTCAATAAAAACATGTAAAAGTACATTTTCTTGTGTTATTTGTTAAATCACATTGTGTTTATCTATTATTATCTACTATCTATTATGACTTAGATGAAGATCCAAGACCATATTTTAGGAGCCATTTATACAGGAATGCAGGTAATTCAAAAGGGTTCACAAAGTTTTTCTTGCGAGAATCTGCTTCTGCCAGCAAATTCTCAGAGGCCTTTTTGACAGTACCTTCCTACACTACTGCAATGCCTCTGCTCAACACAGAGGACCTTGTTGATCATTTTATTATCACCTGCTCACATATTCTTGATGCTGTTGCTCCTTTTAAGAACAAAACATCTAGAAAAATACCCCTGCCAAGGCTTAATAACACTTTGGCTGTGAAGACAGAATGTATATAAGCTGAATGGAAATGGAAGTCCAATAAACTGCAAATGTCCTAAAATACTATTAAGGACAGTGTCTAATATGAAGTCCTCTACCTGTTGAGAGGACCCTAGGAGCAATCGGACTGAATGTCACAGGGTTGTAACAGGGCTTGCAATGATGGTGTGTAATGATGTATTATGGCTGATTTTCAGCCACCTTGTCACCACTGGTCTCATTGTCTGATACCCTGAGTCCAAAAATGAGAATAAAATTTGTGGGTTTTTGTCTTGTTTGTTTGTTTTGGGGCAGGGGGTTTCGGTAAAACAAAATTATAAATGTGTTGAACGCGTAGCTAGGGTCACACTTTCCAAAAGCGAAAAGCACATTTAGGATACCTGAGTCACCAACAACAGTCTCGTCTTCCTTCACTTTCACTTTATATGTATTTCAATATTAATGAAGGGCGTTTCATTGACCATTTTATGGCTAATTGTGGGAGTTAATGGGGTGGGACGTGAGGCTCTTTAACATGCAGAAAAAAACAAGTTGATTGGGATTTACAAAGGGAAACTTGTATGAAGGAAAGTGTACGCATAGTTTTGTAAGTCATTATTTTTCCCATACGCACTTTTCCTCTTTCGTATGTACATAACCTGTGTATGGAATGTACGCAAACTTTTATAAATGAGGCCCCTGTAGGGTCTCATGCGTGGTTTAATCTCTTCCTGCTTACATTATACTGTAACTCGGTTTTACTGCTTCAGTCAAAAGTCTCTCTGCGCTCCAACTGGTACAAAACGCAACAGCGAGAATCCAAAAAGGCAAGTTCACATCAGCCTGATTTCAGCATATTTACATTGGTTACCTTTTAGTTTGCAGAATTCATTTTAGTTGAGTCTGGCAACTGAGCTATACCACAGACCTTTTTGCACCCCAGCAGCTTCATACTGGATATTCCAAAGTGTAGAATAAAAACAAGAGGCAATCAGTTCTTTGCCATCAGGTCTCCAAGGCCTGCCTGAGGAGCTCAGGCTGCTAAATCGGTATCATCTTTTAAATCACTTCTTAAAACTCACTTTTATAGACTTGCTTTTATGTAATGATCTGTTTTGACCTTCCTTTTATGACTGTTGCTTTGCTTTAATATTCCTTGATTTTATTGCTTTTACTGTTGATTCTGTTTTTGTATCTTTTTGTAAAGTGCTATAAAAAGGTGGTAAACTCTATTCTGTAAATATAAAGGCAGGAGGGGGTAGGATGCCTCCTAGACCCCTGACTTTGTCTGGTCTTATCAACCAATGTTTCTCTTTATGGGATATGTTGTGACAATTTGTTATGTGTTTTATTGTGCTTTTACTACTGAATATGTGTTTTACTGTGTGTGTTTTACTGTAAACCCAGTCTGCAAGCCAACATTTATGAGAACAAAAGACCCATGTCACACAGCACATCTGGTCTATTGGTCTATTTTTTTTTCAACAACTTTACATCAAAACATTTTGTTTTTAAGACAAATACTAACAGTGACACTTGTAAAGATAAGTAAATAGTTTTTCACAATTACAACTGCTCCCTTTGTAGTATAGCTATTCTTTCACTGCCACCATTTCATCTGCACTGTAGTGTTTTATTGTGTTTTTAAACGTATTGTATTTGAAGTCAAAGGCAATCAAATGTAATCTAATAGCCAATTATATCTGCTTAAAGGATCTGCTGCTAACGTCTTGGTGCCAGATACCACAGGACACCTTCAGAGGTCTTGTGGAGTCCATTTTGATTTTGAATAGATATGACGGCCTGCACTAACGAAAGTTGAGATGACGTTCACAGTAGTCCATAGCTGCTAACGGCATCATTTTGTGGGGACCTAAATATCTTTTTTGATATAGGAGTAGGAGTGAATCGGAGTGGTGTCTTTCAGGTGGATTGTATGCTGTACCAACTGGGTCTTTCATGGTCTCTGCTGGAACAGGGCTGGTAACTCAAAAACATGTAGTTCTGCCTCTTGCCTCTGGTGATTGATAAGGACCTATCCACTGGTGGCGCTCCGGTCAGAGAGCCAGTGTTAAATAAAGGCAGAGGCAGAGAGAAAACAAAGGGTATATTAATGGCAGTTAATACAGATGGCAAGAGTGTAGTGCGTAAATCACAAAGACCTAATATATTACGTACATAATGTTAAAGACTGTACAATATTATACAATAAACATAATAATCCACATCAATGGGATTGGAGTTTAAGTACAAATTTGATAACAAATTAACATCCATTTAGTTTGGTCACATCAATAACCAGAAATAGCGTTAAGTGTCCGTGGCAATATAAAGCATTAACATAGCGCGGGGAGGTGAGAAAACAATCACGAAACATAATAGGAATTATCAACTTAAATTACCATGTTTCTCAAGGTGGTTAACTCAAAGTACTGCTTAGTCTCTTGAGGACAAAACAATATTGTTACTAAACTTACTTGGTCATGAAGTCATACACGCTAGGAGGAAAGGAGAGGTGTGCGATTGGGAGATTGATCCGGCTGTCGCTCTCCTGTCGGGGTTCCCTATTGCCAAGAGCGAGCGGGGCGCACTCTCACCATATTTAAAGATGGAGGGCAATACCCCAGATCCTTACGCATACCCCCATTTGGGTCGGGGGTATGAAAAAAGTTAATTAAGCATACTGCTAAATTATACTTTACTTTGGCTTAATGCAGGAGTTTAATGCAGTGGTGAGGGATTTAAGACTCTCTGAGTGCACATAACCTTCAGTAACAAGCAACATTTTTATTATCTTATATATCTTATATATAGACACAATTATATATAATTATTTTTTTAAGATGATTGTTTTGGCACTTTTGCCTTTATTTGATAGTTGCAGTAGAGAGAGACATGAAAGATTGAGTGAGAGAGGAGAGATGACATGTGACATAGGTCCCGGGCCATTTTCACCTTAGACCAGTGGTCTTCAACCCTGGTCCTCGGGGCCCACAGCCCTGCTGGTTTTCATTCCAGCCGTCTCATCAGGGGCTGATCAACACCTGGCACACCAGGTGAATCTAATTAACAACCTGGTAGGAAGGAAACCAGCAGGGCTTTGGGCCCCGAGGACCAGGGTTGAAGACCACTGCCTTAGACCACTGAGCCACTAGGATGCCCCATACACAATTATATTTGAAGGTTATTAGAACCCATTCAGAAGCCCTGATGAAGGAAAACATACTAATGAAATTCATCCAGAATACTTACGAAAGGGAAAGTTACAAAATATATATATTTTAGATTTTTCCTCTAGTGGTCAAAATAAAGGTACATAGAGCACCAGTGAGGGAGGCAGCCATTTTATATCCACCCCCTGTGATGACACATCCTATACTGTCCCGTCGACTTTTATTCCTGACAATGAGCCGGGCGGTTACCACTGAGAATTTACCGTTAGGCCCGTAATGATGGCGACTGGTGTCAGAAATGATGACGGGGGAGACATTACCACAGAGGGCACCTGATGGCGATGGAGTAGAGACACAATTATAGAGATGATAGAAGTAAAGAGGGATGGGACATGCCTCAAATGAGAGGGGTGAGGACAGGAGAAATCCTAGGAAGGAGGAGGAGGAGGAGAGGAAGGAGGCCATTTGGAGATCAAAGTGGTTTCTTCCTGTGTTCTACTCTGTTGGAGAGCCATTTCTCTCTGTTGTCTGTAGTGTTGTTCTGTTATTGGTACACCATGGTCCTGGTCAGCCAGAGGTGTTTTGTGGTATTATGTGTTGTGACCAGCACTCTTCCCCCCCCCTCCCACCTTCTAACTAGAAATCAGAGGGGTACAGTGACTCTGGAGGACATCACTATCAATGTTCAAGGAATTGTTTCTGACTGAAAATAAAGACTGCCCAGCAAACATTTGAACAGACACTGACATGCAGGAGGTGGCTAAATTCAATGTCAATACAAATAACCACAAAAGTTTCACAACATGATATTATGGCACAGTAAAAAAAAAAATTGAAGCAATATGAGAGATATTTAGGTCCCAATTTCAGAAAACGATCCAGGTAGCATCGTCAACATTGGTGCATCTATTCAAAGTCAAAATGTTTACTGGGCAGGGTTTCCTACAGGCACTCAGTTTCATTCTAATGGAAATGGTGAGTGAAAGGCAGCCATGGCATGGCTTGTGGTTAGAGCAGCAGACTAGTAAGAGAAAGGTTGTCGGTTTGATTCCCAGGCCTGACAGGTAGGAGTGGATGGAGTATGCTGGCCTCTGGAGGATTGAAGTGGACCAGCACCTGCTGATTCCTGAAGAAACCAGCCTATCTTGCAGTGTCAATGGCTAAGTTTACAGGCAGAGAAAATTCCATTCTTAAAGGGGAATTCTGGTATTTTGAAACCTGGGCTCTATTTGTATATATTAATCATTTATACCCCAAAATAGGTACAAAAAACTTTTTTTAACCAGAAACAGAAGTCTCGCTCAAGGAGAATGTGATTTGATTTTGACCAGCCTTGAGGGAGTGGCTCAGTCTCTTCTCAGAGTAAGGCTAGACCAGTTAGCTTATCCTAGCTCAGTGTACTGCCGATGGATTCTAGCATCCTGCCTACATGTCCTATTCTCCTGGTCTACCTGCTCCTGTCCACTGACGCTGGTCATGTTTGTCTGTGTGAGTGAGAGTGTGTGTATGGGTGTGTGTGGGTGTGTCTCCTATCTGTTCCAGGCCGCAGCCCGGCAGAGTTGGCGTCTGGTTGGTCCCGCCTCCTAGGACGATGCTGACTGAGCGGGCGTTGCGTTCTCCTATCTGGGCAGTGTTGGCGCCTGCGTGGTCCCCTAGTCCTATGATGACGCTGACTGAGTTGCCGTTGCTGTGATGCCGCCCCATCAGATCTGGATGTCCCACCAAAATAAACTTTTATATATTGTGTATACGCTGCTTGCCCAAACTCGGCATCTATTGCACACCCAACCGTCCTGGTAGGGGGATCCCTCTCTGAGTAGCCCCTCCCAAGGTTTCTCCCAATTTTCCCAATAAGGTTTTGTGGGAGTTTTTCCTTGTCCTCTGTGAGGGTCTAAGGCTGGGGTATGTCGTGTACTAATCATTTATTATTTTCACATGTTGGGCACTGTGAAGCCCTTAGAGACTGTAACGGTGATTAAGGGCTATACAAATAAATGTGATTTGATTTGATTTGATTTGAGAAGTCTCGCTCTGAAATCTGAAAGATGAGGTGAGTTGTTGCAGGAAGAGGTTAAACAAAGGTTTCTGGTTAAACAAAGGTCTATCTCTATAGCGATCCTTTCCGCAATGTTGTCAGACACTTCCAATAACAATCTGAGCCTGTGTGACGGCCATACCGATGGCCGACATGGCAGCCGTTGCAGCCGTTGCAGCCATTGTAGCCCGTTTTGCGACTGCCGGCTGAGGCGAATGTGTTAAATTCACCACATAACAACAACAAATTAACTTTCAACTAAATATTCAGTACTATTTCCATCAATTTGTAATTTCAAGGTGGCAAGGAAGGAATTTCAGCAGGCCGCTTTCACAACCTGAGCTCTTTGGGTCTCCATCAGAGCCAGAGGACCGCTGAGCACGAAGTCCAAATTACCGCTGTGCATAAAATCAGAGAAGATAAGAGGCTTCTCGACTCCCTTGCAGTCGTAGGTTTCTGGTGTGGACGGTGAGCTAGATATCACCGTTCCCTGGCCTGGTCTTAATGTTGCCCCGACTCAACTCAATGACCCCTGGGTAGAGCTGGGTGCTAAGCCCAAGTCTGTGTCCTGCTTTACATTGCTTGACCCAGAGCCATGGACTGCAATTTGGGGTAGGAACCGGGCTGGAAGGCACTCCTCCTGTCTTTCTCCCCGAGATAATCTTGATAACAGATATCAGGTGCTCTCCCTGCCACAGAGCCACCCTCTCCATGAGCCCACAGCTGGATCCTTTTGCCTCCCCTCGCACCTTCTCCTCGTTGGGCGATGGGCCCTCAGATTGCTGGGGTGCAGCAACCATTGTAGTAGGTGCCTAAACAACACACCATGCCCCGTTGCCTAACAGGAGCCCGGCTATTTTGTTGGGCCAGTCCCCACTTGAGCTTTCCTACCAAGCTTGTGGTAGGCTCATCCATGGTCCGTCACGGTGCCCAGACCACAAACCTTTTGTTATCTGGGTGCTCTAGTCCAGGACATGAATTAATCTGCTCAACAGCTCCTGCACATCTGGCATAAAGACTACTGTGGCTCTCAAAGCATACCATTTGTGGAAAATTGTACTACTTTAATGAACTGGACTGAACTTTTTAAACACGACGGCCTCCACCCCTGGTTCAGGTCTTTTAGCTTGTTTTAAACTCATGCTAGGCCTTCAGCTGCTGACACTCAGTTAGTCCGATCCATAATTTTACTGTACTGTATGTACCTGTGCTTTTAATGTCCCTAATTTCACTGTCTGTATGTGTGCTTTTAATATTCCCATTATAACAAAACATAGTGTTTCTGATGTAAGTGATTGGGTGCTTCTCTCCCTTCACCAGATCACATTCAGCTTTTGGAAGTCGTTGCAGAACTGGGGGTCCCATCTTGGGTACTAGCACGATGGGGCTCAACCAGGCACTGTGGGATTTCTCAATCATTCCTGTGATGGCCGCACCTACGCCCCACAGGCTAATGTCCGTGATCCCCACAAACACTTTGTTTAGTTCTTATTATTTAACTCTAAGCACGTTTGCAGTCACAATGCACATACACAAAAGTGAACGGATAAATGAACCCACACATAGCTTTTGTTTCATATAGCATACACACAACTTTATTAGCGGTTTGTTTGTTTATGTTCTAGTTTGACATGCATACATTTTAGTTAACATTTAATGTCAATGTCGCTAGTTAGTTAGTTAGTTAGTTCATTTGTTTTCTTTGTTTAAGTTACCGCTGACGTCTGGTCCAGCGCCAACAGGCAAAAGATGTCTCTAACGTAGAGGCACAAATACAGGAAGATGGCCTAAGGCAGCTACCATGTCCTCACCACCTCATGGTGGAATGATTTGGTTACAGTTCTACAAAAGTGGGATGTGTGAATGTCTCCCACTTGACTTGCCAGTGATAACCAATTTCCTGTTATCTAGAATTTTTGGGCATGAGGGAAGAATGTCAACCAGACACTTCCCATTTTCTCTACTTCACTCATTGATTTATTTACAGTGTATTGTACAAATGGATTAAAATGCCCATATTGCAATACAAATATTACGTTATTTCATATTCAGTTTGAATTCAATATATTGTTCAGCAATGTACCATACACTCTAAAAGTAAATGTTCATAGCTTAAAAGTACAGTTAACTTGACTTGTCCCTTCATCTGACTTGACTTGACTTGCTTTACAGGGACTTGTGACTTGGGCCCTATGACTTGTGACTTACTTGTGACTTGAGGAAGGGTGACTTGATCCGATTTCAGAGTGATGGTATGATTCATTTAACTTTACTAACCCATGGTTTCTAAAACTTAGACCTACCAATTAGTGATGTATGATTACTTACACCTTAGACCTAGTCACTAGGTTAAATAACCTATGTACCTAGGTTTAAATAAACCTTAGACTTCGTCACTAGTGATGGTGTGGTGGCTAAACCTTAGACCTTAAAGGTTTGCTTGTGGCAACCTGTGCTGTGGTTTGCATTATATTTATGGGTTCCCAATTGTAATGAATTATCTATCCTGTGTTCATGTGCATGTCTCCCAGACAAAAATGGTAGCAAAAGGTAGTTTTCTATTTCCTAGCATCAGTCTTCCAGACAAGTAAATCAAGCATTAGAAGATAGGACATATGTATTTTTGTTAAGCAGTCTGTCATATAAGAAAGCTATTAGAAATAGAAATAGATTTTTTTTTTCCTGAACTGCTACCTACAGAGTTGTCTGAGTTCTTCATGTGTAACTTATCTGGAAGATGATTGGTTATGCTCGGGTACACCTCCATTAACTCCATTGACATGGAATATATTTGTTTATGCTGGGCTGCTAGCAAAGATTGAATTTGTCTGGCAGGTTTAAGCTGCTTATCTCGAAGACAATCAATTGTACCAGGAGATATTATTATTTGATACAATTCTCAATTATTGAGCCTGCCAATCTTCAATATCTTTGAATTTTTTTTTCATGCCAAAAATCACAAATCACTCTCCATTGAAACCCAGACTGGGCTCAATAACGGCCTCATCATTTTAACCCCTTAATTAACCTCATCATATTATCTAATAGTTCTCGGCCTGGAGAAAGTGTGACTGCCAGACACGCATCATCTCTTCTTTACCCATTGCTTGTGTTTTATGAGAATTAATTGCAGAAAGCCCTAATTACAGGCTCTGCTCTATAGATATTATGTTCTTTCGTATTCCAATATCAATATGAATTCAATATATTGTTCAGCCCTACTGAGAACTGCCTTATCATTTAGATCAACATCCTGGAGGTAATTTTGGGGAATGTGGATCAATAAGCATAGTTGAAAAGGATGCTCTATTTGTATCCCCCTAGATGCCAAATCATTGTGGAGCTGGATGCACTATTAAGTTAGAATCTGTCTGAGTGTTGCGTTAGTGCTCTGAACCTGAGTTTCCTGCTCTGCTCTGCCTCAAACCTGTCTCACTGCTGTCAATGCAGACCACTGTGGAGGTTTGAATTGGATTAGAATGATGGTTATGAACAGCTCATGTTCACAGTAAACTATTGACCTGACTGGATCAATGCCATGAAATAAAGTTCAGTATTACTTAGCATATGAGTGCTATTTTGAAATCTTGTCATCTGAATCATCGTTCATTGGTAAGGACAGGAGCAATTGTGTGTTCACATTCATATTGTGAGTGATTTGGATTGATTGATGGATTGATAGATTGATTGACTGCTCAAAAAATGTTTGACAGGCTCTACTGCCTCTTCAAGTAGTGGTGGGCAGCATGGGATTTGCCATCTACCAAGTTGTAGGATTTTGAAAAGGACATTTTAATATAATATATTATAATTATAAATTGGGGAAAATACATAATCAGATTTCAACAGTCATTAAATCACACTCGGTTACAAGCTCAATTGACATAATTAAGCAATAACAAGGACTACAATAGTCACGGGACCATCTGAAGCATCTAAAGGTAGTTGTAGTTGTTATAGTAATAAAAACAGAAGAAGGAGACTGGTGGTGAAATAAATTGTTATCCCTCGCATTTTCTCTCTAGAATCCAGGGGTATGAATCCAGTAGAACCTTGTTTATCTGCTCCCCAACAAAATGGATATCATTCGGGAGAAGGAAATGTTTGGAGTTTTGAAACTCAGATTCCCAGTCAAAGCTTCACAAAAATATGAAATGTTCATTCTGACATTATTTTCAAATTTCTAATTGTCTAATTTTCCATGTTCAATAGCTTGCAACAACAAGATAAAATGTTTGATTTACTCTCAATCAATAATTATTTTTTTATTGCATTTACCAATACAATGGATATGATGTTATAATCCTTTGTGCCATAATCCTTGCTGAACATTCATACAGAAGCCCAATTCAGATGTCAGAATGATGCATTAACCCACAAATAATGACATCAGGCTATGCTGTCATAAATCTACAGGGTCACTAGACAGGCAGCACCAATAACTAGCCACCTAATCTAAATGTTACAGGTTTGAGTGTGTGAGTGCAGGTATGTCACTGGGGTTATTAAGTGGTCTCCTCCCATCACAGATGTTTTGTTAATTTAAGCCCACAACACCTCCAGAAGGCTCAACACTTTATTACTGGGGTCCCAGAACCACCCCCCTCAACACCTGCTCTCAACACCTACGAGGCTGTTGATGGTGGGCCTGACTGGAAGGAAGTCCAGTAAAGGGACTTATATCTCTGAGAGCTTGCTGGAAGGGTTGGGCAAGGTAGACCACCTACTGGGGCCATCCAAAAAGAGGCCCAGCCCGAGGAGAGGCAGTGGTGGAGTGAATGGGGGCAGCTAGGCATGTGAGAAGGGGTCCTTTGCCGCCAAGTGTGGGATGTGGTTGAAGACACCTGGAGGTGGCAGATCCTAGTGCCAAGGGGCCTGATTGAAAGGTACCATAGTGCCTTCGGGCATTTAAGTGCAGGTCAGACCGAGGCAACCCTGAGACAGGGATTCTACTGGCCAAAATTAGGGGAAGACATTAGGCATTGGGTTGCGGAATGCCCTCAGTGTGTACAGAGGAAGCCTAGACCTAAGGTAAGGGCACCCCTGGTGCTAAAAATCACAAGCTACCCCATGGAAACTTTGATTAACTATCACTAGGGCGGCCCAATGACACTTACCCCTACCTGCTTGTTATGACTGATTTGCTTTCTAGATATGGATGGGCTGTCCCAACCAAGGACCAGACTGCAGCCACCACTGTGAAAGCCCTTTGGTTAGCTGTTGTCCAGCACTGGGGCTATCCTGAACAGATCTTGACCGACAGAAGGGCAGCCTTTGATTCAACCTTTGTGGCCCAGTTTTGCAGGCTCTATGGGTGTAGCAAGATGTGTACCACTCCCTATCATGCCCAGGGGAATGGGGCCTGCAAAAGGTTTAACCAAACGCTTTTGTCTCTTTTAGGGTCGCTTGAGAGCGATGAGCAGAGGAATTGGCCCTAAAAGTTGCCCAGGCTTCTTCAGGTGTACAACAACTCTGAGCACAGCAGCACTGGTCCAATCCCTTTCTTTGTCATGTGTGGCAGGCATGCCCAGCTTCCTGTTGGTGTGATTTCAGGTGTGGAGGCGCCAAGGCCCCTGATGGATCTCGATGAGTGGATGGGTGGAGGAGCAAAGGAGTGAGTGGGTGCTGCTAAGGAACATCATGCCGTGCCACCTCCACTGCTGGAGACTGCCTTGCCGGGCCAGGGTCATCCTAATGACCCCTCGCTCCAGCAGGTGCCAAATCCAGACTGGTGTAACTACACTTGGTATCCAGTCCAAGCTCTCATGGTCTCAGTGATCCCCAGAGAGGCTCTCATTCTCCCAGCAAAATAGAGGTGACCAGGATGGGGCCCAAGGTGAGGAAGAAGGTGGGCTGGTTTGCAGACCTAGAAGGGAAAATCGGCAAGCCGTTTAAATTTGAAAACGCATACTTATTTCTCCATTTTGGACTTCTGCCCACACTACGCCAGCGGTTTGGACCCCCAGAAAACAGAGCTTTCTGAAAACGCTGATACGAAAACACCATTTTCAAATTTAAACTGCTTAGTGTAGACAGCACTTTCCGCTATGCAGTGAGTGAATGGAGAGAGAGGCAAAACTTCCCCTTTGTCCATTAATGCACAAAAGCCACGCCTTCACCTGTGCTGCCCAAAGTAATGGAAATGCAATTTGAACCATGCTCTGAACCCGTGTTCTGAACACCGGTTGGGTTCTAACCGTACCTGCACCAATGGACATTAGACATTAGATAATATTATGAGCTTAGGGCGCTTGCTACTAACTGAAAAAATGGAATCTAGTAAACATGTCATCACCCACAAATTATAAAGGCACCCTTTGGACCAGTCAGTACAAGATGCATTAGATGCCTGCTGACCTTCCAAGATAATGAACTTCATGGTCATGAATTAATGAAAAAAGAAGCGATTGCAATTTGTATTTATATTATGTCCAGAATTCCATCTTTGCCATTCAAGCTTGCCAGCTAACTTGTACTTTACTCTGAAAAACAGTGGTTCTTTGGCTCTGCCCAGTGAGGTTTAAATCAACCAGTGAGATTTTTTCTGCTTCCAGAGCAACTCTGCCTCCAAGAAATGATTGTAGATCTACAATCTGCAAGGATTCAAAAAGCTACAATAAGTAAGTTTTCAGGGAGGAGGGGTAAAGAGGAAAATAGGAACCATTAAGAAGAAGATAGAAGGGTAGCATACAGAAGAGAGGAGGAAAGCAGGAGGGTAAAGAAAGAAAGAAAGAAAGAAAGAAAGAAAGAAAGAAAGAAAGAAAGAAAGAAAGAAAGAAGCGAAGAGGAGACAAAGAAACAAAATCACAAAATGTGATTTTCCAAATGTAGACAGTAATCAAATAGTAGTATTCATGTTACACTGGTGTAAAAAAATCTAATCAGAGCCTTTGGTGTAATAAATCCTGTCTAAATACACCTAGCATTGAAATAGATAGATTCCATCTGCTTTGGCTGTTCTGGACTGCGTCAAGTTGTCTGCACCTAATTACATATGGATCCACTGGCATAAATTGACACCATATAATTTATAGTAATAATACATGACATTTTCATATCAGCAAATATCTGTTTTGCACACACAATAGATATCCAATCTATAGACAGTTCATGAAAGCTTTTACATTTGCTGTTTCCTGAGAAAAATCCTCACAGGAAGTGATGCGGAGACAAGATAACAAAAAAAACCACAGCAATGACTGCTTAACACCAAAAATGGACAAAAAAACAAAACAAGGTTCTTTAAGGAAACAGATGATAGACTTGTTTAATTCACTAATTACTGTTCTCTGTCATTGGCATCATTAGAGGATGTCAGTCAAGCAACCGACTGCCACTGATTGGCAGACAGATGATGTGCAAGGTTATCCTGAAAGCACCGTGCCACTGGCCAGACATGTCCCTGCCCGTCCATCACCTGAACCCTCAGTCTGACATGTGGACCGAGACTGGTGACCTCTGAGACCTCAGATAGTGGACTGGGGTTTTGGAAGGGGGGATGCATCAAGGCTCCAGTCTTTACCTACTTTTATATACATCTCCTCTCCTCTCCTCTCCTCTCCTCTCCTCTCCTCTCCTGCCCTCAGTAAGGAGACACAGCAGCACTCTTTACTTGTTGAGGGTACTCGTTGAGAAGGAAGAGGGCTCTTGCTGAAAAGAAAGAGAAATTATGTGATTAGCAAGCTATTGTGGCACCACTGACGGGCCCAGGAAAAGGTAGATATATTGATGAATAGTCAAATTACAAGGCCTCAGCAGGACACGATGAGATACACTGCAAAAAATATCAAGCATGGAATGTGCTTTTATCCCGTATTCAGATTGCTCAAGCTATTTAAAGCGAAATTATCCTAAATTTGCTGGCAGATTATTTTGCTGTTTTTAATAAATTTCACTTGTTTCATAATAATTTAACTTTACCTCAAAATAGCTTTCATGTTTGACGATTACAAGTGATATTAGAATGAAAAATGACATTTCCCTAAACCAGCAAACTTCGATTATTTGAATTATACTTTAGTCTGGGAAGAAAATGATTCAAATTGCGTCATGACTGTCCATTAAATGTGTCTAAATTGCAGTATAACCAGACACCACTGACGCAGCTGTTTGATCACTATTCTCAGTTGATGCATTTGCAACATCTGAGCACTGCATTTAAACCATAAACTGGCATGTAATAAATAGCATGAATGGGTTTTCAAATCTTCAAAGTGACCTACTTAGCAATCAGACGTCAGTTTGAAAAATAACATTGTTCAGCCGTACCCAGGACACCTTTGTCCTCAGACATCGAGACCCTCATTTCAGCTGACCTGCTGGTGACTCTGTGCTGCTACAAGTTTGTTTTTTTTAAATGAAACTGAATGTATGAAAAAAAATTGGGAATGCTTATGAAAGCATCAGCCAGAAGGCTGAAGGAAGCAACTAGTTTGTCTAGGCTGCTCAGCAGAAGTTAACATTTCACTTTAACAAAATATGATTTTTATCATAAGTTTTATTTATTCATTTATTTGTCAGGGTCAAGTAAACAAGTAAACATTAAGTTTGGTGCAAAAAATGTTAACTCAAAATTGTATTTTTCATTAATGAGTAACCAAGAAACACAGATGATGTAAATATAATCCTACCCCAACAGTAACATGAAAATCCAATTCGAGGATAAGCAGTGTTTCAGTGCTCACACACACTGAAATTGTTGTATGTTCTCTCCAGGTTTCCTGCTTTTAGCATGAGAGAGTGAGAGAGAGAAATGAGGATCCTAAGTATAGGGAATTTTTGTGTGTGTTTCTTAACGAACGTACTCTCATCCATTGAGATCTGCATTCTGGCCTCTTAACTGGCCTGTAAACATTTCCTGTATTGATCGCTACAGTGAGAGACGGTGTGTGAGACAGAGAAATGTTTGGATCTTGAAGACAGTGTGTGTGTTTCGATGTTTATACCCACATGTACTGAGATCAATGCTGCATTCAATATAGCTGGCTTGTCTGTGGTTCCTCCATTGAAGGCTGCAGAAAGAAAAAGCTGTTGGCAACACAGTGAAAAGATTCTCCGACCTGCAGCGGAGAAGTGAGAGAAAGCAACAGTTAGTTATCACATATGTACAAAAATGCTTACCAAT
Organism: Hoplostethus atlanticus; assembly: GCA_034670405.1. Taxonomy (NCBI): domain Eukaryota; kingdom Metazoa; phylum Chordata; class Actinopteri; order Trachichthyiformes; family Trachichthyidae; genus Hoplostethus; species Hoplostethus atlanticus. The sequence continues at coordinate 728,955 of JAXDDX010000128.1, read as the reverse complement.
TCAGCATTATTCACGGCTACAGCAGGCCTGTCTGTTGGGCAAGCCGTCAATTTACAGCCAAGTATTTGTGATGTGCTGTAAAAAGAAATTGATCAAGGGTAAGCAGGCTGCCTAGCGAAGTTATGTTTGTTATTCAGAAATAACAGACCTCAGAATGCATTCATTGATTTGATTTGATTTGATAACCTTCATTTAAACCTCAGAAACACAGAGTTACCCTCTGTGTTTCCTCATTTTCAACGATACCACGAATTTTCAATGGTGCCAAGAATAGGCCAATCAGAATTAAGTATTCAACACAGCCACGTAATAAGTAAGGGGTAATGTCTACAAATGTCTTGATTCACCCTGTTGGGGCTTATTTTGAACTAATGACCGGCTCCCTGTACAATATCACACTTATTACACGCCGACTTACCAAAAACATTAACCATTTGATATGAAATATTGATTTAAAATGATGTTATTACAAGCTAAAGTAATTTACAAGCTTTCGCCAAGAAAGAAACAGTTCAGCAGGACTGTAACCATTAAGTTGTCTGTAGCTAGCATCCATTGCTACACTGTGTCAGAACTGTAACCATACAAACGTCTGTAGCTAGTATCCATAGCTACACTGTAGCAGAACTGTAACCATAGAAACGTCTGTAACTAGCATCCATGGCTACACTGTAGCAGAACTGTAACCATAAGAACTGTAGCTAGCATCCATGGCTACACTGTAGCAGAACTGTAACCATAGAAACTGTAGCTAGCATCCATGGTTACACTATAGCAGAACTCCATAGAAACGTACACAAATCCAGTAAGATTGCCATTCAGCCTCTGACCACCAATCCAAAATGGTTTGTGCTCTCCAAATGAATGAAAAGTAATGTTCTAAATCTCCAAAATCTTCCAGGTTTCTAACCTCGGTTAGCCGAGTGTTTGTCTGCAATAACCAAAGAGTAACATCTTTTTGCCATACGGTGTTGCTTGTTAAGCAAAGCCATGCACGTAAAGAGAGATAAGTACCCTTCTAGCTGTATGTTAAATGATTTGAATAGATGACGCATAGGCCACAAACATAACCCGTCCTCAGGTATTATCCCTCCTATGTCTGAGGACAAGATCAAAACACTGGTTGGGCTTGGGTTGTTTTTTTGCAGTGAAATGAGGAAGCCTGTGTAGCTGTAGGTTCATTGTACTCCCTTATGCTCCCCTGCTGGCCCAAAGCCACAGAGCTTTCCGGAACCTCTATAACTCACCAACACACATCATTAGCATTTAGAGAGGCTGAGATCAGCCTGGGATCCAGACTGACACACATATAAAAATACTCGCATGCACACATAGGCGCACTCGAAAGTTATTACAGTACACACAATAGCAGACGGTAGAAATTTCAGATTAACTTGCTATTTCTGTTGAATGACGAGCATCCGTCACCAGGGAGTTTCATCCTCAGCGTGACAGCAGGCCGGGTGAGGACTGCCCATTGTTTAAGGTCTTCCATCATCCATCTTCTTCTCTCTTTGCTTCTCCTAAACTAACCTCTTTCCTCCGTTTCCCTCCATGTCTTCGTACCGCCTCGCTTTCCCGTTCTCACTCTCTCATATTTTTCTTTCTTTTCCACCCTCTGTCTCCCCTTCTCTCCCATCTTCCGCCCCCTCTGTTTTTTCCCTCTGTTTTTTTCTTTTATACAAATTGTATTGGGTTATACAATTGTATTCTGTATTTTTCCAATTTTCCAATACATATTTGACAAACAAAAGTCTTATACAGTCTTATCGAAGGAAGGACATGGCATTTTCACCATCAAGAGGCAAAGTCAGGTCAGGCAGTAAGGGATGAAACACTCCTCTATAGCTGTACACTATCAGACCATCACAGTTTTCTACAAATTACGTCTGTTCTTTATTGAGCAGTATCTAAGTAATAAAATGGAGTAAACGTTCTCTTATTGTGTACGGTCATCCATCTTGGAGGAACAGTCTGACCTAGACTAGATCCTGTCAAATGTGTTCAAGGGTAGATTTAAGGTCATTGAAATATTTGATATCCCTCTCCCAATCTGAGCCTTTCAACAATAAGATGTGTAAGATCTCGTGTTCCTTGTTACCCATACTTGTCTCTGCACACTGATGTACACTATGCAAGACAGAAACCTTCAGTGAAGTCCTGGTTTTAAATATAGTTGACACTATAGACTTCACAAGGATTGTTGCAGTGTGTTGCCGTCCTCCACAATAATTGATTCAATGTCAACATACAAAGTTGCATTGTCTGCCCTGCAAGCATTCATCCTGTCTTTTGAAATATAAAAATACACAAGTAATTGTGGTTTGTTTTTTAAAGTCACCTAAAGTCATCCCTTAGGTTTAAATTTCATATCGACAGAAATGACACCACTCATGCAACTATGCAACTAATGCATTAAACAATATACACACCCCTTCTGTATGAATAATGCTTTTGGTGGGGCAGGAGATAAAATATTTTTTCTTAGTTTTGCTGCTTGCAGGACAGTTTTTCAGACAGTTCTCCATCTTCCTTTCCTTCCTTGTCATCCTCATGTGTAGCAGACTGGAGGGTGGTGTGGTTGAGGTATGGGCTGGACGTAGGAGAGAATCAAGCTAGTGGGCTGGTTCTCCCTGCAGCCGGGAAAGTTTCAATGTATGTTTGAGCTAGCAAGAGGTGCGCCAACCAGGGGAAGACGCACTGGAAGACACACACAGTCTAAAAGGTTCCCGGCTGTAATCAGCCAATCAGCCAATTAAGACCGACTGGCAGGCAGGCAGAACCAGCCCACCAGCTCAATTCTCTCCTGCACCAAGCACCAATGGGTCAAAACAAATGTCAGCATGATGGACTTGTCTGCGGCCTTTGCTGCAATTTCCCTTCTCTGGTGTTCATAAAAGTTAAGAACACATGAAGAAATATCTGAATATGAGCGTCGGTCCAGATTGTGGTTTGCCCTCGCTTCATTTTGTCATGCTAGGCTTTCCAAGCATGATGTCAACAGCCGCCTCCTTATACCCATAATCCCTCGCATTTGGGGTTGTTTCTCCCGATTCCCTTGGAAGTGTGCGGTTATTTGGTGCCAGGCAAGTTCAAATGGTGTCGTTCTCAACCCAAAGGAATAAATGCTCCAGAGTTCAAACAAACATTTCAGAACATGCTTGGCGCGAACGCACCCTTAAAGTTTTCCATCTTATGTTTAGTGTCGGGGACCTCAGGCAAGCTGTCACTGCTCTGTCAGCTAACAGGGGATCCTAACAAAACAACTAAACACCAATAAGTCATTTTCCTGGGTCTGTATATTTGTTCATAATTGGCTGTCTTCCACACTAAACCCAGCAGAAGACTATGCAACACTCTGTCACCTTCCGCTATTAATAATATGTGCAAATTACACTTAATCACTCCACATTTAGGTCACCTTCAAATGGAGCTCCATGCCAGCCATCTAAACACATTACGTCGTGACACGGCAATTATGGGTTATTTGGGAAGAGAACGTATAATGGCCCCCTCTCTTTTTGCTTCTTATGATCTTTACTGTTGTATGCTGTCGTTCTGTTCTTCTTCCTTTAACCCTGTGTTTTTTTCACTCCCTTTTTTTGTTTTGTGGGTCCAAGCTCATGCCCCACTCATAACCTACACAGTATCCACCATAGTTAAGTGAGTTAAAGAAAGCAAAAGTTATTGTGACAGTGGAAATTTTGTCAATTAAAGCACTCCCACTCATTGCCCATGGAGGCAAAGAGAGCAGGAGCAGAGAGTTTAATTGGACTGCTCTAGAACTTTAGTAACATATATGAATCATTACATTGAGTGGTATTCCCCTTTAACCTTCCTCTCTTTTCTCGTTGTTAGTATATTTTTGTCCTGGACTAATCAGTGCAAATCACGACCAGTAATTTACCTCTGCGTATTATAACCAACAACACTCATTAGGTGACTCATACCACACACACACACACACACACACACACACACACACCCTCAGACCCTCTTGTAGCCTCAAGTCAGTCTGCTCCATCTTTTCCTCTCCCTTTATAAATACCACTTCCCTCATTTTTTGTCTCCTCTCTCCCCTCTGATGATTTGTCTCGTGCCTCTCGCCTCAAACTCTCTGTCTGTTGTTCTTATGTGATGTTGTTTTTTTAATACATCCTGCAAAAACCAGTTGCCCACTGGCAAGGGTGGAAGTAACAAATTACAATTACGCTTGTTACTGCAGTTAAGTAGCTTTTTGATGTACGTTTTACTTTTTTAAGTATATTCATATATATCATATAGTATATATCAGTCATTTTGGTTTTACTCAACAACACTACACTACATCAAGTGTTTTTGAGTAAGTGTTGTAATCAGTTACATTTCAGTTACAAAGTAGCTATAACATTTGTAGATTTCGCCATAAGCATTTGTAGTGTATGCAGGAGACATCGCCCCCACCCCCCCCCCCCCCCCCTCTTCGGACCATACAAAATACACAGCAACACCCAAAGACTAACACATTCCTCTCCCAGGGTCTTCCTATGAGGTCAAGACCCCTGCTGTGCTCCCAGGAACCCAAGGAACCCCCTTTGCAGCAAAAGCTGGATTTCCCCCATAAAGCCGCCAAAAGTAACACTTTGCAGGTTCGACTAGCCGCTCTGGTGCCATTAGGAGAAGGGACCGATGATAAGGGCCGGGGAAATGTACCTAATCTGCCTTCCAAGGGAGACACAGAATGAGTAAACAAAGAAACTCTGGAATGTATTGCAAAAATGTGCTTTCTGTATATGTTTTATTAGATTTGAACTTCACACCCTGTGGCAGATGATGTGCCCTACTCCCCAATGTAGTATCTTGGTTATTCAAGGCACACAGAATGTGTTATCAGGACTTTTGGTTTACTCGCCAGTATTTTGTGGTTAGACAGTGATGTTTGGTGTCACACAAACCCATTTGTTGTTAGGTGATTAAATATGTCACTTGTATCCCCAAAGGATCAAGAAAAATGATGTTTTCCAAACCTGAGCTGGAAATGCAGTTTTAGGGGATAGTGATCACCAGTCATCAAGTTGTAAATCTGATGCATGCAAATGAGGGAAACACCTACCACTCCTGACCTACCATAAAAGCCTCTCAGCCCTTGACCCTGGAGCTGGGCTCAGCACACACACGAAATCTCACAAACTCGAACGAACAAAGGAGGACAACTCCTGCAACGGGCGGACGGGCAAAAACTCAGGCGGAAAGACATCAAGAGACATCAAGGAACATCAGGAAACTCACCTCAACCGTCCCGCAGCCCGTCCCGCAGCCCGTCCTGTAACTAAGTTTGAACTTGGCTCAAAGCTCTTCTCTCAGCTCAAGTACCAGACCAGCTCTAGAGTGAATCTTGCTGAGACGGCTGATTGAGTTCACTCAACCTGATCCAGAAGACTACAAAACCACGTCAGCAGCCAGCCGCTACTCTACTCTGCTTCCTGAACGACGTGAGTCAACACATCGCCCTATCCCTCTATATCCCCTGAGGTGAACTGTTGGCACGACGACGAACAACGGCCCCCGGACCGCACTCCACTACGGCCCTCCTGATGTCGACTGGTCCAGACCAACACGTGCGTGTGTTTACCAGTCCACTGCGACTGCGCAACGGTTACCACGGAGACGGTAACCAACTTTCTTGTTGATGCACGGGTGATGCAAAGGCAGTGTTGAACTGTGAAAGTGAGGTTAGAATACTCTCTCTCTCTCCACTATTCTCTGTCCTTCTGTCCCAAGTCTCCCGGAAACTGTCAGCTGTCCTCCAAGCCATCTTTCGCTGTTGCCATTGCCACAATTAGACGCATTACAGCTCAGGTCGTTTTGTCGATGTCAACTTCCTTGCAATTGCTATTTGCCATATCCTCTGCCACTGTTATTTACCATACCATTTGCCAATATTACCTGCCCTCATTTCACTTAACTTTGTTGTACATACTGTACATACATTTATCTATCATTATTCTTTGTGTTTAATCAGTTAATAAATCTTTGTATTTATAAAGAACTGACTATCGTGTGTTATTGATATATCCTGGACATGAAGGTAGAAAATCACTAAAATCTAGAGCTCACTTCTTCTGATTATTAGACGGATATCATTATAAAGAGACTATTCCAGTGTAAACTGGTGGTGCCCCGCGAGTGTTAATTAATAAGATATTAATTACTAAGAATAATTTCAATAATTGTCAATTTTCAGAATTGACCAAAGTCTCATCGTTCATAACGAAGCACAACACGCTACACGTAGCTGGGCGGTTGTGGCTCAGGGGGTAGAGCGGGTCGTCCGCTAATCAGAAGATCGGCAGTTCGATCCCAGGCTCCTCCAGTCCACATGTCGAAGTGTCCTTGTGCAAGACACTGAACCCCAAATTGCTCCCGAAGCTGCGCCTTCGGTGTGTGAATGTGTATGAATGGTTAGATTCCCCTGATGTGCAGGTTGGCACCTTACATGGTAGCGCCCTGCCATCAGTGTATGAATGTGTGTGAATGGGGTGAATGTGAATGTAGTGTAAAGCGCTTTGAGTGGTCAGAAAAAACTAGAAAAGCGCTATATAAGTACAGTCCATTTTACACATTCACCAGAAATTGGACATTTGTGGAGCCGGACAAGAGTAATCTGGTTTTACGATTATTTTTATTTTAAAAAAACTCATCTTTTTTACACTGTATGGGAAACATAATATGTAACAATGTCTGTTGTTTTAAAATAACTCTGTAACTTTTACTTAAGAAGTATCTTAAAGTAAGCTTATTTGTACTTTCTGCAAAGTAACAGTACCATTTGAGTAGAATATTTTGATAGTCATCCCACCCCTATCTGTTGGGACAAATACCTCATGTATTGACTTCACACATAGAGTACCAGTCAAAAGTTTGGACACACCTGACTGTTTCTCATGATCTTAAAGACATTTTGATCTAAAGCAGTATGCTTAAATGCTTGAAATTCATTTCTTAGACCAATATAAATAGTTCAAGTCAGGAGAGACTAGTTGTACGGAAAAGCAAGCTTTATTGGTGATAACAAAATCTGAGAATATTGGCGGTAGCTCCGGTTGGGATTGAATGGGTTAGAGGCGAAACCCGCGAATCTCTGAGGAGCGGGAACTCCCCCCTGTAGGCCATTCTTCATGGCGGGGTAGATTCGCTGACGACCAACTGGAGCCTGGCACTGGTGGTGGTGGGGAGGCGGTGGGGTGCAGCAGCGAAGCACCTGAAATGACAGACAGATGGATGCGGCAGGTATCTGTATATGTACGGGTATGGCGGCTTGCCATTGGTTCCTCTGAGGAAGGACTGGGAGTGCCCTTGCTTAAAGGGCTGATTGAATAACGAGTGAGGCCAATGCGGAAGAACGCCTGGAGTAGCGATGATAAATAAGTGATGGATAGATACGCTAGGTAGTCTTCCTGATTGAACTTACGCTAAGCTTCATTGAAGTTGATGCCTATGTATGAATTTCTTTTCAAAACTAAAATTTTTGAAATGCACCCCCAACAAGTAGTTTTCATTTAGAACTTGAAATTTAGAGGTGGAGAATGTTGAACCACAATGATTAAATCATCATTTTAAGGCACACATTGTGATTGTGGACTTTAAAAGTTAATTTGTGGAATTTCTTTGCCTAATGCTAAAGGGTGGCTTCTAAAGATAGTTTGGATGTATTTAACATTTTTTTGGTCACTGCATAATTACTTTTGTGTTGTCATAGTTTTGATGACTTTACTATTATTCTAAAATGTGGAAATAAGTAAAAATAAAGAAAAACCCTTCTATGAGTAAAGTTTGTGTCCAAACTTTTGACTGGTACTGTAACTCTACATGTAATTAACTAGCCACTGAATTCATCTGATTAACTGAGTAATTACTGACTGGTTAACTGAATCAACTATTCACACAGCAGCCTTTCAGAAACCTCTGCTACCTGCCATACCACTCTCCAACAAACTAGGTGTCTAACTGACTGGCTAAGTGAGTTAAAGCTGCACTAGGATTTTTATGTAAAACTCCAGTTGCCTTCTCAGCCTAAATCACAAAAGTTGTTTTTCCACCGCAGGAACTATCCAGGAACGTTGTACTATTGGTACTTACTTCCACGACCTTTCCAACGGGGGAACTAGCCCCGAACAAGGTTCCTCCTGGACCCAAAAAAGTTCCTGCTAGCGAGGACGGTAGTACTTTTTGGGGGACCAGGAACCATTGGGGTGGAGTTGCAGTACTGAACAACGCTGATTGGTCAATAAAAACTAAAACATGTCAGTGGGCGTTGTAAACAAAAAAGACACAAGAGGGTGCGCGGAGCCGAGGTATATGACGCTTTACGACTGCAGACGGTGCGGTAATAGACATGTAGCCCGGCAGTGTCCGGCATACTAAAAGAACTGTGCAAAATGTAAAAGCAGAAATCACTTTGCTAAGGTGTGCTTTTGGGAGGACAAAACTGAAAGTAGGAAGACAGTCCATGCTATTGAGACTGAAGAGACACTGTTTATTGGAATGGTGCAAAGTGAGTCAAAACAGGTCAGAGATGAAGCAAATGAAGTGCAACTAAAGACTAGAGACTAAAGAGTGAAGCTTGGAGAGCTCCTTTGCTGGTAAATGACACCATGGTTCCTTTTAAGCTGGACACAGGGGCTAAGGCAAACCTAATAAGATGGAGTGATGCACGGAATCTCAAAGTGAGACCCAAAATACAAAATAAGACAGTGGCTTTGAAGGTATATATTGGGCAAAGTATTGAGACAAAGGGAACATGTAGGCTAAATATTAAGGTTAAGAATCGCATTCACCCACTGATGTTTGTTATGGTACCTGATGGACATGAGTCGCTGTTGGGGGATAAGGCATGTGTAGATTTGTGCTTGGTAAGTCTATACCATTGACAAAATGGCATATGTGCAGAGTGCCCCCCAAAACAGTACAAACCTGACTCATGATGCTATAGTACACAAAGTACACAAATGAAAAGGAGTGCCTTGGTTTGGCTTTTGGGTGTGAACAATTTCATACCTACATCTATGGACTTCCTAAAGTTATCCTAGAAACAAACCATAAGCCACTGCTTGGGATCGCAAAGAAAAACCTGTGTGACATGTCGCCACAGATACAGTGCCTAATGATGAGACTGCAGTGTTCAGAAGAGGATGTGGCTCTTCATGTGGATATGGTCTATGCAGCGTTGCCCGCCACACAGGAACAACTATCAAAGATAGCCACAGAGACATCGAAGGACTCTGTTCTGAAGAAAGTGATGAGAAATCTCCAAGAGGGATGGGAGAAGGGGTCATGTAAACGATATTATCACATTCAGTCAGAGCTCTCTGTGGTGGACGGACTTCTGCTTAAGTGTGACAGGATTGTGGTGCCCACATCTATGCGATGAGAAATGCTCACCAGGATACATGAAGGGCACCTGGATGCAGAAAAGTAAAAAAGAAGAGCACATGAGGCTCTCTACTGGCCAAACATAAACTCTAATATTGACCAGTCATGTAACCTCCAGTCCTCTTTATCCTCAGGCCAACGGAAAAGCAGAGAAGGGGGTACAGATTGTGAAAACATTATTAAAGAAAGCAGCACATAGCAACACTGACCCGTACCTGGCCCTGATACAGGGCAGCCCCGCTGGAAAGTGACAAGTCTCCAGCTGAGCTATTGCTGGGTCGCAAGATCCGTACTCGATTGCCAAGTCATGGCACACGCACGTCTGAACACAGAGATGAGGTGTGGGCGGAGAAAGCCAGAAGACTACAGAAGAAACAAAAGACGTGTCATGATCGCACAGCCACTGCTCTTGTGCCTCTACAGGAGAAGGATGTAGGGCCTAAGTCATGGGCTAAAAGAGCCATCGTTCTGCAACAGGTCGCTCCCAGGTCATGCAGTGTCATTACAGAGAATGGCGATGTCTTTCGCAGAAACAGGAAGCATCTATTGAAAACCACGGAGTCATTGCAACCACAGGTGGACAGAGAGGATGACCTGATAATGGAGAGCAGACTGAGTGATGATGAGATAAGAGCAAAGTGCACAAAGTGACGAAAGACACAATAGTGACAATGTGACAGAGGTCCTGTGTGGTGCAGACATGACCGTAATGGACACATCTAAGGTGGTTCAGCATACACCCGTTCAACTGCGCAGGTCAGAGGGTACCAGAAATCCTGTGGTTAAACTGGACCTGTAGTTCGTGGATTGAACATATTGAAATGGCAAACCAAGAAGCAGAACAAGGTATTTATTAGCATTAGTAGTAGGCTTCAACCGCTATGGGTTTTGATATCCTTGTTGTAGGATGATATTGTTTATTTATACTGAAGCTGCCAACAGCCAATAGTTTGTGGCAATATTCAATATCTTTAAATCTGACCATTTTCTTCTTGTCAGGGTAAACAGCATTTACACCATGGGACGCTAAAAGATGGAATGGCAGGATAATGAAATTGTGTTAGGGTTAGCAGCTCTTTAAGGCAGGGTTTCTAGGTTTCTAATTGGATTCTAACCCAAGTCCGTCTAGTCAGTCGCCACACTCACAAATAATCATCTCAACTGAAATCCCTGAGCAGGATTGGTTTTAATGGAACGATCCCTGCCACCACAGCACTGCAGCAGTTTCCTCTTCTGTGCTACAGTTGGAGGCTCAGAGCTCATTTTGCCAAGCAGCATCCTCTGGTGGTTGAAAAAGGAAAGTTTATGTGCATGCTGGAGCCCATTTACGTCTTTGGAAGGAGAACAGGAAGGTTAAAACATGACTCTTCTAATAATTTCACATTGGAGAGTGTATCAAGGAACAAATCCAGTCACGTCAAGGCTATCTCAGGATATCTCAGTCAGCAGAGCATGAGACTCATCAGGAATATTTAAAATATTTGTTTTTTATAAGTAATAAGTAAGAAACTGATAAAAACAAGCGTGTAAAACACACTCTTAACAATGTATAGTGTTGTATACAAAGCACACTCACAAATTCAACACATCCAAAATAATCAAATGTTAAGTAATCATTCAAAACAGGGTTATTAAGATGAGCACATCTGTTGTATCCATGTGGGCATCGATGGCTTCTATCAGTTTCTTTCTAAGTCCTTTTTCCTTGCTCTCTCAACTCTCTCCATTTCTGCCGGCCTTTCAAAATGTTTTTTTGTTTTTTTTTACAAACAACCCCTCATAAAGGTTTAAGTGACCAAAAAAAGAATATATATTCCATATATAGTATCTATATATAGTATATAGATTGATATAGATACTACTGTGTAAAAAATATATATTTTTACCTCCCTAAAATGATGAGCTGAAGACAACAAGCAAGGGATGAGTGACATAATTTGACATGATTATATCCCTTTAATAATATTTTCTACTGGGTAACATAGTTGACAGGTAACATAACTGACATTTTGGCTGTTTTTGGTCTGTACACCACATGCCTCCAACCAAATAACCAAATACCAAAAGGCGTTTTTTTTCCCAAAACAAATTTCATAAATATTACACAAATCATTGATTAAAATGGTATTAAATGTAATTTAATAATGATATTGGAGGAACACTGTTGACCTTCAATAAATCAACTCGACTTAGACGCTACTTTATAACAAATATTAACAAAAGCGACAAAGAACATACCCTTCTGGACCGTTTTCTTCCTGAGGAAATGACATTGTGAGATGCAGGTCAGATGCTTTTGGGACAAACCTTTTTCAGATTTTTGGTGTTTTAGCAATGAATGTCTGTCTCTTGTCTAATGCTCAGGAATTTATATAAATCAGCTCATTTTATTGTTTTTTGGTTAGTTAGTGCCAAAATGTATATCACCCCTCAAAATATGTTTACGTGGCATTGTGTCCTTGTGTTGTGTTAGTGTTGTACATAATAAAGGAGCAGACTAATGTACAGCTGGACGAAATTCTTCCTTGTAGAATCAATGGATGCTTCTGGCTTGAGATCAGATCACAAACAAGCATGACCTCTGTTCATTATGAGAAAAATAGGTAGGATACTTTCAGAAGGCTACCTTCATTCTTTGTAACTGCGTGAAACGCTTTTACATGGCTAGCGATAGAAAAACAATGCATTTTTTATTTAGTTATTTTGGCACAACACTGGAAGCAGCAATAACTGTTTGTTTGGAGCGCTACCTGCAGAAACTCAAACGTCATCAACAGAAAATCCAAGGAAAAAGACGTCACAGTACTGGTCGTACTGTTTGATTGACAGGTGATCTCTGGGAAGTGCAGTGCAGAAACACCACAGCAATGACCAGTGCGCACGAAAGATGGAGACAAAATCAAACAAAAAATGAGGATCTCGAGGATGACCAATATACAATTTTGGCATTTATTGTACAAAACACAATTCCAAAATAATACCTGAAGGGTCAGGAAGTCCGGCCAAACAGAACCAAAGGATGGAGAAGTGCAAGAACTAAACCTATTATTTTCTTATGTGACATTTGGTCCTCCATAAGACCAGAACTACATAACAAAAACAAAAATGCTCAATGTGGCCAAGGGACAAAACTGAATTCATGACCCTGACCTCAAAGAAGTAGTCCTGGGCATCCTGGTGGCTCAGTTGCTCAAGGTCTGGCTGAGGCCCTTTGTTGCATGCGATCCCCCCTCTCTGTCCTATATTTCCTGGTTGGTGGTCTTGAGGGGTGTTGTGGTCTTGTGCCTTGTTTCATCTGTCACTGCTGCCAGTTTGAAAGAAAAGTTATAAAAAGGTTCAGCTGGTGCTTATCCAGCCATAGTCATGTTTGGCTTTCAAACCTGTACGACCCTCCTGGAAGGCAACCCAGGTCTGATGAGGCTTATCAAACATAGAAGGGGATGGGACAGTTCCCAAGTCCAACAAGGCTTCTCCGTGGCACTCCAGGATCCTAGAGAATATATGTTACTGCTCTATCAATGTTCAGGTAAATAGGATGTTCCCAGATACTTCAGTTATATGCAATATGTGCAGAAATGAAGGCAAAATGAAACCAGTGCCATTGTCTATGGAATCAGGGGGATCAGGGGTCTTCACATCAAAAACATAAAAATAGTTCATTCCATGTGTCAAGCAAATTTGTTTTAATAAAGGTAATTTGAGAAAAAAAAAAGAGAATTTGAGTCGTCTGTCAGCCATCTTTGATTTCATTACATTGAAAATTTGGGGTTTGCCGGTCTTTACAGTTTTTTACAGTCGCTAACATCTGTTTGTCCAATCTGTAGTCACATTTTCAAAACTCTAAACACAATTAGCACAACATCCGTCAGTTGTGGACCATACCATTAACACAATTCATGTTGTTTTCACAGAATATGCAGTCAATTAACACGTTTCTAAAATGCTTCGATTTTCTTTACAAACAAGCTTACCCAATACCAAAATTATGGAACTTTCTTGTCTTATTTACAAATGCTTGCACATAGCATGCCAGAAATGAAAACCTAATGTTTAAAACCTTAAATACAGTATAAAGCCTCTACTTCTGCAACAACAGCAGCTCAAAAGCTTTATTGAAACAGCTGATAAGCATTTTTGAATGAACAGATCACTGAAACATTGAGAAATAGCTGATTTAAGTTGTGTAAAATAGACCAAACACAGAGTTTGAATGAAACAGTTGTACACAGTTCCTTTTGAAAGGAACAGTGAGCGGGTCACCAGCACCGGCACCAATATGTTCAGGTATGGTGTCTATCCAATATGTCTTGTTCTATAGTGAGTTTTACACTATGCTACTCTACATGTAAACATGGGTTACAGGACATACAGTAGGACATACTGAAAAGCATTTACACATACTGTGTTTACACATATTGTGCATGCCAAGCGTTTCTATCCAAGGTGCATAGCAAGAGACGACATAAGATGTGATGTGGACGAGAACATGTGGCCAAATGCTGAAGATCGTATAGATTACAGTTTGGTCCACAACCGATGGACGTTGTGCTAATTGTGTTTAGAGTTTTGAAAATGTAACTACAGATTGGACAAATGGATGTTAGCGACTGTAAAAAACTGTAGAACAGGACTGTGCATTTTGGTGTTTTTTCCCTTCTGTGCCTTTTTTACTGTATTTGTGTATTTTATTTTTACACATTTGGAACCAAAGGCCATGTATGTTGGATTTTTTGTTCATCACTGGCAGCAATTTCATGTTGCTAATAAAGCTTTTACTGCAGCAATTCTGTCACTTATTATTATTTTTTTCTACTGTACATTCAATAAAGTAAAGATGACTCATTCACTTTTAGATAGTATGTTGCCAAAAATGCACACATTCAACACTCAACCAAAACAGTGGTTTACAGTAAAAGGAATTATAAAAAAACAGTGGATTTCATATTGTCTATTGTATGCAGGTAGAACTGAAACATGAAAAGTAATGCAGTTACTGTTAATATTTTGAAAGTCGTTGTGCTATGATTGACTATATGTTCCTCTTGGATAGAAAACATGTGCTAGTGTTTTGAAAGAATGATTTGATATTGAGTCGGGTTTGTCGTGTTTTGTTAGAGTTAGTGTATGTAGAGAAAGTTTTTTTGCATTTTGAAATGTAGAGTTAGTATTTAATTAACAAAATGTGGTTTTGAGCAGAAAATTAACTATTTGGCTAATTGTGTGATGTAGGTGTATTGCTGTGTTAGGAGTTTAGAAAAAGTATCTTAAGTATAGCTAAATGCTTGTTAGTGATCGTAAAAAACAGTAACAGTCTAAAAGTTTATTTGTGCATAGGAGATACAGCGTGTGCCACTGCGGTGAAAGTAGTGAAGTGAAAGTGAAGGACTACGAACTGGATCTGTTTGGGGGAGTGAAATTCAACGTTTTTTCGTTATGGAAATCGCGTCCCCTACTTTCATAGGGGAAAAAAGTAAATGGAGCAAGACAGGACCCTTTGGGAGAGGCAAAAAACCCAAACGAAGAAAGACTCCCTAAGGGTCCCGGATCAGGGCTGCATATTTGTATGTCTATATGGTGCATTGTGGATATAATTTTCGCAGGTCACTTTCAGGGCCAAAACATGTCTCGCCCTCCTTCGGTTGAAAATGTCAGCTCTGCTGCACAGCCCCACCCAATCTTTTGGACGAAAGATTTAAGGGTAGTATCAGCTGAGCGGACAGACGTTTCAAACAATGGCTCCGCCCCAACTGGAGATGGGCGGAGCCATTGAGAAATCCTCCACCTCAAAAGACCCTGTGACTCTGTCTCGCTCCCCATTGTGTGTGTTAGCTAGCTATAGTTGGCTAATCTCCGTCAACTCCGACTGCAGTTCCCAGTGACAGTATATCTGGTGGGCTTTGGAATTCTTTCTGGACACAGGTTTGTTGTGGTTCATAGTCAAGAGATCAAGCCCCTCCCCCAACACCATCTGGGTGCAGCCTCACCAACTTTCTCAGGACCTAAATTCTATATTTTGAGGCTAGGATCTACTATATCAAGAGCATGAGAAGGTATTGCATGTGCACAAATAGATCTTGTGCCCTCGGTTTGGTTCATTCAAATGTCCAAGATACACATATGCAAGTTTACAAAACAAAATGTCTTTTTTTTTTTTAAATACTAGTTATATTTTACCACAATTTTTTTAAGTGTTCCTTACCTGCATTACATGTAAAAACATGTAGTGTATGCAGGAGACATCGGCCTTCCCCCCTCTTCGGACCATACAAAATACACAGCAACACCCAAAGACTAACACATTCCTCTCCCAGGGTCTTCCTATGAGGTCAAGACCCCTGCTGTGCTCCCAGGAACCCAAGGAACCCCCTTTGCAGCAAAAGGTGGATTTCCCCCATAAAGCTGCCAAAAAGTAACACTTTGCAGGTTCGACTAGCCCGCTCTGGTGCCATTAGGAGATGGGACCGATGATAAGGGCCGGGGAAATGTACCTAATCTGCCTTCCAAGGGAGACACAGAATGAGTGAACAAAGAAACTCTGGAATGTATTGCAAAAATGTGCTTTCTGTATATGTTTTATTAGATTTGAACTTCACATCCTGTGGCAGATGATGTGCCCTACTCCCCAATGTAGTATCTTGGTTATTCAAGGCACACAGAATGTGTTATCAGGACTTTTGGTTTACTCGCCAGTATTTTGTGGTAAGACAGTGATGTTTGGTGTCATACAAACCCATTTGTTGTTAGGTGATTAAATATGTCAGTTGCATCCCCAAAGGGTCAAGAAAAATGATGTTTTCCAAACCTGAGCTGGAAATGCAGTTTTAGGGGATGGTGATCACCGGTCATCAAGTTGTAAATCTGATGCATGCAAATGAGGGAAACACCTACCACTCCTGACATACCATAAAAGCCTGTCAGCCCTTGACCCTTGGGCTCGGCTCAGCACACACACGAAATCTCACGAACTCGAACGAACAAAGGAGGACAACTCCTGCTGATGTCGGGGGAGGAAGAGTCCCAGTCAGGGCCAGTGATAAGGACTGGACCTCCTCGCCAACACTTAATCTTCTTCATAATTCAGTCGTTACTGGAGTCTCACAACAGGTTCAAAGAATTCACTGGAGATGATCAGAGTTCGACGCATAGAGTTTTATTCTTCAACAGAAACAAAACCCGGGTTGGCTCCGGAACCAGACCGAAATACAACTGTCTGTGCATGATCTTATATATCCTAAAAACTGTTTTCATTAATTTTAGCTTTGTCAGCAAGAAAATAATGGTGTCTAAACGCCAAATTTGGTCTTATGGGGGGGTCTTTGTGGGCATGTAGGCGGTCTCGTTTTCCCCCATTACGTAACCGTTAAACTTGGAGTTTTGGGGACTTTCCCATTCACCATTACGTTATGGCCACCTGGGCCTCTCCTGTCTGCGCATGCCCCGCCTGTCTATTTCTAGGTATTTCTTATCAAAATGAGGCCTGTGCAGCTCGTCCTTGGACACCCTTATTGTGAGAGGGCCTCAGACTGTATTTTTTAAAACTTTGTGATTACTGTGGGGAAACTTTAGACTGTATTTTTAAACTTTATGATTACTTTATGATCTTCAGGTTACATGCTTAATCAAACACACTCTTTATATTTATGCAGACTTAATATTTTGATATTGATAATATTGCTTAACACAAGGCATATTATATCTTAACTATAATTATTTACAACACTGCAACGGGCAAAAACTCAGGCGGAAAGACATCAAGAGACATCAAGGAACATCAGGAAACTCAACTCAACCGCCCTGCAGCCCGTCCTGTAACTAAGTTTGAACTTGGCTCAAAGCTCTTCTCTCAGCTCAAGTACCAGACCAGCTCTAGAGTGAATCTTGCCGAGGCGGCCGATTGAGTTCACTCCACCTGATCCAGAAGACTACGAAACCACGTCAGAAGCCAGCCGCTACTCTACTCTGCTTCCTGAACGACGTGAGTCAACACATCGACCTATCCCTCTATATCCACTGAGGTGAACTGTTGGCACGACGACTCCGACGGACAACGGCCCCCGGACCGCACTCCACTACGGCCCTCCTGACGTCGACTGGTCCAGACCAACACGTGCGTGTGTTTACCTGTCCACTGCAACTGCGCGACGGTTACCACGGAGACGAGGACGCTGCTGACACCCTGCAAACCAGACGGTAACCAACTTTCTTGTTGATGCACGGGTGATGCAAAGGCAGTGTTGAACTGTGAAAGTGAGGTTAAAATACTCTCTCTCTCTCTCTCCACTATTCTCTGTCCTTCTGTCCCAAGTCTCCTGGAAACTGTCCGCTGTCCTCCAAGCCATCTTTCGCTGTTGCCATATTACCACAATTAGACGCATTACAGCTCAGGTCGTTTTGTCGGTGCCAACTTCCTTGCAATTGCTATTTGCCATATCCTCTGCCAATATTACCTGCCCTAATTTCATTTAACTTTGTTGTACATATTGTACATACATTTATCTATCATTATTCTTTGTGTTTAATCAGTTAATAAATCTTTGTATTTATAAAGAACTGACTATTGATATATCCTGGACATGAAGGTAGAAAATCACTGAAATCTAGAGCTCATTACTTCTGATTATTAGACTGATATCATTATAAAGAGACTATTCCAGTGTAAACTGGTGGTGCCCCGAGAGTGTTAATTAATAAGATATAAATTACTAAGAATAATTTTAATAATTGTCAATTTTCAGAATTTACCAAATAGTCTCATCGTTCATAACGAAGCACAACACGCTACAAACACATTATACAGATAAAATGTAACATTGATTGTAAGGCCAAGTTTCCCTCTCTCTTCAGTAAAGCTTGTTCAAGTAGAGCTTGACCACAATAAATGTACTTTCCAGTAAAGTTTACACTAAGGAAAAGAACAGATTGGTGGAACAGCCCAAAAATTGCATACTCACAGCACACTAATTGTCAAAATTAAAATCACATTAATTTTTAATGCTGCACTGGGTAACTCATGTTTGCAGCTCCAAATGGCGAAAATTTTAACTTCATTAGCCAGAAATCCTGTAACATAAGGGACAAGAGAGGCAAAAGATCTAACATTGGTAAGTCCAGCTTTCTCTGGAGAGAGCACTCACTCGCTGTTTAGGAGTTGTTGTTGCTACCCCACATCGTGATTTAGGCTGATAAAACGGCTGGATTCTTGCATAAAAATCTTGCCTAGTGCATCTTTAATTCCCATTGTAAATTTGCTAGAAGCTATATTAATGTCTTGCTAATGGCAGGGACTAACTGTACCTCACAAATCTGGCACGTTTTTTGTGGCACTTACGTCTCAACTATTATCTGAACCAGTTGTAATTCCCTCGGAGTGTCCTCAACCTTTATTGCTCCTTTATGACTCCCAATTCAATTAAAACCGCCTTTTTGTCGTAGTCTCATCAGCCACAGTGCTGTCTGTTGCAAAGGTAAATGCTATCGGAATACACCACCGTTGTAAAAATAATTTTCTACAAAGCACTTTCAATGAAGTAGCACCGGTTGTGAGGAATAAGGTCATGGTTGGAGCCAACTGATGTGTAAAGTCAGACACCGGCAGGGTTGCTATACTTTTTCCTGATCAAATTTAATGATTTTTCAATTACATTTAGCACAATTTCCGTTACCCATATTTTTATGCTAAAATTTTACTTTTTGTTAGAAAGACGAATTTAATGTACCAGGTCTTGTTTTGGCTCTACTCTCTATTGCTTGGTATTTCTGGAATCAGGTCAATTCCCGAAACTGTTAGGAAGTTACCTTTTCCTTAACCTCTCTAGGCCTAAAAAAAAAAATGAAATAAGCAAGTTTCTGTGATGTTTTCCAGGTTTTCCATGACTGTGAGAAGCTTGCAGTGGTGTTCAGGAGGGGAGTGTATCTAAGTTCCCAAGGTCCTATGTTCCCCAGTTCAATATTCTGTTAACACACATTAACCCTCCTATTGTGTTCGGGTCAAATTTGACCAGTTTCAAGTTAAAATATTTCATAAATATTATCCAGGTTTTTTTTTTATTGGAACAAGGCTTCAAAACAGCTATATATAAACAACAAAACCAATGGTTCAGATTTTATTTGATTTAGAGTCTGGGTGGTTCTGTGGATACAATTTTACTCAAACTCTTGTTTGGGTTGGATCTGAACTACCCAGAATGTTTTATTGCTGCATGCCATACTATTAAAAACCAATGTTCTCTGTGGGTCAGATTTTACCCTATTTTTGATGATTTGATGGGAAGCATCAAGCTATGACCTTTGGTGTTTCCATGACTCCAACCATTTTATAAGTTCCCTCAAGTGTAGGCCTATTATATTGAGAGCCATGCGGCAGTGCTGGGGAGCAGAACACCTCTTTGATGAGTTCCCACAATAGCCCATGTCATATTAAGCAAATACGGAGCTGGGGAACATCTTTTTCAGGTTCCCATTATGTGCTATATAGAGATGGGGAACATAGGACCCTGGGAACATAGGAATTACCCCTTCAGGAGGAGTCCAATGATCTTCATCTATTGTCACCATCAAATTCCATGACTTTTCTATGCCATGATCTTGATGGTAGTGCTGGTTTTCAGTCCAGGAAAGCTCCAGGGACAAAGGAATGTAATACCAACAGGTAACCGCCATCTAATGGAATTTGTTAATTGGAAAAAAAGAAAAAGATTCTAGTTATCAATTTAACTTTCTCTTTAGCTTCTTATGGTCCATGACTTAAGAGAAATTCCCCAACTTTCCCTGTTTGGAAATCATCTTTCAAAATCCTATAAAAAGGTAAACATTAATGCAATTAAATTGTGTTTGTGTGTGTATTTGGCGCAGAGGATAAAATCTCTCTTGGGACTTTGCAATACGTCTAGGACGTCAGCAGTTCCATCAGACAAGCCCAACGAACCATCTACAAAGACCACTTAGAAGTTAATACAATTAAGGTAATTTAATCAATGATCCGAGAAAAAATAAAAAAAAAATAAAAAAAAGATGTGGGGTATTATGTTGTAATAATATAGTTTATCCCCTTTCTGATGCTGGTACAGATCAACTTTTTATTACAAAAAAACAAAACAAAAAAAACCCAATCAATAATGACGATCACCCCCATACACTTCTCACAGGCGAGAGATTCAGGTTGAGTGATACAGGACTGCAGAGCACAGAGCTCTCAGGGCTACAACCCTCCAGAGAAGCAGCTCACTCAAAGAAACGGGTCCCCTCCAACTCGTGCCATTTAGCGACCATACTTGAATTTGACAATGCTACAAAGGAACTGCTGATGGGAGCTGCGACAGCAGGCGAAAAGCAAATAGCCACTTTTGCAGTGCAGGGCATCAAACGGTTAGTTTGGACCAATGTTTCGGGTGGGTTTTTTTTAAACTCAACTAGCAGTAACTGTTCATTTGGAGCTGAAGCCCGGCTAACAAATCATCCCTGTTGTCAGCAAGATGAAAAATAATCACTTTTTTTTTTTCTTTGAGTGAAGGGGAGAGGCACCATGAAAAAGAATAAGCCTTGGTTAGGCCCGTTTGGCTGTGTATTGGGAACCAGGCTAGTGACGAGCTGCTATGTCATGCTAGCTTTTAGCTCTTAGTTGCAGGGAGACTGGTTTACAACAGGTTGGCTGGGAATTTACACAAGTTTAAAGACTCATGTCCACCTGGCTTTAAAATCCCAATGCAGAGAGATGTATTAATGTTCTACTCTAGTTAATGTTCTGGTCTAGTTTGGTCTCAATGCCACATTTTAACCAAAGTGCAAGGATATTCAACAGGGATGCTGCAATGGATCAGCTGCCAATCAAGATTAGCTGATTTTCATTCTACATTAGTGCAGTGGACCCAAAAATGGCCAATTAAAAGAGCTGATCCTATAATGTTAAATTCATGTGATTGACATGTGAAAATACTGTCAAATCTGGTTTGACTGGTTGTTTGGGTTGTGGGTACTCTGCAATAGTTTAATACACCTGCTAACCAGCATACAGCCTCAGTCCAAATGTGAAAACACAAGTGAATTTAGTGTCATCTGCATGGAGGAAGATCGATTACAGCATGAGCACTGCTCGTTTTTTTTGACACAAACAGACTCGATTTTTCATTTTTTTTTTTTTATACTTTGCCAGATTGGGCACTGCCCACTGTAATCACTTGGCTTATTAGGCTGAGGGCTCTGGTGAAGAAAAAAAGAAAAGTTTCCACAGAGCACATAGTAAGCAGTCAGCACAGAATATTTTATTTTATTAGAGAACGTATTTAGGATTTTATCTCACAAACCTGCTCCAATAGCCTAATTCCCTCAGCTAATAAGCTCATCTAAAATGCAGTGCCTACATAAAGCAGAATTCAGAGTTCCCGCAGCTACACACAGTCACTCTAAAAGTTGTTACAGATGGTCCAAACGTTTAGTTTATCTACATGGCTGCATTAATCTGAACTGGCCTATTCTGCTTATATGCGATTGGCAATCAGAATCTTGCCCAAAAATACAGATTGGAGCGTCACTAATATGGAAGAAATATTTTTCTCTTTCTGTACGTGTATTTCCACATGCATAGCATGGTGCTGAATTTGTACACAATCTAGATGCACCTTCAACCTGCACTGGGATTTGCCAAGTGTAAATGAGAAGCATTAAAGACAAATTAGAAAAAGGCGTATCCAATCTATGAAGAGGACAGTGTCGTTGTGAGAGGCTGAACTGAAGGGTAAAAACACAAACTCAGTGTATTTTCCCCAACTCCCCAGTTTAGGCTGTGGTGATGACATTTCTCTCCTGGTTTATCCTTCTAGCTGGGAGGTAGGAAACGTCCCAGTTGTCATGAACGCAGCATGCCAGAAGGAAGGGGAGAGAACGTGTTGGTATGGCTCTTCAGTAACAAAACATTACCATAATCTAAATTCGATAATAAATTAAGTTAAAAACTATACCAAAAAGGCTTGTCAAATCTTGATCAATGCAGAAGAATACAAGAGAAAAAAAACATTTACAAATAATACCTGTGGCAAAATAAACCTTTAAGTTTTTGTTTTTTTTGAAGATTTAAAAAATTGTGTTTCAATTCCATTCCTAGAAGAAGACTCTTTTGCTCAGAGAGACAGACCAGTGATGGTGAAGATTTTTAAACAATAGTAGCCGTTGTTGACTTTACGCAGAAATTAAATCTCAGATTGTTGCGCAGGATAATAAATCTGCCTGGTAACAAAAGCTTAGTGGTCAGTTGGGTCACACTCATTGAGAGCATTCACCAATCTGCTAGATTCCATTTCCTTTTCTTCAGTTAGTCATCTTACCGTTTCTGTATACATTTTTCTTTTTATAAAATATTTTATTCATACAATCATTTCTTTAACTATAGGAACATTACTATTTAACTTTTGAGTGGCAAGATATCAGTCGCACATCACCTCATAAGAACAATAGTATATAAACAAATGAAAAAAAAAAGTATCCATTTGAGTACGTCTCTCATTTCTCTTTTTTCTTTTCAGTTCATCCTGTCTGTACACCTGTCTGTCTGTGATGAGCCTATGGGAGTATTGCTGGTCCTGGTGGTGTCGTGTGATTGGTACAGCTCTGAGCAGCGGCCTCGGCTGATTGGCCAGGAGGACGGCCCTGCAAGGCAGGAACAGGCTGGCCATTGGCTGGCGCTAGGCAACCCTCATGCTGGCCCATTTACAGCTGGCTCTGAGGACGCAGCGCTCTGATCCAATCTAGAAATAGATATAAAGTTAGAGAAGGATGAACATAGAAACGGGAAGACAGAGGGAGAGAAAAAATAATATTATTAATGATTATTATTAGTGATGATATGGTGATCGCGTCATGTAAACTACAGACACCTTTCACACCATCATTGATTGAGAGGTCACAGTATTCAGCATATTTATGTATTGCTGCTGTGTGCAAGGCTAAAACAGCTAAGGGAATTTTCTGTATCATGTCTCTACCTGGCTCGGGAAACATATCTGTCCATCTAAAATATTGCTGATGAACCCCAGTCAGTTTGGTGTTACCCATGCAGGAGGAAAAAAAACAAAAAACAAAAAAAAACACCTATGCCACGAGGGTGCATCTGTGAGACAAATAATATACAAATGGAAAGAATTTAACATGGCAGAAAATCTGCCTAGTGTTGAATGGGGGAGTGGTAGCTCCACCATCCAAAAATACTTTCCTTAATCAGAAAAAGATCTACATTATATATGGTCATTTAAGAAGACAAAATATTGTAGGAAAATAGTTTCCTGGGGAAAATGATGAATCAAAGTTCATGCATGCAGGCATGAAAAAGGACATTTGATATTTTGGGTGTTTCTTGGCTCAAAAGATGTAGCCTAGCTCACACACTGAAAATTAATTTTCAGACGCAGCGAGACAGGCCTTGTGTACCAGGGACAGGTAGTCAGGATTTACCTGGCCTCCTCTATGGCTGACATCTCATCTAAAGGACCGTTGGGAAGCTCCATAGAGGGCCGACACTTCTCACTGCTGTCAGAGACAGGAAAGGAAAAAAATAAAGAAAGAGACTCAGTAATTAGCTAATTGGATGAGTTATTTCCCCGTGAACCTTAGGGCTTCCCATTCATTCTTGTTTGTCAAGTTGACAAGTCTCGAATATCTGGGTCTGGAAAGGAACTTTATCTGTTTGTGGCGCTCTGTTCTTATGGGCCAAATACATTCCGAAACCAAATAGGAATAGATATTGAGAAATCCCCACAGAAAACTGACATGTTACAGTAGCAACGGCATAGTGTGATTAAATATTTCAGCGTCAATTGTGATGAACGTTGTAGAGACAGTCCACACTTGGAGGAATGTTTAGTTAATGCTTTTCCTGTCAAGTGGTGTGTGTTGTGTCTGACCCTGTTTTGGGGCAGCAGGCTGAGGCGGGGTTGTTGAGGCCTGTTCTCTCCAGATCCACACACTCCACTACCGAGTACTTCTCCTCTGATGACGAACCACACTTCTCTTCATCACTGGAACACAACACAACATTAATACTTCCTGAAATGACTCAAACTAACCCCATGCCCCACACAAACACACAGAACACATACACACAGACTTAGATGTGAACAGCAATGCATGCTGAATGGAATGACAGAGCGTATCAGAGTAAAACAAAGAATGAAGGTGTTGAAATGGGGGGGGCTTGGTAAATAAAGAAACGGGATGCAAGCAAAGCATCAAAATGTACAGCAAATGGAGAAAGGAGAGTCCATTGTTTGTATGTTTAGCTACATTGCTTTGCTACTGCAGTGCCAGAAATTGGTAGGCAGGCCTACACAGAGATTTGGACACCGATTGGACCAAAATTTGTTGTGCCAGCCGTCAGTCTTGCTTTGTGTCAGAGAACCACCAATAAGCTTGTTGAGGCCTCATCCAAAGTAAAACACCCGCGAAAAGCCAAACGTAATGCAGTGTCTGGGGTGTACAAGAAGAGCTTATCCAGAGCAACTTATGTAAGTACAACAGTGGAATAAGTCAACATTTGTCAATTGTATAAGCAAGCAATATTGTGTCAAATGGAATATCTCTTGAATTGGCTGAATGCTAGGCACTCGAATCTCAATGCTAGGTGGAAATTGGGTCTAATAAATAATTTATATTATAGTTAGTTATAATTGTTATAATTATAGAGTTAGAATTGAGTTATAATCTTGTTTATCTGTAATACTAATTTGTGTACAAATAGTAATTTTTGCTAGAAGAGCAAAACATTGTATACCTTGATAAATAAAAATGTAAGGGCATTTAAAAACATGCAGTTGTTTAACGCTCACTGTAAATAAAGAGCTTTATTCTGCCTGCTGCCTGTCTAACCTAGTGGGGGTTTGGTTTAATTTTGTTTGGAAAATAAAATCTATCCATTTTACATTTCAGATTAGCAATAAGCTACAAAAGGGCATGCTATACGCCTTATTAGGCACAATGCAAAGTGCCTAAAACCCTCTTAGCTGTTCTACATTCACTGTAAAGCACTCTGTTGAGTGGATTGTTTTTATAAAAGTGGAAGAAATAATGCAAATGTTAAAGTGATTTTTGGTTTGCATTAATACTTAAATGAACTGCTAGGCAGTCACAGGGGTGCATTTATATAAAACCTGAACTATCGGTTTTACAAAACTGGTTTTGGTCTTCCAGTCAGTCAGGGTTGCAGAACGGGACACACCATCTGGTTTGTTTGCATGATTTGAAAATCAGTAGAATTTGTATTGGATTGGCTACCCAGGTTGACATCCCAATGATTGTGCCTGTCAAGTAATTTAAAAAAACCCTAATGAATCACATTCTTAATATGAGATATTTGAATATAAGTTCATGAAAACTGAATAATATAATACTCAATGTTAGTGGCCTAGGGCCAGAGCAAAAGAGGAAGCAGATATCGGTGAAGGAAAAAAAAAAAAAAAAAAAAAAAAAATTGCGCACACGCACACGCACACGCGCACGCACAGCACGCACACACGCACACACACACACACACACACACACACACACACACACACACACACACACACACACACACACACACACACACACACACACACACACACACACACACACACACACACACACACACACACACACACACACACACACACACACACACACACACAAATGTGATGGAGAGGCCAGTTCAGAAAAATACTTTAACATTGGCCCACACAACTGGAGGCCACCCAATCAACAGTTGTTCATTATAAATCTGGTTTTATTTGGCCTGCCCTGTTCAGTAAAACATTTTTTTTTTTTTTACATTTTCAGAATTACATTCAATAAAAAACTGCACTTTGACAACACCTTTGGTAGAAACATGCAGAATGGAGAGAATGAAATACAAAACAAATAAAAAAACAAGAAGCTGAGACCAAAGAAGATCAAAACTGGGAAAAACGTTGGTGGTTGACGTGACAACAAGACTACATCACGGCTGCAGGCTGATCTCTGATTGGCTGTACATACCGATAAGATTTCAACACCCTGAAGAAGACCACACCCACAACGCACAGCAAGAGAGAGAGAGGAGGGGAAGCTCAGGTTGTAAGTGTCGGTCAACCAGTCAATCAGACAGTTGTTATTTACTCAGACAGACAGTACTATGCAGCATCAGCAGACTCAGAGACAGAAAAGGACAAAAGACAGTCAGTTTTATATTCTGTCGACTCGATACACCATGGAGGGACAGTTTGTGTTGAAATATTTTCAAATCTCCCATATTATTCGTTTTTCATGATTTTGTTTTCAATATACTATGGCTCAGCGTAAGAATGTTTTTCATGATGTTTTGCAAATAACCGTAGCTTAGTTAAAAGTTGAGCTGAATGAGTTAAATTGAATGAATTTGAAGACTAAGCATCACTACTTCAGGTGCCCTGATATTACCTGTACTAAGAGCATTAGCGCTGATGCAGCTCCCAAGTACTCATAATCAGATCAGCAAATTAAACCGGTCTGATAGCCACACTTTAAAGACACAAGCTGTGGCGCAATATATTAAAAATGTCTCCTGACATGAAAATGCTGAAATGCTTCTATTTGCAGAGTTCATAATAATGGCAGCTATTGATGAGGAGGCGCCTTGGCTATGCAGACTAGAAGTCATTCTGCTTCATTAGCCAACCACTCTTAATACAGTGTACTGATCTGTTAACCTATTGTAAATAAGCCGCTTGTAGTTTGTGACACAAAATTTGACAAAATACATTGTGGAATTGAAAAGATGTATGCGATTTCAGCTGCTCATTTGATCAGATAAATAAGTAAACCCAAATGACACACGTGTTCTTGTAATTGTTTTATAATAGGCCAGTACTATGTGGCATGAATGTACTTAATAGAGTGATACTTAAGTACTTAAATCGGTACTCGAAAAATTGATATAGGTTCAGATCTAATGATTAGTGAAATTACATAAACCTAAACATTAAAGACCTCCAATAATATGGTGACATTAGGCAAATAAGCTTATAGATCCGCTTGCTATTATGCAATTTGTTAGAATTCATGCCTCTGAACATCTAGTAATAAGTTTGCTGCGGTGCATACACTAATCCTTTAGCACACCGCTTGATTTAGTGGGCAATGCAAGTTAGTGTCATTAAAAGTAAGGAAATTGACCTTTATGTATTTTAAAAGATGCATGGTTTGTCATGCTTTGTGATGCAAATATTAATTCATAGTAACTTATGAACACCGATAAGTTAGACTCAACACAAAACAGAATAAAATTTTTGGTACTACTTTCACTACTCTAGCTATAAAACTATTTGTCCAAAGATAATGTGGAAATTTTGCAAAACATAAAACAAAAATTTACAAAGTAAATTTGTAAAAAAAAAAAAAATCCAACCAACAGGGAAGTTATCATTTACCAAACAATATGAAAACCATGGTTACAACAACAACAACAACTGTGTTGAGTTTATATTTTTACATTCCTGAAATAAACCTAAAATGTCAGTGTTTGGAGTAGCAAGGTCTCTTTCCGCACTTTTAAGATCACACCCTTCACTAACCAACCCTGTGATGAAACCGTAGCACATGCATTGCGGCAAACTTAATGCTGCCTTAATGCAGAGGCAAAAATGGCTGCAATGTAATCGCCACAAAGCAGTCGGTTATTATTAGTCACAATGTTGAAAAAAGCCCAGATTTTACGCTAGAAAAAAATCCCCAACATTCCCTTTAAAACAGTCCTGACGCAGCCAGTTTCCCAGTTTCAATTTTGTGTCCTGGCGTCCAATTTTAACATTACCGATATAGAAAGTGTCAAGAGTGGTAAAGTGAGGGTGCTCATACGGAAACAGATTTAAAAATCACACCAACAAGCAGCCATTTTGGACAAGACAACTCAATGTGAAGAAGGACTGTCATGGAGTTTATTCCAATGTTCCTCAAATTAGGCCCCCGCCGATATGGGTTTTTCAAGGCCGATACCGGTAGTTTTGGATTAAAGCTGTTGATAATGATATTTTGTGCCTGAGAGTAGAGTCGTTTTCAGTGTTAGTGTGTTAGTCTAACCTCTTGAAGACAGCGGTCTCAGTCTTGGCGTCTACAGTGAGGCTGACAGTTTCTTTCATGGAACCATTGATGACTGTCTCAGTGATGCTGCGCTGCTCACCACACACCTCCTCCTTGGCTTCAGAGCTCCCACAATCCTTAGGAGGGGGGGAGGAGGAGGGAGGGGCCACATTGTCGCCCAACCAACCATCACAATCTGGGGGAAGAGGGACAACAGCAGGAATACAATTTGAGTAATGTCAAGATAAACATAACCATGGGGTATCTGCAGGTTTCAGAAAGCAAAGTTCACCCAATTGTCAAAAATAACAACAACAGTGCTCATCAAAGCTGAGATGTCATACTAGTGCTGGCTATATTTGTCAGTGTCAACAATTGTTTCTTAGATGAGGATCTGTGTTTGAGGAGTCTTTTGGTGGCCTCTCAATAGAGGAAATATTCTTTGGGATGTTTGGGGCCAACATCTTGGAGGCTGGGCCACGGATGGCCACTGTGTCATCCATCCTCCACGCCTTCACCAACTCAAACAGAGTGTCAAGGAATTGGCATCTTCTCCCTGTATATCTTCTTGGTCACATACAGTTTAGTTTGTTTGGAGGGGAGGTTGACCTTTAGCATACCTCTTACTGAAGGACAGGATGTCCACTGTTTCACTGATGAAACAGGACCTGGGGAGGCCCAGGATGTTTTCCTGCTGTACAACATCATTGGAACATGATGATGATGATTGGAACATATACTTAATTCTGTTTTTCTCAATAAGCCACACGTTGCGGCCAAACGAGCTATGTGTGCCCTTTTCTTTTTTGATTGAAATAGACAGACAAGGCGACTACCACACTTGAGACAAGAGGAGGGAGACCTGAGCGGAAGCTCTGGTGACTTTTGAACACATTGTGTGTGTGTGTGTGTGTGTGTGTGTGTGCGCGCGCGCGCGCGCCTCACCGTCTGGCTGCATGGGTGCGTTGACCCCCAGAGGGTCCATGGTCTCTACGCTGGTTTCCATGGCTACAGGTGAGTTGCACCTCAGAGGATCTTTGGGGCTGAGAGAGAATAATAATTTTTATTGCATTTCTCAAGAGCACAAAGTACTTCAAACAAAAGCAATCATCATGCTCATAAAATAATTAAAATACCAAAAAATAAATATATATAAAAAGTAAAGACGTAATGCTGACACTCAGGCGGAGACAATCAGAGGTCAATTTGATGGCCTTTGGTGCATTCTGGTGGCTTTATTCTCTGCTATATTTAAGCTAAATTCAAAGGCCTGTTGAATGAGGCTGCTAATTTCTCATTGTCAAGTGCATTATACAAACACCACTTTCTGTAGGCAAAGATTATTATCTCACAGAATTTTGAGGCACATATGGTTGAAAATAAAGCATGAATAACTTGAAATAAATAATGTGCATAACAAAGTTTACTGACAAACCCTGCAGTCAGTAAAACATTTTTTTTTTAAGGTTGGCATGAGGATACTGGTTTGTTAGTACTTTGGCAGCACTTGGCTTACAAAATACAAAATTTTACTTCTGTTTTGGCAGCCAAAAAAAGTTCTGAAAAATCTGAAAAACACCATCTAATGCAATGAGTGAGTGAAACAAGTTAAAATACCATGACCTCACTGGTCATGGTACTTGAACCCTACAAAGAAAATAACGCTGTCCTACCTGACAGGGGTGAAGTTGGAGAAATCGGCCCAGCCTGTTTCTGAGTTGGAAGTGGTGTTAGGAGAGGAGCTCCAGGCTGCCTCGGGGAGCACTGGCGTGGATGAGGAGGAGGAAGAGGGGGAGGCTGCTGTGGGGTTGTTGGGGCTAGAGGCTGGGGCCGTAGAGGTACCGGTGTCCATGGGGATGTCGTCAAAGTTGGCTGTCCAGACTGGCCCTAAAAACAAAGCAAGGAACAAAGCTTAGAGAATACACTGAAACACCCACGAAATCTCATCCCTGATTTAAGATCTAATAGGGATTTTACATAGATCCCATTTTGTTATGTTGAAATTTAATCTACAGATTAATCATGCCGACTAGTACAAACAAACCAACCATGGGCATGATTCAGCTCCACACAGTGGAGCTTCACAATTGCGATACATGCATTCAGATTTCATTATGTAGATTTTATTATGTTTTTGACAGTTAATGTTCAAGGGCAAATTGCCAATTCAATCTTTGTCAATCATTGTCCTAACCAAAACTGAAAGTAAGGCACGTTGTATTTAAAGTCAATGCCTCAGATTATGAAAGAGAAGAATGTCCATGTAAAACTTAAAAGTACATTTATTTGTGTTATTTGTTCAATCACATTGTGTTCATCTATTGTTATGACTTAGGTGAATATCAGGAGTGCAGGTGATTCAAAAGGGGTCTTTCTTTCTTACAACTCTTATTTGTGAGGGCTTTCATTGCTGGGTTTTTCCAGCATAGAGAATTCTGAGACGGCTACTGGGTCATCTTCTGTGCTGCCTTGAAAGAAAATATGCCCTGCGTCGGCAAAAAATATGTATGTCATTACAATGGGTGCACTGCACACGGTAAAACTCCATCAGTATTGCATTCATTTTCATAACATGAAATGCGATGCACTGTAGAGTTATCTTACTAGTATCATTACAGCTTGTGTGCCTGTATGGCTTAAGTTGGGGCTGTAACCGGCACCGAAAGCAGCTTCCCTCAGAATTTCACCACAGTGCAACAATATCACATCACCCCACCACAAATGGTTATTTAAGCCAAGCCAGTGGCGTTGCTAAGGTTGTGCCTCAATGTATTTCATCAACTCATTTCATTAACATTAAAGCTACTTTTGTTTGTTTGATATGGAAACTTAGCTTTAAGCATAACTTACTGTAAGAAGCAAATTATTTCACCTCTCATCTGCTGTTAGAAAGCTGATATTTTTCCATGGTGCATAATAACAAAGATGAATATGCTATGGAAAAGCCTACTCCACGCTGAGTTGGGGGATTCTACTACTACTATTAGTAAAATATATAAGATGGCAAATTCAAAAAACACATTTTCTTTGCATTTAACCATACCTAGCACTGCCTTTCTTTTTTTGAAAAAAAGAAGCAACAACTGGCAAAACCTTTTCCTCACCTTTCTTTCCTTGTGAGGACATTTGTGAATACAGAAAATACCCCCCACCCCCACCCTCACTCACCCCTACCTGTGTCAACTTCCATTCTGTCATCAGTGCTGGGGTTGGAAGGTTCAAATGGATCTCTCTTCGCATCCTCCTCCTCAGAGTCTGTGCTCTCCTCACTGTCTGTACTGCCTGAACTCCTGATATGTAGAGATAAACCGGTATTAGTTAGGCCAGCAGTGCCACTGTCTGCATGCTGAATAAATCTCTCCACGTCATCCTCATCTGAATCCATCCTGGTGGCTCCAAATGGCAGGGAATGAGGGGGAACTTTGAGGACTTCATGCACCCTGAAATCATGTAAAGTGATGTCAGTAAACTGCCATAGCCCAGGACGGACTGTCGTGCTTTTTACCAAAGGGACGAGAGGCAAAATGTTGGTGAGTCCAACTTTCTCTGGATGAAGCACTTTCTGGATTTCACTCATTAAGTTTTTATTTGTCACTTCCTGTGGGTGGAGAAGATTTCCCAACCACAGGAAGGTTTTGCAATTAATCGGGATGGGACAATCTTCTGTTGCTGCCCTACTTTGTGATTTAGGCTGATAAGACAGGTGCATCTTTACATAAAAATCTTGCCCAATGCCAAGTCTACACTGCCCAGACTCCAGACAGGCTTTAAGGATAAAAACCAAACCCACCTTGCCGATGCATGTCAATACATTTTGTGTTGGAATTAATCTTTGGTTGCATAGGCAAATTCAATTTCCTTATAAAGGACAACGGTGATGACTGGCAGTTATAATACAAGGCACAATTCTTTAGGAATACATACAAAGAAAACTACGGGTGAAGTGTGTGTGTGTGTGTGTGTGTGTGTGTGTGTGTGTGTGTGTGTGTGTGTGTGTGTGTGTGTGTGTAGGACCTGGGACGTCTCTGTGCCTCTGGTGCAAAGGTGACATCTTTTTCATCCCAGATATCCTCCTCGTCAGAACCAGCATCTTCAAACTGCTGGATCTTCTCCTTACAGCGTGCCTCAAACAGAGCTATATTCGCCTGGAAAACACACACACAGACCATAACCTTAGACACCCAGCTTATGTCTATAAAACACACAGCTTTAGAACAGACTTAAAACGGAGCTATGTTTACCTCCAACACAAGGGCACTGAACAACAGTTTATGTCTCTACAAACCTTCTTAGTACCCTAACGCAACAACTTTAGCTCAGGCTTCAAACAGAGCGTGTTGCATGGTACTAACATACAGCATAACCATATACTACAGTTTCCACTGTTTCCTCTGTAGTTTTAAAGCATTGGTATTTCAGTTAAATAAAGTTTTGGTTTGACATCTGTCGCTGTTTTGGTCTAACTGCAGGTTGCAGCACTGAAACTGTTCAATATTTCTTTGTCATGATAAACATTAGCCAAAAATTTGAGAAATCTTGTCTCAAAAGGTAATGGATCCCCCCCCAATGTCTCATTTCTCTTGATGTGGCCTCCACCACTGACATCAGTAAATGATTTAAGATGGTGCTACAGTTTAGATATATCTTTCTTTACATAAATGGCCAATCTTTCACATTTCAATTTGCACAACTACAGTAGTACTGGATGAAACAGCACATTTTCATTTTTTTCATGTCATTTTCACACCCACTTCGCATTCATTAACTACACATGATGAAATCAGGTTAATAATCAGAATACTTACACTTTCATTTGTATTCAGTGAAAAATTGATGTCTGATATTCTATCAAAGGGAATACTGCAATGTTAAAGAGAACAGAGTTTAGTTTAGTTAGGGCCGTTAGGCATTCACATATAAGGCAACACACAGACAGACTCTAGCAAATAGCAATAACCACTTCATATTAAATATTCTATTGCAGGAAAACTAAAGAAATAAAGAAAATACATGTAGGCCCTTGAACTATTCTAGGTCCCGACCCAGAGTTGAAGAAACACTGCTTTGTTGTCTTGGATGGGAAAAGAACCCAAATAAATAAATAAATATAATAATAAAATAAATAAAAGTAGTAGTGAAAGGCAAAGCAATAGTCAAATAACAGACCAGCAAGATCAGGGATCAACCTCAAACAGATCTAAACAGGCTAAACTACGCACAGACAGCTCCTTAATGAGTCTACTTCTAATTTGCTCGATATCATTTAACAACAAGAGAAACCAGCTCAACCAAGTCATTTTATTATGAGTTTCACACAGAAGGAGCAGAGAATCGGAAAAGTCCTGTTGCCCAATTCAGTTCACACCAAATGGACAGAATGCAAAAACAATTCTTGTGACTCTAGACAGTGATTTCTACCAAGCTTTCTAGAGATGTAAGAGCGCAATTAAGGAGGGAGACTCAGGCCCAATCCCAATTCTCATTTTTACCCCTACCCCTCGTTTTCGAGTGCCCCTCGCTTTTCGGCTTGCCCCTCGGACCAGAGTTAGTCATTGAAATCTCCCCCTATGAAATGGAACAACCATTCAAGACCCTGATAAGTCATCGATGACGTTTACGTAAACAGATGCAACGAGTTGGCGGACATTACGATGGCAATAATGGTATTATCACAGTGACATTTGTCATTTATCTGATGGAGATAGAAAAGCATGGACGCTCGCGTTGTTCACAATTTATACGTTTCACGCTCTCAATCAATCAAACAAGTCATCAAATAAAAAAAGACCACTGCTTCATTACCGGGCCACTTCATGACAGAATAGCGTTAGCGGTGCTCTGTAGGCTAGCAAGCTCCTAACATTGCCCTGCCAGTCTGCACTGATATTAGAGGAGCCGTAACAAGTGCAGCAACTTATCATATGCCAACAAAGGGTGGAAATGCAACATGGAAATATGTCAAAATGGCGGACTGTCATGCACAAACCAGCCTAAAAACAATGTTGTAACGTTAACTAGCGAGGTAGAGACATCGGCATACTAGCGATTTTTTGTTATGCTTATTATAAAGAAAAGGTCTATAATACATTGAAACGACATTAAACTAAGATAATACGACGGTTAGAATATTTTTAAAAATCTTTAATAACGAAGAAAATACTGCATTTGTGGTTTCCTTTTGTTGGTTGTGAAGCGTACGCCACCATCTTGCCGATGATTGTCGGAGATTTCTCATAACCCTCGGTTTTGAGTGTGCCTCTGAAAAACCTCCGTTTGGAGGGCCATGTAGCCCTAGCACGGAGGGTAAGGGGTGAATTAGGATTGGGCCTCAGAATGGCCTTACAGATAAGTTTACCAATGAGGCTAGGAGTGAACCGACCAGGCAGACCAGTGATTAGTGAGAGCCTTATAGTCGTAATAAACCCCAATGCTCCATTATACAGAGTCTATTCTATGCATAAACACAATAAGAGGAGGCACGTGAATCTAAAAAGTTTGAGATGGAGACCAATCTCGCCAGCATTCACTCAGCTGTTGAGGCACCCTTTCCCCTCATCTGCTTGTATGAGACAGACCAGTAGGCCAGCAGACCAGTAGCATTGCACTCAGTCCGACCGAGCCTCCCATTGTGAAAACTAAAGTGAAACTTAAAATTTTACAATTTGTTCCAAACTCACACCTGTTAACAGTTTTCCGTCCACCCCATTGACAATGAAATTTTGCCACAAATATTAGTTATTATAAAAAAGCTCACAGTGATGACGAATATTGAAATTTGTCCACTTGAACTTGGTTGTAGTTGTACAGAGCATGCATGCTGAGGAAGAAGCTCATTGCCCTTGACAAGTTGAAATGGCACAGAGGGCAGGGAGGCATGGGCCAGAAAATAGCTTTCATTCCAAAGTGGAGTACCCTACACAGTTTACAAGAGCTGCCCCAAATGCAGCCAAACAGCAAAGACTCAGTACTTCCTTTTATGTTGGCACTTTAGTGCAGAAGGACAGAATCCCTAAAAAGCCAGGGTGCAGTGAGCATCACTTTGCCTTCCTGTCCCTCTTGAATCAGCTGTGCAGTGGCTAGACCTCATGAACACCTACGTGTGCACGTTGGTGGAAACAGCTTTAACTAGCACCATGTCCCAGGCAAAATCAGGGACCTCATTCTGGACAACTGCTACATTCTTTCAATCTTTGCAGAAGGTAATAAAGGAATGAGGTTCTTATAAACTAGAACAGCACTGCAACAGGCCATTAAGACCAAGTCACATTAAGGTCCTCCTCCAGTATCAAATTTCTAAACCTTTCAGAAAGCATATCAAAATGTGATATCTGATCATTTCCACCAAGTCAAACCACAGTCCCAGTCACCACAGTCCCAGTCAAAACAAGCCTCAGATGGGCCAAGGTGAGGCCAATCATCTGTGTCTTTGATTGGTAGAAATAAGCTGTCACCCCTACTTTGCCTTGTAAACCAATGACTTACTTGCAATGCTTGAAAATTCATCATATTGTTTGTGAGGTCAGTGGAGGGCCCTGTCCAGACAACCCCCATCACCATCTGTCCCTCTCCACAGGAGCTCATGACAGTCGACTAAACCGCCCTAACTAGTTTAACCCCTTAATAATAAACTACTCTCAACCACCGGTCCCTCAAACCAAAACTGAAGCGCTGTCAAGGCTGAAACACGCTGTGCGCTATTCTCATATCCAATAATGTAAAATGTAAATTGTAAAACAAAGAAGCCCCCCCTTTATCTCATTGGCGCTACACAAACTAAATTTTTCTTTTTCTGTAAAAGCACCTAAAATGTAACACCAAACCACACTTCACCCAATCCCACACCACCCTCCAACTCATGGGCATTCATGACAACTGGGAAGCATCTGACCTCTGGTAAAGACCATGGCCTCTCCTTGTAGACCTTCCTAACTTTCTAGGGTCAGACATTTCCCAGTTGTTTGAATACACTGATAGGCCAGTATCGGACACACCAATATAACAATTCTGTGACTTACTGGCTATAAACAACCTCAAAAATACAAGATACAATAAAAAAAAAAGAAAAAAAAAAGAAAAGAAAAGAGCATTCTATCCTTCTTCCCTCTCATATAATATTATCTAGTATTTACAGAGCATTCAAGACAACTGGGAATTGTGAAAAGTAGGAAATGTGTTCAACCAGCAAGTTGAGAGTTGCCCTTTTTTCTTTTGAGAGTTGACTCTTTTGAACTGTCCTCTTGAAAGAACATACATCTTGTTCATTTTGTTCAGTTGCCTAATGCGGTAGGGTAGGGCAGGGGAGACAGGCAGATAATCAAGTAGGGCCTCCATACATCTGACCTCGAGTGCCACCTACAGGAGTGGAGGTCTTTACAAAAGCAAAAAACAAAACCTGCACTACTGTTAAACAATGGGAGTTACTAGTATCAAGATTAGGATTTTGCAGTTTGGATGGAGTTGGAGAAAATAAAATCTGGATACATTTGCGTGTGGATTTTTTGCTCCCAGTCCTATCTATGCCAAACTCGTCCCAATTCTCAGTTGTCATGAAGGCTTGCGGATCACTGCCAAGTGTATGTTAAGAAGGCTCTACGACACCCTGTTAAATCCTTAGTTCAAGTGAAGCAGAGATTTGATCAATGATAGGCCACTAGTTATCTACAACCCACAACCGTTACAGCAGACTATACCCAAACCAGCTGCCTAACCCTCAGGAACAGAGCACCAAAAACAAAAAAGCTGGATACATTTTCCACTCTACAGGTCATGTTTTCAGCTGGAATTTTTTATTATGGCAGCAAGATAAGAAAGCAAACAAGGGTCTTTGGCATCGTTTGGAAATAATGTCAGATTGTGACGTTTTCTCTAAACTCAACGTCATTGATAAACTCCTGATGCTGTACAGTTAAAATCTCACAAACCTATAGAGATACATTCTCAAATAACTGACCTGAACCTGCTAATTTTGAGGAAAGTGGCCCCACCAGCTTTGCAGTGTTTAGTGTCCTGTCCCTTTAGTGTTACACAGTAATAGAAACCAAGTCTAGTCATGCAAGATGAGTACTCACTCCACAACATCGTCCTGATCAGCAAACTCTTCATCATTGAAGCCGAACTGCTCAATAAAATTGGACGTCATTTGTTGCATCTGATAATCAGAAAAGGCCTGGCAAAGCCCAGGACCAACGATAATGATATAGTCTTGGCTCTACACAAAGCTGGTACTTATTAACAATACAGGAAACAATACAGGAATTATATAGGAATTATATGGAGAATGCATAATATGTAGGTTAGACAGGTTAATAGTTTAAAAAAGGCACAAACATGCATTACCAGTCAGATGCCAAAATTAACATACAAGTTTTAAAATTCAATTTAATGTAGCCGTACACTTGGGTAGAAAATATTAGTTCAGTAAATTAAGAAATTAGATTAAATACATTTTAAAATACAGAGAGAGTAATGTAACTGACTATAAAATGGAACCGGTTCATTTTGTATATGAACCGGGGATGTTGATGAGTGTTTCTAGATCAGCAAGCCTACTGTGTGAACATCTATAAGGCTATGGGTCTCTGTGTGTATGTGTGTGTGTGTGTGTGTGTGTATGCGTGTGTGTCTTACTTGTTGTAGAGAGGAGTCCTGGTGAAAGCCGCTGTCTTTAAAGTCCACCTCGTCATCACTGGATGAGTGGATGTGGTGTGTGTTCACCTGCAGCGAGACAAACGGGAATCGATTGGAGGCAGTGATGCTACTGTGAAATATGGGATATAATATCTTGAGGCAACGTTGAGGCCAAAATTGCCTTCAGCAAGGATGGAAAAAGGTATGTGGAACAAATATGAACAAAATAATCTAAGATGCAAATGTATATATATATATATATATATAAAAAAAAAAACTTGTGGTAAAAATCTTTCCCCGCTGCATCAAAATGACTACTGTGCATCATAACCTTGCACTGAAATCTTGAAAGAACTCAGGAATCCACCAAAGGAATTTGGAGCACACTAAAAATCCAACACAATGTGTCTAGTAATAAATAATAATAAACAATTTGTATAGCACTTTTCAAAACAAGGTTACAGGTTAAGTGCTTCACATAAAAATAACAAAAAATATATGATGATTTGACAATTAGTTGCAATGCAAATATAGGTCCCAACATGTATGGCGGAATAAAATTGACTGATTGTGTTCCTTATGTGTGGTAACTCACCAGGTCAACAGTGTTTCTCTTGTTTGTGTCAGCCAGCTGGCCAGAAATAAAGGCGTCCCATCTCTCTCTGTCCTCCTCTGGAAGCTCTGCAACACAACACACAAGAAAAATTAGAAGACAAATGCTCCACCACAGTGTTTGATGATTGTTGTGCGTTGCAGCAGCACAAGAGTTTGTCTTTACAACGTTGGTAGTGTGCGTTCCCTGAATCCAAATCCAACCCTTTTCCAAACTTTAGGAAGTGCTCGACTATGTTTAAAAAACAGCCAGGCGCAGCATTTTACCCAAAGGGATGCTTTCCATCCACCTTGCCTTAAAATAGGTGTTAGCAAATTGAAAACAGCGGAATAGTGTGTGCAAGGCCTCAATGGAAATGATTGGCTATGGAGGGGCAGCTCCCACAGGTGCTAGGCTTTCAGCAAACATGTATATAAAATCTAAGAGCTGCTGTGTTCAACTTCTAATTCATCAGGAAAAGCTGACTGTCCAGCCCTTAACACTCAGACTATAGTTTTGCAAAGCCGTATGTGCTGTCTGCAGCTACAATGCTATGTAGCCACTCTGTTCTTAAGGTCAGAGGCAAGTCAAGAGCAGCAGCCCTCATGCAATGATGTCCTGGCCAAAATAAGCCGAACAACTCCTTCCAGAGAACCCTGGCCAATTAAGTAATTTAGGAACTTCTACTTACATAATCTAGGGTGAATTGTCTGTTTTGAATAGCGCCAATATCATTATTTTTGTACTGCAGCTGCTGATGACTGCTATTTGGATATTCAATATGTATAAACTTTTCCACTTTAATGCTGAAAAATAAATAAATAAATAAAATAAAAAATTCTAACATTTGCCAGAATTCAATTCTTGTCAGGATGGAAAAGCCTCTGAATCTGAATCAGTATTTAGACCAAGTGGCTTAGCAGCTCTCCTTAAGGCAGAGTGACCCACGTCTTCAACGGCAGGGTAAACTGTTAAAATGAGTAAACACTGATGGAGACCGAGAGAGATATGAAGAGTCAGTAAGAAGCACAGAGTCCATACCAGAGATGAGCTGTTGTATCTGCGGTCCGTTAGGGCCTTTGTCACAGTTATGAACTATCGAGTTAGCTATTCTGGTAAGGTGACCCATGTAGCCTCGCCGACGACCACCTTCCGCCCTAGAATGAACACGAACACACGAGCGCGCGCACACACACACACACACACACGAGCGCGCGCACACACACACACACGAGCGCACGCACACACACACACAAACGAGCGTGCACACACACACACGAGCGCACACAGCACACACACACACGAGCGCACACACACACACACGAGCGCACACACACACACACACACACACACACACGTAAGGACATTCCATTCCAATATTTATTCCCTAGACCACTAAACCTAACATTTAATTGCTTGACTAATCCTAGTGCAAAGCAGAACACAAGACAAATACTGAGAAGCTTCACTGCTCCATGGCCTTTGGATATCATTGGATATTTCCTGTCCCATCTCATTGAATGAACAGTCAATACTGTGACTAGATAACACTGCCACTATTTTTATTTACTGCTCTGATCAGATAGCACAATACTCACTGTTCTTTCTCATTGGTGCTCCAGGCATCCACAATTCTCTGTATAAACTGGCACTTTTGAAACAGCTGAGAGAGAGAATTGGAGAGAAACATTGGCAACATGCTGATAAATTACTTCATGATGCAGATCAGTGTACTTAAAGATAAAGGCAATATGTATGAATTACTGAATATACACCTTTGACTTAACCAAATTCCCATCATTGTCCATTTGTTGTTTTTGGTATAAATAAGCAATATTTTGCAAGTTTAAACAAAACTAGAGCTGACATTTTCTCCAGGACAGGATCCATTTTCTATAGGACACACAATGGTGGCCCATCCCTCCTGAATAAATACTGAGTAAACACTAGAATTCAGCAAAGAAGCTTGTCAAGTCCTCAAACCAGGAAGGAAAAGCTCCCAGGAGGCTGAGATACAGAACAGAATACAGATATACATTTATATTTTTTATTAAGTTTGAAAAATGGCTGTAGTTCTGGGCTAACACCTTATAATCCCATAGGAAATGGCAAGTACTAGTTTAAGACCAGACTTGATGCTGTAGCCAGAGGAGAGGCAATATGTGTATTTTGTGGAACTTACAACAACCTGTCACTTCAATGTGTATACAACGTAGCGCATAGTGCTGGTCAGACACTCAGTCGCGATGTGTCTGTGCTGACAAACTGAATATAGAGGCCGACGTGTGCAACATAGGAAGTGTTTTTTTTACTTCTCTTTGCAATCTATTCAAATGACGACGACGTGATGTTGTATGCTAAGGAGGCAACCTATTTGTTACATTTCTTTACAAAACTAGCCACAATCACATGGGAGCCACCCAATGTTGCAGTGCCTGAAGGAAGATGATACTGAGCTTGCTAAATAAAATGTCACTAGGAATGCAGTTGACAGAGTTTACACACAAACCTCATCAAGTCCATCATTATCTGAAAGGACTGAACAGAGGAATAAACTCTCTTTTGCACACAGCACACTAGAGTGAGACTCAATAC
This sequence comes from Hoplostethus atlanticus, assembly GCA_034670405.1. Classification (NCBI taxonomy): domain Eukaryota; kingdom Metazoa; phylum Chordata; class Actinopteri; order Trachichthyiformes; family Trachichthyidae; genus Hoplostethus; species Hoplostethus atlanticus. The sequence goes on along the minus strand of JAXDDX010000128.1, from coordinate 687,680 downwards.
TTATGATTACTACAGTGCCACCTTCAGGAGTGCTTATGAAAGTAAAAATCGAAAATTTGATCTTCTGTAAAACAACTGTACTTTAAGCATCAAAAATCATCATTTGCAGAATCGATTCTGCAAATTAAATCTTGACGTAGTGGTGAATTAATTAATCTTTCTGCCCAGTAGTGCATTGTTGTAGTGCATCTTACATGTTTGATAAGGATGCTTTCCCTGGCGTGATCCTGCTCTGTGTCTGGCTGGCTGTCAGTGGGGGCGGGGGGCATGGCCAGGATCATGGCTGTGCAGATCTCCACCTGGATATGAAGGAAGTTGTTCCAGATGTATTTGAAATACATATCCTGCAGAGACGGAGAGAGGGGGATGGAGACAGAAAAACAAAAGATAAAGAGAGCGAGCTGTAAAGAGTTCTACCATTTACTGTTCAATTACTGAGGCGGTGTGTGCGTCAGTGATGAACAACACACCAGGGTTGTTTCTGAGTGTGTCTGTGAAACGATGTATGTTACTCACTAGTATGACTCCCAATGTGTTGAGGTTGATGAGTTCTGTGTTGATGCTATGTGTGTTGCTCTGCAGCAGGCTGGCCACCAGTCTGACCACGTTGAGCCTGGTGTTGCCCACAGGGGGGTCCAGCAGCCCCCACGTCGTCTTCATCATGTTCTTCTGTTGGTGGAGGCCAAGACACAGTCGTTACAGTGGGTAGTATCCATACTCCTCACAATCAATTGTGTAGTACGTGGTAGAAGAAAAACAGAAACCTGCACTGTGCAGCATATTTCATTGAAGCCATACCCAAGACAAAATCATCATGTGATTGGTTAAGCTACCATCAGTAATGTCTAGCTTTACTGGTAGGATGTACTACAATTTCCTATTTAGAATATCTCTTAATGCCTACTCAGTCCAACCTGGAAAATAATCATTTGGAAATACAAACATTGGATAAAATGCCTCCTAAACTATTTTAAAATGACGTATAATCAAACAGCAGATTTGAACACAAGAATTTACATACAGACTGCAAGTGCACAACTTCTAACTACAAGATGAGCGGCGTTGTTATTCCATAGGTCAAGTGTTACTCACACTGCTAAATCACAGATATGACTACAACTGTAGCCAAGGCTTATAATGGCCATCTGTGTGTTTTACCTTTGGGGGTTCCAGTAGCAGCTGGTGAAAGTCTTTCAGTCTGGGTCTGACAGCTTCAAGGATGCTATGGTTGACTGAGAAGGAAGGGTGGGACATTCCAGGAGGGCAGTCCATATGGCCCTCAAACCTACAACATAGAAAAACAACTATATTACAAAAACGAACCATAGGTTCAGACAGCAGGCGAGGAGAAACTTCAAATATACAAACTGAAGGATTTTTAAGGCCCATGGAAACCTTCTTGAAGTTGATTGCCTTTTGTTTTACTACATCCAGTGAATTTTCCGTTCAAGATGAAAGTTTCGAACTTGCATCTTCACCTTAACACCTAGAGAGAAGTTGTCTGAACATAAGGTAACAAAGGATACTTGTCCACCTAAAACAGCTTGGTGGTTGAATCATCGGTTCGTATGGGTGTGTATGGCTACTTGGGGTTGGGACTAAAAAACCAAACAACTTTTAGGAGGAAACATAAGCTTTGGAACCCACTCAGAAAGGGCACTAGAACTGGTATTGAACTCAGGGTGTGTATCTATATATTAGGATACATATAGATTTAGTTTATATGTATTTGCTCACGGGTACTTTGACAGTATTGGGCACAGTCAGTACTGGGGAAACCAGCAGCCCTTCATCTACCATGTAGACTCTCTAACCCATGTGCCATCCATAGATTTAACTGCTAATTACATCGTCATACATATATAGTTGTGACATGTGATGCATATAACAGTAATGTTATATGCACACCCCCCTGTGTGCCTGGATCCTGGACTTCCTGACCGCCAGGCCCCAGGTGGTCAGGGTGGGTAGACACACCTCCAACCCCCTCACCCTGAACACAGGATCCCCCCAGGGTTGCGTCCTCAGCCCCCTACTGTACTCCCTGTACACACATGACTGTGTGGCCAGGTTCAGCTCCAACACCATCATTAAGTTTGCGGATGACACAGTGGTGGTGGGCCTGATCTCCAACAATGACGAGAAGGCCTACCTGGAGGAAGTTGCTGATCTGTCACTCTGGTGCCAGGACAACAGCCTCCTCCTGAATGTCACCAAAACTAAGGAGCTGATTGTGGACTTTAGGAGGACACAACAACAGAGGACGTACTCACCACTGGAGATTAATGGGAATACTGTGGAGAGGGTGAGCAGGTATAAATACCTGGGAGTCAACATCACCGAAGATCTGACATGGTCCACACACACTGACACTCTGGTGAGAAAGGCGAGGCAGCGCCTTTACCACCTCAGGCAGCTGAGGAAATTCAAAGTCTCCCGGAGGATCCTTCAGTCCTTCTACTCTGGAGCTGTGGAGAGCATCCTGACAGGAAGCATCACTGCCTGGTTTGGCAGCAGCTCCGCTCAGGACAGGAAGGCTCTGCAGAGAGTAGTGCGTTCGGCTGAGCGCACTATTGGAACTACACTCCCCACCCTGCAGGACTTGTACACCAGGAGGTGCAGAACCAGAGCCTGCAGGATCATGAAGGATCCTCACCACCCCAACAACGGACTGTTTCAGCTGCTGCGGTCAGGCAAGCGCCTCCGTAGTCACGCTGCCAAAACAGAGAGACTGAGACGGAGTTTCTTTCCTCAGGCCATCAGGACTGTGAACTCTGACCTCACCAGGGCCCCCACCAAGACACACACACTGCCCCTCTTATGCACACACACACTTAGGTAAAGACTACACATAATTTATAGTATATTACATTCATACAATTTCCCTTACTACTATATTTTCATTTCCAAAGTGCTCTTACTGTATATATTGTGTTGTTTTTTTTATATAAGAGCTCTTACTGTAATTACTGTAATACTGTAAATATTGTGTTGTTTTTTTATTGTAAATACTGTGTACTGTTGCCCTTTTGCACATTCCCGTTGAGCATTGCCACTTTTCATTTCACTACACACCCCGTGTGTGTATGTGACAAATAAAGTTCTTGAATCTTGAATCTTGAATGTGGCAAGTGCAATTCAAGCGAAGTTAGCTTGCTATCTAGCCATCATTGTGAAGCAAAGGTTGGCAATTGCACATTTCTTAACGGCAAACAAAAAGCTGTTCTTGGATAAATTGTTGAAAAGGTTGTATTTAGTGATATCAAAGGTTTTCCTGGAGTGCACAGTCTTAGGCTGCTGCCAGTCTTCCTTAGAAATCAAATGCAGCTAACAACATCTATAATGCAATAGCTTACTTGGGTCTGGACTAAGTCTATAATATGCTGAAATGTACTTTGGTTAAAATGACTTATCCACATAAAAATGTGTTGACGTTGAAAAGTTCTAATTGTAATATAGTCATGAAAAGCAAGGGAGTTAAGTCTGGTAAGCTTAATTTTAAGAGATCTGAGGTTTCTGCAGGGTGGAGGAAGTAGGCTGCTGATATCTGTGTGAACTGTATGTTTGTTATTCAGATGATGGGATTTTTGATACGCTCTTAGTGTCACTCCCTAAATCTTAAAGTGCAACATCTATGCTTTTCCTCTGAACGATGAACAACCTATATAATCCTAAAGCACTTCTATCTACTTGAACACACAAAAAAAAGCAAATTTAGTGTTGGCACTGGCATTTCCCCCCCACTGTGCTGGAAACAAACAGTGTCTTTGATGAGCTATTTTGCCCTCATCTTATAACCTATTAAATATATCTTATAACTAAGGGATAGTTAACCATGTCCCATGGAGGGCCAAGAGTCTGCAGGTTTTCATTCCAACCAATCACTACACCGGGTGATGGTCCCTGATTAGTTCCTCCCCTCTGGTTAATGGAATGCTAATCAATGAAATCAACTGGTGTACTGTTTGGGGGGATGAAAAAAAACCTCTATCTGCCCTTCATGGCACATTGTTGCCTATCCCTGCTATAAGCCATTATAATTGCAAATTAAGTGTAGCCAATTCAATGGGACTTACGCTGGTCTCCTGGTCTCAAATAATGTGAGGAGGATCTGGATAACACTGACGATTGCAGATTCATTCTTCTCCTTGTCAAAGATGTTGGACAACAGCTGCTCCACAGTCTCTTGCCTGAGGTGAGGAGGACAGAGGAGAAGAAAGGGGTAAGCAGGATTCAATGTTAAGAATTTTTCTCACTTGCATTTTAAACGCACTTGACAATTACACAGAAAGAAATCTAGGGGCACACACATACAAAATGCGTGTATATAACTTCTATGAAAAAATGTTACTGTCGAACCCTGCCATTAGGGACAATTTGGTTTCAGTTGTTATTGTTATGTATATTTTTGTTATTTTGTAGTTTGTATATTGCTGTGTTCTTTTCTTTCTTGTTACTTTGTACATCCTCTGGTGCCTAACTGCAATTTCCCCTAGGGGACAATCAAGAGCCATCTATCTTATTGCAAAAATGATGCCAGTTGAGGCTGTCAGAAGCCCTGGACTTGGAGCTAGATATCCAGTAGGGGGTAGGCAACTAGGGCTACACACAAATAAACATTTAAAAAATTGATTATGGCAATTTCAGAATGACAAAATGCAGCAGCATTTTTAAGATAAATTAAGTTTTTTTTTATGATGCATACTTCTCCAGTGTGGCCAGCAGTGGGTCAGGCTCCGAGCAGCCCTGGACCTGGAACATCTGGTCTCTACTCAGTCTGATGATCTCACATAGTGACTGGGAGGCATTGGAGTGTCTCTGCATCAACAAAAGGTGGAGACCAAGGTAGAGAGATGGAAGGCAGGGACAGAAGGAATTCGGGAAAGACAGAAGTCAACATATGGTCATATTTGAAGGAGACTTGTATATAAATAAAGGACAAACAAACAATATCAGCACTAAACCAAGTGATTTGTGACATTTCAATGAATATCAAAAGGAATGCCAAAGCTTGCAGGGATTTAAATTCAATTTAAAAAATTAAATACAAAATGACCTAAAACAAAAGCCAACAAAACCAGCCTATTTCCAATTCGAAATAACTATTTATACTGCCAATTTAAACTTTCATTGAAGTAAAACATGAAAATAATTGTTAAGACATGATTTACATTATGTTTAGTAAAGCAGATAGGATGCATAACCTGAAGACATTTTAATGTTTTTTTTAAAGCTTTCATTTTAAATAATTAATTGAACTGACTTTTTAAAGCATTTAAGACTTACATCCTCATCCTGAGCAGATTGTACCATGTCCACCAGTCTCTGGATCACCTTCTCCTCATTCAACCACTATAGGAAGACAGAGAGGAGGCCAGGGGGTTAATGACCATCTGGGAGGTGGTCAGGACACACAAAAGCAAAAAATAATTGAGGGGAAAGTGGGACAACAGGAATCTTAATTGGGAAAACAAAAACTGGAACATTATTCTCACAAAATCTACCTTTCAGCCACGTGCTGTCAGAGACATGATAATGTACCCTGAAAGGGTAGTGGTGTTGGCACAAGGAGTGAAACAGATGAACAGAGAACAGCAGAGAGAAATGAGACTGATAACCAAAACAACACAGATGAGTGAGACAGATCTAGCAGCCAGATCCAGTAGAAAAGGAAAAGAGGCAGAAACAGCAATAATGATATTGAGGGATCAACGGAGAATAAAGGCCAGGAAGAGAGAGTCCCATCATCCTCAGGCGTTATTTAGGTGCTAACAACAGTGGACATGGAGTACTACAAAAGTATGTGCAGAAAGAGAGATTATTTTACTTTGGGGTAAGTAACAGCAACCAAACAGTTATGCTGGTCAGTACACCAGTGAATTTTTCCAACCAGAAATGGCTGCGCTTTCTCCCCACCGAACGCCAGGCGCTTCGGTCCCACAGCCCTAACAGATTTTCATCACCATGGCCTGCGCGCAGCCTTGCTTACATGCGGAATAGTAGTCACAGAAAACCACTCCGCTTGTGCGACTGACATTTCATCACATTGTGAGATCCCACAGGTGTGGCGAACTCTTGCAGCAGAGGGCCCCCCACCACAGAATGTATATACCAGGAACACTGTTGTACTGTAAACTGTTTTAATAGGGTTTAGAAAATTGTTAAAACATATATTATAGCTTGGTGTGATCTTAACATGATCTATGTCTACAAAAGACCTGAAAAATATAGAGTAAATGCAATTTTTACATGGATCTTTTTTTTTTTTTTTTTTTTTTTTTAATTAAAAAAAAAATTCTACACAGAAAGAACTTTCCAACCTCATGATTTGTTCTATTGTATATTTTGTGGGCTTGTGGAAACTGCCTGATTGAGCAGGATACCCAGGGTGCATTGTAAATGTTTAACTTCATTGTTCAATTTCATTGGAATGTGCTTGATAAGTGAATATGGGGGAAATTATTATATTATTTACTCTCCATACTATTAATAATGGGACAGAAACCCTAACAGCAGAAGCAAAACCAGGAAGTGTTGTCCCACTACTCACGTTGAGAACGTCCTGCCGTAGCTGTTGTGGTTCAATGCAGGTAAGCATCCTGAGCAGCAAGTCCATGATGGCCGACGTCCCGATGTGTTTGATAATTAAGTCTACAAAGTCCTCCCGCTTCCGCAGAAACTCCACAATCTGCACACACAAAAACAAACCCATACACATCTAAAGGTTAGCGTTGGCGTTTAACTGTTAGGGGTTTTTGAAGGCCAATACTGATGTTTTTGGATTGAACCTTCTGATATGTGACCATTTTCATGACAAAGAAAAATCCAAAGTAATTACATGTATAGTATCGTGTTTATCTCAAAACAAAATTCTTGGCAGGGTGGAAAGCCTCTAAAACAGCATTTAGACCAGGGGTAGGCAATTCAAATTTCAAGAGGATTTCAAATTTCCTCCTCAGCAAAGGTCTGAACAGTCATAATATTAAACTTGCACTATGATGGCCTATAATGAAGTCTATGGCCGAATCCCAATTCACCCCTTGGCCCTACCCCTTAGCCCTTCCCCTCGTTCACGTGTAGGGGTGTCCCAATTCTCTTGGGATCGAGGGGTAGGGTGAAGTGCTAGGGCTACATGGCCCTCCAAAGGGAGATTTTTCCAGGGGCACACTACAAACCGAGGGTTACGAGAAGTCTCCCAGAATGACCTGCGAATCAACTGGAAGATCATGGCGAACGCTACACTACCATCAAAGTGAACCACAAATGTAGTATTTTCTTCGTTAATAAAGATTTTTAAAATATTCTAACCGTGGTATTATCTTAGTTTAATGTCGTTTCAATGTATTATAGACCTTTTCTTTATAACAAGCATAACAAAAAAAATCGCTAGTATGCCGATGTCTCTACCTCGCTAGTTAACATTACATTGTTTTTAGGCTGATTTGTGCATGACAGTCCCGCATTTTGACATATTTCCATGTCGCATTTCACCCCTTTGATGGCATATGACACCCGAAATATAACTAAAGTCCAGCAGCGAAGTTGCTGCACTTGTTACGGCTCCTCTAATATCAGTGCAGACTACAGAGCACCGCTAACGCTATTCTGTCATGAAGTGGCCCGGTAATGAAGCAGTGGTCTTTTTTATTTGATGACTTGTTTGATCGATTGAGAGCGTGAAACGTATAAATTGTGAACGAATCGCGAGCGTCCATGCTTTTCTATCTCCATCAGATGAACGGCAAATGTCACTGTGATAATACCATTATTGCCATAGTAATCTCCGATAACAAACTCGTCCCGTCTGTTTATGTAAACGTCATCGATGACATATCAGGGTCTTGAAGGGTTGTCCCATTTCATAGGGAGAGATTTCAACCACTACCCCTTGTAACTCTGTTCCGAGGGCCAAGCCGAAGGGCGAGGGAGCCCTCGAAAACGAGCCGTAGGGGTGAAAATGAGAATTGGGATTTGGCCTATGACTATCAAATGAAATAAACAAAGTCAGGGTACCCCCAGAATTCTCCAAGTTAAATTTAAGACTTTTTAAGACCTTTTTAATACCACTTAGAATGAAATTTAATGCCAACTTCACGGCCATACGGGCAAAAGTATGAAGGATATAATGGAAAATCAGTATGGATTTTAAGCCCTAGAAAATAATTATTTACCAAGTATTGAATTTAATAAAACACATGATCAGCGACAAAAACGCTCGGCGCTGGCATTCATTTCTTATTTGGCATTTCCTGGCGTCGCCGCCGCCCTCGGCGTTCTGCACCCTGGGCAAACACTGGGAGACCCCCTGGCGCTGCGCTCAAAGTTCAACTATATTCAACTTTGACCTTCGCGACGCGCAACCAATCACTGGAATCTAATAGCTCTTAGTTTGCTATTCATTAGTGATCAGGTTAGAGATAGAGAGCAGTGGGAAAGAGAGGCGTTTGATATCATAGCCGCGAAATTTAAAAAAATATATAGAAGAGAAACTTGTTTTATGTGTGTCGGAGCATCCCGAATTATACAACATGACGCTTAAATCATACCATAATCTGAGTAAAAAGTCTGTATCATGGAATGATGTCGGTTTACAGACGGGACTACCAGGTTTGTTGACAGCTTAGTACAGGACGTATATGCAGCCAGTCTATATTCACTTCTATGGCTGTGCTAGTATGATCATTGGCGATGTGGTTAGCTACGATCACCGGCTGATGCAGGTGACGCTGATCATGTGAAGGAGTCTCGCCCAACCTGACGGTGATGCCGACGCTTTGCGCGGATCAGGTGAAAGCCCCTTAAAATGACACATGCCCATTCTGAGGCGACGAGCTAGCTTGTTAGCAGCACACTCCACAGTCAAGAGCGTCAATACACTGACGTAAACATTACCTGTACTGTCGTAATGTCCAAGACACACCAAACAGAGTAAATTGTAACGTTACACACAAAACATTTTATACATTTGACAGTTATTTATGAATTTATGACGTTACGGTATTTATTTGATCCTACGAAAGGACAAGAAAAAAAATGTAAGACCTTTGTAAACGAAATTCAATACTTTTAAGGCCTTATTTTGAGAATATTAAATTCAATGCTTTTTTAATACTTTTAAGACCCCGCGGGTACCCTGAAAGTACATTCCAACCATATTTATTGTAAATGTTAATGATTCAACTAAGAGTTTTTAACATTATGAAGGTTGAAACATCAGCCATCAAGAAAGAAAATCATGAATAAAAGTATACAAATGGGGGGGGGGGGGGGGGGGGAGAGATTCCTTTTCCTAGCTCATTTGTAAAGAAATGAACTGGCCCCACCGGACAAAGCTTCTACTTGAGTATATTGTCAACAGCGGTCGCCTATGTTGTGTTCTAACATATTTTTAGTATATTCCCTGTGGTGTGCCTCTGGCAGACAGTGGCATGCCTGAATTGTGTGAAGTGATTTAAATACAGCATGTGACTGAACAAGACCAGACACTCGGGGACCCTTGCAGCTCCGCTGGGCGGGCTAAGCTGCCTAATGCCTAGTCAATATTATCAATGTATGAGAAATGAATGTGGCTTGGTGTAGATAGAACCAACACTGGAATCCGGAACCGGACCGGAGTCCGCCATTTGCCGAGGCCTGATTTAGACCAAGGGACTCTAAAACGCTCCATTAAACTCAGGGTACTATTATGCCAGGATCCAAAATTACCATCTGCCATGTGCCAAACTGCTGGTAAAATTTGTCTTTGGTGGATAAATCAATAATGGTCACTCACCACACTGGCTGACTTTTTGAGATGATCATTTCTAAATGTCACCATTATGCACAGTTTGTGTGTGTATAATGGCTGCTGCTACGACTATCTAACTACTACTAACACTCCTACTAATATTAACAACAGCTTATTGCATACATGTAAAATCCAATCAAAATATTGCATTAGAATCAATTTGGCCATCATAAATAAGAGGTAGACAACACTGACAAGACAATATCTATTGTTATTATAAAGGCCGATATCAGTTCCATATATCAGCAAACAAATATATTGGGGTAACCCCAACATGAGCTTAGTTAGACAGTATAAATCAGTGCCATTGATGCTAAAAATTTGTTGTACTATAGGTGCCATGTGGTGACACTAAGTCTCCAAAATATGGGTTACAAATAGGGCTGCACGATTACGGCAAAATACCTATCCCTTATATTGCAAAATATTGTAATTATGATGATTAATCATGATTATTTGTGTTGGTTTTATTATTTTATTGCATTTTTGTACCTTAACATATATTTTCTCTTTTTCGGTGCAGTATTACTCAAAGTAGCAGCAACTAGAAAGTCTTGTTTTCACTCTTAACGTGGTCCTTATTTACAAAATCTAAATAATTATTACTTTGAGGCAAAGCTACAATCCTAAGGCAAACTTTACACAGACTCTGTACTTGTTAATCGTTATTTGGTTTAAAACCAATGTATCTCCAAGAAGTAAAACAGGAGGGGATATTTTCAAGGTTTCAAAGGTTTTGTGGGAGTTTGTCCTCTGTTGAGGGTCCAAGGCTTGGGGATGTTGTGTACTGACCATTTATTGTTTCACATGTTGGGCACTGTGAAGCCCTTAGAGACTGTAACAGTGATTAAGGGCTATACAAATAAATGTGATTTGATTTGACGTTCACGGACAAGGATTTTTCTCTCCAACGTTGGGCGAAACCCTTCTTTTCCACTGTGCTCATTGCTACATTTTTTTCAAGGATGGTCTATGTAAGTATTCTCCTTTCTTTCCCAACAGAGCTGCCCGTTTCTGTCACACAGGTGCACCTGACCCATTCAAAGGTTGTGACTGATCACATGTAATGGAAGCACTTGATATACAACAAAGAAGCTTTCAGGGGAATGGAAAATATAAACACACTTATAACATATAATTTAACACACTACAACAATTCAATAGCTCCAAATTACAGGATTATTAACCATGGAAACATAAAACTGCAATATACAATTATCTACAATTAATTGTGCAGCCCTAGGTACAAAAATGTCCTACAGAACATTCCAGTGGTGAGATGCCAAGTCAATAGTCTTACCTGTTCAGGCTTGCGGCCTATGAGTATGGAGAGGACCTTGGAGAAGAAGCTGGCCAATAGCGGGTTGAGAGGCGGTTCATTCTGAAGGAAACCATACAGTTTCATCAGCAGGCTTTCATCTTCTCCCAGTCTATCGTTTATCTGGCCCACGTCTGACGTCAGCAGCTCACACGATATGTTGGGGTACCTAGAAGAAAACAAGGCAAAATGAGATGCCTTGCTCAGCTGGGCATCACAATGTGCAGAATTTACATTTTCATGCAATGATTTAGATATTTGATCATCACTAGTTAAAGAAGAGTGGGTCAAAATTTCAATCTTATCAGCAATTTCCAATCAGCCTGCTTTAAATTAATTCAGGAAATACCTTACCTGCATTTGTTTGAAAATTGTCACAGACGTCATGCTTATCCAGAAACATATTTATATAGATTTACATATATATTTTCCTGAGATTTAAAGCTGCTTTGAAAACTGCACGATAGTTGTTTGCCCTGGTACTTTTGTCAACTCTCAAATCTTGAAAATAGGAACACAGACTAACCATGTCCTTCATGTCCTTCATCCCCCTCCAGAAACCTAGCTCCTCCCTGTCCCCTCCACCCCATCCCTCTCACTTACTTGTATTTGACCTTTTCCTCAACGTCAGTGCTGGGTTCCTGTGTGATGAAAGTGACCAGGTCTTCCATGCACTGTGGTCTCAGCAGGAAGTCCACCAGCTTGTGGTTCTGGGCCTTGCACTCCTGCAGGACATCCTCCTCGTCCATCACCTCAGTCAGCGTCACATCCTCCTTCTCCAGCAGTGTGTCTATGTGGGACGTGGTGTGGAGGTCAAACTTCCAAAACATGTTGGCTCTAAAGGGAGAAATAAAAATGTTAAGATTATCTGAAAGGAATAGATGTGCCTCAACAGCCTATACTGCCTAGTAGTAGGGTGCGCCCAATACAGGGTTCCTACTCCTTTTTGCTTTGACTTTTCCAAGACTTTTCCATGACCAATATTTGTCAGTCTATTTTTTACGTTAATTACGTGATTGAATGTCTCATGTCTTATTTCTGGCTGGCTACAACTATCACATAGGACGTAGATTAACCACCCAAACCCTTCCTCTGCCTACCTGTGAGTGTGTTGGAGTGGAGCTCAAGTTAAAAAGAGGTGTGTTCTAGGCTTTGGGAGTTGTGGCCCATTCCAGGCTGGCTGAACGGACGGACAGGCAGGCAGACAATGGTGACCAACAAACAGACAGCACACATACAGCAGCTCAACAGCACACACCTGAGAGGGAGACAAAAACAGATGATAGGTTAGTTAAATATAGGTTAGTTATATGAAGTAATATTAGATCTCTATCGACCTCCATCGGGGAACAGTAGGAATTTCAACAGTGGTGTATTTTGTGTACTGACAATGGTAAATGAACACTATGTTGAATATTGATACACATTGATACAATTTATCTCCTCCTACACAAGTCTCTGGCAAAAGTGAGGCATTGGTATTGATCAACAACCCAATTAAACCCCCCTGCACATATTATGGTCATGTTGTGCTATGGGATAGTAAAAAGCTTAATGCCCCTTGAACTCAGAGAATTAGTTTTGAAAAACATAGTGGGGTTGAGAAAGTGGGTGTAGCACCTTATTAATTAAAAACAAAAAATGGTGTTTATGTGCTGGTATCTGATTTAACCCACTGATTAGTCAACAGCCATGGCATATGAAGTGTGACGTGCACTGGCAATGGGCTCTTCCCAGTTTAATGTAACTTCAGTGTAAAGAACAGGGTATTGAGGAAAACATCAGCTACATTATAACGCTAACAGCAAAAGACTGAATTGAAAGGCCTATGATTTAGTCAATGAACTGAACCTAATGTAATGATACTGTAAGAAATGGACAGGTTTAGGGACTACTTTGTTGACAAGCAGTTTTTTGTTCATGAATTACAAGTTTGTGAACCCTTACCTGCATAAACGGCTCCTAAAACATATACAAAAATGTGTTTCGTTCTTACTGAATATATTGCTCAAATGTTAACAGCTTGGATTGGAAAAAGTATGTGAACCTCTGGGTTAATGACTTGAAATCTATGAAAGCTGATAATTTAAGTCAGGTGTTCCAATCAATGAGATGACATTCAGGTGTGGCGTAGTAAGTCATATAAAACCCCCACAAAGCTTGGTTACTAACAGAGTCTGCTCTCCAAAACAAGAGATCTGTTGAAGTGGAATATGCCCCAAAAGAAATTTCAGATGACCTCCGGAGAAGGGTTGTTGAGGCTCATATTGCTGGGAAAGGAAACAAAAGCATTTCCAAAAGACTTGGGACTCTACAGACACAGTCTACACTCACAGTTGTATACAAGTGGAGAACATTGAGTGCCATTGCTACTCTCCCTAGGAGTGACCGTCCAGCAAAGATTACAGAAAAGAGCACGCTGCATAATGATCAAGGAGGTGACAAACAACCCTGAGGTAACAGCTAAGGATCTGCAGGCATCTCTTGAACTTTCTAACATCTGTGTCGACGAGTTTACAATAAGATGAACACTAAACAAGAGTGGTGTTCATGGAGGATAGCAAGGAGGAAACCACTGCTCTCCACAAAAACCCGGCCCATTTCAAGTTAGCCAAAGATCACCTGGATGTTCCACAAAGCTACTGGAACCATCTTCTGTTGACAGATGATAGAAAGATAGCGTTGTGTAGCTCTGTTTGGAGGAGAAAAAACACTGCATACCAACAGCACAACCTAAATGAATTCTTGAATTCCAAATTGTAACATGAAATTCTACAGGAGAAAATCAGGGTAATGGTCCGTGATCTGAAGTTTAACAGAGGTTGGGTCATGCAGCATGACAATGACCCCAAACACAAAAGCAAATCTACAACAGAATGGCTTAAATACAAGAAAATTCACATTTTGGAATGGCCAAGTCAGTCTTGACCTTAACCCAATTGATTGTTGTGGCCTGACCTGAAGCAAGCCGTTCAAATAAGAGAATCCTAAAAATATCGACGAACTGAAACAGTTGTGTAAGTTGTGTATATTTTGTGGTCCAAAATATCTCCTAACTGTTGTGTAGGTCTGACCAGCAACTACAGGAAACATTTGGTTGAGGTTATTGCTGCTAAAGGAGGTTCCACCCGTTTTTCCAATCCAAGGTTTGAACAATATGTTCAATCAAGACATGTCAAAGTGCATATTTTGTGTTTGTTAAATCACAATGTGTTTATCTATTTTCATGACTTAGATTAATATCAGACCATATTTTAAGAGGCATTCATACAGAAATGCAGGTATTTTTTGTCTCACAACTATAACCAATGATAGACCAGATGAAGAATTCTGATATGGTGAAAATTAGTAGGATTTTAATTTGTGCTGAACCTGTTGGATCAAAACACTGTTAAGAGTCTGAAAGACAATCATCAGAGTAGAGAACCCTTTTGACCCAAGTAGCTTTATTCATCAATAACTGTTATACTGTTCTGCTTCCTTGTTGCAACAAACCTGAACAACACACTTACTGGCCTCAGTTTGATGAGCACACGCACACACGCACGCACACACACAGTTTCCCAATACATAAGCTCATCTGCGGCACACTGGCACAATATTGGCATGGCCGCTGCACCTAAGATGTGCCACACCAGAGACTAATCTTGCGAGACTAAGACGTTTATTCAGCTGTTGCTTGTAAACACACTGCACAGACAAGCCCTTCTTCCCCTCACCTGCTTGTGTGAGACAGACATCACCTGGTAGACAGACAAGGCCGTAGTTTCACCTAAAAAAAAATCTGACAAAAACCTGATATCAACTCAGACACAGTAACTGTTAACTTTTTTTCCATACTGAAAGTGGGATGGTACAGTCCACAAAGTGACATTATCCCAAGTGCTAGTGGAGTCTATATAGTCAACAAGTCACGTAATCATCCATCGAGTGGAAAATTACGGTTCTCCTGTTCATTGAATTTGTGTTCCCTTAGATGAGCATGATGCCAAATAAAGTTCTGTAATGTTATGTCATCTGGAGACTTCTTGAGCAGCCAACGACTTTACTTGGAAGAGTTGTCAATACCGCTGCCAAATTTTCCTCCTGTTAACTAGCCTAACATTATTCCCATGTGATGACGGTGTGAAGACACCAAAAAGAAAAAGGTAGAAGTGGGTGAGCAAGTTTTAGATTAAAACTCTAAATCTGCTCATCTGTTTGAATATTTCAACCAATACCTGATTCTACACAAATAACTGGTATGGTGACGCATCTATGAAAACTGAATAATTAATTCTTTAAATTGATGGGTAAAGGTTCTAGAAGGAAATTATTTGTACCAGCTCCTAGCAGGTGAGCCAAAAAGTTAATTTCAGGCACAAACACTCATTAGCTGGTCCTACACAAGGTAGTACTGAGACATTAAGTGGAGAGAATGCCTATTAATAGACTGGACATGGCACAGAGGAAGAGGAGCAGAAACACTCCACCCACTTGCCTTGATTACATGTAATCCTAATAATATAGCACCACACCACATTCAATACACTACACCTTCAATGCCCACCATTAACTTCTTAAAATAAGACCATTAAATAAACAGGGGTGTGCTAGCAAAAGAACAAAAAGTACCACGACAGAACACAGCAGATGAAATGAATACAAGTTATCAAACAAACCAAAAAAAAACACATCCTTGCCAAACCAGCAATCCTAACCCAACTCAAACCGGCAACTCCCTAACCCATATACCACCTGCAGATTAAATTGCTAACTATAACGTTTGTCAGCCCTTTAGATTTACCTGCATTCCTGCTTAAATGGCTCCTAAAACATGGTCTGATCTTCAACTAAGTCATAAAAATAGATGAACAATGTGATTTATACACAAACATTTGTACTTTGACATGAACATATTGTTCAAACATTAACTGTCTACGATGGAAAAAGTATGTAAACCTCTAGGACAGGGGTATCAAACCGGTTCCATGGAGGGCCGAGAGTATGCAGGTTTTCGTTCCAACCGAACACTACACCAGGTGATTTCACTGATTAGTCCCTCCTCTCTGGTTGAAGGTGTGGTAATCAGTGAAATCACCTGCTGTATTCTTGGGTTGGAACGAAAACCTGCATACTCTCGGCCCTCCATGGCACCGGTTTGATACCTCTGCTCTAGGATAATGAAAAGGGGTAATTGAAGTCAGGTGATCCAATCAATGAAATGACATTCAGGTGTGGGTTAGAGGTGTTGAAGTGGAATCTAAGGATCTGCAGGCATCTCTTGAACTTTCTAAGATCTGTGTCCACAAGTTCACAATAAGATACACACTAAAGGCGGAAACGCACCTGCGGAGAATCTAGCCGTCTCAATCTAAAGCCCGTAATGTAGCGTTAACGCGTACACTAGGGGGGCAGTGTCGCATTTACTAAAACCAACAGTACAGAAAACAAAGAATCCAGATACGGAAAGCCGTTTTCACCCCCAGTAGAACGGTAAACAAAGAGACGTGCTTGTTAAATTGTAGTAGATACACTTTTTAAAAACATTGTTGCGAACCTCATCTGAGAGTCGCTCCTCAAACTGTTTAATTTGTTATTTGTTTCAGTTCCGTTTTGGATCTTGGCCAAACCCCCAATGCCACCGGCTATACTACCCTGCTCAACAAAGCAGAGTTTGTTTGATGCACACAACCACAGTGACGCGTTGTTGAGATTTTGGGGAGGTGTGCGCGTAAGAGTCCTGCCGCGTCAAGAATCTCTACAGCGATCTTAAAATCATTTAGTGTGTGACCCTGTGACCATAACATCGTTGTCCAGTCCATTTTAACGAATTGAGGCAAAAACTGTCAAATCCATCAGTGTGTGTGATACAATCCCTTTTCATGATCAGTTAGGATTTTTAAAGTGTCTAGTGTGTTGTTAGCTTAGGCAAGGGTGGTGTTCATGGTTAGATACCAAGGAGAAAACCACTGCTCTTGACAATGCTCTCTGGTTTGGGGCTGCTTTGCCGCCTCAGACTGGATGGCTTGCAATTATTGCAGTAACAATGGATTCCAAATTGTATCAGGAAATTCTCCAGGAGAATATCAACATCTGTGACCTGAAGCTTAACAGAGGTTGTTTTTGATTTTTTAAATTACATTGTTTATTTTTATGACTTAGATGAAGAGTAGACCTTATTTTAGGAGCCATTTATACAGGAATGCAAGTAATTCAAATAGGTTCACAAACTTTTTCTCACAAAGTATATATTAGCAATACGTAGTTAAATGTCAAATAGAACTACAACAATATGTTCATAGATCCAAGCGTTTTGTTTTGAACATTGAGGAATGTACAAATGATTGAATAAAATAATTTCAACCCACAGTATGATTGCTGATTGCTTTGTGTTTCCGAGTCTCTTTAACATTAGCGCGGGTACGGCTAAAACCCGAGCCGTGTACACCTGTGTTCAGAACACGGATTGCTGGCACGGTCCCAATTGCATTTCCATTACTTTGGGCAACAAGGCCGAAGTATCCTTCCACGTCTATGCAGAGCAGGGTTTTACGGGTAAGCGTAGCCCACATATGCCCGCAGACGGGTTAACGCGCACACCTCCCAAATCTCAACAACGCGCCACGCATAGCCCCGGCCGTGTGCGTCAAACAAACGCTGATTGGTTATAATCGACCCGAAACGGAACTAAAACGGAGAATACCAATGGAGCAGTTTGAGGAGCGACTGTCAGATGAGGTTCGCAAAAAAGAGAAAATCGATCCACCACAACATGACAAGCACATCTCTTTGTTTACACTTTACCGGGAGTGAAAACACGTTTCCGTATCTGGATTCTTCTTTGTTTTATGTACTGTTAGTTTTAGTCAATGTGACACTACCCCCTAGTGTATGCGTTAAAGGTCCCATATTATGGAAAACGGCTTATTCCTGGCGCTTATACATGTTCCACAGGAAATCATTTACCTAAGCAGCTGAGAAAATTTGAAATCTGGAAGTCAACCCGTTTTTCTGTATTTTCCTTTTTCCAAAAACGGTGCCAAAGATAAGAGAAAAACAGCCTGTTTCAGAAAGTGGTTCCTTTGGACGTCATAAGGGGCTAATCCAGCCCCTCTCAGAGCATGCCCACGCCCAGGTGAACCAATCCCATTTACGGCATTACCAATCCCATTTACGGCATTACGGCAGCGCCGCAAGCCGTTGCTTATGGTGCATTCCATTGTACTCGGAAATCGATAATTCCGAGTCGGTATTCATAACTTCCAATCTAAATGTGTTCCAGTGCATCTGCTCGGGAAAACATAATCACCTGCAGCAAACTCATGTTTGTATGGCAAGTCTCAGAATGTTACAAGCATCTAAACTCAACATCAACTACTACAGCGCCATTAGTGAAGAGAATCGGCGCATATCACTAGCGGGGCTAGCCACGGGCTTGTTGGGCGTGGAAGAAGAGAGAAAACTAAAGCTGGAGTCATTAAAAGTAAAGTAAAAGTAAAATTATTGGTTGGAGTCAGGACTCATCTTAAAGTTATTTGTTGGGACCAGTGTCTGTTTTATAAGTCTGTCGAACGTGTCAGGCTCGGTAAACTTTAGCCACCATTAGTACAATCGCGTTTGGTTGTTTGCGCTGCGCTGTTTGGATGCAAATAGATTGCATCCAATAATATATTGGCTAACTAGCTCAACAAAATTGTCAATCCTAGCTTGTCTAAGTTGTATTCAATAAGCTTATGGACATGAGCCATAAACAGACCGGCTACAGCAGAGAGCGTCGCTCACACACCCACATACACAAAACAAAGTACAATATTACACAGAATTGTTATCATTGAGAAACTAAGTGGAACCGCCTCAGCTGCCTCTTCCCATTCTGGGTCAGACTCCGGCTCAAACATGTACGGTCTCAGTGTTGGTTCTGGAGCGGCCGCCATGGTTATGGTAGATTTCTGCATCAAGCTTATTTGTTTACCTTGAGCAGCATGAGCGCTCTGCTCTCCGTGGAGGTTGTATGTAATGAGCACTGCTCTGATTGGCCGCCTCACGCCGTGAGTGAGGCGGCCAATCAGAGCAGTGCTCAAAACAGCCTGTTCTTTACAATGGAGAAAATGAGACTGAAACACACACCACAGAAGCTGGTTTTAGGATTTTGTTTTTGATATAGACTTCACAAACGTCTTGTAAAGACCCCCAGGAACAGTTTAAATAGCCCAAAATGAGTACAATACCCCCCCTTTAACAATACGTGCAAATAGGTTGCGGCACCGGCACATGTACGCAGATACGGAGACGCAGAAGCATACTTCAGCCTCTCGGGGGTCGAAACCGTTGGCGTAGTGTGGACGGAAGGCCAAAACAGAAAAAATAAGTATGCGTTTTCAAATTTAAACTGCTTAGTGTGGACATAGCCTTAGCTCAAAAACCAAAAAAATCCAATTCAAAAGGGTAATATAACCTGAAGACAGTCATTTAACTATCCCAAAACTGCACAACAGCACTTGTTTTTCAATCTCAGGTGTACCCGTGTCTACCCCTGCTCAGTATGTACAGAATACAAGTGGACACTGGACGGCGCAGGTACGTCGGTTTAAAGTGGGCGGACCCGCGCTAATGGAGCAGGGGCATTAGAAATCAACTCTTCTGTCCATTACAAGAGTGCTAAACTAGCTGGGTAGGTCTATATCAGGGGTGGTCAACCATGTAGAGTAGGCGGGTTTTCACTCCAACCAAAGACTACACCAGGTGATTTGATCGATAAGCACAATTTCAACCAGGAGAGACTAATCAGTGAAATCACCTGGTGTAGTGGTTTATGTATTCCGCATGAAAATGTATCTTAAACTTTGAAATGTTCAACTCCAAACGTTTACAGACCCTTTGTGAAATGCCCTTTGATTATGTCTGATATGCCTTTTTGTTCTTTCCATGACAGCTCTGGGACACCATACTTGTCAAAGTAGTTTGAAAATGAATTGTGTTGATATGAAATCAATGATATACATGTTATCAGTGAAACATTAAATAGGGCAGCCTCACCGCCCACTACGTGAGTTTAGCTTGTCTACCCTGAGGCTAGACTGCCAAACTGGAAGCACAATGTGGAGACATATTGTTGAGTTAAGAGGCCAGCAGACACAGATAATAAGAGAGGTGGTGTGTTGCAGCAAGCCAAGGAGGAGACATTGGGACCAAAAGCAAAAAAATAGCAATATTTCAATGAGAAATTGCGACATAAAGAGCATGGCAGGATTTTAATAACTTCTAAAAGGAGTTCTGCTCTCTGTGCTCTTGATTTTTTTTAGATTGAAGCAGCTTTGTTTTGTTATATTGTCAATATTATCTGCTTGACGTTTGCCATCATTGTTATAAAGTGTGGCTTGTAAATAAAATAAAAATCATGACACATTTAGCCTTTAACATTAATTTTAAGACGTGGCTGGTAACAAAATTCAAGTGGCTGGGAGACTTTAGAAATCTACCAGACACAGCGGCTAGTGGATGTTACACAGGTATACACCGCCCCGCCAACAATTGTCTTACAAATCCAGAAGAAACCGACATGCATTACAACTAGATGGTTATGATCATGTTTTTACTTGCTTGAGTCTTTGCAAACGTTATCATTTACTTACACAATCTGTTTCCTATTGAACTGTGAAGAACAATAATAACATAATACAACAACAAACATAATACTAGCATATACTGTCTGAATCCTTGGTGGTGGTAGTTAGCTATGTTTGCAAGTAAGACACTGCTTGAGATAAATGTTTTACTATTCTAACAGTTTTGCTAAAACCTAAAAGATTCTGTGGGTCACTGCATTTATGTCTAAATTATGTTTTATACCCAGATTCTGTGATTCCGGCAGTTATTTCTGCCAGAAAAAACAGGGCCCTTTATTAAGTAGGATTAAACCGGATGTGACATTGATGTTGTGTCTCCACACCCATTCAGCGAAAAAATTGACTATCGAGGTCTGTGTTACATTTAGCAAACACCATTGACGAATACATGACCTAAGATGTGAATGAGGTAAAACAAGGGTTGACTCCTACCAGGGGCACTTTCTGCCCACATCATTTCTATTTCAGGGCCATTTCGTGAACTTTCAAGGACATTTTTGCCCCAGTAATTTCTGACTGATACACACCCCTGAGCGCCAATCTCTTATACAAACAAGTCACCCTGTGGGAGGGAAAACAAATTGTTAACCATGCTTTAGCAAGCCAGCATCTATTCTCAGTACGCTCAACACACACACAGTTTTGGGTCTATCCTTGAAACTGCCCTGCCCATTACAAATCTAAAGCAAAGAGTTGGCAGAGGGCAGTGGCAGTTTGTCATATCCAAGAAAAATGTGGGGTGACAATGTGTGTTTACTACAAGACTGAAGTAAACAAGCTAGGCTAGCAACTACAATCACTGCTCAAACTACTTCAAACTCCACACCAACTAGACTACATCAGTATTTATTCTGTATTTATTCCACAATGGTTGTCCACCGCAGCTAGAAACTTGCAACTACTACAAAACACATTCAGCCCAAAGTCTCAAATCTGGAAATGGTTCTTTCATAATAATGTTTTAGTGCTGCAATCCCAATTAGCCCCAAAAGAGATGTAACAATGATGGACATGAAACTAAAGCCAAAATTACTCAACTTCACCACAGTTAGATAATATTTAAAAAGTGCAAACAGGTAAGGAAACCAAGTTTTTAACCGAGTGATTGATAAGATACCATAATACACCAGCCACTTCCACAATTTTAAAGAGTCAAACCTAAAGAATGAAGGCTGGTTACTTTCCAAAAAGACTGTTTAAGTCGATAACCTTACTACTTAGTGACAAAATGTATCAGCATTTCACTGATGTTAATTCCCCACCCTACTTAGAAGGTCAACAATGAAATAACAGGACATCAGTTTCCTTAACTTGCCATTAACTGACTAAACGAACCTGCTAAGGCCTATAATAGGCCGGGAGAGATCGGGCTATTCATTTATTTCCTTGAATCAATTGAAAAATACTTAAGTAAATTAACATACCAGTTAAAAGGCCGAGTACTCATTCAAAGATGGCAGCAGTAAATGTAAATTTCCAACAATCGTTAAGACAGCGATAAAATTACGGAAAAAAATTGCTAAAAATTCACATAATTTACAGTTGACACTGCAACGCTAAAGCGAACCATTCGGCAGCAAAATATTACAAGAAAACGATGATGGCCCAGTTACATAAAACCAACTGACTGGATAAGGTAATGCTAGCTATCTGGCTAGTTGGCCAGATAAGGAACAGCATCTGACACTATTAGCCATCAACTGCTTAAATAACGTTAGCTAACTTTACTTGCTTTTGATTGTGGAAATTTTGCGCTGACTTTAGCGACAAGTTAATGTTAGCTCATTTCTACATCAGGGCCCAAAACAGACTGGTAACGTTAAGGATAGCTGACGTTACGGGACACACACCGGCTGTGGAAAGCTGGCTAATGGCTAACATTAGGGTTCCGTTGACAGCTAGCTAGTACTAGCTAACTTGACCAACTACAATTACGCACAAACCAGCTAACAAGATGGTACCTAGTGAGGAAGTTAGCTGACTAAAGCTGACATACATTGGCTAACTAAATAACGCCTAGCTGACTTCCAACTGCTATCCTGTGCTACACGTTTAACTAGAGATACATTTGAGGTATAACTGACAGCCTAGCGTTAGCTTGTTGACCTAGCCTTTAAGCTACGAGAAAGCAAGATGGCCAAGTATGCTTCTTCCTAGCCAGTTAACATTAGCCGGCTATCTAAAGACTGCTGGCTAATCGTCAGCTCGTCTTTTTAACGCGAACGAAATGCACGGCAAGTACCTACCGATAAACAACTGCAAACGACGAGTCTCCGGCATGTAGCTCATTTGGCCATTAGCCTAAAGTGTTAACTAAACGAACACACAAATAACACACTATTCCGTTAAGAAAAATAAAGCGTTTAAAACTGATCCTGACAGGCGCGAAAAGGTAGATCATCGGAGGGCACTTTTCAAGATGGCGGTTCCATCAACTTCAGCAACCCCTTCCCCCACTACAACTACAGCACCTGTCACTCAAACGAGTATCAGCAATCCTATTGGTTATACGCCAGTCGCTCAAACCAGTCACTAGAAATGCATTGGCTAGGGGTCATGCCAATCCAAGGCGGAGCTCATTCGATTTATTTTATCCAGCGCGCCGGTTGAGCGGACATTATGCATTTTTTTAACAAATTCAGCACATTTAAAATGTTGACTTTAACACAGGATAACTGCAGACGTTACTGCAATATCACAGTTCAGCTCAGTTAATAATCTAGCAAACTTAGTTGAATTCGGTTAAAGTGAAGCATTAACCCCACCCTTGCATTTTCACGGTGCACAAAATCTAACATAACTAAAGGATACGTTCATCCTTTGCCTCCTTGAGAGACGGCCCATTTCTGCAAGTGGACCATCAAAGATAATACGGACTTTGGAAGCGCACTTGAAAACAAATTAGCATCACAACATAAGTATCACCAAGTCCAGTGCCACACACCAAGACCGTATTTTAAATTTAAAAACTGTTCATCTTAGCCAGTTAGCCAGTCATTAAAACTCATTCCGTCAGGCTGAAAATTTGATCAGTTAATGAAAGCTAGCTAGTTGACAACTGGCGCATGTGCTAAACAGAAGTTGTACAAATATGAGCTGGTTGACCACAAAGGAGACTATTGTTCCGAAATTTGACATTGCAGTTCCTCTCAGCCAAAGCAGGAACGGTCTGCATAAAGAGACAAAGACGGAAGTGAACGTGGCATTTCTCTGTGGAGACTTTCGTCTCTGATGTAGCTGTTCACGACTGGAGAAAAGGGGAAAACGGAGAAGAGAGAGGAAATTAGCAAAAATAGGTAGTTTTTCTGTTTCAGGATTATAGATGAGATCAATAAATGATACCCCATGCCAATAATTATCCTCTAAAAGATTTTTTATTCAATATGTAACAAGTAGCAGCTGGTTTGCACTCACCTGCCCACTGATTGGAAGTGTGTATGTGTGTGTGTGTGGGGGTATATAAAGCAGGGTAGGTGTGTCACTTTAGTAGGCTTGTGTTTTTCTGTGGGAGGGCTGAGAGGACTTTAGTCTCATCCAAGTTATAGGGTCTTAAGTTTTGACTTTAGATGGGATGTGTTTTTTTATGTTTCTGTCTCTGCGCCTGGCAGTGTGGATACGCAGCATCCACGTGTGCCGCTGAAGGGTGCGCAGTCGGATGTAGACCGACGGAGGTAAATTTGACATTTAGACCAAAAAAAAGTACAAAGAACAAAACAATACATAAGACATCACAAGAATATTACAGAGATACAGGGGGTAGGGGGTGATAATATATGACCCATTATTGCACATTGTGGTACATGGAGAGCAATCATGTGTCTTGGTAGGATGAGGTATTATTTCTAAGAGCTGCGGTCAGTTTTTCTGTGGTGGAACGTTGTGTTAATAAATTGAGCCAATGAGTTATAGATATTCTGGTTCTGGCTTTCCAGTTCAGAAATCAGTATGAAGGTCTTGAGGTGTGTAGGAGTCTGTATGGCGGAGAGATCTCCCAGCAGGAGTGTGGATGGGCACAGGTATTGAATATATGGGCAGAGCCAGATAGCGTGGAAATAATCATCAACTGAGTTTGGGCAGTGTATACATGTGTTCCTATCAGAGAAGCCCAAGTTTATGGGTGGTAATGTGTACTCTGTGGAGGATTTTATACCTGTTGGCACGGGTGTGTCTCCTATCTCTTTCCAGGCTGCGGCTCGGCAGTGTTAGCACCTGCGTGGTCCCCTAGTCCTATGATGACGCTGACTGAACTGCTGTTTGCTGTGATGCCCCACATCAGATCTGGATGTCCCACCATAATAAACTTTTATACACTCTGTATACGCTGCTTGCCCTTTTGTTGAACGCCCGACCGTCCTAGTAGGGGGATCCCCCACCTGGTGAGTGCCCTGAGGGAGAGGTTGACTTGTGTGGGGTTAGATGTTTGTTAGACATGGTCACCACAAGCGCAGAGGGTTTTTTTCAAAGAAACTTTTCCCCATTTTACAGATGACAAACTCAGATATTGTGGCTGGTTAGGACTCAAGGCAGCTAATGGCTTGAAAATTCCTCATCTTGGCTACATTGAATTAGATGCTACTATTTTGGGGGTTGTACCAAGCTGATCACACATGAAATCCCTCTTTGTGGATGAAACGCCTGTACGCAACCTTACTGGCGCATTCCTCCCTCCCAGTACAAATTGGCACGGAAGCCTGTTGGACAGCTAAATTATCAGGGAAAGTAGTAGCCCCTATTCGTCCCGGTCTGGTTCAAAAGAAGGATGGCAGTCTGCTCATGTGTGTGAACAGAGATGAGCTTCTGAGCTACACTATATGGCCAAAAGTCAGTGGACAGTTATTGAGTTCAGGTGTTTCAGCCACCCTGTTTTTCAGGGTTTGGGCTTGGCCCCTTAGTTCCAGTGAAGGGTAATCTTAATGCTAAAGGGTACTGTGGCAGATGGGAGGAGGGTGGGGTGAGACTTAACCGGCTGCGGCCAATTAAGCCTGATTGCAGCCGGGCCCTTTTTAACCTGTGTTAAAATCTGCCACAGATACAAAGACATTTTTGCCAATTGGACGCTTTCAACTTTGTGGCAACAGTTTGGGGAAGGCCCTTTGCTGTTCCAGCATGACTGTGCCCCTGTGCACAAAGCGAGGTCCATAAAGACATGGTTAGACGAGTTTGGTGTAGAGGAACTCGATTGGCCTGCACAGAGCCCTGACCTCAACCCCATTGAACACCTTTGGGAGGAATTAGAACACCGATTGCGAGCCAGGCCTTCTCGTCCAACATCACTGCCTGACCTCACAAATGCTCTTTTGGCTGAATGGGCACAAATTCCCACTGACACACTCCAACAGCTTGTGGAAAGCCTTCCCAGAAGAGTGGCGGCTGTTATAGCCGCAAAGGGGGGTCCAACTCCATATTAATGCCCATGGTTTTAGAATGGGATGTCCAGTAAGCTCATATAGGTGTGATGGTCAGGTGTCCACTGACTTTTGGCCATATAGTGTAGCTGCATTTGATCTGTCTATTAAACATCACCCAGGGTCAAAGAATGGAAATGCAGATGCACTGTCATGCCAGCATGTAACCCCAGGGGAAGCAGAAGGTTGTTGTCTGAGTGTTCAGACTGAGGTAAAGTGCTTCACCTGGGTGTTCTTTAGCTGATCGATCATTAGATCGTTCCTCAGATATTGGAAGGAGGCTAGGATGCCAGCGACCGTCTTTCCCACTAAGGACCGGCGAGCTAATGCAGTGGCAGAGGTAGTGGTGAAGCATTGGTTCCAGCTATTTGGGCCTGCCAGCCGTATTCATTGTGACCGGGAGAGGAACTTTTGAAAGTTCCCTGATCAAGCAGCTCTGTAAGATTTTATAAAATTGAGAACACCCTCAGAGTAACCTTTTTTATGTTATTCGCTTCATACTCACGTGTGGAATTGAGTGCTGTGATGTTCAATACAGTGTGTAATAGTTGTGGCGCAGTGTTCTTGAAGAATGTTTGACCTGCGGTTCTACTATTCTCAGTCAGCCACTGAAACTGAACAGATTGCATGACTAGCTGCATCGTGGGAATGTGGAGAGTTTATTTGTTTGTTCTCCAATGTTGTCATAATAAATCCCGGTACGGGTTGATAACTTGCCTCTCGTTGTTGATTAATATCCGAGGAAACTACCGACCTGTCTTTCACTGACTAGTACCAGTATGAAGCTGTTACAAATACATAGTATTATGAGCTAATGCCATAATACCTTAATAAATAAATAACTGCAAAAACATTCAAACCACAAGAATCAGAACACTTGTATAACCAAACCCATATTGTAAAAGGTACCCAAAACACATCCAAACCCAAAACAGTTTTTGTTTCCCCCCCCCCCCCCCCCCCTCCTCTCCCCCTCTTGGAAAAAATACTATGAAGATTATTATTATTATTAGTTTTATTACATTAAATAATGTATTATTATTATTGTTATTAATAATAAGAATAATAAGAATATTATTTATTTTTTCCCTCCCTTTTCTCTCTCTGTCTTATAAACTATCCTGTTACTTGTCTTTGCCCTTTTTTTTTGTTTTGTTTTGTCTAAGTAAGTCAATATTATTTGTTGTCACTTTAGTATCTGTTAGTATGTCCATATTGTCTGTCCCTGTATGCACTAATTGGTGAATTAAAAAAAACAACAACAAAAACAAATGCATAGTAATATATAATTTGTCACCAACGTTCAGTAACTTAACCTTTATTCTTTGCCTTTAAATATTCTAACGCTAATGTTTATTGTTTATTCTCCCCTTACTGGTTCAGTCATCTCACTTTTGAGAAGCGTTGCGTTTAACTGGGCTATGGGAACGCATGTCAAAAATCACGTCGATCATATAACACTTCAGTATCTGCATCCACAGGACAATTGGTGAGATGTTTTCACGAGCGTTTCCTTCAAGTGTTCTGCGTAAGCTCCGACTTTCGAATGTTGTCACTGTTCTAGTAAAATCAAGTGACACAGAGATATTTTGTGCTTCAGTATATTTTGACCTAATGATGATTAGTATGTTAGTATGTAGTTGAATTCCAACGTCCACACTTTTTTTCTGCTTGCCTCTCTCTTTGCTTGGGCAGTCAGAGCTGGTAAGGGATTCAATGTCTTGCTCAAGGACTATCATTGAGGCTTGAAAACGGGCCGGACCTCTGGTTGAAGGGTGGTCCCCCTACTCACTACACCAGTGGTTCCCAAACTTTTTCAAACCAAGGCACCCCTTCATAGTCAATTTCTTTTCACGGCACCCCCCACCCCCCCCACCCCCTTTAAGCTAAAAATGACACCATGAATATGTTATAAGAATGTATTTTAATGAACTGGCATCAATATGAAGTGAAATAAAATAACTTCTTAAAATGAAACATTATTCTCAACCACTCAGCTAATGATAAGAAAAAATAGATGTCAACCATTTTGATTGACTTGTTTGAACTAAGGCTATATTTGTCGCTGTGTGTGATTTATGCAGATTTACAGATCAATGTTTAATTTAAAATAATAATAATTATGTTAATTGGTAAAAAAAAAAAAAAAAAGTGCATATATTTTGCTTTGTTCAAAACGTAAAATAAGCCTACTTTTTAGGTTAATAAGAAAAACAAAGAACGAAAATAACTCCGCGTATGGAGCTATCAGGCATTTTAGTGGGAGTGTGAGCCTGCTGTTGTCTCTTGATGCAGGGAGAGATTGAAGAGAGCGCAACGCGTAGATCTGACTCCACTGACAGGCGATGCATTCTCTTGCTTTTCACGTATGTCAGGGATGAGAAAGCCAGCTCACACAAGTATGATGTTGGGAACGGCAATAGCACACTGATCGCGCAGTTTGCCAGAGATGGATATTCGTGTCCCACAAGCAGCCAAAACATGTCCGACGACATTTCTCCAAACTTCAATTTCAAAGTGCGATCCATTTTCAGTTCTGCAAGTTCTTCCTGGGCTTTGATTGTCAACTTCTTTGCTGATTCTGATGATCGGGAGTTGAAAGGATCGCGGATCCAGTCATAGTCTTCATTCTTCGAAGCGGGGAAATAACACTCAAACCTTTCATCGAGCGTTTTCAGATGCGCCGCTATCCCTTTGAATGCGCATTTTAACAGGTTTTTTTTTAATATGAACGATTTCGATGTTTATTGCTTATTTCTTCTGTTTTTACAATGACATGTTTCAAATGTAATATAAAATGTAGTTCAAATGTAGCCTATTTTTATGTGATGAAACGTTATTAAATAGACACAATAAAATATGGAAATTAACAGATCTTGCGGCACCCCTGGCCAGTCATTACGGCACCCTGGGGTGCACCCACTTTGGGAACCACTGCACTACACCACCCTACTGCACAACTCAGGTATCATAGTAAATTTCAATCAGTGTTAAGTAACTTGTGAACCGGTGAATTTCAACTACAAACCGAACACAGACAAAGCCACTCCTTAAAATAGAACCTTTATTATATAAAAATGCTTCTGATACAAAAACTGTCATGAGTGTAAATTACACAAAGCATATTTAGACAGACACAACAAAGACAGGGTTTGTTTTAAGGAGCATAGGTTTACTGGCACAGTGGTATGAGAGACTGGGGCTAGAGCCTTTACATGTTGCTGAAGTTGAGCGCTAATGCTACCTGGCAACAAATGCTATTCCAGCCAGTAAGCTTGGGCTAATATTGCCTGGCAATGAATTAGTTTTGCAGGCAGCACCAACCAGCTTACTGGAAGCTCAAAAAGTTGCCATTCCCCCCGTAGTGTTGCAACTCTATATATATATATATCAAAGGAACTAGGTTGGGTTGGAGTCACACATCTGGACAACAGACCCGCAGGAGTAGGATCAAGTCGTCCCATAATGCAGACCTGGGGTGAGAAAGCTGAACCCTAGTCAGACTTGACTTAACTCATCTCCCGCCATGTTTTCATGACGGCGTACAAAGGCGTCTGGAACACGTGACACACTGTGTTTCTCTACTAAAACCAACACTGATGGACCTCTTGTAGGCACACTGGCCAACCCTAACTATGAAGGAGACACTGATACATTGAGTACATGGGTAGATTCAATGGGATAGATCACTCTGCCTCTGGTTCACCACCAGGTTTTTGACACTGAATGAGGCTTGGAATCTTTTGTGGGGTGCAGATAACGATACCAGTCTGTCCGTTGCTTCCTGTCAGCATTACAAAGTCAGTTTTGGATTGTGTTGATGTTAAAAGATAGCGGGAAAACATTTTGAGGCAATGTAGACAGGAACTAATGCCCTCAGCAGTGATGAGGTCAGTAAATAGTGGTAATAAACAGTGCTGATCTTGATTTTTTTTTGTGTGTGTGAAATTGCATGTACTGCTGTAATCTAGGGATAACAGCTGGAGCAGGAGCCACAAGTATTTTTGTGCTTTCTCTCTTTTTTCCCCCGTCATGTCTTCACGTCTCCCCCCCCCATTTTTCCACTCTTTGTTGCACGGTAAGTTTACGAGTACCATCCATTCAGTGTCTTTAAGGCCTAGTAACAGTATGGCTGCGTCACGTGTTTTAGTTAAGTGCTCGATTGACATTAAAAGCAAGAAAAGTTATGAGTTCTGCTCCAGATAGCAGGTTAAATAAAAGGGTCTTATCACCCCAAAAAAACAAAACTGGACATTTTTGAACCGGCTCTGAAATACCGAACAAGAACAGCCTCAGAAGTGGGGAAATCATTTTCAAAATAATCAAAACATCAAACCATTCATAATGCACTGTAAAATGTCGGAAGACGTCATCGATGGGAAAATCAACTACTTTTAAAAGCTTTTTTGAACTTTTTTACGAGGTTTCTGTAGGACACTGATAATCGATGATGCCAAAGCTAATATGGCTAACACGGGGAAGTTTTCTGTTTGGCGAGAGACGCCTTCAAACCAATAATGAGGATTCACATAGAAACATACACACATAATGATGTATACACAAGCAGAAGTTTGAATTACAAAAGATGCTATAAGAATAATTTGTTCATTTTTTAACAGTAAAATAGATGATCTAGTATGGTCATTTGGGGATTTGGCTAAATTATAGAGTATGTACACAATAGCAGCAAACATACTTTTGGTAAATGGGAAAATGAAACAAAAAGGGGATGGAAGGTATGGAGAGGTTCACTACACTTCTCAGGACTCAATTATTTACTTAATTACACATATGTACAATGTCTTTTCACTTTGAAATTCATTTGGTTTTTTTTTTTTTTTTTTTTTTTTTTTAGCACGTAGTGATTTAATGATGAAAACGGCGTCCTATCGTCAAAACGCTGCTTCAAACTGAAAAGAGTTCCCAATTTGAAATGTAGTGGAAACACATTTTCTTTTTAAAAAAAAAAGTAAAATTCACAATGTACAAAAATTTCACACTTTTGATCTTGGCCCTATCCATCCATCCATCCATCACATCTATACATTTATTCATCCACCCACACATCCAGCTATCTATTCATGCATCCATCCATTCATCTATCCATCCTTTTTTTTTATCCCCTCACCGCCACGCCCGTTCCCCCCCCCCCCCCCCGGTTCTAAGCCAGCGGTATATCAGCAAACGTGCATAAAATAGTGAAATAATTCCTCTCTGAAATTATTTTTTTTCATATTATTTTGACACTATATACAGTCCTGGCACTGGTGTGACCACGAGGACGCTGGGAAGGAAGGAAGGGACCAATCGATCGCTGGAGGGAATCTGGGAAGGGCGCGGTCCGTGGACTTGTGGCATTGACCGTGACCGTGTCATCTCAGAGGTCATTGGTTGAGACGTGGCAGCTTTTCCCCCCATCCAAATGTGAGTGGTGCTACGGCCTGTCAGTCACTACACTTAACACGAATGTCATCAGCGGCCATGTTATCTGTTTTGGAGAAGGTGGGAGCAGCGTAAGCAGAACATTTTTGGGGAGTTGAACTTCATCAGCTTGTGTGATGTGATGTGTGGTCGGAAAGTCGCCGATTTGAATCCCGAGATTGGATGAAAGGGAACGTCGCTCGCTCCCTGTACCGTCCCGCAAAGCACCCAAGTGCTCCAGTGGAGCTGCTCAGTGGCCACCGGTAGAAGACTGTGGTTGTACTGGGCAGCTCCCAGGTGTGAATGTGTGGAACTGTGTGGATGTGAAGCAGGGTGGGGCTCGAACCCTTCAACCTCCCAAGGGTGAATGAATGTGAAAGAGCAGGGAGACGTGGAAGACGGATATCACGACTGCTGATCAGATGACGGTCACTCCGGAGGATCTTACACCAGGAACGAGCCTCTGGATGACTGGAATGCTTAAATGACCAAGATGCTTCACAGCCACCTTAGTGCCTTAAGCAAGGCACTTGAACCCTACCGATGACGTTTTTGAGTCGGTCGGGTAAAAAAGTTGCCAAATCAGTTCTTCCCGTGGTAAAGACGGCCAGAAAAGGCCAATTGTTCTTGTTGTTTTGCACCTGCTGTGTGATTTGTAGGGGGACGGTGTCCCTTCCTTCCTCACTGGGCTCCCCGGCTCCGTTGGGAGGGTCATGAGGAGTCGGTGCAGGGCGAGGGAGGGGGGGGACAGAGGTGGAAGTAGGAACGCTCGGTGGAGGGCGAGGGGGGGCAACTCTCCTCGGCTGAGAGGTACTGGGACCGGGGGGGTGGGGGGCGGCGGATAGGGGTCGGAGTCTGAGTTCAGGTCCATGTAGTACTTGTTGTGCTTCGCGTTGGCGCCGTGGCCAGTGGCCTTCCAGCGGCCGGCCGACGAGGCGAGGACAGCCGGCAGGTGGTGAGGGGTGTAGTCACTGTCGCAGACGTCTGTGCTGCAGGGCGTGGTGGGGGGGGCAGCGCCACGGACCGGGTGGTAGGGCCTGGGGGGGAGACGGTGTTAGTTTATATCAATGTCCAGATAAGGTTTTTTAATTACATTTTATCATTATTTTAACACCCTCATAGGTGTTTTTACAAAGCTGCACTAGGCGAAATACACCGGCCAATAGGAACCTCTGATCTGGCTCATAGGGGGTTAAAAGGTGTGTGATAAAACTTGGCACCTTAAAAGTAATCAGTCAAATCTGCAAATTAATTCTCATCTAACAGGTAACCAATGAAAAGATGATCTTTGTTTTATGACCAGTAGAGGGAGACAATGTCACATCTGTGACACTGTGTTTGAAGGTTGTGTACAGTATGTTACCAGTATGAGTGAGTGTGTGTGTTTGTGTTTTACCTGTATGATCTGGTGGTGGATGGACTATTTGAGGAGTAGAAGATCTCTGCGTTGTAAAGAGAGCGGTCGGTAGCCGGGGAGGGAGGGGGGTTCAGTATCTGCGCACACAAAATATCAACGTGTTATTTCCCAATAGAGGGGGAAAAAAAACAAAAAACACCTGTGTGTGTGTGTGTGTGTGTACCTGGGGGTAGAAGGCTCCCTTGGTAGATGATGAGCTGCTAGATGAGGCTCCGGTTACGTGGTTCCTGTCGTAGAGTGGAGCTCCGCTGCTGCTGCTTCCCATCAGGCTGACCGAACTCATCATGGACTTACCGCAGGAAATGCCTGCAAATCAACAAATCAATTACAATACACCTGTAATACGAGTAAGTACTCCCTCTACTTTGATGGGAAATGCTAGAGAAGTTGACTTTCTCTGGGTGGAAGTAATCCCACTACTTTGATTTTATCCAGTAAAAGTATCTCAAGAACATTAAGGTTTCCCTGATCATTCACACTGAATATGCCCCCTACCTTGGAAGGTCCCGTGCTGGGAGCTGCTAGGGGCGATGAAGTTGAGGGGCACGTGGGGTGTACCGCTGATGTACTCGTGGGGGAAACTCCCGCTGGGGCCCTTGTAGCGTCTGCACACCACGCGCTGGCATATAAAATAGGCACCCCCGATCACGAAGACCAGCAGTATGATGGCGATGACCGGGCCAATGGTGGAGGAACTGGGAGGGAGGTCGCTGGAGGGAGGAGGCAGGAACTCTACTCGTGGGGGGAAAAACAAGAGGGAGGGGGGACAGAGGCAGAAAGACTTTAAGATCAAATCATTGAGGAAAATCGTGATAATCGAAAGTCAATGTGTACTAATATGTCTGTGATCCTCTTTACACCTGGCATTAAGCTTCCTGGGTGATTGAAGAGAAATCCAATTTGATTGTGTATACCAGAGACACAATTTAATGTGGTGCAAATAGAATACAGCTGAATCAGCGATCCAGATACGAGGTTCATGTGAAGGCCAGGTGGAAAGGAGGTGTTTATATACAGCATATGGGTGCTTATGTATGTGCGTTTATGTCTATGAATTTATATTTGTACCGCAGGCGAGCTCGTCTGATCCGTCGGTGCAGTCGGAGTAGTTGTCACACTGTTGTTTCTTGGTGATGCACTGGTTGTCACCGCAACGAAACTGGTTAGGAGGACAGATAGCTGGTGAGAGAGCGAGAGAGAGAAAAGATAAGTTTATAACGTCTGTCTAAATGTGCTTTACATTTAAAAGTATATTTCCAGAAAGAGACATTGCATGTAGTCGAACATGCTGAGGTGTTTATCTGGTTGCCATGGATACAGGTTGTGGTACGAAAGCCTTCTTGAAATCCATTACCAAAACATCAGGCTAAATATACTAAATACATCAATGCAATCAAGTAAATTCAACTATGGCAAGTGAGTGAGTTTAAAACTTGCTGAAGGAGCTAAATCAAAGCCGCTTTAAACCTACTTTCCGTTTTTCGTGTGCTCCGGCATGGTATAATGACAATAAAGTTCAATTTAATTGAATTAAAAACACATAATTTTATGAACTTGTGGGCATGTGTTAATCCCACACTCACTTGGACATCAAATTCAAGGACATTTTAATCATGTTAAATTCAAGGACTCAAAACGTTTTGGGGGTAAGACATGACACTGGTCAGAACTAGACCATTCAATTTCAAACTGCTATGTCAACACAAAGATCCATCACAGGGTTTTCCTCGGGATGGGAAGTGTTGATCCTAGGAGAGAGGTCCACATTGATGGCTGCTATATTTTAATAAGAAAACAAGTACTTTCAAGGCCATCCATTCGTTTTCAAGGACCGTGGGAATTAATTTGTTTGTACGAATTATGAAATTGTGTGCACAAAATAATGAAAGTGAGTGTACAAATTCACAAAAACGAGGCAACAATTTGTATCTTGTGCACTCAAATGGATTGAAACGAGATAATGTCTATTTTGTTCGTTGACCCTCTCAGGCCCTCAATGTGGCCGCATTTTTTTTTTCTCCTGTGGCCACGCCAAAGTACTATAATTATTGTATTATACAGATTTGTATTCTTCATATTACATCTAGTATAAAACAGTTATGGATCTACAACACGGGCAGCAGTTTCTCCTGTTGTTTGATTACATATTTATTGTAGAATTGATAAATACTATATTGGTTGTCTATGGGAGACATTTTGAGATTTCACAGTCTGTTTAAATATGTTTTCTTTTGGTCATGAAAACGGTCAAATTTAAAGATACTGAATATCATCTGTGTTTACAATCCAGAACCATTGGTATTGACTTCAAAAAACCCATTTGGTCTAACTGTGAACCTACTGTCACAGTCCTGCTCATCGGAGTTGTCGGCGCAGTCCGGCTCGCCGTTGCAGCGCCTCTGGGCGTCAACGCAGCCCCCTTTATCGCACTGGAACTGGAAGGCTGAGCAGACTGGACAGTTCTCCTCGTCGCTGCTGTCCTCACATTCGGCGTAGCCATCACAACGCCAGGCCATAGGAATGCAGTCTATCTCCCCAGTGGAGCAGGTGAACTGCTCTGTGGAGCAGGTAGGAGGCTCTGGGAGAAGAGAGAAGCGAGACCATGCGTTCACAGTTTAGACAAGAGAGAGAGATAGGAAAAGAATGCCGGGAGAGTGAGATCAGAAAAGAAGATGACAAAATAGAGGAGATGGAAAGAAGATGGAATTAAATATAATGAATCTACCCCATGGAATAGAATGATCATTTACTGTAGGTATTCCAATGACACTCAAGCCAAATGATGATAAATTCTTCTGATTCATCCCTGACACTACACCCAATTTTAGCAAATATTCCTTGTTTTCTTCAGTATCACATGGAGGAAGTAAAAACTGAATCAAATACCGATACTGTGGCTTACCTCCGCAGTGCAGCAGGTCCTGGAGCAGAACGAGGTGCATGGGACAGGAGCACCGTGGCGTCCCGTCACCCTTGGCGATGCAGATGTGAGAACAGCCCCCGTTGTCCCGGGAACAAGGGTGGGATGCTGGAGAGGAGAGAGGGATGAGAGGAGGCATGAAGGGCTGATTTAACGCTGAAGAGAAACAGCAGCCAACTCTGTTGTGAGAAAAGATCCAATGTCTGATTGTGTGTTCAAGTTTGAATTATTTTCCTTGTTATTACTACAGCTGCATTATTAGTTTCACTGTCCAACAGATAACTTAACATAGTAATTTTTGTGTATAAGATAGTTTTGATTTGTTTAACATTTTTTTGGTCACTGGATAATTCATTTTGTGTTATTTCATAGTTTTGATGACTTTACTATTATTCTTAAATGTGGAAAATAGTAAAAATAATGAAAAACCCTTCTATGAGTAAGTGTGTCCAAACTTTTAACTGATAATGTATATTTAACTTTGAGTAAGTACTCAAACAATGACTTCTTTTTCTTTCCTTTCTGACAGTTTTGGCCAGTCGCTTCTTTCACCAAGATTTGGTACAATAACACACACAGTCTACCTACCAAACTCCTGTGGGTCCATCTCTTCCACAGCGTGTATGGAGGTCAGGTAGGAGATTCGGCCCTGGATTCGTGTCCGCCTGTCTCCGGTTAGTTTGTCCACCCTCTCGATCATCTGCTGCTGCCGGTCAATCCAGTACAGGTGATCTCCCAGAACCGTCAGTCCCATTGGCTGGAGGATGTTGGAGTCCTGCAGGAC
The DNA here is from genome assembly GCA_034670405.1 of Hoplostethus atlanticus. Taxonomy (NCBI): domain Eukaryota; kingdom Metazoa; phylum Chordata; class Actinopteri; order Trachichthyiformes; family Trachichthyidae; genus Hoplostethus; species Hoplostethus atlanticus. The sequence continues at coordinate 651,020 of JAXDDX010000128.1, read as the reverse complement.
GATACGATTGGCTCCTGGGGGGAAGAGGAAGCGACATCATCAGAATGGTACGAGGCATGATAGCAAGACAAAAGGAGCGGTCTCATCAAACATGATGGGATCTAAAAGTTTGCTGCAACAATTTCCTCCATTATATCGCAACAGCCTCACTTTTAGAAATCGTCTGGCGTGTTCGGAAACACAACCTGAGAGCATTCTGGTTCTACTGGAACAGAATGCAAAATATCAGACAGCTTCATGGATGGTTACACATGAACTAATAACCCCTCCTACAAGCATGTAAAGATAATGTAATACTGGCCACATCTGGCCACTGTTTGATGAAGAGAATTGGGAATCAAACCCAGGTCTCTCACTGTTGCATAAGACTATGCATCTATGATGGACCTCAACTTGGCGTAGGCCAGTAGCCATTTATCTGTATGTTATTAATGGCAGTTTGCAGTTCGACCCATCTGACCAAACAAGGAGAAGAAAAGAACAGCGCTGGGGTTGGGCTTCTTTCCAGCACCTGTCTCTTGTCTGTTCTGTATGTTGTTTGAGTCCTCGTTGAACAAATAATATCAATCTCTTTGTCTGTGGAATCAGTTCAGCAAATGTCTGTTTTTGGTAGTGTTTTCAAAGCGCCTCTATTTAGCAGGGGATAAATAAAGCATGTCTTGTCTTTTCTTTTCTGTGTCTTCATCTGGAGCTGTGCTCTTAGTCTACATCATGTCCCGGATCACCGATTTAGACATTCTTTTCACTGACGTTGTCTCCCATGTGTAGAAAAATGTTTCATGATCCTTGGACCAAAAGGCATCTAATTCATTAAAAAAAAAAAAAAAAAGACGCGAGTGTCAATGTCCTCCATTCTTGAGAAGATGTTCGTGTGAACTCGGATTGGCCTGTGGATTTTGATAGCGACATTTTCAACAATTTCGAGTATGATTTCTTTTCTGTACACTATTCACCCAAGAGTGTTTTGGGGTTGGGGGGGGGCAGTTCAAGTCCTGGAACCAGGGTTTGCTCCAGGTCTTATTCCACCATATCAGTTCCACTGCTTATGTTTTTTTAATTCTAGGAACAAAGTTGCCAGACATCATCTTGTATACAGACATGACAGAGTCTAATAAAGGTATAGGTATATAAAGGTGTATATATATATATATGTTTTTTTACAACTTAGTTTTTTATTTTTTTATATATATTTTTAAAATTTATTTATTTGATTCTATTTCTCGTGTTATTCTATGTTTGGCTGCTGTAACAAAGAAATTTCCCCCCGGGGATCAATAAAGTACCTACCTATAGACTTTGTTACGTCTTATGAATTTTTCCATTTGACTTTTACAGTAAAAAACAAAGGGATCAACGTACCACAGATGCACAAAAAAAGAGAACAACACCATTGAGACATGTGAGTTATCCACTTTTCCCATTCCCTCTTAATAACTTCTCGATCTAACCTCAGAAGACATAGAAGACTTTCAATTCAGAACCTCTTTAGCACCATGCACCTTCCCTGTGCTTGTTTCCGTTGAAGAACATTGGATATTTATATCGTGAAGTATGGATAACAGTGATGAGTTTTCATTTTCTTTACATTGTTCCGGCAGTAGGGGTCCGATCTCCAGTGGTGTAAGAACAGGATATGGGCAATAGGTGGCAATAGCAACCACTGATAACACAACATTGCATGCCATCACACGGTGTTTCAACTCTGGATCAACTCAGTTCCTCCTTAATGCTTTAAAGATGAGTAAAACTTTATTTGTATACTTTCATGCACATGCTGTAATTCATATTTTCATTTCATATATTTCTATTTAATGTGTTCTAGTGTTGAAATTGCCCATTGCCTTATGTTACATACACCCCATTAGCTCTATTCTTACTTATATTCTGTTCAACCTTTATCTTATCGTGTAAATTCTACTTTCTTTTCATATTGACCACTGCAGATAAGAGCTATTTCCGGTTGCTCACCTGTTAAGTCGCTGCTCTCGATGCGTTTGAGGTCGGCATCCACCCAGAACAATTTTCCCAGTTTGTTGTCCAGAGCCAGCGCTACCGGTCTGATCAGACCGGTGGTGAACAGAGACTCTCTCTCCGTCCCGTCCAGACTGGCGCCTTCTATCTTAGCCGAGCGCTCCTGCACGGTGGTGAAATACATGTACCTGGAGAGGAAAGAGGAAACGTCAAATTATTTCTGCAAAAATCATTTTCGACAAATCGTTTTGTCTTTATTGGGCAGTATCTAATTGATAAAAGGAGGTAAAAGTTGCCACAAAATGACCCTCACCCTTTCTCCGCGTTGATCACGATGGCCCGCGGCTTGTCGGTGTCGTCCTTCAGGACCACGCCCACGCTGTGCCCGTCCATCCGCTGGACGTTGATGGTGTTGGACGTCTCACAGGTCCAGTAGACGTGGCGGCTGTAGGGGTCCAGGCTCAGGTCGTGAGGCTGGTTCTCCACCGGCTGCACCATGCTGTTCACTATTATGGCAGACTGGAGGGGAAACGTGCATTGTTAAAATGTTAGGCTCGTTTTAAACTGTCAAATGAACACTGTTAGAGCTATCTACCGATATGTGGCGCTGATATTGGCCTTTTATAAAAACTCAGATCTGGTCCAGTCAGTGTGATCCACCTCTGATATAATGGAGGCTCCTCCCTGAGTACAGCTAGTCAATATGTTTTATTATTATTAATTTTCTATCAGACCAGAAATAACATTCCAGTGTGGTGTGGGAGGATTTTCCTCAACAGCTGCAGGGGTGTCAGTCTGTAAAACCTGCAGTATTGGTACTGGTATCAGCCTGTGGAAAACCCATATCGGTCGAACGCTACTATCGATCTGTGTAGCAGTCTCAGCGTTACCATAGCTCCGTCGTCTCTGGCCCGGCGTATGTTCTGTCGTCCGTCCAGCCAGTAGACCAGTCGGTCCAGCGGGTCGTAGCTGACGGCTCTGACGTTCCTCAGGACGTGGATGGGTAGGATGATGTCTGGACTCTGCTCCCCCAAAACCATCCTGCTAATACTGGCCTTCTGACTGAACAGCAAGAAACTAGAAGGAGCTGGAGACAGATAGAGAGAGAGAGAGAGAGAGGGAGAGTGTAATAGATAGATAGAGACAGGAATGGAGAGTGTGCAGGGTAATGCCCCGTACCCACCGGACGTGCAAGAACACAGGCGCGTAACTGCTTTTTCAGAGCGCATTATGAAAACAGAAGTAAGCATAGTCTTAATTAAAGTCTTAAATATAGTCTTAAAACAATCGAGCCGTCCGCTGGTGGGTACGGTACCCCCCGCGCAAGCAGACGCGCACGCACACGCGCGCTGCTGCGCTTCACTTCCGCTCCCATGTTAACGAATGCCGCGGATCCCACCAGCCGCGGGCGGACGGCTCGCGGACGTGGAGCTGATTTTTCCGCTCGGGGCGGAAAAAAAACTGCCCGCCCGCGTGTGTCCGCGCGCGCACCTCATAGAAATACATTGTCTATGCACAATATCTGCATCATATCACCACATATGAATGTTTTTCAACCTACTAATAGTTTTACTAGTGTTATTAATTATTTTAATACATATTTTATTTTAATATAGGCCATAATGAAAAAGGGAACAGAGACAATCACCATTATGGGATGAATGAAGTTAAATCAAGTCATACTTTTTGCATATAACCAGTTATCCCCGTTTTTATAATGCTTTTCTTTATTATAGTATACAAATATATATATATTTGTTCAATTAATTAAGACTATGCTTACTTCTGTTTTCATAATGCGCTCTGAAAAAGCAGTTACGCGTCTGTGTTCTTGCGCATCTGGTAGGTTCAGTTCCGCGCAAAAGTGCGCGCACAATTACGCGTCTGTGCGCGTCCGGTGGGTACGGGGCGTGAGTGGACATAGCGTTCTCCCTTGCAGGCTGAAGTTTGCTGAATGCACATTGTGAAATACAAATAAGCAGGGTCAGAATCCAGCAAGCCTAGCCTAAACACACACACACACACACACACACACACACACACACACACACAGTAACACACAGAATGCAAACAGCTGAAAATGCAATCAGTGATGGTCCCAAGGGCCAAAGAAGTATGCAATGAAGAGAGAGAGAGACGGATGGAGGAAGAAAGGGCCTTCAACCTTTGCCAAGAACACAAGTATGTTGGGGCCTATAGTGTTTGAGTATGTGTGTGTGTGTGTGTGTGTGTGTGTGTGTGTGTGTGTCCAGTTTTCCCCCACAGTTTAATCCAGACAGCGTGTGCTGTGCGTTGAGCGGGGCCAAGAGACGACTGAGGTTGAGCCAACAGCTGCGGTTACACTCTCTCGCCCATTCCTCAGTTCGTTCTCCATCAATTTCCTCTTTGGCCATCGATAATCGTGAATTATTCTCGGACAAACGAAAGCGCAGTCCATCTGTACTTACAGCTGCAGTTTCGTCCGTCGGGGTTAAGGGTGTAGTGGGAGGCGCAGCGGCACTGGGCGCCGGCAGGCGTGGCCAGGCAGAGGTGGGCACAGTGGCCATTGTTGTAGGAACAGTCGTTGGCGCCGTCCTGACGGGACGAGTGGAACACCAGGATGTCCAGCATCAGCTCCAACTGGCCCTGAGGAGACAGCAACGTTAAGCACCAGTTAACCAAATACTACTTACCACATAGCTTTTACCCTAACGGTTACACCACTAAATCACTGTTGTTGCCTGTATTAGTTAATCTAGTTGTATAAATAGATTTCTGTCTGGTTGTAGATGGTATGAGGACAAACTACAAATGAATCCTTTGTAATAGATTACATACCTATTTGTTGACATTTGATCATGCTAACTTTTTCTCTCCCTATCTTGTGATGCTAGCTAATATTAATTGGGGCAAGAGAAATTGATTTTGGCTTGCATGTTATTGGCCAAAGAAGATGAACACCTCCCTGTCTGAGACAATGTTTTGGTTAGTGGTCTCTTTAAGATGTAGCTTTAGTCTCCATAAATAAACAAACAGTTTCAGTTTAACGTTTAGCTTAATGTCTAGCGGTGACTTTACACCTGAACTTATGATCCAACGCATGTTCAGCTGGTGCAGCAGTCTGTATCGGCCTCACACAGTTCCAACTGACACTGGAGGGGATCAATTAACCAATTGATCAACTAGTGTACTCCTGTAAGATAATTTTGCCATGCTGCCAACAATATGTACAATGGTAAAGATGACTTGGAAGAAAGACCTCAATCTGACATTAAATGTGATAAGATCTGTCAGAACTTTAGGAAAATTGAGACAGAAAAATTCAACTTATTCAATTTAAAATGTGTACTTATTTCTATGACACCATGTAGACTATTACGTTATAAAATCTGTTGATGAACTGTAGTAAAGACATTTTAAAAAGTACCTGCAGCACCACAGTGCGGTTGAGGCCGCTGCGTTTGTCGGCCCGCTCGATACTCCGCAGATTAAAATCCGTCCAGTAGATGTAATCCCGGTACTGAGTCAGACCAAAGGGGTGGGGGAGGTCATCTACGATTATTTCCCTCTGAAGACCTAGAGGAGGACCAGGATGAGAATATAAATACAATCCTGACACTGTCAACATCCGCAGTAGTTTTTCATAGCATAAACTATAGCTGTTTCCAAACTATTTAATGACACAAAACCTTCTTCCATATACCTGATTCTATCAGATGCTGAACCTTGAGCAAACCCTTGCTTGTTTCATCAAGCTGTGGTTCAGCAGTCTTAATTCTAGTGCTGTTTCGTTATTTTTGACCACGTTACAATAACCATTCCTTGGTTGTCATCCAGCCCTGCCTGCCAATCGTCTTCCCCACACCCCGTTGTTACAATGGAGGCCTATCTTCTACTTGAAGGAGGGGTGCCGAGGCCTTATAGGCACGTCAGCTCTCCTCAAGGTCTTGGGAGCGATGCTGAAGAAGGAATCCAAGGAGCTTGGCTGAGGGGTCAGAGTGAGGAAGCTTTTGGCTGTGGCTGAGTAGGAAGAGACAAGAGCTGGGCAGGGGGGTGGCAGGGAGACGTCCACCACCAGGAGATGTTCCGGGATTAGGAAAGTAACATCAAAGAGCGGTGATTCCTGGCTGAAGACTCTGTAGGTGGCCAGTAGGCACTGTTGGAGGTGTGTCAGGCAGTAAACAACCACCTGTAATCTCACCATCTGTAGCAACAATACTTAGAAATAAACTTTGTAACTGTGTATGTGTGGTTTGGATTCTGTTTGCGTGTGCGTGTCCATACCTTGCATGTTGGTGCTTTCGATCATGCATGTGTCTAAGTCGGTCCAGTACAGTCGATGGTCAACGTAGTCGATGGTCAATCCGTTGGCCCGGCCCACTTTATCCACCAAGGTAACCATGGTGCTGCCGTCCATATAGGCCCTGGCTATACGAGGCCGACCGCCCCACTCTGTCCAGTACATATAGCTGGAGAGACAAAACGATACAGGAGCTCTGACACTGTTTCAGCCTGGGATGCACATGGGCAAGTTAAATCTCTCTTTAGAACCCAGGAACATTAGTAGTTCTAGTAGTCACGTGGAGAACAACCAGAACCATACCCATGACCTATTTGCTGTATTTCCTTTTGCTGCTGTTTTATTCTAGGTAAAACACAGGTAACTTTGTTTCAAAAAGTGCTATACCAATAAAATGTATTATTATTGTGTGTGTGTGTGTGTGATCATAAAGTTGCATCAAATGCCCCCAGGCATGTGTGTTGAAACTTCTGTGCCATGACATCACCAGATGAGTGACATGTATTAAACGATGTGGCGTGTTGGCACAGGCATGTGCAAGCATCATACACAGATCATACTGCCCGGGGGTTGACTTGGCTGGAGATGAACAGTGATGACATTTCCCTTGTTAACACGCGTTTTAAAAGCTTCCTCCCTTGCTCAGCTGGAGATCACAAGGAAAAAGGGGAGGAGCATCGTTATACCTACATACCAGTACAATGACACAGCTACACAGAGTTTTGTTAAATAACGTCACTGGCAACCCTTGAAATGTTTGGACCTCCAACATAATGCAGGTGTCAGCTGGCAACCAGAGACAGAGGCTTTGTTACACCACAGAGATTCAGATATATTTTAAAACCTAATGCAGGACAGATGCAGGATGGAGGTCTTTTACCATGGCTACCACTGTAGTACTGATGCAGGACGGGGGACTGTTACCATGGCTACCACTGTAGTACTGATAAAGGACGGAGGTCTGTTATCATGGCTACCACTGTAGTACTGATGAAGGATGGAGGACTGTTACCATGGCTACCACTGTAGTACTGATGAAGGATGGAGGACTGTTACCAAGGCTACCACTGTAGTACTGATGCAGGATGGAGGTCTGTTATCATGGCTACCAATGTAGTACTGATGCAGGACGGAGGTCTGTTACCATGGCTACCACTGTAGTACTGATGCAGGACGGGGGACTGTTATCATGGCTACCAATGTAGTACTGATGCAGGACGGAGGTCTGTTACCATGGCTACCACTGTAGTACTGATGCAGGACGGGGGACTGTTATCATGGCTACCAATGTAGTACTGATGCAGGACGGAGGTCTGTTACCATGGCTACCACTGTAGTACTGACGCGGGATGGATTACTTCTACAGAGCCTTTCCCAGTAGGATCCGAAGCCTTACCCTTTGGCAGGGTCCAGCGCCAGGGATCGTGGGTTGTCCAGCGACCGCGGGTTGTCTAGATCCTTACAGACCAGAACCTGGCGGTACTGGCCGTCCAGCCGGGCTACCTCGATTCGGTTAGTGCCAGTGTCAGCCCAGTAGATGTTGCGACCCATCCAGTCCACCGCCATGCCTTCTGGGTAATCCAGTCCAAACTCTATAACATGTTCTACGGAACTGCCATTCATATATGCTCTGCTGATTGTCTGAGAGAAAGAAAAAGGGTGTGTGAGTGTGTGTGAGAGAGAGAGAGAGAGAGAGAGAGAGAGAAATATTCTGAATCATATGAGATCATTATGAAGTGTTGTGTTATTATCTCAAAAAGTTACCAGCCAGTGTGACCCTTACTGATTTATCTACCAAAGTCACATTTTCCCGCCATTTGGTGCTCAGTGGGAGTTCATTTCAGACCCTGGCTACATACCTGTGCCCAGAACCCCACTAATACTACAAATCCCAGCACACCTTGGCCTGTATGTCTGTCCAGTATATCCTCCTTTCAGAGACATCAAAGTCGAGAGCGGAGGCCTCTTTGACTCCGGTCAGAGGAATGGCCACGTCGTTACTGTTGGTACCCAGAGAGATACTCCTGATGTTGTCCCTGGGAGGAAAATACCATGAGACAAATGTTACAAAAACCCACTGGTTTCATTATTGCAAATCAAATGTGAAGTTGGACCTCACCAATACAGGATTTTTGGATCTATGTAAAAATGACCTATGTAAAAATCGCCACAAATGTCTTCTGCATTAGGGTGGAAGTAACGGTTAACTCCGATTACTGTAACTAAGTAGCTTTTTGTGTACTCATACTTTTTGAGTAGTTTTTCGAAGTCACATATAGTATTTTTACTTAATTATGTTTTGACTTCGCTACATTTTAAGCATTAAGCATTAAGCATTACATCGGAAACTGGAGGAGTAAGGCAACTCCATCAGGGAAAAAGAGAGTTGGTTGTGATCCAAATACATCAGCAGGAGGAAGCAGCAAGATGTAGTAAGGGCCAGTGTATGAACTGGGCAAGTGTGGAGAGAAGAAACTTGGCTCAAGGGAGTTGTGTGGTACAAAGGCAAACTTGGATTCATTATAAGTGCAACCTATGATGTACTACCATCTCCCCAAAATCGTTCTCAGGTGAAGACCCTGCCTGTCCCTTGTGTTCAGGCATAGCTACTCTTAGACATCTTTTGTCAGGATGCAAAATGAGTCTGTCCCAAGAATGATACATAACCAAGTGCTGAGGTGTCTAGCAGCAGCTATTGAGAGCAAGCGAGCAGAAATCAATTCATCAGCTGACAGAAAGGAAGATAGTACAATTGGTTTTGTCTGTGAGGGAGAAAAGACTAGGAGGGAAAGAATCTCTGGGCAGGCATATTGTAGGCCAGCTAAGGGGCAGAGATTGACAAATGGGGCTTGGGCTTTTGTATGAATGCTCACCCTGCAAAGGATTATAACATCAAATCCTGCGTATTGGTAAATGCAGGTACCTGTTGGTGAAGAGCAGGAACGCTTCAGGCACCACACAGGTCTGGAGGTCTGACAGGAGCTCCATGCCCATAGGACAGGCGCAGCCAACACCCTGCCAATGCCAGAAACAAAGATGGCTGCATCCTCCGTTATCCACCGCACAACCATTTGTACCTGAACGAAGATGGAGAGAAGGAGAGAGAAAAGTTGAGTCAAGTATCAACATACAAGCAAGTTGGATGAAAAAGTGAAAAAATATATAATTGTAGTCGTCTTGTAGAGACTCTCTCTGGTCCTCCTTACCATTTGTCTCGGTCACTTTAGTAGCCTTTAGCCCCATTAAATCAGGCAGCTGATCGATGATGATCTCTCGTACAGCCGTGGCCTTGTGGACCCTCTCGATGCTGCGTCTTTGCCAGTCGGTCCAGTAGATGTAATCCCCGAGCAGAGTGAAACCAAAGATGTGAGGTAGCTTGTCCTCCAGCAGAGTCTGCCTATTGCTGCCATCCACATTGATCACCTGAGACAGGAAGAGAGAGGGAACACTGTTTGAGGAGACTGTTTCCCTGCAATGTGTTCCCATATTCCAACATGATACACTGCTAAACAAACTCAAGAGTGGTTTCATAAACAGCTGGATGAAGTCAAGCTCCTTCCGCGGCCTCCACAATCAGCAGATCTAAACATCATTGAACCTTGATGGGAAGTAGATTTCCACATCCTTCATCCCTCAAAGAACTGGAGGCGTTCCTTCTTGAGGAAAGCTCCAACATCACACTACACACAGTTCAGGATGCAGTAGGACAATAAGCAAAGTAATACACAATAATACACAATAATAACACACACACACACACACACACACACACACGTACAAACACACACACTCTCCTTTTTTTCAAACCCTATCCATTCACTCTGTAACTGCCTCCCTCCCTCTCCTATGTGTGTGCATGTGTGCATGTGTCTATCAGTCACAAGGCATCTATTACCAGGCTGCTGAAAACTGATACGGGCACTGCTGCCAGTGAATGCCCTGCTGTATGTTAGTGTGTGTGTGTGTGTGTGTGTGTGTGTGTGTGTGTGTGTGTGTGTGTTACAAGCAGAAAGCAAGAGCTGCAATTGAAAAGGCTGCAATTAGAGCTTGTGTCCACCCCTCCTCTCCACTGTCTGTACTATTACTGGACCCAAGGCGACTGAAATAGCTACAACTTTTTATTTTAAACACACTACAGTCAGCTGCAGCCTGTGTGTGTGTGTGTGTGTGTGTGTGTGTGTGTGTGTGTGTATGACCACAAGCCGCTAAAACTCCTTCGGTGCACCATGCCATTGGACAGTTTGCTACACTCGTCTTACACAACAAACGGATAACCTTAACCTTAATGCTTGGCAATAGTTTGGCACAGTAGAGTTCATGTACAATAACAATTGGTTATCGATTGGTTTCAGTGAGTAATGATAACAATGCTAACAGGCCAGTTTTCAGTTAACAACATACCAGTATAGAAATGGTTTCCCCCACACTGAACCCCAAGTGTCTAGAGAAGCCAAAACCACAGAAACCAGATTTTAAAATGTTACAGCAAATATATTGGTCTGTTTTTTTGTAACAGTTGTCTATTGGTCATACAGTATGTGTAAGGTATATGGGTATAGTATTTTAAAAGTGTAATGGAAATAGCTGGGATGTAAGATAAAAGCGGAGAGAAATTTGACGTTTTAAGTACCGGCTTATCTCTCACGAGAGAGGTTACAAATTGTGACACGTCAATGTGTCCTTCCTGTCACTTCCTGTCTCAAGGCATGTTGTAGCTTTAAGGATAATGCATATTGGCATATCAGCTAATGGCAGCTTCAATCCAAAAATATTGTTTTGGTAGTGGCCTTCAAAAACCCCCATTGGTTAAACCCCAACTGGCCAAAAATATCCCATAGCCTATTCCTTTAATTAAGCATTTTGTAAACTATAGGTCAGAACCCAAAATGACTCCTGGGTCCCCATATGAACTTACTGGTTTGTTCTAATGAGTGTGTGTCTCAGACTGAGAGAGTGGGCTTCAATTGACAAACTGACTCTGTCCCTTGATTCCAATGGGAAACACTAATAATGCTAAGAAACCATGTTTAAAGAAACCGGAGGACAAAATGTACAATGCATTTCCCATAATGTGACAAAAGTTCGGTGGAGCCAAAATGTGTAGCCGCGATGCCATTCAAAATGTTAAGGTATCCCTTTAATAGAGCCCTGTGAGTGCATGAGTGACAGCCATATAAATGAGTGCATTGTTGTGGTGAAGGGGCCCTTCACGCAAAGACTTCCTCCTTCATCATTTACACTTCCTGCATAGCACAGGGACCAGCCATGTGTATATGTATTGATAGGTAGGGGGAAGGAGTAACAAAATATCCTCGACAAGTAACAATGTTACGTTACTTTAATGAATTTTTACTAAAGTTGAAGTAAAATTACTTGTGTAAAAATATACTTACTACTACCTATGTATTTATATAGGTGCCTTTACGTTGCAGTTACTAGCACTGGCAAAGTTACACCCAATCACTGGACAAACCCATCTTTAGATGCTTAACCTTTACTAAATAAGGCACATAAAGAGTAAAGCATCAAGTAAAACAAGACAAGATTTGTTCAAAATGATTATGATCAGTTTCTGATTAAATGCTTTGTGTTGGTTTTCATCACTTTTTAGTGTGACAAGCAACTTTCCAAGCAAGTTGCTTTTTACTGTAACAGAAAATGGTTCGAATGAGTTAGTCTTTGTTTTTATTTTGACAATGTTTCAACCAAGTTGGTCTTTGTCACTTTTTATTCGACAAGCAACATTTTAACAAAGTTGGTCTTTGTCATGTTTTAGTTTTGACGTGCAACATTTTGACCAAGTTGGTCTTTGTCACTTTTTACTGTGACAAACAAAGTTTTGACGTTTATTATGATGGACAACCAAGAATTGGATGTATGTATCACTCTTAGGACTTCAAAACCAGCCAACGACCTTTGACCATTTCCTCTCCCTCCACTCTGTATTATCAAAGGTGGAGATGACATAAAAACTTAGTTACATAGAAAGGTACAATATATCATTTTAAAACTATATCAGAACTGGTATCAGCACTGAAACCTTTCCAGTGATGACAAACCCATAGTATAAGTGGCAAAACCAACGGAAAGAAGGGAGAGACGTGCAGAGAGGAGGAGGAAATGAGAGGGGGGGGGGGGGGGGGGGGGGGGGGCAGTGGCGTCTAAGAAATAGAAAGGAAAGGAAGGGGAGGGTACAGCGGGGGTCAAAAAGAAGGAGTCGAGATGGAGAAGAGAGTGGGTGGAGAAAGATACAGAGAGAGGGAGAGAGAGAGAGGAGTGTAACAGAGAGAGGGAGCAGAAGGCGCAGTAACGCATGGCTGCCAATAGACACTGGCTTCTCTGTCCACAACACACACATACACACACACACACGCAGTGAACGGTCTATTGGGGGTTGAAACTCCAAGACTTACAGCAAACGACTATAGAACCCAATGTAGAGCTTAAATCCTTGGATCCCAACACAACTCAAAATACACTCCATTTTTACCAAAACAAAAACTCATGACTGAAATTTCAAACGAGCCTAGAGGTAAGAGAAGCAGTGACTGGAAGATTGCTGGTTAGAATCCCAGGGTGGTAAATAATTAAGGTGAACGAGTAACAACTCTCCCCTCCCTCAACAACTGCTGTCGAAGAGCAAGGGACTGAGCCCCCGACTGCTACAGTGGAGCTGCTCAGCGGCCACCAGTAGAAGACTGTGGTTGTACTGGATAGCAAATAGGTAGGACTGTAGGGAGCTCCCAGTGTGAATGTATGGAACTGTATGAATGTGAAGCAGGGTATTGCTGGAAAAGATGACAGTGCTCAGTCAACTTTATCAATATCAATGTACAACAGTTCCAGTTTTGACTTGATTTTTGTCATTGAGTGTTCATTATTGTGTTGCTATGAGCCAGTGATTAAGTGGTCCACACTCAAGAAACTGGGAAAAAGATTGTCATTTTTTCCTCTCCAAAGCAGATTAAACCATTATGCACTTGTATCCTTACTTGGACATGTGCACTGAACAAACAAAACACCAGTTTTGTCCAGTTCCCTGAGCGCAGACCACTTTCTGTTCATCCGTTTGGTTTTCACACCAAGTAGTTTGTATCTAGTTGATACAAACATGTATCAACTAGAGGGTGGCTGTGGTGTTTTTTTTCAATAAGTACTGTTATTAACTAGTGAATGCCACAATCTTTAAATTATTATTATATTAAGTGAAAATGACTACATGAGCAATTCAATCCAAAATCTGTCAATCACTTCATTCATTTTACTGTATAACGCCTAAAAAAAAGCTGTTCAGTGTGCAAAAACAGATTTCGCAATTCTGTGATGAGAAACCGTGTGGCCGGCAACCTGTTTTGAAAAGCGCTGATTTAAATTTCTATTCTGGGGGGGCGGGTCACAAAAAAATAAAACAAACAGGGGGTGAGGGGGTTCCTGACCCCGCCACAAAAAAACTATTCATTTATCACCGTGACACAATTAGACATGGCCATCCCAGTGAAAAGATGGCCGAGAGACTCCCCTTTTCTCTCCTCTATACTCCTCTCCCGCTCGCTCTTTCTCTCTGCCGTCTTTTTTCAGGAAGAATTATGCGCTGGGAGTGTGAATTTTTCCCCCCCATTTTTTCATTCGGGGTGTGAGAACGTCTCATTTCTTGTTTGACGGCAGGGAAAAAAAGGACCAAAAGACAGAAAGAGAGCAAACAGAAGAATAACAAAGGTTTCATCCGCCACGCAGGGAGAAGTCAGACCGTCGCAGGACAGTTCACACACACTCTCGCGCGCGCACACACACACACACACACAAGGATGCACAGGATGAATAGGATTCTGTGTAAAGCGTCAGGGCCACAATCTGACATTTAATCAATGCAAAAGGTGGAGGAAAACTGCACCACCTGGGTGGGGCTTTAGTAGGAAGACAACTGAGTTCATCTACCGCAGAGAGGTAACCAACGACACATTCTTAATATGGTGGACGGGAGGATGGACAAAAAATTTAAAACATCCTCCCATCATCCATCACGGCTCTGCCTCCTCCTGCCTCCTCCTTGAGTGTCACTCAAACGGTTGAGAGGGCACTTGGCTGCTAGCTGCCCCCCCATCAAAGGCCAGATGATGCCAGAGCAGGAAAAAGGATGAAGACAACATCAAGTTTGACATCCTGCCCTCTGGAAGACAGATCTATCAGGCAATCGATCACCCTAGCTGTACTTTGTACTGCATACGAGGTCCTGTTTTGTTTTGTCCAGTAGCATCATTTCTCTTGACTGAACTTCAGATTATTTCACTTCCTTTTTAATTTGCTTTTTAAAACTGTCTTTGGTATTGCCTGAAGGATGCAGCCAGGTAGTTTGTTGCATCATTATTTTCAAGTGTTTTTTTTAAAACTTGAAAATGTTGCGACCGTTGTTTCGTGTGCTTTTGTTTAGAAGTGTTCAGCTTGGTTATTTTAATCTTGCAAAATTCTTTGCGACAATGTGTTTTGTGCTCAAGGCATGAAACAAAGTTGATGTGACCATCTACTCTGTCTCTAATCCATATGGGATGCACTGGAAACACACACAAACACACACACACACACAGCTGTGTGGCTTTCCAGTTACTACTGCTTGCTCGCCACAACAGCGCTTACAGCAGACCGCAACATTACCATGCTAATAAGACACATAAGATCAGCCACAACACACAAATGAACACATACAGATGTAGGCCAAGAGGCTGAGCTCCCAGAGGAAATGAGACATGGAGCTACTGTCACTTTGTGGTAACAGGGGTGGAGGAGAGGATGGAGGAGGGGGGGCAGTAGGGACAGAGGAAGAGCTGGCAGACGACAGTGGAAACTCTGAGCAATATCAGGTGTTTCTGTTCTTTCTCTATCCTGAGAGCGTCTCTCACACACACACACACACACACACACACACACACACACACACACACACCAGTAACAGCAGCAGCAAACACCAGAATCCCAGCTTTTCAAGTATTTCAACTTGACGAAGGATTCTATTGCCGAGGAGTATTCAAGCAGCATCAGGGTTTATGGAAACTTACGAAAGTAGCATGGGAGAAGCAATCAATGCCCAAGGGACCAACAGGAACTCCAAACCTAGGTTTAGACAGGAAGCTTTCCTTGCAGGAGTTTGGCGATACCGCTTGAAACAACAGAATCTTTCCATAGCCTCGTTATGATTAGTGGTTTTAGTTGACATCTTTCTTGATGAAACGATGTAGATTACTTGAAACTTCAGCGTTATATATTTTATTCTATCATGCTGCATTTTACTCCTCCTCTTCGGAACTTTTTTATGCAGATGTCACTAATTATGGGAATGCCTCGTCACCTTGATTTGCACCGCCTCGAGTGAAGTTGTTCGCCTCCTTCTGCTGACTTTGCATGCATTTGTGCTGCCTCTAAATTTGTTGTTATTGTTCTGTCTGAATGGAGGGGAACTCAGAGAGGGAGGGAGTTGTGCCTCCTCAAGGTAGAAGGAAATAATTCACCCGGTTCATTGACATATCAGTGCAAAAAAGTGAAAATACAAGGCTTCTTGGCTCGCCGGCAACAAAACTCTGCATCGAAAGCCACGCTTGTGAAATTATTTGAGGTGGGTTCGCAGCTCCTTCATGCAGGGTGATGCAGGTTTTACTGCCACCTCTGAGGCTGAGGCTATCAGATTTTTTATCTCCATTTTACCTCCATGTGCTGATGTGGCTTTTCATCGGGTCCATGTTACACTGCCTTGTGTGAGATGACTGTGGTAGTAACATTTATAGGGCAGCTGAAGCTACTGCTCCTAGTTCTCACCACAGTGACATTGGAGGATTGATGTTTCCATTTCACATTCCTCTGTTAATCGAATCGCTCGCGGAAGCGTTTGGCTAGCTAGTAAAAGATTTGTTTCACGTTCTCTGGTTTCCTGAGAAGTGAATATACAACATTAGATTGTTTGATTTAAGTTTTGCATTTTTTTTATTTGCCGAGATGCTCAACATCTGGCAAGCATGGAACCTGCATTAAGCTTGTTTTTTTTAATGTTATTAAAAGGCCTAATATATTGGTCTAACCCTTGTTGGCTTGTCACACTGTGGGACAACTTACTTTGCTTGCTGGTTCTGTCAGGGACTAGGATCCTACAGTATATGTGTGTGTGTGTCTTCCCTTGGCTGCCTTCCTCCATTATTACTACAGCCAGTGTTTTAAAGGGAGGCCCCATCTTTTTTTTATTTTTTATAAAGGCATCCCAAATCGTCTTTCACGGCCATGAGAGGGGACAAAGCACCGGGGCAGCAAAGAGCTACTCAGACATTCAAAACAAAACTTTATCTCAATCTTTCATGTAAAATCTTTATTGATCCTCTCTAGCGACGCGCAATCTGTCAGGCAACTATCAGAGTGAAAAAACATTGCTTTTCACAGTTGTTTCAACAAAAGCAAAAAAAAACAAAAAAAAGTCAATGAGAGTTTGTTGTGTATACAGGCAGGAGGGGAATATCGCTTCTGGTAAACATCAATATGCTACATTTGTACCTAATTTATATATTTATACTACACATTTCTATCAAAATTTCTAATTGTCCTATTACTGTTTTCCTATTGCAACAACCCAATTTTAAAGTGTCATCTAATCTTCTCTGGCATGCAATGAAACATGTCTGCTGGCAATAGTGACTCTTTCAAACATTTGACATCCGTGGTTTGTTTGTTAGATGGTTGGCCACGGCGATTCAACTATTATTGGGAAACATTGGGGAAATACAGCCCGATTTCAACATTCGCCAAATAATCAGTGTTGTGTTGTAATGACTTTCTCCATTTCAGCTGGTTATGGAAACAAGAGGCTGACTCTTGAGACAAGGTGCTGGGTTTAACTACGGTAAATTCCACCATATACACCTCCTTGCTCTCTACACACACACACACACACACACACACACACACACACACACACACACACACACACACACACACACACACACACACACACACACACACACACGCACACACACATGCAGATACCATATGGCTGTGACTGAATGGGGCTACACACGGTCAATCTGCATAATCACACAACAAAGCAGCCGTTTTTTGTGTGTGTGCGTGTGTAGAGAAAGCTGCCACATCAGTCAAGGCAGCCAACACACACACACACACACACACACACACACACACACACACACACACACACACACACACACACACACACACACACACACACACACACACACACACACACACACTTCTTTTGAAAGGAGGGGTCTGTGCGGTAACTTCAGAGGGTTTTTTTCCACTGTGGAGGGGGTGGGGTGGGAGTGAGGAGGTTGCAGAGGGGGAGTCAAATTTCTTTAAAGTCTTGAAAACAGACGGAGAGAAAAGAAAGAGAGAAAGACAGAGAGATCTCCATTCCTTCACTGTTCAGGGAGAAAGTCTTCAGTCCCTGGGCCGGTCATTTATCATTCTCTCTCTTCTCTCTTCTAGAAGGTAAAAATGTTGCTCACTTTTCAGTGGCTTGGCAGCCTCACGTCAAACACACACACACACACACACACACACACACACACACACACACACTTCTCACAAACACTGTTCTTTCGACGTTTGTTTTAAATGATGCTGATCATCGAAATGAGTTATTCTCCTGAAACACGATCCAAACAATCCAAGTATGACACGTGTTCACAATATCGGCATTTAGAATAACTACAGAGACATACTGACAATCATACCACGTACTGACATGTACGGTAGAGGAACACCAGAACCTCTCCAACTTGTACTCCTTGAGTATTTCCATAGTGTGTACACTGGGTGTCTCAATAAGATGCGCTTCTATGTCTGGCCATTTAGTTGGATCACGCGCAGGATCTGGCAGGTTAGTTCCTTCAGAAAGGGTGGATTTATCTGCGTATGATATTTTGTCTTGAGCAGACAAACCATTGTAATAGTCGGCCAAGTTTCTCTACGAGACATGAAGGCATTAAGTTGTTCAACTCGCTAGTTAGCTAGATAAGCACAAAATGAATTCCAAGCCATGTCCACACGACGGAGAATGCTTCTTATCTCTTCTTCACCTTTCTTTGGTGGTGCGCTTGAGGAGGTGCGCTTCATGCAGTGCATGATGAAAAAATAAGACCTCTAATAACTGTATTAAGATAATGTTTTTAATACATACTTTTCCAGGCCTGTGTGTGTCCAGTGTTTGTAACAGGGGTCTGGGGCTATAAGAATTACCCTGTGAGTGATATAAAGGGGCCATTCGGTACTTTTTTGGTGAATATGGGAAGTATGAGCCCACCTTAGCAATAACTGGAGATTTGGGATGGGAGCCCTGTGAGGTTTGATGGAAGGTCTGCATTGCTCAGCTATGGAACAGATCAGCTTAAAGAATATTCAGTTGGGATAAACAAGCAAATGGGTCTGGGGCAAGAGACATTTTCCACATGCTTTTTTTTTTACACAGGAAAAGATGGACATCCACTTATTACAGTTTCTTTCGATTGCTTTGACTCAATTTGCACAATAGAGTTTCAATGTGCAAAACTCTTAACACAGAATGCTATACTGCTCATTTTGGGTTCAAAATCTAATATAGCATGCAAAATATAAATACCAGTGTCAAATGAGAGAATATTATATGCAAACGTTTATCATAGCACCAGAACATTGGATATGTTCATCGTTGAAGTTTAATCATTGGTGCATTTTCAAATACAATGGCCATTATCAAATAATGCGGTCAAACACTAAATAATTGTCATCAAAAAAGACTATGCAAGGGTCATTTCCTCATAAGTAATTCAAATGAAGTACAGCAAGCATCCCCTGTGATCCCCTGTGATAGACTGAGGTATATATATATATATATAGCTTGTGTTTTTATGTACAAAATATTAGATTACAGTAGATTACTGTATATGAAAGAAATCATACAGTAATGCAGTAAACTCAACTGAATTTTACAGTAAAAACAAAACAACAGTAAAAGCAAAAACAACAGTAAAAGCAAAAATTACAGTAACAAAAAACAAAACAAATGCATTTCAGTGCTTAAGCAGCATTTTGCCTCTCTGCTGCATTTGGCCACAGAATCGGCCTCATCGGCTCCATGTTGTCAGAAACTGCCATTCAGGTTTCTAAGCAGCCTTTTATGTAGTGGTGATGAGATTATCAATTGTGTTGCAATGCTACTAACCTGGGCAAGGTTGCTGGAAGTAATGAGACATGGCTACAAACACCTGATGAACTGATTTAGTGACCTGCGTTTGTAGTAATAAGCATTTGAACATTGTTGTAATGTTAGGTGGCTGTACTCTGAGGATGGAGCAGATGATTTAGAGTTTTGCACTTTGTATGTCAGCATAGGATGTAGTGTCTTAGAGTATGAATTTTGAAAGTCAGTTTGGCACTTTGCATTTTGAGTTTTGTACATTGAAATTCTGCTGTGCAAAATGAATCAAAGCAATCGAAAAAAACTGTAACAGAGGGGGCATTTCATAACGTTAAAGAAGAATGGGTACCTTGCAGAGAACTATGTTTTTTATGACCTGCCTGATTGCTCTGCGCCCAACTGAGATCGGGAATTTTGAAACAGGACGTTATGTTTATTTGACGACGTTATATTGTCCTTTTCCTTTTTTAGCAAAATCAAAAGTGAAAAAATGTAGAGATATTGAACATTGGCACAAAATCTGTGGCTTCCATCCAAACATAACAGTATCGGAATTGGCCTTCAAAAACCCCATATATGTTGAACCCTGAAAGCTAAACGGGAGATTTATATATATTTTATAGTTGTAAAAGGTTTGTTTATGATTGTAAACACTGACATAAAAATAATAATTTATTAATTTATTTAACAGTGGGTTGCAAAGTTGCAAAGTACCTCTTTTCTATCAAACTTTTCAAGAGTCTGTGGTCAAATCAATTATTGGAGCTATTCTATTCTAGTTTTAACTTGGCCTGACCCTGTTTTGTCCATGCTCTCCACCAATTTTATAGACTGATTTGTGAATGCACACATTTAGCCTGCATACAATGAGCAACATCAGCCAGCTTCTCTACACACACACACACACACACACACACACGGCAAAGACACACAGGCAGATGCACAACGCAAACGTCTTCACACCCAGAAGCAATTTCTTTTCAACAAGAGAAAAAAAAGCCTGAAAGGTGGAAAAAAAAGCCCTTTGAGATGGGTCCTTTCACCCTGACGGAGAGAGAGAGACATAGCGGGAGAGAGAGAGAGAGAGACAGACATAGACAGAGAGAGAGAGAGAGAGAGAGAGAGAGAGACTGCAACCTCCCCCTTTCAATTGGTAAGCATTCAGCCAGAAAGCCCAGGCATTCACATTTCTGTCATTGCTTTCTTTTCCTCTCTCTGTCTTTCTCTCTCCTTCTCTTTCCCTCTACGCTGGAAAAACGAGGTAAACACTAGTAAACCAGACCAACTCGGCAGACAGCAAAACAACCGTCAGATCGCTTTGATGACAACACAACAAAATCAAAAAAATAGAAACAGTGGTGTGGAACAGAAACAAAAGAAAAACAGATTACAGATGTGATGAGATGAAATAAGAGAAAAAGCGAACGGAAAGCGGAGAAAAGAGGAGAAGAGGGTCATTACTGAATAGTCTGTGATGAAGAAAGTCATTATGTGTTATTGAGAATAGGGGAGAATGGAGGAGGCCTGCATTAGGAGGAGCTGTGGGAGTCTTGGTGAGAGGGGGGAAGGGCAGCAAGGAAAGCTACCCCCACCCCGCCCCTCCTCCCCACACACACACCCACCTCCCTCCATCCTCCTTTGGGGCGTAGGGACCCTCCTGGGCTCAACATCAGATATAAGTTTCATGTTGCTATTGCTTCCTTCACTGAGAAAATACAGGGGGTGTCTACAGGGGGTGGGTGTGAAACGGAAGTTTTGATATTGGTTTAGTTGGCAATTCCCCTATGATTTCCAATTTTTTGGACACCCTGTGTTCCAATCATTCACTACAGCGGTTCATTTCACTGATTATCACACCTTCAACCGTAGAGGAAGAATTAAACGAAGAATATTCCCAAATCTGATACAGACATATTCAAGAAGACTGGAAGCTGGAATCACTGCCAAAGGCGCTTGTACAAAGTACTGACTCAGAGGGTCAGTACTTTCACGGCAACAACAGTGGAGCAAAGCAGAAAGAAAAGAGCAAAACAGCAAAACACGGTGAACATTAGCGTTGTTTCTTTTTATTGAAGATTGGCTGCATTCACCGTCTGATTCATCAACGCCTGTGGTGGCTTTGCAGATGCTATTTCATGGTAGACAGCTCATCAGGATGATGGGTGGGAACTTGACCAACGGAGAAGGGCTGGTTTAGCAATAAACTTTGCTGACTCAAGGCAAAAGTTGGATATTGTAGCTGTAACACAGGCCACCGACTTAATGTTGCGTGGCGGCTGTGGCTCAGGAGGTAGAGCGGGTCGGCCTCCAATCAGAAGATCGTAGGTTCGATCCCCGGCTCCTCCAGTCCACATGTCGAAGTGTCCTTGGGCAAGACACTGAACCCCAAATTGCTCCCGATGGTCAGGCCAGCACCTTGCATGGTACTGCCATCTCACTGCTCACAGCTCACTGCCATCGGTGTGTGAGTGTGAATGGGTGAATGAGAGGCATATACTGTAAAGCGCTTTGGATAAAAGCGCTATATAAATGCAGTCCATTTACCATGCTTCATTTTGCCTAGTGGCTGAAAAGTGGAGGTGCACTAATAGCATCTGTAGTACGGGATAGTGATTACGTTTCTAAGTACTGCTGGGATCAGCAAATCAAGCTGTCCTGATATCCAGCACTTTGGTGTAATAAAATACTTTTCGTTTGGGAGGAAAAATGTCTGCAGTGTGGCCACAGTTTGAGCTCAGTAAAAATGATTGTGTATGTACCGAGCTAAGGTTTCTTTTGAGAGAGGCCAAGCAGCTGCATCAAGCTACTACGGATAGACCGAATAATACCTTCAAAT
Organism: Hoplostethus atlanticus; assembly: GCA_034670405.1. Classification (NCBI taxonomy): domain Eukaryota; kingdom Metazoa; phylum Chordata; class Actinopteri; order Trachichthyiformes; family Trachichthyidae; genus Hoplostethus; species Hoplostethus atlanticus. Next base: position 628,769 of record JAXDDX010000128.1, on the reverse strand, counting down.
TAAAAGCCTAAAATTTGTCACTGTTATTACTGGGGAAAAAGAATAAGTAATGTAGTTATAACTATATGCTCATCCATCCATCCATCCATCAATCAAGAAGATACAGCCCCAGTGATAAAATCAATATGATGCTGTTGAAATGAAATGATACAACAGTATCATTTAATTTGTATCCATCATTTCTGTCTTCCACTGCCTAATTGTGTGTGCGTGTGTGTGTGGAAGGGGTGGGGGTTAAAGGTCAGTGGTGAGACCAGAGAAACACAAGGGCCCAGGGCCCATCTGTCAATCAACATCTTTTGTAGCGTAGAGTCGGAGTCTCTGTATCCTTTTCCCTAACTCTTGTTCTCTCTCTTCCTCTTATCCCAACACATTGGAACCATATACACACACACACACACACAAAAGGCTAATATTCAGCTATTTTACTTCAACAACAGTTGGCAGGATATAAAGTGGTTAAAACAGAATGTGAATGTGTCAGTGGAAAAGATGTACAGGACCAGACCAGATCAGACCAGATCAGAATATAAGACTAACACAATGATAGAGTAAGAGAGAAAAGGAGCGCAAGTCTATCCAGGTATTATATAACTCTACATTCCTCTGCTAGGCTCACTATTAAAACAAACACACACACATCTAAGTTGGGGAAGCAGTTTTCAACACTGAATTTCCAGTTTAAGCAGACAGACAGACAAAAAAATACAAGGATAGACAGACAGGTCGGTAGAAAGACAGGTTAACAGGCTGAATGCAGCCAGCCAACTGTCCAACCTAAAGTCTTAGTCTTAGTTCACACTTTTCCAATGTAATAAAAAGGCACTGGTATGGCTGCTACGTTTAGCATTTGTAAACATAATTTGTGACAAACATTTGTGAAATGAATGTGATACCTTGGTATAACTACCGTAAAGAAATAAGACCATGGTCGAGATGACTGGTAGCCTCTATCTCACATCAGTGGTATTGTGTTTCTTGAAATTAAGACCACATTTCCCATAAACCCAGTTGCTTCCTGTCCCCCCTCCCCCTCTCTGGCGTCTTTGGATAAACATGATTTTTCCATGGGCTGTGCCGTAAAGCTATCTTCCTTTGTGCCGTAAAGCAGTACAGCAGATTTCCCATCAAATCCAACCCAGTGGCACACATTGTAAAATACAGTGTAGAGGCCAGTAGAGGCTGCCAATCTTCTTGGCAATGGTCTTGTTTGGTTAAGGTAATTAAACTAAGGTCTCAAAATGAATGTAATGATTTACTGATGTGTGCGTGTGACGTATCAGTACTGTTTGCTGATAGTGGCAGCTACTGCAGCTAGTCAGCATGGAAACAAACCCACTCTTTACCAACACAAAATGCTGTTGAGGCAGCATTATGAGTCACTGACAAGTCAACAATAGGCCCAAAACAAACGGTGGCATCCCATCAGCTTGCTGTTGTTAAGTTATTGGACCTACCTCTATCTTGTCGGTCTTAGCATCTCCCCAGTACAGTTTTCCTTCAGTATAGTCTATAGCCAGTCCATTGGGCCAACCCAGAGAGCTGTTCAGGAGGACAACCCGGTCCGAACCGTCCAGGTTGGCCCGTTCTATCTTAGGACGCTCGCCCCAGTCTGTCCAGTACATGTAGCTGTGAGAGACAGAAACACAGTGTGAAAATGAGTTTATTGAAAAGCTTCAGTTATCAGATACCATATCAGATGAGATTTTTCTAAACACATGGCAATAAATATAGCTCCGTTCTCCAGCCGAGTCTCTTCTCAGCTGCTTACTACCAGTCCACGGGAAAAGAATATGGGATGAAAGTCAACCTGCATACTTTCAAATACATTTTGGAGACGCCCCCTCATCGTTGGAGACGTGTGTAGGCATTCTACATGGTGTCTGACAAGTCTGGAATCATACGGAAATAATACACAACCCATTTCCTAACTGATGGATAGGGTGGAGCTGTTATGTTTATTCTGAAATATAATCAGAAACTACTGATGTCACTGCTGTCAGACCAGATATACCTTGTTGTCTGGAAGTACTACTGTACTACTGCAGTCATGCTGTAGTAGTACTGTGGTATATGCTGGTCACGTTGAGTGAAAGAGTGAATGATTCCCTTGTGATTCTAGGCCTTTCAGACACCTGTATTTATGTTCAATTGTTAAACTCTTATTTCCAATGTTACCTAGTTTGTGATCACTGGGGCTCCTGTTTGTAATGGCAAATCACAAACACACGCACACACACACACACACACACACACACTTACCCATTAACAGGGTCCACGACAATGGCTCTGGGTTCGTCCAGATTTTCAGAGATCAAGATTTTCCGGGAGGTTCCATTCAGCCTGGTTACCTAGCGTAGCACATGACACAACTCAATATCAAAACCCCCATATATCAAGTGCTTTATACCCAGCCCACCGATTTGTTCAACCCAACCCGACGTCTTGCTTTGTCTTTCCTAATTAAGTTAGTAGCTAGCTAGTAAGCTAGATAACTGGCAAAGGAAAGAACTGCCAATAGCCTTTCTACAACAGAATGAACCATGGAGGCCCGAGAGGGACAATTGTCAAACAGTACTACATAACACATGACAACGCCATGAAACAAGATGTGAACCAGGTGAAATTCATTAAAAAAAAAGTATATTCCTATTCATCAGGGGTGTTTCTGCTCCACATCATTGCAATTGTAGGGTAATTTCATCAACTTTCGCTACCAATATTTTTGGACTGATGCTGTCGATAGCTGATATTTTGTGCCGGTATTCAATATCTTTAAATTGGACCATTTTCATGCCACAATTTTCCACAGCATTTAGACCATGGGACACTAAAACTCTTCACTGGAAAGAAAAATAAATAAATTCTACAATTAATATGTAATCAAACAAATTGAGTTGGACAACATTTTAATAAAAGGCTGATATCGACCCGATATTATTGATCTAACCCTACTTTGATTTCTGACATACCTCAATCCGGTCTGTGCCGGTGTCAGTCCAGTACAGGTTTCTGGCCACCCAGTCCACAGCGATACCGTCTGGGTGGTTGATCTCTGTGGTGACCAGCGTCATGGCGTCACTGCCATCAATGCGGGAACGCCGAATGGCCTTGACCTCGTCGTCTGTCCAATAAACATAACCCTCAACCGGGTCATAGTCTATGGCGATGGCGTGGCGAATGTCATCGACCTGCAATAGCAACAGAAAATAATTTAAAAAAAAAAGTTCAACAGGATAGAGGTGTGTTTGTATGTGTGTGTGTGTCTTTGTGTGTACCTGTAGTACTATGTCGCTGAAGTCTGGCAGGTCCAGTGAGATTCTCCTCAGGTCGGTCCGCCGGGCCAACAACAGAACCTGCTCTGCTCCTGGATGAGAGAGAGAAAGAAAGAACATTAAGAAGAAGATATCTAGAAAATCACTCCACCACACATGGACAGCAAGTCTTCCTGTGTTGATTTTTCAGTGACAATTATTTTGAGTTGTGTTGATTGGAGAGTTGTTTGTCCTCTCACTGAGCTGATATGGCTCTGGAGAGGCTGTTTAAAACGATCTGAAGGTGTTAAATAAACTCTGACTGGTGAGGACTTATAGAAACACTGGCATAGTGTTGATTTTTATACTTTAGTTAAATTAACACAGACGATTTTTCGGTGGTTTCTGTGGTAAAAGTCTGTGTCTACTGTCCATTGTTTTGTTTTGATTGTATTGCCACTTGGAACCAGCCTTTATTAAATCTCTACACTTAGGATGATTGGTGAAAACACTTCCTGGAAGCTGGGTGGAGGTATCATCACTGTGCTAGCCCGTCAGGCAAGTGAGATTTTGCTAAGACGTAAACAGACATTTAGGGAGGTACTAACTAAATGCACTTCGTACAACAATCAGACACATTTCAGCCACGTAGTTTTCAGGTAACTAACGGCTGGCTAGTGCCAAATATCCTGCAGTTTCACCCTGCTCAAAATTTTCATTGGTGACTATGTAAAAGGTAGACATTGTCCTTGTCCTTAAGTTAATTTCATCATCGCGTTTTTGGTGGAAAGAATTACCAACGGCAATATATCTGGGAGTTAACCCAGTTAGCTATGCAGCAACACAATTCTCTGTTGGGCCACTCACACTTTACCATGAACAAGGACCAATATTAACATCTAGAGCTTAACATTTGTAACTCCTATCCAAAAGAAATGACAGCTTGGGAAACAGGTTGGTGTTGACAAAAAAGCTAGAGAGAGAGAGATTAATGTGCACCAATTTTGCAGAACTGATTCAAGTACCAAGTACTTTATTAAGCAGAAGAAGAATCACTAAATTTGCAGTCATTGATGCTGCCTAGTATAGATAAAAAGAGCTTATTCAGAATAGGTTAACAAATAAAACCGCTCGTTCAGAATAGATGAACAGGTAAAGAGCAGCGTGGTTGGTTAGGCCTAATAAAACAGAATGGCATTTAGCCTGCATAGCTACGGCTCCTCTTCTAAACAATAGGCGCTATTCTTATGAACTTCACAAACAGCAGCATTTCAGCATTTCCACGTCAGGAGACATTTTTTCTCCTGCTAGGAAAGTTGTATATTGCACCAAAGCTCATGCTGATCTGAGTAGGAGTAGAAGGACTCCCAGTACTACAGATTGCTATATCGCTAGTGAAAATATTTTGTGGCCCAAGCCAAGCTGTACTATCATCACTTTCTCACCTCTCCCAGCTCCCACCAGTCAGGGAACATAGAGCTCTGGCATCGCAAGGGGATCTTCCACCTTGTTTGGCTGTTGGCTCTGATTTAAAAGAGGAGCCAAACTCATCTCCTGGGAGACAATTACCTGTTTTTTTCTTTTTGCACTCGCACCGCTGTCTGACTGTAAGTAATTTCGATCAAATTTATCATAGTTCAAAGTGCTTTTCTCTCTCTCCCTTGTCGCTCTTTCTTGTTTCACTCTCACAATTCAATTTGTTTACTTTGCCATGAGTGTTTATCAGAAACAATATTGCCAAAGCAAGTATACAAAATGTAAGGTTTTACAAACAAAATAAAAAAAAACAGTTTATATGTAATAACAGTATGTAATAACCAATATAAACAAGTGTAAAATAGCTCCAAAATTGAGAACATTCAGTCATCAAAATCATGTAAATCTTTTCCCCTCTCTCAACCCCACCCCTCTCTCTCTCTCACTAGCTGCAGCCGAACAACCAATCAGATTCTGTCATCCATCAGCCCTGACGACAATCGGATTTGACGTTCAGAACGGACCCGTCGTTAACTAAATGACTGGCGCGAAAGGAGGAACAAACAAAGGGAAAGAAAAAGAAGGAAGGAGGGACGGCATCTGTGATTTCAGTCTTCTCCTTGCTTGACTTCCCTTGAGACACAAGTCCTTAAAGACCCCGGACACACACACACACACACACACACACACACACACACTGCTGCCACCACAATAACAAACGCCTTCAATTTAACCAGCCAAGCACAACAAATTAGAGGCATGGACGCTTGCTCATTTTCTCTCTCTCTCTCTCTCTCTCTCACACACACACACACACACACACACAAAACCGAAGGCTGATACAATAGAGCATTTTTGTGTTGATTGTCAACAGTGGCTAAGTGATTGGATGGCATTCTTCATTCAATCTTAACATATTCACATAACATGGCATAACAGACAGACACACACACACATTATCACACTGTTGTGGTTTTGTGGCTGCAGAATAAGGCTCTATTGTTTCATGATCGTGGGAATCGATATGGCAGCTGGTCAGTTTATGTCCCACACTGCAGGGAGAGACGGGGATTGTCACTTTCACTTGTTTTATACCCAGAGAGGGAGACACTGTATATGGCAAACCTTCTTTATTAGATTACACACCAGAGAAAACAGTGATGGAAAAAAAGCAACAGTAAAGACAAATAGTTCTGTCTATCTGCTGCTAGCAGCCCCTGGCTCGTCTCACCAGGTTTTAGAGATAGTATCTGTGGGATGGGGATTGGTTGGGATCCAGCTACCAAGTACTCCTACCTACTCCTATCAACAAGTGAAGCTTGTTGATCCAGCTTGTAACCTTGATTAATGACTAATGATTAATGATTAATGAACTTTGGTGCGATACAAAACATTTCCAGTTTGTATCTGTTAACCTATTCTGAAGAAACTGTTTTAATCTGTTAACCTATTCTGAAAAAACAGTTTTATTCTGTTAACATATTCTGAATAAATGGTTTTAATCTGTTAATTTATTCTGAATAAATTGTTTTAATCTGTTAATTTATTCTGAATAAATTGTTTTAATCTGTTTACTTATTCTGAATAAAGAGTTTTAATCTGTTAAATTATTCTGAATAAATTGTTTTAATCTGGTAACCTATTCTGAATAAACTGTTTTAATCTGTTTTTATATGTTAAACTGTTATTGAGAGTTCATCGATAAACTGTTTGAGAAGCTTTATCCTCTAGCCTGTGTTATATGACCTAGTCTCTTTTTTATATTTATAATTTATCAATATTTGACTGAGGATTGTTAAACAATGGTAAGTGCATAATTTGATCAAATAAATAAATATTGATGCAGTTGTTATATAACAGGCCAATACTACGCAGCGTGAATGCCTGTAAACTGAGCCTTGCTTGGATCGGTACTCATGTTGATTCTGAAAACCCTCTCACAAGGTTTCCAGGTTGTTTAATAGATCGCTGTTCTTCTTTGCTTTGTGGTCAGTTTGGTGTTACTGGGATCCATACCAGGTTTGCAGGTCTTTCCATCTGGTTTGAGCTGGACTCCGGTGGGACAGGCACAGCTGTAGAAAGGCTGGACAGGAGACAGCAGGCAGAGATGACTACACCCTCCATTATTCTCACCACAGGGAGTCTGGACTGCACGGACAGCAACAGAACGACAAAGACAGAGAGAGAGAGGGAGAGAGAGAGAGAGAGAGAGAGAGAGAGAGAGAGAGAGAGAGAGAGAGAGAGAGAGAGAGAGAGAGAAGAATGGGAAGGAGAAGGAGAAAACATGATTAGCTAGTCCACCCCACTTGGACACCAATGTGAGTTGCCAATTCTTGCCCTCTTAACTATTCTAATATTTTGTCATTTCATTTTCTGTTGTCGTATAAAACCTCATAACTCCTCTCTTTGGAGATACAAGATTTCACACACCAGTGCTGATTTGCTTTGAGTCAAGTTCTTGAAAGATGGGAAGATTACCCATTGCTCCGACCTGTGCACGTATTCAATTGGGAAGCCTAGCTCCATAGCAACAACTTTTTAACAGGTTGTGTTGTCAACGAAACAAACTGCAGCAGGTATATGATCTAAAGCAGACTATGGGATTGAAAATGCCCAGAGATAAAACATTTTCATGCCAAACAATTCCATAATTTTCAAAGTATTTTCTCACAGACCTTTAATCTTGTCAAGGTGGACACACACACACACACACACACACACACACACACACACACACACACAAACACATTCGACTTACTATAAGGCTGTCTCTGTGGTCCCAGTACTTGGATGTCCATAGGTGAGTAAATCCCACTCAGGATTTCTCTGGTTTTGTCTCCGCTGTGTTTGTTACAGGCGTGGATGGAGCGAGTTTGCCAGTCTGTCCAGTATAAGGTCTCCTCAGACAGCGTTAGCGCAAAAGGATGGGTTAGGGTGCCCTCGACGACAGTCTCGCTGAGGGGACAAAACAAACACACCTTTAGAAGTGCTTTTGGTGTTGGTTTGTCCTATTCCAAACGCTATATATCCACGGTGGGAAAAAATGAGTACTTGAACTTTCTGAAATTTCTACAATTCAGGGGATCCAATCTGTGACAGCGTTATTTTATCATCCAAAGATCCATTTTAATCTGTTAGCCTACTCTGAATAAACTGTTCTTAACTGTTAACCTACTCTGATTAATCTGTTTTATATGTTAACATATTCTGAATAAACTGTTCTTGAGAGTCTGTCAAAGATGTTCAACCAGTGTAAAAATGAGAATGTATATCCTTTAGCCTATTTTCTATTTTATTATTATTATTCATCATTATAACTTTATTTGATTGAGGATTGTTATACAATGCTCAGTGCATAATTTGATTGGATGAATAAATAAATACAACTTGTTCCTGTAATTATTTTATAACAGGCCAGTAACAGGCAGCATGAATGACTACTCGTACTTAGATTAATACTCATACTGGAGCACTTTAAAAAGCACCACAATGAGTTTTAATTGAAAACAATTTCTAAGTGCACGTGTCAATGTCTTGTTTCAAACGGTGGATATCTAATTTTGGACCGAGACTCAACTGCAATCTCACTGGGGGGGAGAAAACAAACATACCCATAGTTAGATAATGCCTGTGTGTTTGTTTAATGCCGTTGGTTGACGTGGGAATAGGAAACATGCAAAGCTGAAGAAATTGTCGCTGTTGATCATGTTTAGAAGAATTGGAAAATAACATGAAGGATGGAGGTGTGTGTGTGTGTGTGTGTGTGTGTGTGTTAGGGGTAGATCAGGAGAGTACAATTCCTCTTCAGGGTTAAAACACATTTTAGAAACATGTGCAGGCAAACACGCATACACGCACATAGGATCAAAGGAGGCTAGTGTTTAGAATAGCAATACAGCAAAAACCTGCCTTCATCAATCATGATTTTAGACCTCTCTCTCTCTTTCTCTCTCGCTCACTCTGTGTGCATGTGTGTGTGTGTGTGCTGTAACAGCATATGAAGAGGGCCAGCAGTGGTTAAGGGAAAAAAAAACATTAACTGACTCCAGATTTTGTTTGTTTTGTGTGTGTGTGTGTGTGTGGCTGTTAAAAAAACAGCAAATAATTTCATTACTCAAGGCTTGTCAGGTACATTCAGATGAAAGCCTCTCCTAATTGGGTTAACACCAAAGTATTTTTTATGGAAATCATGACGTATCGAATTAGAAAAGCGGAGTGGAACTATACATTTTCATCAAAGTTCCTCGCTTCATTTCGCGATGGAAATGCATTTGACCAATAAGTAATGACGTGGCGATGTTTGCAGCCAAACTTTGTAAAATATCTGTCCACCACGGCCTCCCAGTAATGTCTGTGTTATGGATGAATATCATCAAGGCTATGGATCAATATATCAAGTGCATTTGTTTCAGATGAAAGCATGAAATATGACCAACATTAGCTGACACTAAGGAACAACCACTTGCCCAATAGTGATAATTTCTTAAGAACTGTGGCTGTGGCTGTTTCGCAACACTATGCTGTCTCCTGGACGATGTTTTTGGCAAAAAGCCAAGGTAATGCTGGAAGTGTCCCGCTAACATTTTTGTATCGCTTTATATGTGGATGTATCATATGTGCGTTGCTTCACCCGTCGGACGTGGGATAGTGCGCTTCTGTTGTTTTGTTTTAATATCATCCGAATGGTGAAAACCGAAGAGGCGCATGGGTAGATAAAGGGAGATCATTCTGTTCTTCTAGCTCTCGCATTCTTTTCCTTCTTCAGGAAAAGAATGAGAGCTTTCTCATATATTTTTTTTCCTAGCCTTCACTCTTAAACATATTTTAAGGTCACTAAAGCCCTGACCTTTGACCTACTTACTTTTGGTTGCTGGTTATGCTGCTGATCTAGGAATTGAAGCATATTCACAGTTGCCTTCAGTGGACATCTATGTGGATAAGAGCTAAATGACTTAAATGTAAATGTAAAATGGCAGAAGAAGCACTGAGAGAGGGCTGGATGGAGAGAATGAGGATCGGGAGGGGGGAGGATAATGGATGGATGGACTGAAGGAGGGAGGTTCAGCAGAGTGTGTGTTTTGACTGGGGCCTCAACGCCACAGCTCTGTTTGTGTTGGACAACTCTGACATACTCTCTCTCTCTCCATTCCTCTCTTGTTCGCTCTCTTTCACTCTGTCTGTAGGCCTATTTTTCTCCTTCCTCCGCCCTTTCTCACTTTGTTGGACTGGAGCTGAACAGGGTGAAAACTTTAAGTAGTTCAGGCTGATCTTCGGGGGGTTCAAGAGGGGGTCCCTGCCAGAATGTGTGAGACAGAGTTATAGAGCTGGAATTTGGAGTGGTAGTTTTTTTCCATGTTGACCAACCAGCCAATGCAATTCTATTGGAGATAACAAACCTTTTTTATTGTGAGTGATAATGAAAGTTTCAATCTTTGTTTTGAGATGGAAGCTGTTTGACTGTTGGGTACTGATGTTTCCATGACAAATATAATACTCATGAGCCTAGCTTGCTCCCGACTAATCAACTAATCTCCCGAGTGTCCAAATGAAAAAGTGTTAGCAATACAAATATGGACACCTAGAGCAGTGTAGCATGCTATAGTATCCATCCAGTTTCTATACCCACGTATTCCTATTCAGGGTCAGCATGCATTGGCATATCCCAGCATGCATTGGTAAACACCCTGGACAGGTTGCTAGTCGCACAGCTCTAAACCAAGCATAATGCGACCAAAACCGCCTCCCATTAAGAATCATACATAATCACTTCCTGTGATAATAACCACAGGACTCTCTCTGACACACACACACACACACACACACACACACACACACACACATAAAGCTCCATACCGTGCAGATCCATCCAGGTTAGCTCTGTGAATGAAGCTGAGCTTGGCATCTGCCCAGTACAACTTCTGCTCCAGCAAATCAATGGTTAGACCATTGGGCCAGTATATATCCACCTCCACTATCACTTTCCTATTGGAGACACAGAGAGAGAGAGACACACACAGAGGACCGTTTTAGATATCATTTTGCGGACCAAACGATAAAAAGATAAAGAGAAAACAGGGTAAAGCAGAGTAAGAAAGCAGGGTAGGGCAGATTAATAGTACCCTATCAGGGAATGGGAATGCTATGAACACAAAAACAAACAAACATGGAAAGTGGATTTGCTATAGGGTTAAGCGGTAACAGTACCTGTTGCTGCCGTCCATGCCGGCCCGCTCTATCCTGGGCTCCTCGCCCCAGTCTGTCCAGTACATGTAGCTGGAAACAGGAAGAGAGATGCAAGTGGATACATTGTATTATACAAATATAAGACCAATTTTGCAATTTAAAGGGGGAATAAGTAAGATTTGTACTGCCCCTGTCATGGCTCCAGCCCCGACCCCGGGGTTTCCCTATGTTTTTACCTCCCCTGTCTGTCTCTGTGTGTGTGTGTGTGTGTGTGTGGCGTGGGTGTGGCTCCCTCTCCCGGCCCTGCCTCTCCTCCACACCTGCCGCCTATCAAGCCATCAGCCCAGCAGTACTTAAACCCCGGCTCTTCAACCACTCGTCGCCAGATTGTTCCGCCAACTACCGTGGTAGTCGCGCTCTCGGCCGCTCTTGATCTATATCAGAGTTTAATTCCCTTGTGTGCCTCCGGGCTATCCTAACCGTGCTTTCTTGTCTCCTAAGATCCCCTGTACGCCTTACCCCTTGTGTCTCCTCGCCGTAACCCACCAGCCTGCCTGCTTCCCTCGCTCCTGCCTTACCTGCTTGCCCTAGCTCCAGCCTGCTTCCCTCGCTCCTGCCTCACCTGCTTGCCCCAACTCCAGCCTGCTTCCCTCGCTCCTGCCTCACCTGCTTGCCCCAGCTCCAGCCTGCTTCCCTCGCTCCTGCCTCACCTGCTTGCCCCAGCTCCATCCAGCCCAGCCTCTGCACCCCCCACCTTCCCTTCACCAGCTTCATTATTAAAAAACACTATTTTCTACTCCGTCGTCCTGGTCTGCATTTCTGGGTCCTACGCAAACTGCTATTCCTGACAGCCCCATAGCACACAATGACCGTGATACTGTATATCTGCACAGGGTTGATAGGGTTGTTGATTAATACCAGTGATGATTACTGAGCCAGCTGCTGAGATGTCTGGATTTCAAAACTCCCCACCCATTGGAATGGGAGAGAGCGAGAGAGAAAGAGAGAGCAGGAAAGCAGACAAGCAGGGCTCTTCTGTTGTTTCAAGCAAGCCCCGTTCATTTAGTGTGTTGTGTGTAATCACCGTACTTTTCTTTCTGCTCTCTCTAGCTGAAACATGCTGAAGAGCAGCAGATGCCAACCAGGAAGGCAGGGCGGGCACCTCAGCAATTTAATGCTGACAAAAAACATCTGACAAACAGAAGCCTGCCAGTGAGAGAGGAAAGCCACACCGACTGCCACTGTTTTATCAGCTGTTTTACTGTTTTAAAGCTTAAAATGTTATGAGTAACAGCGGCCTAAACAAATGAGGGGGAAGGGGGTTTGTGGTAAGAAATTGAGATGCACGGAAAAGAAGAGAACGTGGGAGTAGAGAGAGGAAATAACACTTTTTGCTGTTTTAAAGACAAAATAGAGAAAAACAATATGGTCGTCGAGTTTTTACGCTCTGTTGAAGTTGCCACTAAGTTAGCTAACGTCGATACAGACTTTGATTTTGGGTCATCGGGGAGCTTTGGTGTATCTGAGGAATCGTTTCGTATAATGCTAGTAGTTACGAGGCAATGTTATACAGGTATCAGTCTAATTTCATCTAAACCTGAGGGCCCAGGAACTATTACACCCCTCTGTTCTTTAGCAAACAAAAAAGGGCTCCTTCTCCAGCAGCCCTCCCCACTCAGCCTCCTGCCTCCACTGCTCCACCATGCAACATCCTCTGCTGGATCCCGATCCTGTTCTGCCAGCTGCTCCGTCAAAGGAAAGGACAGAGTGGCACACCACAGCCTCTTGCTCCAGATCCCACCCCAATATACCCCCCTGGCAGTCAGTTGGCTGGATTCAACTATTCCATAGTGCAGCTATTCCAACTGGGGTTTTTTTTTTCTATGGATCTAATTCAAACCATATGCACCGACACCAACAAATATGCTGCCGGGAAGATAAAAGCAGAGGCAAAGATTCAGTGGCTGGCAGAACAGAAGTATTACTGCAGTACATTGGACTTTTGCTTTTTCCAGGGAACGGTAAATCAGTTCAAAGTTCTAAGTTTATTCATCAAATGCTCAGTAACGGTACACACAGGTACTGGCTGCTGGTGATGAAATGCTTTGACTTCGAGTTTGAAATCATCCTCAGCTATTACTGTCATGTCTCTTGTCCAAAGTTCCAATCTAGCCTCTATGTAGACATTTTTTATATAAGCCCCCTTGATTTTCAGGACTTATTGGACATACAGATAGAGACTTGTGGAACCATCAGAGAGGATACCCTGCAACTCAGCAAAATGACCTGAACAACAAGGGCCCTAGCTGGATTCAAGAAGGTGGCACAGTGTGTGTAAAGTCGACGGATACCAGAATTTTTTTCAATCTGTCCCATGATCCACTCAGCCTATTCTGATCATGGTGTTACCTGGAGGCAGAGGATGCCTGACGGGACCTGGGTCAGGACCGGCATCCTCGCTCCCGACCCAGCCGCAGAATGCAATGAACACACTGAGGATGTCAACCTTTAGGATCGGCGTCTGCACAGCTACACAGCAAGAAAGAAAATGTGGTACAAAACCCTTCTCCTTCCACTTCATTGACATGGCGGTGGTGAACAGCTTTATCCTGTCAACGAATGAGAAGGATTCCAAAAATCTCATTTGGAATTCAGAAGGCAACCACGTCCAGGACTGTACGTCAGTGCACATGTGCCAACCACTATCAAAGCGGTAGACAATGTAGGCAATAGAAGGGAGGAAAAAGATGCAAGCTGTGCCTCATGGCCAAGAAGGAGTCAAGAACTGCTGGAAGTGTAAGGCATGCTACGTGGCACTTTATGTCATTGTAGACAGAAACTGTTTTGAGGTATGGCACTAGAAGTGACCCCTTAGACTCGGATGGACAGAGTCAAATAACTTCTGTAAATAATTCTTGACGTGCTTGACTGTTCTGGTGCTTTGTATTGTATTGTAAAACGAGATTGTTACTGCACTTTTGGTTTTGTTTTAGCATTTTAATTGCACTTTGTCTTGTGATGGACAACGAGACTGTAATGGGATTTTGCCCTGTGTTGGACAGTAACATTTTTATTGCACTTTATGAGATTATGGCATTTTGTCTTAGAAAATAGATTTAAAAAAATAAAATAATAAATAGGTTGTTCAGACTTATATCTAGTTCTGTTTCCTATCTTTTTAGTCAGCATGTATCTAATAGCCCTACAATCAGATGTATCATGGTAACTTTGAAGGTATGAGCAGCACTCTGAATTTCTGGTTGACCTGTATGAAATCAGAAGCGTATCTTATCTTATGAATTTTTCTCTGCTATATAGTGTATATATAAGTGTAAACTCATATGGTTGTTGTAAATTACATCATCAACTTCACATGCCTCACTGACATTGGATTTCCATTCTGTAATGAGCTATCTTTCTCATAAATGCATTTTCTAACAGGGCTGTTGTGAGGCATAACTACAATTTAACAGTCATATTACCCAGAGTAAATGTTAAATGCAACTATTTAAATCAAATGTTTTCAAAATGTTTCATTTCATTTTGTCGTGAAAAAGAAGAGGAGCAACACCTCCATATTGGAGATTGATGAGGGACTTTTAGAAGTAGTGCAAAAACTACTGTCGTCTTATCAGAGTAAATATCTGCGCTGATTTCTCTTTCAATTTTAAAATGTTTTATTTAACCATATTCAAGACCTTTTAAAGCCTTGAGTTTAGATAGTGATGTGTTCGACATTGTAAGACTTTTCAGGACCTGCAGTAACAGTGTGTTATGTGAAGTCAGCCTGAGAGCAGTTCATTTCCACACGCACTGGTCTGTAAAAGATTCCACTAACAACTACCCAGTCTGGTGAAAGGGTGAGAGAGATAGAGAAGAAATAGTAGAGGGAGGACAGAGACAAAGAGGGAGACAGAGAGAGAGAAGCACCACAGCTCCAGAAAGGTTGTAATCCACTTCTGCATCACAACTGCTGCTAGGAGACAACATGAACAAAGACTTTTTTCTTTATTTGTTTCCTTCTTTCCCTCACTTTCCCGTCTACCTGTCTCAAACGTTTTGTTTGCCTATCCATCTTTTTGTCCTTTTCTTTTCTTTCCTTTCCTGTGTCTTTTATTTTTCACATTCTTTCCCTCCATCTACAGGTTTGGTTTGAGGAGTATATGTATATATCTGTAAAATACACTGGTGAGCAACACGGGTGTACCCCAGGGAACGGTACTGTCGCCATTCTTGTTCACCCTCTACACACTTTCGATTCAACTTTGGGTCTACTCATCTCCAGAAGTTCTCGGATGATTCATCCATCATGGGTTGCATCAACGAGGACAACGAGGATGACTACAGGGGTCTAGTGGAGAAGTTCGTCAGATGGTGCGACGACAACCACCTACAGCTCAATGTCAGCAAGACAAGAGAGCTTGTGATGGACTTTCGTCATCAGAACAAGAAGCGCCCACCACCTGTCATCCTCCAGGGCAAGGAGGTGGAGGTGGTGGAATCTTACAAGTTCCTGGGGGGTGCACCTCAACAATAAACTGGACTGGTCAGACAACACTGATACCCTCTACAGGAAAGGTCAGAGCAGATTACTTCCTGACAATAAAGAGACAGTATCCAATAGAGGTGGGTTTGAACCTACGTCATCTACGGTATAGGACCTGGGTCTTGGGCCCACTGAAACACTGGCTCTGCTTTGGTTGCTTAGAATTAACAATGACATATTGATGTGAAGCACAATGAATCATCCTGTCAGACGACCAATATTGGCTTATTAAACCTCTGTGGCTGTCTGTGTGTGTACTGACAGATTTTCAGAATGACAGACAGAGCTGCATTCCTTTGGCCAGCGATGTAGGAATAACAATTACAGACCAAGAAACCAAAGAGAGAGCTAGGGGAGAAAAAAAATAGGATAGGACAGTGAAAGAAAGGATAGTGGTAGAAGAGCTTTATGTTTCATCTTTTTCTTTGTGCGATAAATTCCCCTTGTATTTTGATGCTTTGGCAATATTGCAATAATGCAACATTCATGCCAATAAAGCTTTACTGAACTGAACTGACATGAATTTAACTGACTTGACTTGACTTGACTTGACTCGACTCGACTCGAATGGACCTGACATAACTTGAGCTGGCTTGAATTGAATGGACTTCACTTGAGCTGAACTGACTTGAATTGAACTGACTTCATTTGAACAGATTTGATTTCACTTGAACTGAACTGACTTCCCTTGAACTGACCTGATTTGGACTGACTTTACTTGAGCTGACTTGACCTGAATTGACTTTACATTAACTGACTTGACCTTTATCTGTGAAGGCAAGGTTACCAAAAGCACAAAGCCTGCTGGGATGCCAAGCATGACAACTCACCATGACAACCCCCCCCCAACACACACACACACACCACCACAGTCTCTCCTCTCTCCTCTCCTTCTGCTCTATACCCGCTCTCTCACTTACATATCTTTCTCACCAACATATCTGTTTCTCTCTTTCTTTTCATTCCCAACCGGACAACGCTGTGGCTGCCAATGTATTTCTTTACAACTGGACCCCAGTGTTTTCTCTCTTTCTCCCTCTTTCCCTGCACCCATCACAGTCATCAGTTTAGTTAAGAGTATGACGAACAGAGGTTACTGGCTGCTGGCTACAGAGACACGCCCTGTGGTTATCGTAATCTGTCTAAATGTTAGCCAGACATATTTGTAATCTAACCTTCCTTATGGCTGACAGGGTGTTCAGGCTGTTCAAGACAACTGTTTACACTATAAGCCAGGCATATAATGCTTAAGCAATAGCAGTCAGTGGGAGTATTTTATTGCAGTAGAGGGAATTTAATTGGTGTTATTTAGCCTGGGCTACAGGCCTCCATACAGCCATCCATTTGGAACCATAAACCAAGTAGGTCATTGGACTCTAGTCAAAGTGTAGGGTCATGTGCAAAGCTATGGCTCGTAGAGGAAAAACACACTCCATAAAAACTGTAGGTGTGGGTCAAGGTTGGATGAGTGAACCCAACAAAGCAACAATACCAAACAGGTTGTAGGCTCCAAACAGTATGACTCGCATTACTAAAAATTAATACAAAAGTACAGGGCAAAGATGGGAGTCACACATGAAGATGAGGGATTACATACTGTTCCCATCATCCAGAACAGTTCACTGTAAATACAAGTAGAACATACTTCTAGAGAGTGTGTGTGTGTGTCTGTGTATGCATGTGTGTGTAGTGTACATTTCTTTACCGGTGAGCAGGGTTGAGGGCAATAGCCCTGGGCTGGTCAAGGTCCAGCCAGAACAAGACCTTCCTGAAAGTGCCGTCCAGGTTGGCCACTTCAATCCGATTGGTCTCTGAGTCGGTCCAGTACAGCTTCCTGCCCAGCCAATCACAGGCCAGCCCATCAGGACTGTCCAATCCTGATACAACCACAGTCTGGCCTGTTCCCAGGGCCTCTTTAAGAGCTGCAAACACAAACACACACAGCATGAAATGATGATGAGGAGGCGGATGCATTATTGTTATTTTTATTATTTTATTGTTGTTATTATTGCCATCATTATTACATTATTACTATTACTATAATTACGACTATTACTCAGGCATGTGATTGGCAAAGGACAAAAAAGCAGGAAAATATACAGAGCGCGGCGCGGCGCGGCACGCACACACACGCACACACACACACACACACGTCGTAGGAGTCCCAAACAATTTCAAACATGTTTGATAATCTATCCATTTGTCCCTCAACATTGTGAAATGTGATAAAAGTAGGGATGTGAACGTGTACACGAAGTTTGAATCATAAACGTTTAGACGCCCCTGGAAGCCTGGCGGACTGGGGCAGCCTTGGTGCTCCGCGGCTGACCTGCCGGGAGGGGGGAGGTGCGCGGGCCAGGGAAGACGGCGCTCTACACGGCCGTCAGCGCCGGGGCCGGGTTTATATCGCTGGTGTGCAAATAAAACGGCCTGCTGGCCAGTTAACTCTCCTCCTGCCTATGTCTCTGTCTGTCACGGACCCCGGTACTGTGGCGAGTCCACCACAGCCTAACTTACAATCGTTGTCATAAATGGGGAAATAAACTACTTACCTACTAAATACCAAGCGTCTTTCAAATCAATCACGTTAGTTAATTATGTTAACCAGCCAATGCGCGCTTGTAAATTCACTCCGGCTCACTAAACACGGCGAATGTCAAAAAGCTCTTCGTGGCAGTTTTTCTACAAAATTGAGGGAGATTACCAAACAGAGCAAAGTGTGTATTATGTGAAAAAACACTCATTATACTAGCCCTACAATGAGTTTAGTCATACTGTAGCGTCCCGTCAAAGACGGATACTTTGAGTAGAAAAACGAAACAGTTAGTTTGCAATCCAGTGCATTTATTAAGCTGATTATTAGTTGCCGTTGGTCGTAACCACGCCGTACAACAGCTCACCTCGATAACTTAACTCTCCAAACCCAGCGCCAGAGCGTACCACCACAACACAGGTGTCTTAACCTAACTCTCTTGACCCGCCTCCCCGCCTCTCAACCAATCACAGGAAGACTAAGCACACTAAGACTGGTGATGGGCAACCAACAGTTGGGAGGTACGAACCCGCTAATAACATCTCCCATAACTGGCCATAACTAACAGTAAGCATCACATATTTCAACCGGGTTATTACAATACTTTACACCAAATACACATGAATATGATTAATTTAATAATGAATGGAAAACAAATAATAAAAAACTTCCAAAATACAGGACTTTTTTTTTAACAACCGCGGTTGTCGAGGTGGTTTGTTTTCCATCCGCGGGTGCCTTGACACAACCGCGGTGGTGCGGTTACCGCGACAGCCCTAACTCAGATCAATAAGAGACAGACGTTAAGTAGTAAATTAAGTTTTTTTATTTTCAGAACTAGTTCAATTATGCCCTCAATGTCCAACAATGTCCTCTCCTTAAAACACACCCTCAGGCTGCCTAAGTGAGGTCTTACTAAATCAAACACTGTCACACTTTACTCTTTATGCCTAGCGTACTTTGATCGGGCGCAGTTGCCCCAACGGATTACGCTGCAGCCATAGCAGCCCGTTTCGCAACTGCCGGCTGAGGCAATCCCGGGCAATTCCAAAACCTTTTGTACCTATTTTGGGGTATAAATGACAAATATGTACATATAGAGCCAGAGTTTTAAAAATAGCGGAATTCCCCTTTAAGGTTTCATGGATGCAGCACAGTGCTACGTTTCTCAATACTAAAGCTATCAGTGAAATTATGGCCTGTACTAGTCAACATCAACAATGTTTAAATAGGGCCTGTACCATGGTAAATTATTTATACAATAATTACCATGGTAAAACTAAAATTACCATCAAACTACTATGACAGTTTTTTTTGTTAGGGTAACCTGGCCTCTTTCCACCACTAGATGGCACTCTGCTACTAATAAATGAATGGGATCCATCAAGTTTATTTTACAAGTGGAAATCTAGCATAAGAGAAGCTGCTCAGTACAATAACGTTAGCTGAAAATACATAACATACATAACCTACAGAGCTAATGATATTAGTCAAAACCATATAAAATAGTCAGCCAACTGAAAAAAGCAAATGTCCTTACCTCAGGTGATCTCGTCACTCACTCAAAATGAGCCATACAGTGCAGGGAGAGAGTGGTGTGTTCACAGACAAGCGTTTGCTGCTGTGTCAGGCTACATCCACACTAATACGTTTTCGTTTTAAAAGTTTTGAAACTAAAAGGATCTCCGTCCACAGAAGCATTTTAGCACCGTTTCAGAAATGATCTCCATCCATGCTAATACGCCTGAAAACGCATATCACGTAACCATTGACCTACACTGGGCATGCGCGTGCCGGTGTAAACAGGAAGCAGATTGTCTGCATTGCTGTTGCTTAAGAGCAGGTCCTGACAGTTGAGTAGAATTTTTTGCTCAATGCAATGACAGAAATACACTGTAGGAATCATTAAGGAGATTTGTCCGTCACCCATACCCGCACCCCCCCCCCCCCAAAAAAAAAAAACTCCGATCAAAGTACGTCCACTAAAAGTGCTTGTTTTTGCCACTGACAGGCTCAGATTGTTATTGGAAGTGTCTTACAGGATTGCTACAGAGATAGACCTTTTTTTTAAAACCAGAAACAGAAGTCTCACTCAAGAAGCCTCGCTCTGAAATCTGAAAGATGAGATGAGTTGTTGCATGAAGAGGTTAAACAAAGCAGGGTACCCCCAGGATTCTCCAAGTTAAATTTAAGACTTTTTAAGACCTTTTTAATACCACTTAGAATTAAATTTAATGCCAACTTCACAGCCATACTGGCAAAAGTATAAAGGATATAATGGAAAATCAGTATGGATTTTAAGTCCTAGAAAATAATTATTTACCAAGTACTTGAATTTAATAAAACATATTATAATACTCACATTAATATTTAATACACAATAGCTTTGTGAGCGCCCTTCACATGATCAGCGACAAAAACGCTCGGCGCTGGCATTCATTTCCTATTTGGCAAGCGTCGCCGCTGAACCTAGTGCCGCCGCCCCCGGCGTTCTGCGCCCTGGGCACAGACACTGGGAGACCCCCTAGCGCTGTGCTCAAAGTTCAACTATATTCAACTTTGACCTTCGCGACACTTGCCCATTCAGGCGACGAGCTAGCTTGTTAGCAGCACACTCCACGGTCAAGAGCGTCAATACACTGACGTAAACATTACCTGTACTGTCGTAATGTCCAAGCCACACCAGAGTAAATAGTAACGTTACACGCAAAACATTTTATACATTTGACAGTTATTCATGACGTTATGGGATTTATTTGATCCTACGAAAGGACAAGAAAGAAATTGAAGACCTTTGCAAATGAAATACAATACTTTTAAGGCCTTATTTTGAAAATATTAAATTCAATGCTTTTTTAATACTTTTAAGACGAATAACAATCTGAGCCTGTCAGTGGCAAAAACAAGCACTTTTAGTGGACGTACTATGATCGGCGCACTTCCCCCAACAGATGACGTTGCAGCCATAGCAACCCGTTTCGCGACTGCCGACTGAAGCGATCTACCGGAGCAATTCCAAAACTTTTTGTAGCTATTTTGCGGTATAAATGACAAATTTGTACACATAGAGCCAGGTCTAAAAATACCGGAATTCAAAGTTATCTCGCTAACCCACTAATCTTGCTTCGTGGCCTCTGGCTAGTTTATTAATTTGGCAGGCTAAATTTGCAGATACGCAAACACTAGTAATTTACATAAAAACAGTGAAATAACAACCAACATGGCAAGCCATGGGACCCTGTGATAAGTGAAAATCAATCAATAACTGATCAATCGACAACAAAGTCAAAGTAGACCTGTATTTTATACATATCACAAGGAATAATCTTGACATAGCTGAATTATCCGATCCGAAACGGCGATCTTCTTGTCAAGTGACGATGTACTGACGCACGAGCGCGACTGGGGTACCAGGTGTGGAATTGGGCATGTTGAGCTCGAGCTGAGCTGAACGCTAACAAACATCCTCGTGGATACTTGGAAAGGAAAAAAATCTTCACGCACTTCAGCCTATAGATGTCCTCAAATCCTCTCCATTTCACTCGGGCAGCTCATAACGCACACTTTAGGCTACCATGGGTGTTTAGGCTACCATGGGTGTCAATTAGTTCAAATGAGTTCAAATTTGATCTTACAGTTTTTGTCATTATAATGGGGAGCAAAGATCAAGCAAAACATTACGGAAATCAATTTGGAAGCCATATCCAGGAGAGAATTAAGGACCCATGTTCCCTCTAAGATGATAGTTTGGTCTAATAATTTGTCAGTCACCAGTCAGAAATGTAGTGCAGTATAATCTGGGTTGGAAGGTTCTGTGGCAGAATGCAGGGACTTGGACCATACAGACTAGAGGTGCAGCGATTAACCAATGTCACTATTGGTTACCACGCTTTAAAACGCCACAGTTTTCTAACCGGTATCTCTGTCTACTGTTCTACGCTCTTTCAATGCATCCTTGTGTTCGTGATTGCGTCTGTCAAACCTTCTCGCAAGAGTGAATCACTTTGTTTGTGTGTGTTTGTGCTAACAGAGAGGAGTGTGAGACCATTTTGGGTTCCTCAAAAAATGACCTGGAGGCCACTAAAGAAGACTAATTTGTAAAACATGCTGATGAAAAGTGTCTGCCAAAGGGTCAAACACCTCTCGCTTGGCACAGCATCTTGAAGATCGCCATCCATCCTGACATGCTCAAGTCAAGGTACCAATATAATCTAAATTGAAACATGTTATGCTTGGTGGCAAGTTGCTGAAACATTAAGCTGGTAGGGGATTAAATATAAAATTGTCACCTCCAATCAACTAAGTAGCAGTGAGTTCATGTTAAGAGTTGGGCTTTTAATGTAACGTAAGCCACCGTCCATCAATTATTTGCGTTTTAAAAAGCTCAAACACGTAAAGTATTTCCATGTTTCCTCTCATCAAGGTCTTCTAATTGTTGTTCAATGGAATCATTTACTTCCTGCTTGCTCACTCTCATCTGTACTGATTAAACATTTTCCAGGTGTAAAAGACCAACCTATTACACAAAGTCCAATCCATTACTTTTTGTTTTGAGAAGGCTGTGAACTCTAAATGGGTTCTTTTTTTCCGTCGTATTTAAATGTGTTTTCAATTTAATTAGATTTTCCCTGTTTGATGGAACACTCAGTAAGCTAGAGAATAAACAGCCAGTAAACACCAGGCAGCCTTACAGTTGGATGACTGGTTCCAGTGGGTCTGTTTGATGGCCTCTTCACTGACGTCTGTCCAGAAGATCAGGCCCTCGACGTACAGGAAGTCCACTGCCGCAGCATCCTCCAGGTCGCTAACGACAATAGCCGACTCCCCCCGCACGCCCTCCACATCCACCAGTCGAACATCACGGCGGTTGGCGAAGAGGAGGAGAGGCGAGCCTGGAGAGAGCAGGAGAGATGAAGTGGAGGAAACATTTGTAATCACATTTGAAACATGAAAACACTAAAAACAAAACACCAATACCGATTTGTCAGAACTAATACATGTACTGAGCACTTTAATTTGCTGTTTGGCTGTGTTTCATTTTATTATATCCACCTCCAGGCGGGGCGTGTACTCGGTGTGTCTCAAAACCAGCCCAGTAAGCTATCGTAGTCGAGAATGGCATTTCGGACAGCCAAAATGGCTTCCCAGAATATCTGCACAGAGAACATTATGGATGACTTCACATTTTAGAACATTTTGGCAGAGTCAAACATACAAACGTACTTGTATGAGCCAGAGTACACCGCTGAGGAAATGCAATAGAGAGAGGCAGAGGCTCAGGCTGCCGCTGTGTTGGCTGAGCAGCAGGACACAGCTAGCAGGGAACGATGAAGACTCAGAGCCGCTCAGTGCTTGGGCTCCCATTGCCCACCAATGCCAACAGAAACCAAGTCATATGCTGCAATGAGTTTCAATGTGTTTTTTGTTGCCAACACCAGCCCAGAGGGAATCCAGGTATGCTATATGCAGATAGCAGGAAAAACGTATGATGAAAGTTTTTCTTGCCACTGGTTTTGTTGTAAAGCTCTGGGATAGCAACTTGAGATAAATAGTTCCGCGAGGGTAGCTGGTACCTCCTGTCCAGGGTGCAGATAATTTTCTTAAATCCCTCTTTGCTAACGGTGTATATGGGCACCATGTCTCCTGCCAAGTAGTACATTATGGAGTCGGTGATTTCTTTATATCTCCGTGAGGACTTGTCTTATGGCGTAACACTCGCAAACACATCTGTAATTGTGCTTTGTTTTCTTTGGCTTACAGGCTGGCTTTCAGCTGTCTCTTTACTAGTTAGGGCTTTCACTGTCATGCATTCATCATACTTTTCTCTGTGCTGTTTAAGGTGCTGATACAAATTTGTCGTATTGCCGCGTGATGTAGCGACTTTCACTTTGCATGTATTACACAGTACGTCTTTCTGCTCAATGTCGCTGAGCTTGAATCCAAAATATCGCCATATAACAGATGTCGTGTTTTTTTTGCCCACCAGTTCAGCGTCAACCTGCTCGTTGTTATCCATTTTCCACCTGGTCTGACTCTGCACCACACCGGATAGTCATGTGACCATGCACACACGCTTCACTGCCTGAACAGAGACTGATTGGTCATCTCTTTATTATGGGCGTAGCAGACTGCACACAAACAGAGAATAGGTTGTCACGTTCACACACACACATTTTTTATGTAATTAAATCGCAGCCTTTTGCGGTTATATAATCGCACAGGTTGACATCGCGATTGCGATTGCGATTAGATTAATCGTGCAGCACTAGTGAGGACACATGCCGACCTAAATAAAAGATATAGTGTCTGTTGGGTTTAATGTACAGTGACCATAAGCCAATCAAATCAAAGCAAAACAATGGCTCTGTATCAAATAGGCTCCTGATTGGCTGCCTGTGATGCTGGCTGTACATAAAGCGGTAGTATCTGTTTTGCCGCTGCCTGTATAATTAACAAGCCTAACGTTCGTTGAAACTTCACATTATTCACATGTGATGACACATAGCAGGTATGAGGTCATCAAAAAGAAAAGAAAATGTTTAAATTACCGCTCGTCTCTTTATTAGGCCAACAAGTTAATTTCGGACACTTCATAAAAGAATTTCCAAAACTCCTTTTCCGTGTGTGACTGTAACTCAGTAACCCAGAGATGTGGCCATCCTAGTGTTAGAGGCAGTAGCTGTCATAACAGCTGCCACGGTGCCTGTGGTGAAGCTTGTGGTTTTGGCCTGGCGGTGTGGCAGGGTCGACACGCTGTGGTTTGGCACCACCGTGCCAACTCTAATCCCCTCAGCACTAAGACACACTGCCACTGCCAGTCAGGATGTTGTCATAAAAAGTCCTCTAGTCCCTACAATAGACACTTCTTTAGTAATAAGATATTTGGCTTGATGTCTAGGCATTTTTTTGAATGTGGATAATGTGTTATGAGTGGGTGTCATGGGCTCGAGGCTCATGGAACTTACTTACGGGACCAGGACTTTTATTCCAAGGAGAAATAGGCTAAAGAGAAAAGAGTATAAACAGATTTTCACATGATTCTAGCATGCTGCTGGTACTTTTACAGCCTACACGAGCATGCTTTGGCGACCACAACTAAGCTTATTATTCCTCACTGAGCACCGAAACCCACTGCTGCTACTTTCAGTCTAGCTGCCACCCCGTGGTCTCCCCAAAGGTTTGGTCAGGAATTAAGAAAAGCTGACGTATTTTCAGCCTGAAATGAAACAATAGGTTCAGAATAGGTTTCACGGTGAAATAGAGCTGTGTAAACGTCCACTACCAACAAAGATGAGGAACAGAAGTCTACAAATGCAGTTGATGGCTGCATTGCCAAAAAAAGTGTGGTCCTACTTTACCATAACACTAAGCACAGTAGTTTTGTAGTGGCCTACACTACAATGCTAGATCTGGGTCACACATACAATAGACAATGCAGAACTTTACCCCCATGTCTGTGGCAGGTATGCAGACAGATATTAACTAGGCCTGCTAAAGGTAGCAACACCCTGAGAGGTTTAACTAAGGAATCCGGGGAACGCCAAAGCATGATATGTGGAAATCAGGACTCTCCATTAGAAATGACTGGGACTTCCCAGAGGAAAAATCTTTTGCTCAAGAGTCGTCTTTTCTTCACCTCTTAAGAAATAGGGGAGATTCCAATGTTGTATCATTTTGTGATCACTTCCATCTGAAATGTTTCTCCTAAAAACCCCTGAGGAGCAAGGAGGAGACAACAGAGAGAGAAAGGATTCTTGAGACTTTTTGAGATCAATGTGAAGATGCTAACATGTGACATATATATAGTGATAATCAGCTCCTACTATATGGCTGTTGGCCTCGTGGCTTCAGCAGGAAAATGCAGCAATATTGAGTTTTCTTTGAGATCTTTCCCTCATAGTCTCATGGTCTCATATTCAGGAGAGTTAAATGACACAATGAGAAATAGGGGAAAATGCCTTTAGTCTCATCTTAGTCTTAAAAAGAGCTCATTTGTGTCTAGGAGACATAAAAGGTGTAAAAATGAGATATCTTCTTGGGATTTTGCTTTCCTATGGGTTGTGTGTCCAAAACTGAAATTCTTTAAAAATGTCTGAATTATTACATCCTTGCTAAAGGATTCTAAAGGTTTCTAGATTAGTGAGGATAGGGTTAAAGTCAGGATCAGTGATTTGAGATAAATTAGCAATGACAAATACTTGATATGAGGAGAAACAAAGAAATCAATTGGAAACTATGCTGGTAAAAATAAAGGAAATAACTATTAGTTTCAAATCACTGTCATTCATTGTTTAAAATGTAACATTGGGGTTTTTCCTGGCTCAGAAAAGGGCCAGCAGATGCTATTAATTGACTCATGAACATGGACCCTTATTATTGTTATTGTAGACCGATTGGCCCCAAATAACTTTTCATACTGAAGTTCCTTGATCATATTTAGGCTATTGTAGGAAACTAGTTAAGGTGGTTGACGAAATATATATATTTAAAAAATATTAAAAGTATCTTAATAATTTTGACTATATGCTATTGATTAGACAGTTTGTTTTGTTGATTAACTGTATGCAGGGTTTCTGCAGGTTTCAGCAAGTTACATTTAAGACTTTTTAAGACCTTTTTAATGCCACTAAGAATGCAATTTAAGACCAATTTTGCGACAAAAATGAATGCCAAAAAAACCCACTAGTATTTGACAGCTGTTTTATGTTTTTCACTCTGTATATGCGATTCCAAAGCTTTGATTCCCATTGTGCCTAATTTGAAGGTTAAAATGAAGCAGCGGGCTTTGTGCTCATTTGACTCCAACAAAGTAGCAACTTGCTGTTGTCCACCCATGTGTGGCTGAATTTTCACTTCCCCATAGT
This sequence comes from Hoplostethus atlanticus, assembly GCA_034670405.1. Taxonomy (NCBI): domain Eukaryota; kingdom Metazoa; phylum Chordata; class Actinopteri; order Trachichthyiformes; family Trachichthyidae; genus Hoplostethus; species Hoplostethus atlanticus. The sequence goes on along the minus strand of JAXDDX010000128.1, from coordinate 601,913 downwards.
AGTTGGCTGTGGCAGTGACCATAAAGAAATGATTCACATTGGTACAATGGATTGCACCATTATGGTGGAACCATTATGGTGCAATCCATTGTGCAATCCATTGTACAATCCATTGGATTGCACCATTATGGTGGATATATACATTTTGCATCAAAGGCAACATACTAAAGTAACTTAGTCGACATCACAACAACAAAAAAGACAATTTAAGACCTTGAATTTAGATAATTGAATTTAAGACTTTTTAAGGACCTGCGGAAACCCTGTGTATGAATTTTGTGAATGTTAAGTGGCTTAATGGGCCTTTATAATAGTAAAAGATTATTAGGCAATATAAAACTCAAGTAGGTCTGTATATCTTTCAGCATTTCTCAAAATTAAGCAACAGAGAAAATCCAAAAGTTTGGATATATATTTGGTTGTGTAGTGTTGGAACACTGCATACAAATTACAGGAAGTCAGACCTGAGCCTACCCTGTTAGAGGCTGTTGGCTCACCAGTCACTCTCTCTCTCTCTCTCACACACACACACACACACACACACACACACACACACAAACAAGCTCTCTGCAGTTATTTAGCAGTTATCTGGTAACCACTTTCCTCTTGGAGTAAGTAATTATTTGCCAAAAGAGTCTGTTATTTAACTTTGGCCCAAAGTTGGGGTGACATTTTTGTCTCGCTCTCAGCAGCTTGCTGCTGTCACTTGACTTCTCCTGCATGGCGAGGGTGGGCACAACAAGCGCTTGTGACTGGTCAGAGTACCGCATAAGCAACCATAAAGAGAATGTGGGGAAAATCCCATTGAGAACGATTCTAAATCACGTTTTGCTGGTGGCTTTTCTCTACTTTTTTTTCTCTATTCCCTGAATGTGATCTATATCACGTACAGTATCGTGTTCTGAATTCAACATTCAGCATTCCCCCACAGAGCTGTGCTTAAGCATTAATGTCCTTACTGGGTCTAACCAGTCTCCATGGATAGGGTTTTATTGAATCCGCCAATTTCGGAATTTCCCGGTAGTACTGGTAATTACAATACACAATACATACAGTTGGTATCAGCGGTGAGATGCACCATACTCATTCAAAGCCAAGAGTTTCTAGGGTTCAAAAGATTGGGTTTTTGAAGGCCAATTCTGACACTGATATTTTTGGATTGTAGTATTCCGTTTTCCATAGGAATCATATTGTTGTCAGGGTGGAAAAGCCTGTGGAACAGCATTTAGACCACGGGGCCAGGATAATCAGAATAATTTTAATATGGGCATATTCATACATACTTGTGGAATCTGATGAAAATGTCTCATTAGAATCAGTTGAGGTTAAGGGCTTCCCATAGCCAACAGAGTAGTAATCAATTCTACAATAAATATGTAACCTATCAAATACAAAGTACAAATACAAAGGGAGAGCTACGTGACAACACGATAGCAGCAATTTGACCGCATAGGCCTGAAGGTAAAAAAACACTACAGCGACCTCACAGATCAACTAGCCCATCTATCTGTAGAGCTCCTTAGGTCTGAGGAAGGGAGAACTGACTGAAAAACAGACAGAGGGAGAAAGAGACCACCACCACTATGAGCACTTCTTTCTGTCACCTCTAACCCAAGAGAGGGACACTTGTTCACACAACCACGTGACTGCTCCACAAACTGACTGGACCAACTGAAAAGCAGCGCCAGCTTATAGCTGACATTTATTTTACAGATTTACCCCCTATACACATCCCCAACCTAACTGCATCGTTGAGCATCTCTAAGAGCTTTTTTTTTTTTTCTTTTTCCCTCCTGCTGAGGAGCAGTGATCTGTTTTACAGACATGAAAATAAATAAAGCAACCAAGACAAATCACAATTTTTAACCTTTATTCATCCGGGGGAAAGTCGACTGAGCTCCATGCTCTTTTCCAGGCCCCATCCAGCTTCACATTCATAGAGTTCCACACATTCACACTGGGAGCTGACCAGTACAACCACTGCCTTCTACTGTTGTACACTGGTGGCTCAACTGGAGCAGTTGAGGGGTTCTGTGCCTTGCTCAAGGGCACATCAACAGTAGTTGTTGCAGGTGGGGAGAGTGAAGAGAGAAAGAAAGTCAAGGCAGTAATGGAGGAGAGAGAGAGAGAGAGATGAAATGAAGAGCAATCTCCATTAGAATCAATGGAAGTTATGAGTTCAAAATGCCTGAAAATTACAATCGAGATTGCCGTCTAAGGACTCCATGACTCTTCACACACTTCAAATGACTTCACTGCACCTGGCTGTGTGAGAGTATGTGTGTGTGTGTGTGTGTGTGTGTGTGTGTGTGTAGCGCAACACAAAAGAACAGCTGAGGAGTTTGAGTTTGTCAGTGGGATTAACAATCAGAGTAGGAGGAGAGAGAGAGACAGGGGCCGTGTGTGGGTGTGTGTTGGAGGGGCTTCTGAAGTGCCAGGTCTGAAAAGAGAAGAGGGGCCCCAAAAGACGTTTCTGTGTGTGTGCAGGCCCCACCACACACACACACACACGCACGTGCATGCACGCACACACACATACACACACACACATCTTCTTCACACAACTTCTCAGCTCTCCTGCTTTGTTCTGCTCAGGAGAAAAACTAACAGACTCCCTCGCTTTGCACCTTATCAGAGAACCCTAATGTGTGTGTGTGTGTGTGTGTGTGTGTGTGTGTGTTTATGTATGTGTGTGTGTGGTGTTAAGGGGTTGAGGGGTTGAGGCAAAGGAAGAGATTTTCTTCACACCTCCCCAGTTGGGACAAGAAAAATGTGTGTGCACAGCACACATACTTATGCAGCCTGTGTGTGTGTGTGTGTGTGTGTGTGTGACGGGACCCCAGAGGCATCGGGGCAGACTGCAACAGACTTCCTCTCTCTCTCTCTCTCTGTCTCATTACCCTTCTCCTCCTCCTTTCCTATTTCTCCTCATACATCTCCCTCTTCTATCACCCTCTTCCCTTTCCCTTCTCTCCCCCCTTTTTCCTCTCCTCTCTCCTTCCTTTTTCCTCTCTCCTCCCCTTTTCCACTATCTCCTCCTCCTTCCTCACCCCTCCTGCTTGCATGACATCCAAACAGCAGAGCCTGCTCATGTTTCATACCAGAAAAAAAAGAACAACAGGAAAAGATTCAATCTCTTCTGTACATTCCTCCTCAACGCCGCAACCTAATCTCTTTTCCTCTCACCTCCAGTCGCCTCCTATCTCCTCTATGGCCCCCCCATCACACACACACACACACACACACACACACACATTGCCAAGTTCATTTTACTTCAGAGGGTATCAGCAGGTTTCAGAAAGCCAAATTTAAGACTTTTTAAGACCTTTTTAATTTTACCTGTAACCCGGTAACCAACAGAAGTATAAGGAAAAAAAGACATTACTTATTGTAAGTTGCTTTGGATAAGAGCGTCTGCTAAATGACTGTAAATAAAAAAAATAAAAAATAAGAGTGGACTTCACATGGTGAAAAAGTAACACCTCTAATGTGACAATGTAATACTTTTAAGACTTTTAATTTATTTTAAGACTTTTCCAGATTTTTTAAGGACCCATGGATACCCTATTTCAGTATTCCAGATCAATTCGCTTTCAGTTCAACATGGAAACTGACCTTTCATTCTCAATACTTTCTTTATGAATGGATATAAAAGAACCTTTTTATGGTAAAAAAGAAGAAAATCCAATTGCTGGAGTGACTGAATTGACTTATTTTATACTAATTTTGGAATTCTGTTTTATTACAGTGGAGAGTGACCGGGAAACGGACAGATTTTAACCCATGATATCGAAAGCACATGGACAAAAAAAGTCTGCATTTCTTAATCTAAGTGGTTCAACGTGTGAATATAAACTAGGAAATCAAACAATTAACGGGCTGTATCAAAGTTTGGAATAATAAGGCATTTTAATAAGTGATAAAATAATAAATAATGTCTTTTCCTTGTCTGGGCTTCTCAACAGGTTCCAGCAGCCTGATATTTGCCTCTATGTATTAGTGTGGTTGCAATAACCATAATTTCAATATTACTTTAACACCCCTGCAAAAAATCGAATGAAGTATTCAATTTTATAAACGTTCAATACTTTCACCAACTGTGTTCTATGTACGGATTAGAATGGATTAAAAAAGAAGGAGGACTGGAAAAAGAGAAGAAGAAGAGTAATAGACAGTGAACAGAACAGAACACCACATCTTCAGCTGGATCCCAGTCCACCTAAACTGGTGGACAAACTGGTGCAAACAGTCCACCACGTCTTGAACTGGATCCCGATCCACCTAAACTGGTGGACAAACTGGTGCCAGGTGCCAAATATGGAACTGTTTCACTTCCAAAGCCGACAAAGAGGGATACCCAACCCACGTCAAACGGACCAAAAGTTGGACACATTCCTCGGTTTGTCTTGTTTGCCATGGTATTATATAGATTTTAAAAATTTTAAATGTTAGTATTAGTCAGGCCCCGCAGGATTCCACAGTAAAAAATGTAAAATAATAAGATAATAATAAGATAACATAATACTCTTCTTTTACCAACTAAAGATGGATTTATACTTTCCAGCAAAACACAGAATAAAAAAACACATGATGCACTCTCCAACTGTTCATGCCTTTTACTTTGGAGGTGATTTTTAAAAAATGATCTATAAGAATAGACAATCTCACATTTGTCCAGTCACTGGGAAAATGGGTACTGCTGAAGAATAGAACGACCCCCCCTCCATATGGCTGAATAGTCAGGCTTGTATAGATGTGAAAGGGGACATGTGAAGTGGCAAATTGCCCCAAAAGGGGTTGCAAATGCAAAACAGGTCTAGGTCCCGTCACAGTGGGGAGGCCTTCTTTCATAAGCAATACTAATATTGCTTACAATATTGCTTACAATATTAGTGTGACGCATCGTACACCATGAATGATGCAGGCGCCCCCGTGAACAAGATGCATCATCCCTCGAAGGTTCATCAAAATCTGACCGGTGGTACAGTAGTTATGGCCTTCCAAAATTTCAGATTTTGACCTTTAAAGGTCCCATATTATGGAAAACGGTTTATTCCTGGCGCTTATACATGTTCCACAGGAAATTACTTCCCTAAGCAGATGAGAAAATTTGAAATCTGGAAGTCAACCCGTTTTTCTGTATTTTCCTTTTTCCCAAAACGGTGCCAAAGATAGGAGAAAAACAGCCCGTTTCAGAAAATGGTTCCTTTGGACGTCATAAGGTGCTAATCCAGCCCCTCTCAGAGCATGCCCACGCCCAGTTGAACAACCAATCCCATTTATGTCGTCGCAAAATGCAGCTCTCGGCAGCGCCGCAAGCCGTTGCTTATGGTGCATTCCATTGTACTCGGAAATCGATAATTCCGAGTCGGTATTCCTAACTTCCAATCTAAATGTGTTCCAGTGCATCTGCTCGGGAAAACATAATCGCCCGCAGCAAACTCATGTTTGTATGGTAAGTCTCAGAATGTTACAAGCATCTAAACTCAACATCAACTACTACAGCGCCATTAGTGAAGAGAATCGGCGCATATCACATTCGGACGCCGTTTTTTCCGAGTACACAGGAATGCACCATTACTTTGCGACGACTGAAGCTAAAACAACATATCAGGAGATATATCAACTCTCCAGTTATTATTTTGTCGGATGCAGGCAGCAACATAGATCCCTGCACAGTCTCCCAACACGCGAAAATGCCAGGACAGAGCGGATTAATTTTATTTTTAACGGCAACGGCTACAGTTTTTTCTGTGTGTGATGATCAGTCCTCAGACTGCTTGAGCAACGGCAGGATTAGCATCTAAATTGAAGCTTAAAGATGGAGCAATTCATAAGGTACGTGACCCATCTGCAAAATTGGAATCTGTAAGTGTCACCATGTTTTGATTTAATTTACCAAATTAGTCTGGTTAGTATATTCACTGCTGGTTAGCTAACGAGCTAGCGGGGCTAGCCATGGGCTTGTTGGGTGTGGAAGAAGTAAGAAAACTAAAGCTGGAGTCATTAAAAGTAAAGTAAAGTAAAAGTAAAGTTATTGGTTGGAGTCAGGACTCATCTTAAAGTTATTTGTTGGGACCAGTGTCTGTTTTATAAGTCTGTCGAACGTGTCAGGCTTGGTAAACTTTAGCCACCATTAGTACAATCGTGTTTGGTTGTTTGGCTGCGCTGTTTGGATGCAAATAGATTGCATCCAATAATATATTGGTTAACTAGCTCAACAAAATTGTCAATCCTAGCTTGTCTGCAAGTTGTATTCAATAAGCTTATGGACATGAGCCATAAATAGACCGGCTACAGCAGAGAGTGTCGCTCACACACCCACATACACAAACACAAGGCACGAAAGTACAATATTACACAGAATTGTTATCAGTGAGAAACTAAGTGGAACCGCCTCAGCTGCCTCTTCCCATTCTGGGTCAGACTCCGGCTCAAACATGTACGGTCTCAGTGTTGGTTCTGGAGCGGCCGCCATGGTTATGGTAGATTTCTGCATCAAGCTTATTTGTTTACCTTGAGCAGCATGGGCGCTCTGCTCTCCGCCTCCGCCAGGCCATTGCGTGTAGGTCGTATGTAATGAGCACTGCTCTGATTGGCCGCCTCACGCCATACAACCTCCACGCCCTCAAAACAGCCTGTTCTTTACAATGGAGAAAATGAGAGACTGAAACACACACCACAGAAGCTGGTTTTAGGATTTTTTTTTATATAGACTTCACAAACGTCTTGTAAAGACCCCCAGGAACAGTTTAAATAGCCCAAAATGAGTACAATACCCCCCCCTTTAATTGTAGCATCCTCATCAGGCCAATAGTGCCAAAATGCATCATCGTGAATGCATTTCATTGCGTGGGGGATAAAAATCAGCAAAGCTTTTACTGTAGATGACGTCAATTCTGGTTTACAAAAAAAATCACCACACCTCGAACATTACTTCTGAGAAAGGCAAGTATTTACCCACACACAGACACACAGCTGTGATGTTTGCCCGCCGGTGTAGTGACACTACTTCAGTGTATTGGCCAGTGTGTGTGACGTGTGTGTGAAGTGTGAAGTGTGTGTACACGTGGTTGACTCACCCCCCTCCCCAGCCAAATTCAAGGATTCATTCCCTTGCTGTGAGGACCAATGAGACTGCTCGGCTAGGGTTTTGGAGGCCGATACCGATATTTTGGGATTGAAGCTGCCAATAATTTGACCTGACCTTGGTCCTCTAAATCAACATATTAAGCGTGCCTGAATTTAGGAGTCCTATTTGACCCAAAGCCTCAGAGACAGAGACCATATTTACCCTATTTTAAGGTCTCTTCACTGGTTGCCTGTCCATTTTAATCAATTGATTTTAAGACTCTATTGATTAGTTTTAATGCTGTGCATGGCCTGGCCCCTAGTTATGTTTCTGAACTGAACATGTTTCAGTCTATGCACTGCTGTTGACTGTCCCTGTGCCTAGACTAAAGGTGACCAGGCATCCATGCTAAAGACTAAAGGTGAAAGGTGACAGGGCTTTTGACTGTTCCTGTGTCAATGCTAAAGCTGACCGGGCTTTTGGCTTTGGAACAACGTGCCTGAGGAGCTCAGGCCGGCAGGCTGGCTGGAGTAATATTATCCTTATTGCCTTGTCTATTATTTATTTATTCCTTTTGTTTTATCAATATGGCTGGGACTTTGTTACTGTTTGATCTTTCTGCTTTATTGACATTTGTTTTTGTTCATTTTTTGTTGTTCTTGATTGTGAAGCACTTTGTAACTTTGTTTTGAAAAGTGCTGTATAAATAAAGATTATTATTATAGCTGATATTTTGTGCTGATATTTAAGCTCTTTAAATTCAACCATTTTCACGCCAAAAAAATAAAAAATAAATAATAATTAATACCCACAAATATAATCCCTCGGAATTGTATTCATCAGGGTGGAAAAGCCTCTGAAACAGCATTTAGACGATGGGACACTAAAACTCTCCACTGAAACCAAGCTAATAACAATAATTATTATCTCATTCACCTCACGTCTCATTAGAATCAATTCAGGTTAAGGGCTTCCCATAGAGAACCAGTGTAGTATTGATCAATTCTACAAAAAATGTGTAATCAATCAAACTGCCATCATATCTACCATATCAGAGGTGGACTAGATGTTTTGGGTTTTTTTTGGTTTTTTTTAATAAAAGACCAATATAAGCCCCATATATTAGTCTAACTCTACTCATTACCAAACTGTGTACACATTGCAACCATAAGTAAATAGTCCCACTAACTGATGACTGATTTGTCTCCCTTTATAGCAAAAATGATTACATGCATCCCCATATTGAAGGGAAGGGTCAGTATCTTTCGAGGTCTCCCCGATGGGATTCCTTAATCTGCAGTGAAACAGAAAAAGTGATTTTTGACAGGACTTGTATGCAATGGGGGAGAAATACTAACATGAGGAAAACACTGGCATGAAAACTAATGAAATGAGCCAAAAACGGTCCTTGTTAGTGATGAACAAGATCAGCTTCTAAAAGTCCTAACCTTTCCCTTTACCTACAGACAACTGACTTGCCCACCATCCTCTTTGCTAAATTTTAACCAATCTGCCCTGGGCACTGGTGTTATTACACACGCCTGAAAGGAAACAATGTGTGTTGACGGTGTGTGAAACTTTGGGCTGTGTTTGGATCTTACTCTGCCCATGGCAGGGCCACGGTCAAAACTCCACTACACACTATGCACATGATTTACTCCATAATTGTCAGCATGGCAGGGTTTTCCCTGCAATTCAACTTCCAACCAAATGACAGTTTATGACAAAACTTATTTTAGCACACATTTATTGCTATTCACTTTTAAATCTATTTACTGTTCAAACTGAAAAATATAGCCTAACATAAAAAATAAAATCATGAACAATAATGTGTTCTTGACTGGATAAAGGTTAGGTTAATGGAAAAATTGAAAGCCTCACTGGCAAAGTATCCAACTAAAGAAAGAAAATGACAGTTCATGACAAATTGACGACAAGATGATGGCAGCCTCGCCGACACGCAGAATACGGGGTGGCTGAAAACCACCCCGCTTATGCTATTGACATTTCATCAAATTGTGAAATCCCACAGGGGCAGTAGAAAAAATCTTGCAGCAGTGGGCTGCCGCTGCAGAATGTATGTGGCGGAAGCACTGAATGGGTTGAAGATTTTTTGTCATGTTTTAGTTTGTCAAAAGCATCATTATTAACAATAATTAATCATAACTGTTGTTTTTTGTTCTCCATCTTTCTATCTGCTCTTTGGAAAGAAGCGAAGTAGATGAGAAGTTTGCCCAAATGGGGGAAATACAGTAGTTTTACAGTGTTCAATTATAAAATGTCTTGGCTTCAGCAAGATTACTTCTAATGTGTTAATAGTTAATATGTTAAAGCACTCAAAGCCTGCTTACAGCCTTCAGTCATATCATTATTATCATCATTAAGCATTTTAAACAGTTTTCCAAATCCACATTAAAAAAGAAATTTAAAAATTATCTTTGTGAATGACTTTCTGGGGCCAATTCCGATTACCAATTTCTTTAACAGTGTGATCGGCCAATCACCGATCTGATCACTGGATGAAATACCCAGACTTTCAGCACTGTGTTTAACAGATTGTTCTTATGGCTGCATGACACAGCTGGCCACTTCATCGCGACAGTATAGGCTCTGTCTCCTGTCCAATAAATTAAACTGTTCTGATCAATGATCGTACGCTGTGACGTCAGAAATCCTGCTGCACTCTCACGTCACCAATTAATAGCTGGTACTACAAAGCCACAGCACAACAACAATTATTAATAATAATAATAATAATTATGATGATGAACAGAAGGAAATTAATTTATTAATCAAAACATTTGATTTATTATGGGTAACATAATGTTGGTCATCAGTGTTGTAGCATCAAATCAGAACGAAACAAAAACGTCCAAAGCCACAAAAATGGATTTAAAAAAGCTCTCTGTGTTCCCATAGTAACTAACAAACAGGTGAAATGCTGTATAGCAATCCAAGCAGTACAGTTATGTTTGGTAATGGCTTTCGTGCCATTACCTGTACCCACGACAACCAGATCAACATGTCAGCATGTTCGGGTGTCTTTATGTAAATATATTTAGTGATATATTTTTTAATTTTAGGCTATAAATATTGTGTGAATTCAGACTCCTTTCTGGTAATACTGCCATTTTTCTTTGGTGACTGGCCTTTAATTACACAGATACAAACTATTCGGCCATTATTGGAAGTTTTAAAGTATACGTCTTATTAAAAATAAAAGAAACAAAACTGGTTGTGCTGCTTGTGAGACATGTTCATATCCAAAGGAAATGAAAAGAAATGTTTCAAAGGTTAAGTGTTTTTATTAAGACATCAACATGTCCACCGGTCGGTGTATTGTCAATCCAAATGTTTGCTCTGTATCACCTGGAGGATCTCCGTCCCTAATGTCTTAAACGATGACTGTACACGTACACATACACAAATGATACTTACAGTCAAACTCTGGAAGGCTGTATTTGAATATACTGAAAAATTGTATATGGCCGAATAAATTCTGTATCTGAGGCTTTAGAAGTTATTATGCCTAAAAATCTAGGCTATTTCATATGGATGCACCTGGCATGTACGATAATTGCATACCATACATCCACAAGGATAATGATAAACTTCAGACAGTTCAAGTTATTGTGCCTCCTGACAGCTCTCACAGGAGACCACTACAGTCAGGGAGAAAGTAATAACAGGCTCATAACAGGAGCTACGATCATATGGAGTAGTGATAGAATTGTGATAGAAAATTGGCCCTCTGAACGCCAAACTGGACTGTTCCGAAATTCAGAATCAGTATCAGAGCCGGTTACTCTGAATATACAGTGTTCACAAAGCTATTGAAACGGTAGCAAGGCAGCAAGCCACCCCGCAATGGTGAAAATAAATGTTTACCAGACCACAAATTGCCACAACTTCTGTATTTACATGTTTGCAAGCAGGTTAATTAGCCTGAACATGTAAATGACAATCAATTTTTTTTTTATCTTCGTCACATCAGCTGAAGGGTTCATAAATTCTCCTGACCTTTTCCGATACAGATAGAGTACCGATAGAGCCTGAATTTAGATTCAATGTACAAACACCTAGGCCATCATAGAAAAGTTACAGTTACGGACTTATAATTTAATATATTATGAATTGATTTTCTTGTTGATTTATGGTAACACCAGCCAGCTTTTCAGTTAAGAAGAGAAGGGAGTAGATGGGGGGGGGGGGGAGTCAATAGCTTGTGTGCATTTGCAATCCGCCCCTGGGCTACCTGCAGGCAACCTGCCAACAAGTTCAAATGGATTCACTCTTGATTGTCACTTTTAATCAACAACACTGCACTGTAAGGGGGTCCAAACCTAATTAGAAACTGTACTAAGCTACACATTGTAGGAGCGATGCATACAATGTCACAGTGAGTAATTTGGTCCTGTATTACATACAAGGATGTAGCGGAGGGTAAACCCACTTAAACCCTTTTTTATTTGCAGAATAGAGTTTTAGAGCATTTTAATAAAAATAAATCATAGATTTGTGGTATGCATCATATCAAACTGATACAGGTTATATGAGGTATGATATATATGTCTTTAAAAGGAAAAAGCATAAAATAACACTTTTCTGAAATTATAATTGATTTTTGTTTCTATTGGTGGTTCATATCATCAAGTGGCCTTATGATGATCACTGTAAGTCATATAAGTTGTATTTACCACTAACTTAGATCACCTCTTACGTGACAGGGTAGAGGTACTTTTATACATGGGTTATACATGTGCCATAAGGACAGAAGCTAGGAAACTCAAGATTTTAGATACAGACAGACAGATTGGGGGGTCAAAGTCTCAACACTGATAGACCTAATAAAATTTCTTGCACCCATAAGAGACAGCTAAGCCCCGCCTCTGCACACGGTATTCCAAGCGATTAAATATTAAGACTACAAATCAGGCAGGGGAGAAAGTATGGCTAAGTTACATGATGATCCAGAGGGAGTCTGTAGCCTATTCCAGCAGACTTTTTTCTTCCCAAAATCAACATTCATTCTCTTTTCCCCAAGCAGAAAGTCTGTCTTGACACCCGACACCGAGCGGGGACGGCTGGAGCTACCGAGGCCCAAGAAAACAGCGCAAGGCTGGCTACACAGCTTCGACACACAGAACTCCAAAACTAAACAGGCTGTACAAAGTATAAACGTCTGATTCCATATGAAGGAAAGGTGCGGTTAGTTAATGGGTTTATGCGTAGATGTGTCGCACGTTAACGCAAAGTTCCTCGACTTTGCGTTGCAACAGCAGAGAGTTGTACCCTAGGGACCTAAAAACCTCAGCTTTTCAGAAAGGATTCGGGGCTAGCGTTGTAACTAACGTTACTTCTCCCAAATAGGACACACAAAAACCGGGGCGTAATTAAAAGATGACGCACACAGATACTCCTCCACTTGGGGTATAGCATGTTAAGTAATACACTACTATTATTCGTCCCGGTAGCCCCGCAGTACTTGTTCCCAGAGGGTCCATGTTGTGAACAAAAAGTCAACGTACCGTCAACCGCCGACACCAGGCAACTCCACAGCAGCAACTCCACCAGCAAACCTCCCATTTCAACTCCTCTCCGCTTTAAATCCATAACTCCCACTCCATTTTCGGGTAATATTTACTCCTGAATAAACTTGTAAAGATGTCCACTTTGCCGTGTATGAATGTATATGTATCTCACGCTGTGCATATGTGTGTGTGCATGTGTGTGTGTGGCTTTCTTTCTCAGCGATACTTTTTTCCCCGTTAAGGCGCTCGCGCTACTTTATACTCCGGGCTGTCGAGCTCGCGCACGGGTAGAAAAGGCAGGCGGAAGTTGTGTGACGTCAACAGACACGAGGCAGCAAGATTTTTTTTATTTGTTTTTTAATTTCACCAATTTGTCTCCTGTCTGTCAATGTCATAACTGTGTATCTGTTGTTATTGCTACTGTTCTCTTGCATACTTCTTCTTCTTATTATCATTATTGTTATTATGCCATGCTATTTGTTTGCTCACCTGTAACTCGAAAACGCGACATGTATGGTTCATATGGAATTTTACGTAGAAGTGTGAAATTGTTCAATAAAATCGGAATATGTTTTCTAAATTAATAAAGGTTAATTAATTAATTTCAATTAATTCAATTAATTTTAACATCTGGTGAATTATTCGAAGAAGTCTGCTATGCTTTTCTTAATGATACTGCTTATATTTGATGAATTGTCAAGTTTTTTATATTGAAGTTTCTCCATCAATATATTCATATCAATATAAATATATTATATAGTCAACAGAAACTTCATTCAATTTTCTTAACAGTCAGTATGGCATGTTAAGCAGTTGTATTAAAGCTCATAATAATAGCTCTGCTAATTTTAATAGTAATAATATAGTAATAAAGTATTAGTTATAAGAATAGTATTAATAAAATAGTAATAGCAATACTATAGTCATAGTATTAATATTGTAATAGTAATAATACAGTAATAGTAATAGCATTAATGCACTAATAGCAATGAATCAGAATCAGAAACAGGTTTATTGCCAAATATGTTTACACATACGAGGAATTTGTCTTGGTGATTGGTGCATAACAATAAACAAACAATAAACAGAAGAATAAGAACAAAACAAGAATAAAAGCAAGTACTGTAGAGGCAAAGGTCAGGAATACAATATAAAATAGAGAAATTCACGCTAAAATATATGAAAAGATGTAAAAAATAAGAAAATAATAATAATAGAATAAAAAGAATATTATGCCATATACATGTGCAAGTGTATGTGCAAATTTGCGTTAATGTAACACAGGTGCAGGTAAGCAGGTGAGGATGATTTGCGTTAATATAACGTGTAGTGTCCATGGGGCCATGATAATTAAAGAAAAACATCAACAAAAAATAGTCAGTAAGCTTCATTAAATGCATAAAGTTTGGTCTACTTTGCTGTCTATTGGAGGGGTCGCCGCTCCAGGGTTTGATTCAATCTCACTAAACAAGGCAGGTGTGAAAGCACCCTAAAAGACATTTTACATTTTAGCCAAAAAAAATAGATAAATCAACTATCAAAATAATATTGCAAACCACAATTACACTGAAATGTATTATTGCAATACTGCACTCCTTAGCAAACTTTCCATGTAAATGTCCATGCCAAGTGATTATGATGGTTGCATGGGGTCAATCGCAGCTCTTAGATGCTCCATCTGCTGGTCACTAAGTAGGCTGTCCAACTGTGGCTCGGTTATACCAGGGTGAAAAAAATCCAAAAAATGTTGTACAATGAGCAAGAAATGTATTGTAATCTCAAGCATGTGAGAATGTCATTACACATTTGCATTCTTACACTCTTTATTCAATGTGGGAACAAACATGGGAAAACATTGACAATGGTTAACATTACTTTGGATGAAATACATAATTATAATGCAATATAATTAGTTTCTTTCAACTCACTTTTCCACTTCAGCGGTGCTATTTGCTGTAATGTTTTTTTGTTTCACTTGATTATGTACTGACTGTGTATACCAACCAGTGGTTTGATTGGGTACTGATTGGGTATACTGATTGTTTACACTTGCACAAACTAAAACATTATACAAATAGTCTGTAAGTCATTATAATTTAATATTTAAAAAAACTGTATGAATGGATTTTGTAAGAACTTACAAATCACTATGGGTATGGGTCATAACCAGGGGTGGAAAAAGTACTCAAATCCTTTACTTAAAATATAGAGGTTAATGCCTCTTCATACTGAAATATCAGGACATGATGTTACTTTTACTTTTTGCTACTTTAGTACATTCAATAGTGAAATATGTTCACTTGATCTATGAATGGAAGACTTTTACCAGACTATTATTCTATCAGGGTAGTTCAACTTTTCTTAAGTAACCAACTTTCATTATGAGGGGCATCATTCCACTGCACAGAGGCAACCTCAGCTTTGCCTCAGAATTCGTTCAGACCCCACCTATGGAATGACTCTCCTTTCAGGAACAATGTGGCATCGATTATCGATTATTGCTTCTTATCATGATAAGAAAACAATTAAACAAGAGTGGTGTTCATGGGAGGATACTAGGGAGGAAACCACTGCTCTCCACAAAAAAACATTGCTGCCTGTTTGACAAGACCGCCTGGATGTTCCACAAAGCTACTGGAACAATGTTCTGTGGACAGGGGAGACAAAAACTAACTTTTTGACAAAAGGGCACAACGCTATGTTAGGAGGAGAAAAAACACTGCATACAAACATAAAAACCTCATCCCAACCGTGAAGCATGATGGCGGGAGCATCATGGTTTGGGGCTGGGGCTATCATTGAGGGAACAATGAATTCCAAATTGTAACAGGAAATTCTACAGGAGAATATCAGGTCCGGTATAATGGTCCGTGATATGAAGCTTAACAGAGGTTGGGTCGTGCAGCATGACAATGACCCCAAACACAAAAGCAAATCTACAACAGAATGGCTTCAACAGAGAAAAATTCATATTTTGTAATGGCCAAGTCAGAGACCTTAACCTGATTTAAATGTTGTGGTATGACATGAAGCAAGCCGTTCATACATGACATCCCAAAAATATCAATGAACTAAAACAGTTCTGTAAGGAGGAATGGTCCCAAATATCTCCTAACCATTGTGAAGGTCTGATCATCAACTACAGGAAACGTTTGGTTGAGCCAATTGATGCCTCGCCATGTTTTGCCATGTCAGGTCTGACAATATTTAGTCTGAGATATTCACTGTGCAAAGGGATAGTCTACATCGACACCAGGCAGGATTCAAGCCCAGCCTATTTGTGAATCATTTCACCAAGACAGGCAAGACAATAGGTTTAAAAAAAATTCCAAAACAAATGTAAGCCAAGCCACACATAGAATTAGATTAACAAATGCAGATTCAACAAATTGTATGACACTGTTGGTAAAAATAGGAAAACTCCTGGATTTTTTTTAAGATAACAAAACATTTGTTCACAAATATATCTATTTTTATAAATTATTTAACATTTATTTATATATTGGATTATAAAAAACAAATAACACAGCATTTGTTTGTGATGAAATGTGGTGAAATATATTTAATGAATATTATAATATATATATTATTATATATTATAATAATATATTGAATATATTTTTTTTGTATTCAAATATTGTAATACATATTTATTGAATGTAGTATTCTTTTATTAATTCATGTTTTATTTATATTCGTTATATATTTCTGAATTTTGAACCAGAAATCCTTCCATACAATAAGACAGACCTTGAAAAGCCTCGGACGGGGTTGAGGGCCGATAACACACGCTCAAACAAACACACACACACACACACACGCACAAAAGATGGACACATACTCACGCCCACATGGAAGCGGACATGAAATGCAGACATGAACATGCACATGCATGTGCACACGCTAACTTGTACATCCACTTCCAGATCTCCCTGCTCACACACATAAAGCCAAGCTAAACCTGGCATTTATCCTCTCTCCTCAGGATGCCTCACTTTGCCTTTCCAACTGGCCTCGACTCTAAAGGGACCCTAAACTAAAAGCATATGTTCTCCTCCTTTCCCTCTCTGTGTGCATATGAGAGAGGCATGCAGCTATTCCCAGCCATAGAGCATGGATTATAGACAAGGTATTACTATTATTATGACTGTGGTTATTATTATGATTACTTTGTAGTAGTAGCAGTAATAGTTGCAGCAGTATATGTACTAGTAGTAGCAGTAGTAATAGCAGTAGTAGTAGTAGTAGTAGTAGCAGTACTAATAGTAGTAGTGGTAGTAGTAGTAGTAGTAGTAGTAGCAGTAGTAGCAGTAGCATCAGCAGTAGTTGTAGCAATAGTAGTATCAGTAGTAGTAGTAGCAGTAGTAGAAGTAGTAGTAGAAGTAGCATCAGTAGTAGTAGTAGTAGTAGTAGTAGCAGTAGTAATAGTAGTAGTAGTAGTAGTAGTAGTAGCATCAGTAGTAGTTTTAGCAGTTGTAGCATTTCTATAATACGGAGGAACAGAAAATCAAGTGACCATGTAGTAAAACTAAAGTTTACTCAAATCAACATTCTATGCTGGTCATTTTGCTGATATACTAAAGATGGCTGACACACAACATTGGCTGATATTGTCATGGAAATCAGTTCTGGTACAGTCAGAACACTTTTGCCTTTTACAACAAACGCTCCAATAGATTCACTGCAGTCATAAGCAGAAGTAGTGTATGGACCTGAACCAGTGCTAGATAATAAATGGCAAGAAGATGAGAGATGAAGATACTTAACACACTGACTGATCACACATTTTCCCCTAACAGAAAAAAACTATTTTGGCCTTCTGACCTGTTAATGTGAATATAATCCGCATTTTGCACATCATATATATAACCTGGAAATTGACATAGTTGTATACTCTCATGTTTTTATGTGGTTTTCACTTATTTTATAATACACATATTTGATCTTTTTGGTATGTTTTCATATTCTGCATATTCAGTATATTCCACTACTGTTATTTTGCAAACCCTCACTAATTTTGCACACTTTTCAGTCAAGCATGTCTACTTAGTATGTTATTAACACGTTGGAACACCACACATTTGTTCTGTTCTTATTTCTATTCTATTTTTCTGTGCTATCGTTAAAGCTCTCTTTCATTAAAGTTTCACCCTGTCTTATTTTATCTAATACTATCCATTTGAAGTGAATACCAACAGAGAATACCGCAACCCACCGGGACGTAGCCTTTCTATCCATTCTGTTTCTATACTCCCGGCCTGGCTCTACTAAAGGAATGCTGTAATGAAACATATTTTCTTTCCCCAGTCACCTGCAACACACAGCCGCCGGCCTCGCTTTGATCCACACACCGCTCTCCGCAAATATCAAAAAAGACCTCTGCATTGGTCTGTGTTCTCTCTATAAAGACCAAGGCTTAGGAGTGATATAGTTGAGTGTAACAAATACCTTTCTCTCTCTGGGTAACAAGGAACAGGTGAGGCTTAGAAACTGTCTGAGGCCAAGTTTAGGAGAGCTACATTCAAAATATTAACTGTTACACACTGCTGATTACACATTGAAATGTGTAATAAGTAACAGTAACTTTGCAACTCCAACTCAGTCATAGAATCCAATTGCTTTCTGATACTTCTGCCTCCAAACTTTGTGTGGTACGACATTGTGACAGAATATGGCATTGAATAAGGTATTTCAACTTATAGACTGCAATCTCAATCGTATTATCAGCATCTACACCTATTTGTCTGTGAGCTTTTGTATAAAGACCAAGGCTTTGGAGTATTGCAGTTGACTAACAAACAACCTCTCTGTCTTGGTAACAAGGAACAGGTGAGCACCCATGCAATGTCTGAGGGAAGTTACTAATAGGTTTTTACAGTGTTCTGTGTTGTATGGTGTGTTTTCTTCCATTGTGTTTTGTTCGGTTCGCTTAGTGCTGGGCCACTTTCAAAGGGTGCTGACAGGGTGCTGTTCCATGCTGGTTTCTAGTATAGATTTAAAAAAAGACATGATTGGGTCTTAGCCATCAGGGTCATAGACTTTGGTATGAAAGCTAAATCTGTATTATCTTTTAAATCACTTAAACATCACTTTTATAGTATAGAATTATAGAATTGTCTTTCACCTCCATTTTAGGATTTAACTTCTCTACCAGAATATCAGTCGGTGATCTGAAGCTTAACAGAGTTTGGGCCTTGCAGCATGACCCTAAACACAAAAGCAAATCTACAACAGAATGGCTTAAACAGAGGAAAATTCATATTTTGGAATGGCCAAGTCAGAGTCCTAACCTTAACCCTATTAAAAATGTTGTGGCCTGACCTGAAGCAAGCAGTTCATGCACTGGTCTGTCATCTAATACATGGACCAGACGCATCAGTGCATGGCACAGGTACAGTATGGCCAATCATTCTAGGGAACACATGCAAAAGGCCCAGGAAGGCCAGACCCAGGAATACGACAGAGTTTCAACCTAGGGAAAAAGCATTGATACTCATCCCTAATAATGAATGTAAAGTCTTGGCTAAGTGGCAGGGTCCATATGAAGTGATGGAGAAGTCAACTATAGAGTAAGACAACGTGGCCGATGCCAAAGCCAACAAATCTACCATATTAATCTAAAGAAGTGGTATGATGAAGAGCACACCCCAGTACCAACATCGTGGTCTAGCACGATTGTGATGGTACCAAATGGCAGCCCTCAATTCAGCAATGACTTCAGAAAAGTGAATGAAATATCAAAATGCAATGTGTACCCTATGGCACGAATCGATGAGCTGATAGATCGGCTAGGACCGGCTTGGTACATCAGTACCCTAGACCTGACCAAAGGCTACTGGCAAGTTCCTCTCACTGACTGGAGAGGAGAAGATGTCATTCTCAACTCCAGACAGAACCCCCGCAAGGCAGCTGGGCCAGACTCTGTATCTCCCTCCACAGTGAAACACTGTGCGGATCAGCTGTCTCCAGTCCTCACAGACATCTTCAACCATTCACTGGCAGTATGCAGAGTTCCTGCATGCTTCAAGGAATCCACCATCATCCCTGTACCCAAAAAGCCAAGGATCACAGGCCTCAATGACTACAGACCTGTCACCCTGACCTCTGTGGTCATGAAGACCTTTGAGCGCCTTGTGCTTTCACACCTGAAATCCATTATAGAGCCCCTACTGGACCCGCTGCAGTTTGCCTACAGAGCCAACAGATCTGTAGACGATGCAACATGGCCCCCCACTTTATCCTCCATCACCTGGACTCCTCTGGCAACTATGCCAGGATCCTATTCGTGGACTTCAGCTCTGCATTCAACACCATCATACCAGCCCTTCTCCAGGACAAACTCTCCCAGCTGCATGTGCCTGACTCTATCTGCAGGTGGATCACTGATTTCCTGACAGACAGGAGGCAGCATGTAAAACACCGGCACTGGCGCGCCACAGGGCATGCTCTTCTCCCTCTACACCAACAGCTGCACCTCCAGTCACCAGTCCGTCAAGCTCCTGACGTTTGCAGGCGATATCACCCTCATTGGATTAATTTCTGATGGGGATGAGTCTGCCTACTGCAGGGAGGCTGATCGGCTGGCTTCTTGGTGCAGCCTTAACAACCTAGAGCTGAACACTCTAAAGACTGTAGAGATGGTAGTGGACTTCAGGAGGAGCCCGGGCCCTACCCCAGTCCTCACCCTGTGTGGCTCCCCTGTCAGCACTCTGGAGTCATTCAGATTCCTGGGCACCACCATAACCCAGGACCTCACGTGGGAGCAGAACATCAGCTCCATCACCAGCAAGGCCCAGCAGAGGATATACTTCCTGCGGCAGCTGAAGAAGTTCAACCTGCCGCAGATAATGATGGTCCAGTTCTACACGGCCATCATTGAGTCCATCCTCACCGCATCTATCACTGTGTGGTTTGCTGGTGCCACTGCCAGGGATAAAGCCAGACTGCAGCGCATCATCCACTCAGCAGAGAAGGTACAGGTCATGCCTCTAGGATCAAGAAGTGGGCTGGAAGGATCATGGCTGACCCTTCTCACCCTTGACACTCCCTTTTCAAACTTCTCCCCCTGCGGTCTGTCAAGACCAAAACCTCCAGGAACTTGAACAGCTTCTTCCCCATGGCAGTGGGGCTCTCAAACAAAGCCCCCTGACCAGCCCCCCTTCAGACACACACACACTTATTTATTTATTTATTTCATTGCATACAGTATATGTATATACTGATTGTTGATTGTTTGAGTTTCTTTATTTGATTGATGTGTCTGTCTGTTTTTAATGCACCGTCACCGAGTCAAATTCCTTGTATGTGTGAATGTATTTGGCCAATAAATTTGATTCTGATTCTGATTCTGATTCTATACCAGTATTGGGTCCTTCCCTTTGGTGTCCACGGGGCCCCGACGACGTTTGAATGCATGATGGACAAGATCCTATGTCCACACCGGAGATTTTCAGCTGCATACCTGGACGGCGTTGTGGTCCACAGCGCCAACTGGGCCAGCCACATATGACATCTATGAGCAGTAGGCCCCTGAGACAGGCCAGGCTTGTGGCAAACCGCAAGAAATGCCAGCTGGGGTTGGAAGAAGCCAACTACCTGGGACATACCATATGAAGATGAGTGGTGAAGCCCCAGCAGTCGAAGGTGAAGAGCATCATCTGCTGGCCAAAGCCAATGACAAAGGAGTTGAAAACATTTTTGTGACCTCACCCAAAAGAGGCCCCACCAGGTCAGATGAACGGATGAGTTGCAAGTTGCACCTTCAAAGTAGAGCACAGAGCCGGGAGGGACCACGGAAATGCTGACACTCTCTCCCACAGAGACAAATACCTCTAGGCTACAGCTCCCACGCCAGCACAGAGCTGGGAGGGGGGGATATGTGGAGCCCCAGGTCAGAAAGACAGCTCAACTGGGGTTCAGCACCAGGGACAGCGGCAGTTCCACACAGGAGATAACTGGGCAGAGTGTGGGAGGGGCAATACTTTCCCGCCCTGGGGCCAAATGTATAAACTATGCCTACACACACAAAAACTGTGCATGTGCCTCTTTCCACACAGGATTCGGAATTTATAAAAATCAACAGGCGGTGAGAATGTACGTACCAGTACACATATATCGCATCATGCGTGGCCTTCGCAGTCTTTTGAGTCCGATTAGTGTGATATTGCGAGTTGTCAAAAAAAGGAAAAAAGTGTGAATTTGGGTGATATTTTATTTAGAGCTTTTTTCTTTCACTACATTGTGCTAGGATGTAGTCTATTGTTTAAAAAAACATTCCCTATGATTACAACATGATTACATGATTACATGATTACATTTTCGACAAGCCTTAATTTCATCCTATCTTGAGTAAATAGGTTTGTCACTACATTATAATAATTATAATAACAATAATAATTATTTATTTATACAAAGATTATTATTATTATTACTATTATTATAAGGCGGGCAACATATCACGTTCCATCTGGGCAGGATTCTCCTGCAATTGCGGTAAATTTTGACTGAAAAACAATCCCTGGACTTTAAGACCAAAAATTTAATCAAGGAGAGAGTCACGTTGGTCTGATGGAGGGTGTGAGGTCCCTTGTGAAAAGTGAAATATTCCTTTGTGATGTGATTGGTTCCTTTGGGATGCAAGCACAAGGAATCAAAGGAATACCAAGTATTGAGCCATACACATAATAGGCCAAGGATGACTGTACAGTACTGTAACACACACACACACCCACACAAACAAACAATCAAATAAGCCTACTTTCCTGGCAGTGAGACTGATAGCTTCAAGGCACAAACGCTTGATTCTCACTGGTGGAAAGGAGGAGGAGTGATTTTTAGACTGGAAAATAACCAGCATGAGACTCCAGAGAGGCTACCCAGAGAACATTTCTGTGGGACACATACCCAAACATACACACACACATGCATGCAAACTCAATCGTACAAACATATACACTGGTGGTAGCCGGGCAAATCCAAATACATGGATGGGTGGATTTTAACACAGGCATAAAAACGTTTTACTCTGGGCCCATATGGGTGCAGTAAGCACTAAGAATTTGTACTGATACTGTTAGAATAATAACCTGCAACGTTTCTATGTGAATAAATGTTTTTCTACTGTATTTGATTGATATAGCACAATAGTGATCCAATCTCTAGCCAGTTCATGAAAGCTTTTATATTTGCTGTTCTAAACCCCCGGTGAAAAATCCTCTGGTGTACAAGGAAGTGATGCGTTTCCAGTTTGTTTGGAATAAACAGAGGAAGAACTGGCTAGTTAGCATAAGCAGAGCCCTAGGTCCTTTCCAGCCACTAGGGGGCAGACAATCTGTCTCTCCATTCTGTCTCTTCTGAGAATCACAATTTTAACAACATACAGCACTGGAAAAAATTAAGAGACCACTCCAAATTATCAGTTTCTCTGGTTTTACTATTAATAGGTATGTGTTTGAGTAAAATTAACATTTTTGTTTTATTCTATAAACTACTGACATGAGTTGTGCCTGTGTTGAAATTCAACAGACACTGGAATGGAATGGCTGCCATACATGTAGAGATGCTGATTTAAGAAAAATTGGTCTCTTCATTTTTTCCAGAGCTGTAACTGATGTTTACTTCAATATAACGTGGTGATCATTTATCTTATTTTCAAAAGGATAATAATACACAACTTGGCTCACTCAACTCAGCATTTGTGCAGTGTGTGTGTGTGCCATTCCCTGTCCATGCTACTTCCCTTGTGTCAATTTTTTCAATATGCCTCTTTATACAGATTCTGTCTATCCTTTGTTTTCTTTCCACTGATCAAATCCTCCAAGGAGACTGAACCCCTGTTGGTCTTGGCATCACAATATCTGCTCTGTAATAATAGAAAATACCACTTGAGCACATATATGTGTTTAAATTAACTACATTTTAATATAATGTAAAAGTAATTAAAAAATGTAACCAGTGTCTTAAGGATACTTCAACGGACTGTCAATGGACACTTTGGTGGTCGGGGGTTGGGTGGAATTGAACCTGTGACTTTCCAGTTATGGAACAGTCTCTCTAAGCAAACTGTCAAAAACAGTATTGGTCAGGCAAAAATTAGGATTACTGATTGCTTTCTTGAAAGTGTCAAAAGTAAAGAAATCAATTTGCTCCAACTCAGCAACCTATTGCAATTACACACAGCTGCTTTTTGATTGCTTTGCTTTTACCATTAGAGCATGTCCTTTCATCAGCAATCCAACAAGTCATTACACGTTTGTATCAAGTTCAGGGTTGTGTAGTAGAATGGACGGTTCTGGTCACGCGGTGTAGGTGCACGCAGTTTTTATTCTCACACACACACACACAATATAACAGCCCGATGGCAAAGAGTTTTCACTTCACGAGAACCACATCTCTGGTCAGTGTGCTCCATTCCTCCCAGCCTCACTGCAAGAGAGAGCATATATACCTGAGTAATCACTAACTCATTCCAACTGTGTCTGCTGAGGCGGCAGAACCACTCCTGGCTCTCTGTGTCCAGCCGACGCCCAAAAAAGCCCACCACACTGCCTCACACCCCCACCGCCCGACTAAGGCTGGGACGGCCGACAGCCCAACCGCGCGCTTCTTGGGGTTGGCCATGAGCCCCGCTTGCCTCAGGGACTCGAGCGCAGCCCCCACCTGTTGCACTGTGCTGTTCCCAGCTGTTACAATGGATGATGATGTCATCCGAGTAAGCAACAGCATACTCTGTGAGGGTGCAATACTCTGTCCATGAGGCGTTGAAATGTAGCTGGGGCCCAGACAGCCAAAAAGAAGTGTGACAAATTAGTAGAAGCCATACGGAGTGGAGATGGTTGTTTTCTCCTTGGACTCTAGAGATAAGGGAATCTGCCAGTAGTCCTTGGTCAAATCCATTGTCGTAAAAAAATGACCTGTGCCTAGGACTTATCATATCCGAGGTGCCCGGCCATTAATGTTGAGCCAAGTTATCATGAGCTGCCTGGAAAATCATTTCCCAATGTCTTTTTGGAACCTAACCACAGAAACAAACCCAGGCCAATCAATGCCTAAAGCCCCGTTTAGACCACAAGAACTTTCCCCAGGGACTAGGGACTTTTGGAGTCAATATAATATTAGGGGGTGGGTAAGGCGGGAGCTGACGAGAGCTGACTCCGTCAAGGCAGGCACCAGGCTTTGGTGTGTCATGGTCTGAGTACAGCCTAAATCCACCAAATGATGTGTACCCCGTACTCTCCAGACCGGGGGAGGACACCAGCGGGCCTGACAACATGAACCACCTGCCCCACCTCCATTACAGGGCACTCCTTCCAGAAGAGCCTGGGACGCCCAGGCATCCAAGGAGTTCTCCGTGGGGTCTTGTCAGCAGATACTGAGGCTGGGACCTGTGGGGAAGAGGGAAAGGATGGGTTAATATGAGGAGGGAGCAGTGGTGGGACCCTTGCTCGGGCAGGGGCCGTAGGAGAGAATCTTGGGGCTGGTGTAGGCTGGGATGACAACATTTTGGGGTGGCATTCCACTGGTCCTCCTCGAAGCTGCAGGGACAGGTGATCCTCCACCAGGGTGATCATGGCATCCAGGTCCTGGGGGTGTCCATCGATGAACTGCTCCAGCACCA
The DNA here is from genome assembly GCA_034670405.1 of Hoplostethus atlanticus. NCBI lineage: Eukaryota > Metazoa > Chordata > Actinopteri > Trachichthyiformes > Trachichthyidae > Hoplostethus > Hoplostethus atlanticus. The sequence goes on along the minus strand of JAXDDX010000128.1, from coordinate 576,694 downwards.
CAGGCTCCATGATGTCGTCGGCGGTCCTGGAGCCCGATTGTAGCCATCGCTTTGCTGCGTCCAGGAGCTGCTGCACGTAAGCAAGCAGGTGGCCGGCGTCCTCTGCGATGACCCTAAGGTTTGAGGCTGGTCCAGGATAGGCTTCTGGATGGTCTGGTAGTTGTTTTGGGAGGACGCTGGCAGGCTGTGTGCCGTCAGCTGTACGTCCCCAGTTAGGAGGGGAAGGAGACGCACAGACCGCTCCTCTTCTGGCCACCCACATGCCACTGCCAACTTCTCAAACATTGTGATAAATGCCTTGGGATCAATGGACGCAGACATTTTTGGCAGGGCGAACTGAGCCATGCGGGATAGAGGCCGACGCAGAAGAGCCCAATCTTCTGCCTGGGCATGTGCTATTTCCAGCAGTGCCTGGCTCTGTTGTTCTTGTGAGATGGTCTGGTTCTCATGCAACAGGACGAGACGATTCAGTACATGCCCCAGCAGGGGATTCAACCAGTCACTGTCCGTCCACCCTTCAATGTGTCCCTGTTCAGGTGCCACTGTAACAAGGTCGATGGACGGTTCTGGACAGCTGACACCGCAGAGACATCTAATGAAGTCCACAGGAGAATAAGCTTCACTTCCGAGGTCAGTAACATTACAAGTGTCAAGAGTTAAAGCACCACAGCAGCCAGAAAATATAAGCAACAAATATTGCTTGCACAAGGAGTATTACATCATTCTGGTTTGACAACAACTTACAAGCTATAAGAGGATGAGGAGCCCATTCTGAAAAGGATGACGTCATGACGGTACAGGTACAGGTACATGATGTCCTAGGGAAGAGAGCACCGAGAGCGTCTCCTGCAAGAACTCTGCCTGGATAGCGCCCGTTTAAAGGGATATTTTCACATAGACGTAATGCACGATGCGGCTAAAGTTGAAACGTGTTCAACTTGGAGCACCCTAAACTGCAACATATCCAAAACACGAGGTGCATAGTTTGGAGGAGACCTTCCTGTTCCTTCTGTGACCAAACCACTGAAAAAAAGAGGTGCAAGCGCATTCAAAGAACCATCCTATGTGATCACGGCCTAATCAGATTACTGAAATGTAGTTCCATGTGATGTAATTACCGTGTAAGTTTCCAAATAATTCAGCCCGACCCCGAAAAACTTTCTGATGCCTTTCTAATTCTGGTACCTTTCTGATGCCAGCATGTTGTTTTCTCACAGTGTTGATCTTAATAGCTCCCATGTTTCCCTCTTAAAACTTTTGTTTTCCCCTCAACCTTAAAAGCTCTCCTGGTGAGTGCGAGTGTGTGAAAGTGTGGGTCATGATGTATTTATGGGTTTGTGATGTACTGTCAGGTAAAAAACCTTGTATCTCCAAGATGTCAACGTTTGAGTTTATCTAATGGGATTTGACTGGGTTTCATAAGGCCAAGAAGTTGTACAATTTCCTCAACCCATAGAGGAACCATCTAATCCTTCAAGTGGGGCGGAGCCTGAGAAGCTAGCTCAGGCAGACGACTCGAGTGGCTAGCCGAATGCCCTCGATCGCTCCCTGCAACGCTAATGTTCACCGTGTTTTTGAATGTTTAGCTCCACTGTTCTCTTTTCTTATCTTATCACTTTCCCCCATTGTTGTTGTTGTAACTTCCTGCTCTGTGGCCGCTAACCTCACCTTGATAGCCACAACCAGCTCACCGGTGGCCACGCCCATAAGACACGCCCACAGTAAATAGTAAATGCCCCAAAATGATCCTAACATCATTCAAAAGTAAATTTCAGGCAAACAGGGGGGTTTAGGCATGGACCAGGGTCACAGACAAATACAGACTGATAATGTAGAAGATATCCTATCAATTTATTGTTATTTTAATTTTTAAGGTGCATATCTTAGCTTGAAAACATGAACATCACTGAAATTGGAGTTGCAAGGTTTGCAGGTATATGTGAGAGTAAGCGAGGGCCCCCCAGGCTCCTCTTTCGTCTCCAACCAAATAATTTTCTCAGAACTTTATTACAATGCTTTAAAGCATGTAAACAACCCTGTGCAGATGGGCCTTTGTTAGCGCCTCACCCTCCTTGATTAAGACCAAAGACTGATATAAACTGCCCAATAAAAAAAATACTCTGAAGTTCTGGGAAACAACATTTACAAGCCAAGCAAAATTCCACCCCAAACCTGAATCCAAACACCGTTAGCATAAGCATTGGAACAGGGAGCCAACATGACTCTTCGTTGTGACTAATGAGCAATATCAGAAAATATTGGAAAATATGGAATTACTACAGGAGGGTTTATTTAAAGGTGACAGTTTCATATTCACCTGTGCAACTTGTAAAGTTGAGAATATTGATGATTGAATGATTTTGAAAAAAAAAAAAATCTGAAATAGGGTGAAGATTTAATATGCTTATCAAGAATAAAATCTTCAAATAACTTCTCTGGTACATTATTTCACTGTCTCTTGCTATGTAGTCTAACGACTAAGGCATTACTGTAGCAGTGATTGATTCAAAAATGTTTTCACCAGCCCTACCCTAGGGCTAGCATTTCATGTTTCGTGAAAGCCACAGAACTCCGATTTTGGCAAGTTCCGTGTTTTATCTTCAGGTGAAGGATTACACTGTTCTCTACAGCTTGAGGAAACTCTACGACCTCTTGGGCTTCTTATGAGAGCCTTTCAAAAGCCAGTGGACAAACCCAAAAATGCACAGTGGTCAAGCTGAAAATGCATGTTGCTAGTTTTCTTAAAAGCTGACATTTTGGAGGTACAAAGTTTTCATTGGAGAGTGGTGATAAAGTGGTGATGATGCAAGCTATTGTTCCTATCATGTTCAGTCTAGATTTGTGGACATGAACAAGGCCCAAAGCCAAAGTGAGATATGAAAAAGTGAGTCTTGATGAACTCATCTGCTCCTTTGACAATCAATGGTACACAGTGAAATCACCAAGGGTGATTTTCGTGCTCATTGCTGTTAACAATACAGTGGGATTTAAAAGGATTTAAAAGCTGAAAGAAACAAAGCTACAAAGTGCGTCTCCATTTCTGTTTCAATGAACAAATTAAGTTTTTCTTATATCAGCAGCATACTGGAAAAAATGCTACCTGATGTTCACTGCTTAAAGCTGCACTAGGCAACTTCACATGTTGGCAGCTCCATATGGCAGTGAAAGGTACCCGTTTGAAAAATGTGAACTTCATTACCCAGAAAGCCTGCATCATGACGTCAGTAAACTCCCACAGCGCTCTCCTCTTGCGGACCCACTTTGTGATTTAGGCTGATAAGACAGCAGGATTCTTACGTAAAAATCTTGCCTACTGCAGCTTTAATGCATAAAATACACAATGTTGTGTACTATTTTGTAAGTAAAAGGTTCAAGATATCTAATATGAAGAATAGTATTGAGTTTCAATTACATATCAGCAATCGTTTTGCCTACTGTGTCACTTTTTTTTTTTAAACGGTAGAGATCTCATTTTGGAATCTTTTAACTGTAAACTGTCCATAAAAAGCACATTGCCTCAAAATGCGGCCTGGTTTGTATCATGGCCTTGAAAGACACCGACTGGCTGAGAAGCATGTTTACCGTCTTGTGTGTTTAGTCTGACAGGGGCTTGCCGTGTTTGGACTGCCATGCACCCTGACCGATGTGTTGATGTGTGTGTTGTCTTTGTTGTGGGCGTGTTTGGCGGAGTTATGGCAGATGACTAAGACGAAAAACACTCTCGAAAAACAAGATCGATGGCGAGTTGCAAGTGCAGCACGCCATGCGTTACAACATGGAAATCGTACACGTGTAAATCGTACCGCCGAAGGATTTTGTCTGCTGCTGGGTCTGTGTTTTAGCGGTAAGAGCTGTTTGGAATACAGTACAGTTGTGATGTGATGGATCTGTGAGTTGTCTTTGAAGTGGCTGCGAAAAGAAAAGTCTCTGAAGAGACCGTTTTTAAAAGAAAATCCAAGCTCATATATCATCACATCTGTTGTTCAGTGCATTCCAGGAGTTACTTTGTGATGTTAAGTGCTGTAATTTACTTTTTTGATTCACCCACTTTCCCTCCACCTGCCTAGTCTATTTCTACTTCAGTTTTTCAGTGATTTCCTACGTTTCCCAGAATGCCTTTAGAACCCCCCCCCCCCAGAGAAGGGGCGTGAAATTGTACAATACAAAAATACAATTTGACAGTGTAAAAAAGTGTTTTAGCGTAGAACTTTCCTTTAAGGTTGGAGTTGTGCGTTGTAACCATTGCGCAAGATGACAGGCATAAACAATACTCTGTGTATTTCCACTACATTCATTTAACAGCAGAAGGTGCTGACTGCTGAAAAAAAAATGACCCACTGTGAGAACAATGTAAAGTTAAGAAAAATTCAGCCGCCCTTATTGCTCACCCAAAGTAAATATATGATGGAAGTCGATAAGAATCCATATAAGAGCTGTTTTAACAGTAAAATGTCAGAAGATTAAATCCAAATATTACTTTTAAACCACCACAGGTACTGGAAAATCAAATGAACCAAAATGTCTCCCTGCTCCTCCCTGCTGCCAAAACCTCTGCAGGAACCACTATAATATGAACGCAAATTTTTTTATTAGTGTGCATTCCGCCATCTGATTAACAACCCTGGCGAAGAAAAACACACCAATAAAAATATTTCACCGTTTACAAAACAGGCGGGATGAAAGCCAACGTGAACTTGTTCTGCTCGGAAACAAAACTCCCATGGCCAAGGAGGGGGTTGTGAGAAATCAGATGTGCAACTCCGAAAGCTCCGTCTAGCTGCCAAGGGACTAAGTCAAGAGAGAGGGAAAGTGGCCTTGTGGCTAAATCCGGCTAAATCCGGCACTATCCTCACTGGAACATTGATCCATGTGCGCCCCCCGCCCCCCCCCCTATCTAATGACTGTACTATGCACTATGCATGAAGTGCGCAATACCTCAAAGCTATGGATTAGACGACTGAAACATGAAAAAGATCAATTGGATTCTTTCATAATTTATTTTCTGCAAGTAAAAAATATTTTTTCCGATAGTGCATTAGTACAATGTTCAGTTGGCACGTGGAAGGTGTCTCTCTTTCAGGCCTGTATTCATTCCTTGGACACATCACTGCAAATAAAAATCCACCCTTAACAGAATCCGCCTGTGTTGTTTCTATGATCGTGCTCGGATTAAGAGTCGTGAATTTGAGTGTGTCTAAACTCAAAGCCAAAAAAATGTGAGAGTCAGGACTTTCTTCACATACGGTTAGTCCGTCGACTAACCGTATGGACACAGTGGCAGCACCCAGGGTAATTTGACCTAGTCCGGATTATAAATGTTAGCAACACGCTTAAATGATGCTAACCTGAATGTCACTGGAGCAGCTCCAGGTTTTGTCTCTTGGAGAGATCTCACATTAGAGTGTTGTTTTTCTGGTTTTGGGAGCCGTCCATGTTTCAACATGGACAATAGGGTCTAAGATCATAGTGGGAACATTATAGAAACTGTTTAAAGGTGGATTTTCACTGTCAGTCAATCAATTCAATCTAACTTAATCCATGTCAGACAGCACATAATGCATATTAAGGTTAGACCGATATATCGGACAGTCAGTGTCATCTATTGCAGACATGATGGAGGTTGTTCAACTGTTATATGTCTTTATTTGTATTAATGTAAAGGCAATAATGTATCTCAGAGTTTCCCCTACCATTGAAGAGGTGGGTCACCCCAGGCTTTTCCACCCTGACAAGAATAACATTTTTGGGAAAACACTTGAATACACATGAAAATGGTCCAATTTAGAGATTGTGAATATTGCAACAAAATATCTGCCATCGGCAGCTTCAATAAAAAACTATTGGTATCTGTATTGGCCTTCAAAAACCCTTATCGGTCGAACCCTATTGCACACTACCTGCTAAATATGCTGGAGAAATACACAAAAATACCATAACACAACCTCAACATTTGTTTTCAAATATGGTGTGTCCCACAGATAATTTGTCTGGTATTTATTGGCATTGAAATGTTCTGAGCTATATTTCAGAATCAGCCTTAGTCTGCCACACACACAAAATCTTCCCTTCATGTTGTGGAACAGAGTTCAATTCATTCATTCAGTCACTTAATAATAATAATAATAATGGCTACACCATTCCCATGGCTTCATCATACAATAATGTGCTTCAGTGATTATTTGGCAATTTTCCATCACCCATTAACCCCATGAAAAAAGTAAACTAAAACAAGTCAATAGTAATGCAGTCCTTATCAAGGATGGAACTCAATAGGATACTTTCTGAATTTGTCTTGTTTTTTCTTCACCAGACACTTGTCTAGACATATGTCTAAGGGTCCCCTTTAAGGATTTTGGACACTAGCCCGGCAGCAGCATTTGGCTGCCAGCGCCATACTGTCTCAAATAGACTCCGTTTAAAAGGATAAGTTTGGACCAGGACTGAGAAATAGCAGTCACAGGCTAGAAGGATTTCCATCCTTGATCCTTACTGGTTTCCGTAATCCTGCTAATGGCAAAGAAACTGATGCAATATGCAACGAAAGTGCGGGTATCACTTTGTGAAATGTAAACCGTAGTTGGAGACAGCTGTCAGACCTGGAGACATTCGCAACATTGTATGACATCTTTGTACCAAAGTGATTGCAACAACAGAAATAAGGTTTTCTATAGCCTCTGCCTTTCACAAACAAGAAAAGGTTAGAAATGGGATTTTAACAAGTTGACAGTTCGCATAACAGAAAGCTGTGCATGTCTCCAGAGATGATGGGATGTCTCCAAAATGTGTTAAGGAATAAGGGGATAAAAGGCTAAAGCTTCATGTTCATCATCAACGGCGTACAAGACATGTAAACAAAAAAAGATATATATATATATATTCAAAATATTCACCCTCCTTTTTTACTTAAGCATTCAGAAAGACATTCATTGTGAGCAAAAATATAAAATGTAATAAAGTAAAGAATCTAGTATATGGCCTCGATCCTATGGTGGTTGGACGATCATGGTTGGACACACCTGCATAGAAACATTACACACTGAAATATAGCCTAAGCTAGTATGGACAATGACAACACAATAATGGAAGAAAATGAAATGCAAGGGAAGACAAAATTACTTTGGAAGAAATCATAAGATGATGAAATAAACGGATGCAATGAAATAAATTGTAAGATATTGAAATCTGAGGACAAAAATCTAGTTCAGAGTAAAGGTCTGCTGACACCATCACCTTCAGTCACATTTCAGATAAGTGTTTTTAGCAACTATAATGTTTCACATTGAGGAGAGGATGCTGGGCTGGGGAGGGGAGGGCACGCCAATTCAAAATTGTTCTATACATCGCTACCTTTTAACAAGCCTACCACTGGGGATGACATCGTCCTCTCCTGGGTTATCTCTCTAGATTGTTGCTCGGACACTTCCTTGTGGTTTTTGAATACACTGCAGGTTTCTCGGAAGAAAAACCTATGTCAAAAACTGATATATGATTATTTCCACCAGTCCCGATCCAAGTCCAAAGAAAAAAAAAAGTGCACAGCAGTGGAATCAGGGTGGGGATGCACAGCTGTGCTTGGCACAAATCAGTTGTTACTGCTACGCTGCCTTTGTAAACCAATGGTTTCCTTAAAAGGATGTTAGAAATATTTGACATTGTTGATGAGGCTGCTGGATGTAATGGAGCGGGGGTTCGATTCACTTTCAATGTGAATTGAATGACAGTTTGTTTTGATACCTTGGGCAGAAAATCTTCACACCCGAACAAGACTAGGTAAAAAAACAAAAAAAAAAACAATCAATGTCTGGCCCCTTTTCTCAAACAAACACATTCATCTAATCTAAGCCTGTTTTACCAATGACCTGCACACAGAAATCAAATCCTAGCAATGTTAAACAGACTGACAGACCCCCCCCTCTCCAAATCAATTCAATGACTGACTAGGTTTACATGGTGGTCTTTCTCTCTCTGGCTCACTGACTAAACACCAGACCGTATATACTTTGGCCCTGAAACACCAGCTTAAGGCTTCAACACAACCAGGCCACATCTGGGGAAACTTAGAAGGCAGAGAGTTGGAAAAACATTGTACGTATTCAAAGACTCAGGTCAGTTCTTATAACACTACCGTTCAAAAAAGGAGAGGAAAGAAAATTGTTTTGTAGAGAGAAAATAGAGATTTGGAATGAGATTTCGCCATAGGGCAGAATTTATGTTATTTAAGATGGTTTATTTTTAATCTACCGCCCTTTAAAGTTCAATAAGAACGCTGCCATCAATTGTTCAACCAATCAATGTGATCGTCGCCATGTCTTGTGCTAGGACTCGGTGAAATATTTGAACCAGGATGAAATGGGAGCACTTCTCTTAAAAGACGATGCCATTTTCGCCACATCTGTGGGTGCGGTTCAGGATGGCGCATCGTGGTTTACTTATCAATACAACATGTGTGTCAGATGTGGTAATAGCGCACCACAAATTTTGTGTCAAAAAAATAACACAAGATGTGCGCTATCCCCAAGTAGACAAGTGGATGGATTGATAGTGACACATCCCAAGAATACTGCATCTGCATGGCGTTCAAATGAAAACTAAACCATGCAGAGATGTCAGCATCCCAGCCTCTTCACGTAACCGCCAGGATACAACCTCACGTGATGGGGATGCGATCGGGACAAAACACGTAAATACAATGAGAGCAAATCCGAAGGACGAGTATCTTCATTAGAAATTCATTGAGTTGGATGACCAAAAAAATTAGATGGGGGGGGGGGGGGGGGATGACATCTCTGCTGATAGAAGCCTCAGCTAGAATCCTTTATCTCTTTACAACTCTAGAGATAAAAGGGAATACTTTGTCATTTTGAATTTCAAAATCAATTTTTCTGGGAATGAATGCTACAGTTGAGCACGCATATTTGTTGTGCTTTGTACAAGTGCCTATGTGCATCACAACCCACCAGTCTCTTGGTGCCCACCACTCATCTCAGAAGCATCCCCGACACTCCCATCCACCCTGGAACCAATTAGAGAGGGACTTGAACGGCACAAGTGTTGCACAGGTTTGGCGATGATGGGACAAGCTGAACTGGTCTGACGCAAAATATCAAAGAAAGAACAGCGAGAAAGAATAATTAAGTAAATGGGACAACTAATGTAGATATATCCATGGCTGTGTTTTACACATCTCAAGGAGATGTTCCTCAGTCTAGTCCCATCTACCCATGATTCTCCCCAAACCGTGTAACAGCGGCATTGGATCATCTTGTGAATTCACTCAACTACCATCTCAAATTTCCAGCCAACCTCCCCTCCCTCACACCCCAGAGTCTGTATACATCCCATTGATCAGGTAGTCCACCTGTGTGTAGTCCTTCCTTCGATAGCTTTCATAGGCCTGTGTAACAAACACCGCGACTGTAACCAAGAAGAAGAGCAGACCAAAGAGCAGGACAGCTAATAAAGAAGCAGTATCCACCACCTGTTTGGCCAAAGCACTGGTGGTAACCTCTACCATGGCAACCGTGTGGTTGCTGCGATTGACGAGAGTGGTAGTGGTAGTAGTTATAGTAGTAGTGGTGGCAGTCCCAATTGATGAAGTGGACAGGGATCGAACTGGTAGCATCTCAGTAATTGGTGCTGTTGGTTCTTGTGTGGTGGGTAATGATGATGGAGATGGCTTCTTTATGGCTGTGGCTGCTGTTGTGTTAGCTGTTGTCGGTGCGGCTCTTGTAGTAGGCGTGGTAATGTTTCGTTTTGTTACTGGTGGCAGTGTTGTTGCTGTTGGTGTTGCTGTTGCTGTTGTTGGTGGTGGTGTTGGTGTTGTTGATGGTGTTGTTGGCATTGTACTTGTTGGTATTGGTGTTGTACTTGTTGGTATTGGTGTTGCTGTTGTGTTGGTGTTTGGAGCAGCCACAGAGAGACTGGTATGTGAGCTAACTGCTGTAGCTTGTCCTGGTGGTCTAATGACTATGCCAGGCTCTACAGTTATGGATGTAGGCCCTATAGGAGAATCACCGGATAGGACAGTGTCATTAGGAGGATGGAGTGGGCTTGCAGTCTGGTTCAGAAGCAGTATGGAGACTTCTGGTTTGTTGGATAGGGTCGAAGGCTGTAACACTGGCCTATATGTTGGCTGGTCGGTTGAAGAATTCCAGGCTGTTGTTCCATTGTTGTCGTCAGAGACACCACTGTTAACACCTGGATGAAGAACAGTTGAATGAACAAGCATTCAAAAATTAAGAAAAAAAGACATAAAATCATAGAACATGCTAGATCTGGGGCCCATTCCAGAAAGCGGGTTTAGTGAAATCTCTGAGTTTGTAAACCCTGAGATGAGGGAAACTCTGGGTTTTCCGTTCCAGAAAGAGAGGTAACTCAAACTCTGATTCAGTTACCATGGTAACTGACTCTGTGAACCTAACCTGCTCGCTGGCAGGTTTTCTTGAACAAACCCTGAGTTTCTCCCTGTCTCCTCCCTCTGCTGAACCTGAAGCAGCTGTCGGACATGGCGTGTCCTTTCCTCGGTAACCCGATCGATATTCAAGCGGAAGTAATTCGCATAGCCTTATGTCGGGAGAGGATTTTGAGATGCCGATTAGATGTTCTATGTCCAGGATGGAAGAGCTGTCCGAGATATAATATGCCGTTTACAGTTCACGGATTAAGCTACCACCACCCCAAGCAGTCAAATAAAGACACATTTCATTTGGTCTTCTTTATTTCCTACAAATACAAAAGCAACAGTTAGTATTTTTATATTGTTCCAACAACACATTTTACCTGTGACCATGCACCCACCTCTAACTTATGTTCCAGTAATTAAATTTCTAGATCTGCCTTTCTAATTTGCCGCCCCAAGTACACCATTTGAAGTATGTCTGGCCCAGACAGCTCAGTTGGTAAAGCATGAGACTCAGGGTTGTGGGTTCGATCCCCACATAGTGCTAACTATCACCTTTGTAAGTCGCTTTGGATAAAAGCATCTGCTAAATGACTGTATTGTAATGTTTTTATATTTCATTTTCAGCTGCTGCCAAAAGCTCTTTGCGCCCGTGGGATTGCACGTAAATGAAAATATTTTTTTTTCCAATACTATTCCACCACTATAAGAAAGTGTGGTTAAATGTTAAATGAGTACACTACTGCAGCGATTCTCTCCCAAGCCAATTCCCTCTGCTTTGCCGCTGCAGCGGTGTTGCTCTTCTTTTTAAAGATTGGTTCATACTCCCCATAAGCATTTAATAACAGTTCTAACTCCAGTGGGGTGAAGTACGCCGGTCTTTGCTTGCCGGTTGCCATGGTGAATCGTAGTATCGGGCCTCCATTGATGATGGCTTTTTATTGTCGTCGCGCACGCGCTTAACTCAAGGTGAACATACTCAAAATTGATTGAACTAACTCAAATCAGCCGTTCTGGAACCGAAAACTCAGACTTGGCCATCTCGGAATTAATCAACTCAGAGTGCAGGGTTAGACTCAGAGTTTGCTGAACCCGCTTCTTGGAACAGGCCCCTGGACATACAATAACCAAAATAAACTTGAAAACATATTTTGAGAAGTGTGTGATTTAAAATTTCTTGGTCCACATTTGACATGTTAAAGGAATAGTTCACCCAAAACTGAAAATTCATCATCTACTCACCCCCATGTCAGTCAAAACAACTGAAAATATACATATATTCAGATATACAGGAAAACATAGACGATCATGAGGTAAATATTGGACTTTTGGACCCAAAAAACATGTATCATATGTTTGGGAGAAGGCTGAGATGGAACTACAGGGTCTAACTCACCGTGTGTGTTTGGTGGTCCTATGAACTTCAGTGGAGTTTCTACTGACATGGGGGTGAGGAGATAATTTAATTTTCATTTTGGGGTGTACTGTTCCTTTAATTGCCTGGCAAGACTTAATTAGTTTTAAAAACTGATACACCATTTCAGGCTTTAGTTGAGTTCCTGCTGCAATTGACTCAATTACTGTATACTGTTCTGAGGGCAGGTGAGTAATCATATGGGAAAGTATACATAGCCTGATTAAAAAAAGCTGGGAGGATGGTCCAAGCACAAGTAAAATTAAACTCAATACATCCTGGTCTGGCCTGTCAAATCAAGTCTGACGGTCTGGAAACTGACATGAGTCTACATCATCTTCATTTGATCTGGGAGAGGGGACACAGAGATGGAAGGAAAAACAGGCCTGTTTATGTTCCCTTTCAACCATGACACACACACACACACACACACACACACACACACACACAGTAGATAAGTGGAAGACATCTTAAAAGGAGTACACCTTCGTCTCAACATCCGGGCAGCTTTCTCTCTCTCTCTGATGAGGAGACCAGGAATAGAGGGAGCAGTGGAGCAGAGATGATATTCTCTTGAGAGAATCAGTACTTAAGAATCTCAGATTCTTAGCTTAGACACTGAACTACTCCTTAAACACTATAGTACCTATGCCAAGTTCATTATTTAGCTGCAGCCACTGGCTTGTACAAAAACACTGTATCCAAAAAGTCTACACAGACCAACACTACAAGCCTATATAAGGCTGACATCAGCAAAGGGGATGGTATTAAACCTTCCAATATCAATAAATTCCTTTTAATGAATAATATATATTAGGGTATTAGATTAGAGTTATTGGACAAAATATGACTGGGACATAAACCATTTTTTCTGACAGAGAAGTGATATCCTATGTGGATACAACAAGCCACTTTGCTGTGTTTTCTGAGTCTGACATCTCATGTAGCTTAGTGATAGATTTTAATCCTGGAGAAACTCTCCAGTACCCTTTTAGCCTGGTATTAGTATCCAATACCAGTGTCCACATATCTTCATCTCTACAGTAAACAGCATGCTGTACTCACTTTAAACATACATTTCCCAAATCTCCCATGTCAAAATTATTAACAATGAATTTGTTTGGAGAGGGTCCGCACACGCGTTATGTAGCCTCTTCTTGACTTCCTCTTCTACGATGGATTTCTCCCTAAACTCCATTGTAGCTGTGGTGGAAATATCTCAACGTCACAGCACGTCATCTATGTTCGGGCAATTCATATGAAAAATACACCGTCAAACAACACAATGGACCCTGAAATACAAGGTACATCGCCAATAGCGGTTTATTTTTCCTTCAAGAGCTGAGCCAGTCAAACAACTGCATTAACCTACCATTGCTCCGATAAAATGGTTAAACCAATGACCTGACTGTTGTGTACTGAACTGGATTGCATGATACTGAAGGTCAAACCTGCCCTCACCAGAATGACCCAGCCACCACTAGTCTAGTAACATGTCAGACTCCAGCTAAATGAAACCCTAGCCCACTGGCCAAGGGTTGGTTGTGACTATATGCTCCCATCCACTGTTAAGAATGTTAATTGCATAATCTGGCTAAATAGATAACTGCAACAGAAGGAGTGCACCTAGAAACATAGGGAGGGATGGAGAGAGACAGAAAGAGGGGTGACAGAGGAAGATGTTGGATTCCCAACATCCTGTGTGTGTGTGTGTGTGTGTGTGAGAGAGAGAGAGAGAGAGAGAGAGAGAGAGAGCCAGGGAGATGCTGCAATTTAATTAGGCTAAAACATTAAACATGTCCTGACATGGACAGAGAGAGAGAGACTGAAAAAGAGGAAGACAGAGGAGAAGCAGACAGAATAAATAAGAATAATATTTGAAAAAATAGAAACAGAAAGAAAGGGAGTTGCTTGGTTGATCATGGGAAACACACACACACGGCTGCTTTGAACTTATACCTCTGCCAAGTAGGGAGATGTGATTTGGGCAAAAGACCAAGAGGACATATGGCTTTAGTTCTTTAAAGAGAAGAGGGTGATGCTGAGCAGACAGACAACTCCCACATCTTCTAACTAATTCTCACTCGCCATGTCTCTGTCTCGCTCTCTCTCCCCCATGTCTATCACCACTTTTTAACATGCTGTGAGCGAGTGAACGCCTGACGCTAATGCTTTGGAAAATTTCTTGACCTGACGTGATCTGAACAAAGTCAATGAGGTACAAAACAGGAACCAATCAGTTCAGTGTAGGCACTCTTTATTTTGCGCTCTTTTCCCATGTCTTATTCCTATTTCTTTATGTGCCAATTCTGACTTAATTTACAGCATAAATCACTTAAAATCACCCTCCGCGTATTTATCTTAATAAAGAGGCAGCTATTATAAGCTCATAACGCTGATTTGTTTTTAGAAAATTCTAATCTTCAAATATAATATATCATTTTTAATTAATATAAAGAAATATTTTTTGAAGGTCATTGAAAGCTTATGGAACTACATGGTGGCCTCCAATAGTTTCTTGTTTGTCTAGGGCAGAGGCGTTGTTAGGATCTTGAAACATTGGGGGCTTAGCCCAGCCATCTTTAGATTTTCACCGGACAAGTGCATCATTTTCAAGTTATTTCAGAGTAAAATGAATATAAGATGTGAGACATCTTATACCAAAAGGTTCCGGTCAGGTGTAGGCTGGCTTTCACAACATGAAATCAAAATAAACAAAATGAGAGCAATCTGAGTTCTCATTCAACTTCGGGGGAGTAAAACCCTAAGAAAAAATAAGAGCCTTGACGTTGATGAAGCAGTCATATGCTAGATTGTATGTTTCCAATGCTTTGTTCAATTTTGAAAATTGACCAACCCTGGTCTCATAGCTTCTGCTTCTATTGTGTGACAAGGTGACAAACTGTGTTAACTCTGTGCCTTATCTGTCTATCTGATACTCTCCTCTTCTTCACCTGTCCAGTAGCTCTTTTGGTGTCTCATCTGTCAAGACTCAAGAACTTTATTTGTCACATACACATGCAGGATGTGCAGTGAAATGAAAAGTGGCAATGCTTCCAATTGTGCAAAAAAAAACAATAAAATAAAAAGTAACTACAATAAAATATTGAACAACATTTACCAGTATTAACAGTGGTATACTTCAAAATAAGCAGTATTTATAATGGAATTAGATAAATAAATATTAAAAATGTGTGGCAAATATGAAAATATGTATGGTCTCTATATGTGTCTCTATGTGTGTGTGTGTGTGTGTGTGTGTGTGTGTGTGTGTGGGGGGGGGGGGGGATAGTCAGTGTGTGGAACTTAATGGGGGGACCCTGGTGAGATCAGTGTTTACAGTCCTGATGGCCTGAGGAAAGAAACTCCATCTTAGTCTTTCTGTTTTGGCTGTGTGACTGCAGAGGCGCTTGCCGGTGCGCTCTCTCTCTCTCTCTCCCTCTCAAATGACAGATGAATAGATCCGGGACTATTCATAAAATATAGTGTTTTTTTGAGATGCGGGGCTATTCATAAAACATCAGGGGCTGTAGCCTCGGACGCCCAGGCCTAAAAAGGTTGTTGACATCTACATATGAGAAAATGGCTACAAAAAAACAACTATATAAATATGTTATATATTCCACTGTTGTTTCAATTAATTAAGTTTAAGGCCTGTGGAACAGTGGCTAGTCTTCAATAACTAAGGACTAAGTAATAACTGTATTTAAGACTTTTCATTACTTTTTAAGGATTTAAATTTAGATAATTTAGACTTTTTTAATACTTTTAAAAAGGACCCCTGTGAATCCCCTGTGAATGAAACCCAGCCCAGACTTACATGCAGTGGAGCAGTTATCTTCTTTTGTTGTGTTGAGGTTTGCTAGGACACTGGGCACGTTATCAGCCATTGTGAGGCACAGGGAGGAGTCTGGGAGGAGCAGCAGGTAGAGGATGTGAAGACCAACCAATGGACCGAGCTGCCGCAGGAAGGGATACAGGGACATGGTGGGGTGGGGGGTATGGCATACACACTCAAATACACAACCTCACAACAGCACATTCACATAGACAGATGTGGATTTATACAGTCAAACACACACACACACCACACACAACACAGTTACAGGCATGAGGAAGAGGGGGAGGAAGAGGAGGAGGCCAACATCCAAGTTCTGGACCTACACAAAACAACACAAACAAAATGGAAGACATGTTAGCCAATAGAACTAAAGATGCATTGGTTTTTTTTCACTGCCACCATCACTTCTGACTACTGAACATTAAGTATTAGCCAACAGCATGTAGGCTACAGATCCAAACCTTTACTCACCAATATTAAAAAAATCATTAGACAAGTAATTAATCAATTTTGGTCCATTACTGAGATGTAACATCCTTCTGTATTTGAATACAAAGTAGAAAATAAGATAGTGTTTGTTCAAACTAATTCAAGCCCTTCTGCAGTCCCTATGCCTTTATACAGATTAATCAAAATCAATTTCAAAATACTCTTTAATGTCATTTAACTTAATAAAAATAGTTAATGAATGTTAGAATATCAATTCTTGTTCAATTGTAAATTGCCTCATAGGCTGGCTTAGACACCAGTCCAGTAAACTAGGAATAGATCAATCCTCAACAACAATGTAAAAATCTGTGAACAGAAGCCACAACAATAGTTTTTGTAGGCTTATAACACGAGTAGGGAGGCTTACTGTGAGGTTTATAATAAATCAACTTGCAAAAAGCAGTGAGCTATATTACACCATGGGTGGTGCATTGGAGTAATGCAGCAATATATGGCAATACAGTCTTACTCAGGATATCTGATATAATCCCTACAAGTTGTCAAGTCCATTGACTTGATCCAAGTAAAGTGCTACTCTCTATTTATTTACAATATTTCCCATGGAGGAAAACAACTCTGACCGGACAGATGTTCCAGGCACGCACAGGTATTTGCAGGTGAGCTGCAAGAGATCAAGGTATCTTCCCAACAAATCCATGGGTTATTGTCTGCAGATAGTGGGGTCTCCTTAAGGTATTCTTTCAACTCTTGCAGAGCAACGTCCTCTACCATTGGGTCATCATCTCTAGTTTTGTATAAGTTTCCAAATTAGTACTTATTGCTGGATTCCTATTTGTCAGTGTCCTTTCCATGCAGGGAAAGGCTAGCTCATGGTATATACATGGGAGACAATGTAAATTTAGAGTAAAAACAAAACATGGGGGGAAGAAATAAATCACAAGGCTTTGCAGAACACTTTGCTGAGAAGTTGCATCTTTGTAGGTCTGATCAGTGCTAAGCGTGAGTGTAATAGTTCAGAGATGGTGAAACTCATCCAAACATCTGTGACAGAAGGTGCCCACATGACAGCCTCAAAGACAAAGTGCACTCAGTCCTTTACTGTGACGTTTAAGCAAAGCTCCAGTGTAAGCACAGAGGATTTTGGTTGGAGGCTTATTTTACAAACACTAGACTGAGAACAGAGTCCACCAGAGGCCAACTGTGACTCATGACTACCACCTAGTGTCGTCACAGTGGCAATCTCAGTTAGTGTTACTAGTCAGTAGTCATCTGCTCTTATAGCACACAATGGGTAATGTGTTCATAAAATAACGTGACGTTCAAGCCCCCGTGACAGCAAGCATCCGTGTAACACCGCATTATGTAATAACTTGACAAAATGTAATACATTTTCACTTCATTATGTAATAACACCCGCATTTTGTAATAATCTGCCGCATTTTGTAATAAACAGCCTGAACGCAATATGTAATAAATTTCCCCGCATTTTATAATAAATTATTACATATTGTGGTGGTTATTACAAAATGCGGGAGTTGCACTTTTTTATGACAAAAATGTAATAACAAGGTGCATTATGTAATAACCAACCAAAATGGATGTCTTCATCTGTACAATTACAATTTTAACAATTAAGCTAAATATTAAATTAGACCCCTATGACCTGTGGTGCCCCCCTTGGCGTTATAGTTCACTCTGATTTTAGTCTAAATCGCCACATAAAAGCTTTTATTTCTAGCAGGGTTGACTACGGCCATGGTCTTTTGACAGGGCTCCCCAAAAGACCATCAAAAAGCTTCAGGTTATTCAAAATGCAGCTGCTAGAGTTCTTACAGGGACCAAAAGGTCAGACCACATCACCCCGATTCTTAAGTCACTACACTGGCTTTCCGTCAGCCACAGAATTGAATATAAGGAAATGCTGCTGGTTTATAAATCAATACATGGAGTGGGATCAAAATACATTACAGACATGTTTAAGGAGTACACTCCTGCCAGGTCTCTCAGGTCAAGTGGGAGTGGGCTGCTAGTAGTGCCCAGTGCCAGGGCTAAAGTTGGTGAAGCAACCTAACCACTCACTATGTTGCGCATCTCTGGACCAGACTCCCTGTCGATCTTAAAAGTAGCCTAACCCTCGAAACTTTTGAATCAGGACTCAAAACCACACTGTTCATGGATGCTTTTAGTTAAGTTATTTGAGTTCTTTAAAAAAAATGTAAACTTATTTTAAATCTAGTTTTCTTTTTTTTGACAGATCTGAAATTAACCATTATTGTGACCTGTACCCTTTGGGTCTTATGTATGGGATATGGACAACAGCAATCAATGCGTAAAATGAATTTTGAGTCAGTATGATTCATGCTAGAATGCATAAAATAAACATTGTTGTTATGTTATAATGATTTTCATGAATGAAGACATCCATTTTGGTTGGTTATTACATAATGCACCTTATTATTACATTTTCATCAAAAAAAAAGTGCAACTCCCGCATTTTGTAATAACCACTGCAATATGTAATAATTTATTACAAAATGCGGGGAAATTTATTACATATTGCGTTCAGGCTGTTTATTACAAAATGCAGATTATTACAAAATTCGGTGTGTTATTACATAATGAAGTGAAAATGTATTACATTTTGTCGAGTTATTACATAATGCGGTGTTATTACATAATGTGTTGTTACAATCCGCCCTGCTGAAGTGTCCTTGAGCAAGACAGTGAATCCCTACTAGCTCCAGGGGTACTGTTCTGTAGCAGACCCTGACCTCAGACCTCCCTGTGGAGGGGGTGGGGGGAGCAAAGACAATTTATAAAGTAGTAGTAGTACAATTATCTCATAGAGCGGTGCAGGGATGACGTATTTTTGTAGGCCAACCCGGAAATTAGCATCGCCCTGGTTCCCTCGACAAAAAGCCAATGGGATTTTTGCATTGGATTATTGTAGAAAATAAACTCTGTGGCAAACAAAAGTTTATGATACTTACACGTTTTGTTCAGCAAGATACAGCTAGAGGCTGTAAAGGCGGACTAGTGAGTAGATGAGTTACCGTGTTCGGCGTGATGGCGTTTAATGTCCCTGACAACCTCTGTAGTCTCATTTAGCCACTTGTTAGCAACCGCCTTTTTTAAGACACGTAAAAGCTTCAAAATTCACGAGTGGGGAATTTACTGACGTATTTTATGTTGTAGAACAAAACGTCAAAACCTCTTAAGCTTGTGTTAACCACAGACCTTATTTCAGGCATCTAACCAAAAACCAATTAAAAAAAACCCATAGACTTCGAGACGAGGAAACCGGGAGTGAAAAAATGCTAACTCCCTTCCGGGGTTTAGGATAAGGTGACCAGATTTCTGAAATGAAAACCGGGGACATTTCCAGTTCGGCGGTCAATATATCATTAAAATATGCAATGTTATTATCTATGAAATAAAAAAGGGGGACAATTCCAGTGTCTTTAGTGCATCACCCTCTTCTTTTCACCATCTTCCACCGTCAATACTGCAATCACAAGAAAACAACACCACTATTCTAATCATTAATTTTATAATGAGTAGATTATTATTTCCCCTTATGTCTATTAACTTAACTGAAGCTTGACTGAACTCTAAACCAACCTGCCTTAGTAACGCGGTCCCGCGTACTATCCCGTCCAGTATCAAAGAATTGACCGATGTCCTAAGTGCTCTCCCTACGTTTAGCCTCCCTAATGTGCTGTTGTCCCTGCATAAAGAACAAAACAGCAGCCTATAGTCTGGTAATCTAATCATATCACACATACCCAGGGGTTAAAGTGGGATTTGGCAGGTGGGGGAACCCTAAGATCCGGTGTAGCGGGGAAAAATGACTCACCTCATAATAATTATTGTTTATTTATTTAAGACATTTGATGAACCACATAACGTCAACAACACATAGTGTACACAGTGTTTCCCACAGAATTAGATTCTATTTGTGGTGGTAGCTGACCGGTTGGGGGGGGCACCCACACTTTCTTAAATTAATTATTAAATAATACTATATATATATATAAATAAAAGGTGCTCCACCGTAAATATTTAATTGCCAAGTACTTTGTGACAAATAACAATATATACAGCTCCATTGCTTTACGTTGTGTCAAACACATAACAAAATATATACAGGCACAGAAGAATAGAAATGAGGCTTTTCTGCCCTGCTTCTACATCTCTCTGTTTGCTGTCAATCTCACCTGTTGCTTCTGCCCTAGCTGGCTGCTGTGGGAGAGCCACGTCCGCTTCCTGATTGGGTCTTATCAGACAGACGTATCCTTCCCTGGCGATGGATAGTGCTCCTGGTACCACTGTAATATGTCGCTGTATTTGCTTTGCGACGACTCCCAATCTATACTCTCCGCCGCGTTTACCGCCTTATGTTTGTTACTTTCAGTAACAGTTCCACCTCGACGTCCGTCCAAACAAAGACACCTCTGCTCTTACTTTTCACCATTGCTGTTCTTCATAACGATATTTTCTGCAACTAAGCAGAGCAGACAATCTGCTTCCTGTTTACATCGGCACGCGCATGCCCAGTGTAGGTGAATGGTAACTTGATATGCGTTTTTATGGACGGAGATAATTTCTGAAACGGTGCTATAACGCTTGCGTGGACCGAGATCGTTTTAGTTTCAAAACTCTGTTTTAAAACGAAAACGTATTAGTGTGGATGTAGAGGAGAGGAGGCTACACAGAGAGGAAGGGCAGCTGGAAGGAACGCCAGGCTGCACACGAAAATGAACTCGCTTGACATTATTATTATGTATTATTATGGTGTTCAACCGCCCCAAGTTCTCCCATACAACTACCCTTCTCCGTTCTCTACACTGGCTCCCTGTAGCGGCTCGCATCCAGTTCAAGACCCTGGTGCTAGCCTATAGGGCAGTGAAAGGAACAGCTCCTTCTTACCTCCAGGCTATGGTCAAGCCTTACACCCCCGCCCGACCACTTCGCTCTGCTGCCTCGAGGCGACTGGTTGCCCCGTCGCTCAGAGGCCCCTGCGGCCGATCTACACGGTCACGGCTCTTCTCTGTCCTGGCCCCGCAGTGGTGGAATGAACTCCCCACTGATGTCAGGACAGCAGAGTCGCTGCCCATCTTTCGCCGCAGGCTGAAAACCCACCTCTTCAGGAAACACTACCCTGACTCTTCCTCTTAGCCTTGCCTATTTGTCGTCAATTATGTGTCTGAGCTCTTGTTTATTGGCTCTTGTTCATTTGATACACTTATTTGTCTTAGCTCTTGCCTATTTGGTTCACTTAGTTGTCTTAGCTCTTGTTTATTTGATTCTCTTATTTGTCTCATTTGTTTAAAATATAGTAGGTTGCTAACTTATTGCACTCTTACCTTAACACTAGTTATGCTCTTAGTTGCTTGTTTAGGAAGGAAATGCACTTACGATTTCTGGTGACTAGTAGTTTTCTTGCCTACCTATGTTGAATGCACTTATTGTAAGTCGCTTTGGATAAAAGCGTCTGCTAAATGACTGTAATGTAATGTAATGAAACTGCCAATCAGATTTATTTACTTATTAATCGAAGTTGCCGGAATGCCGTTCCGGCCCACTTTAACTCCTGCACATACCCAATGACATGTAGATTTACAGACAAAAACGTTTTAGATAAATTATATTGACATTGGCTAATTTAAGCCTCCCTCTGTACTAACGGGCTGCTGTGCAATGTGTATCGCTACCTAGGCTAGCTTAAACTGAGCTTACCTCATATCTTTTGCAGTCATTTAAACCTCCGCCCGCGACTGAAAAGCTAGAATTGCACACAGTGCAGTGTGCCATAGTCGGCTTATTTTTTTACTGCCTTAAGACATGGATATGTTCGTGAGTGGTCTGATGATAACTGTGTAGAGTATTTTCTTTTTTGGCTCCGTGTTGTTCCATTTGGCTAGCTAAATCATGAAATCACATCACCGAACATCACATTCCGCATGCTGTGGTTGTGCCGAAGTGCGTAACTCGTGCGTTGTTTTTTTTTGTCGGGAGATTAACTCCTTTCCGGGAGTCAGGGAGATTTGGCTCATTTCCGGGAGACTCCCGGACGTTCCGGGAGACGATGGTGCAGGCCGACTTTGTAAAAATTGGGTACCAACCGGTAGGCTCTGCTGCCCCGTCTTTCTTGCCACGTAAAATATGATTCCACTTTGCGGTCCGTTTTTAACGCACAGTTAAAAACGGGGACATTTCCAGGGACAGGCCACCAAAAACGGGGACGTCTGGTCACCCTAGTTTAGGAATTTAATTCCTGCACCACTCTATAGAGGTCCACTTTTATGCAACAAGCTGTATTCTGACACTTAGG
Source organism: Hoplostethus atlanticus (assembly GCA_034670405.1). NCBI lineage: Eukaryota > Metazoa > Chordata > Actinopteri > Trachichthyiformes > Trachichthyidae > Hoplostethus > Hoplostethus atlanticus. The sequence continues at coordinate 554,256 of JAXDDX010000128.1, read as the reverse complement.
GAAGATGTCAACAAAGTTGTGGCAGTGTTGATAGATCCCAAACATTTTCCAAAAATGTTATATAAAATGGTAAGCAATCTAATATTGACGTTATTTACCTTGAAGTTTAAACTACACCAGGCAACTCTGCACATTGGCAACCCCAAATGAAAAATTTGAACTTCAATACCCAGAAATCCTGAAACGTGATGTCAGTAAACTTCCACAGACCTTGCTTTATGCCAAAAAATACCAAAGGGACGAGAGAGGCAAAAGATCTAACGTTGGTGAGTCGGGCTTTCTCTGGAACGCTGATCTCTGCTGTTTAGGTGACAGTTTGGATTTCACTCTGATCTGTCACTTCCTGTGAGCAGGGAAGTGACCATAACGCACCAGAATTTCATTTGGGCAAATAGGATGAATCTACAATTCGTGGGGATGGGGTGATCTTCTGTTGCTGCCCCACTTTGTGATTTAGGCTAAAAACACGGCTGGATTTTTACATTAAAATACTGCCCAGCACCGCTGTAACACCCTACCTACTCAGGAATACTTAAACATTAAACATTCAAGTCAGCTACTGAGTCTGCACGGCTAACAGATTTCGTTTTTCAACTTAATATAAAGGCATTCTATGTTACCGGACGCAAGTGGAAGAAAAGACGCTGACGACGAATGGCCTCATGCAACTGTATTACAACACCTTGCTTGGCGACCTGCCCTAAATGCACACAGGAGTAAACTGCAAATATTCAAAGGTTAACGCCAGTGCCAACGTGGAGGAGTAGTGACAGCCACACCAAGTACACTGGCTGTCTAAAGTGGCAGTGGAGTTAGTTTGACGTGACGTTTTCTCCATACAAGGCAGAACGGAACGTATAGGGGCGAACACTGGACCAACTGGAAGCTACTTAGCTAGCCTCTTGGTTAGCTAAGCCAAAGTTCCAATAAAGCTAAAGCTAACTGTTACTGACAGGACGCACTAAATTAACTTGGTAGTACCAAGCTAACGTGTTAGCTAGCTAACTTTGATACGAGGGTGAAACAAGTGTGGCATGTCAAAATGCCAAAGCTAGTTAACACTGACCGTCGAGGCTGGGTTTGCAAAGCTAGAAGAGTTAAAGTGGTGAAAACACGTTTCCTACAACAGCAACTAGCCAATTAAGATACATCTAACACCTCCAATATAGCCTAGCTAACTAACCGCCTCGTCAATGTAGGATATTTGGATAACGTTAACCCATTGCTAACTGTTAACAGTTACCCTATCGCTAACACGCTAGCTAACAGTTTTATAGTTTCGGTGACTTACCAGCTGTCAGTGGTATGTTGTGTTTCATTGACTGAACACAACAAACAAGGTTTCCCTGCTGCCTTCAACACGTCCTTTCGGCGAATTCTTTAAAAGCCCAGTGAGTGTTATGTTGTCTGGCTAGTAGCTAGCTAGTTACTAGGGTGTAGTTGTTGCAGTAACTGAATGGCAGATGACTCCTCATGTGATGATCCTGCACTCCACTAAAAGTCCAGCAGGTGGTGCCATTACTCCAGAAGGTAGAGGTGGTGGTGGTGGTTCTAGTGCTAGTTCTTCTTCTTGAGGTTTAAAGGCGGTTGGCATCTAACTCTAGTGGTGCATTACCGCCACCCTTTGAGTCATGGAGGCCAGAGATTCTTGCCTACAACCTATGCACTAAACCAGTTTATTCAATCATCAAATGCAATACTGCATCCTAAACTGCAATTTGTAAAATCCAGTATCCATTTAAACATAATGACCTGCATGCCAGCCTGTCTTTGTTTTTGGTTTTTTTTGAAAACTTTTTTTATTGAAATTTGAAACCTAGTAAAAGTGTAATTTTTGTTTGAATCTCACATCCAGTGTGATCTGTGCCATGAACGTGCCCTCAGATTGAGCTTGTGGTACCCGGCTTTTCCCCGAGGGTGCCACAGAATCACTACCGCGTCTTCCAGCTATGGGAGGAGTCTTCCCTCTTCCCATACCATGTTGTACAGACACACCCCATACATCCCCTACAGTCATTGCCCCTAGACTGTCAAGCTTTATCCAGCTTTGCTTTCTATGCTTGCCTTGCAGTCCTTCCCTCTCCAGCTTGAGCTTACCTATATTGAATTAAATGCTGAAAATTAAATTATCACTAATTTGAGTGCCTTGTTTCTTTTCCTCACAGCTTCCATACATTCCTCAGTCCACCAAGGAACTACCTTCCTTTTCATCTCACCCTTGTTTCTGAAGCTGCTGTTATCATTGCTGTTCACAACTCACTATTTAACTGAACTGCATCCACATTAACATCATTCTGTTCCATATATTGATCACATAATTCCTGGAATGTCTCACCAAAAATCCATTTGACCCCTCCTGCTATTGTTACCACCTTTTGTTCTTATCTCTATCTAGTTAGCTCACAGCACTGTAATTATCTAGAACAGACTCATTTCCTCTATTCATATCTATTCTGGTGGCTCCTCCATCATTCAGACGTATCAACCCCTTCTCATATAATAACTCCTCAATCACATGCCCATTAATATCAGTCCACATACCACCACTATGAAACACCACAAAGATGTTAAAAAGTTCAAGAGCCTGCAGATCCTTAGCTATACCTCAGGGTTCTTTGTCACCCCCTTGACCATTATGCAATGTGCTCTTGCTTTGCTTGATGCCCACTCCAAGGAGAGCAGCAATGAATCTGAATCTATTCTGAATCTGAATATTTCACTTCAAACTTTGTGGGGTTTATATGACGGGACACAACTAACCCACACCATAATCTCATGGATTGGATTTTTCCAATTTAGGCTGTTATTATTGTTCAAACAAAACAAAAGTTATGTTAAATCACATTGTGTTTATCTATTGTTATGACTTTGATGACGATCAGACCATAATTCAAAAGGGTTCACAACCTTTTACTTACATATGTAGGTAGGCAACATCCTGGGGCGTGTGGTGGTGTATATTGTGCGATGAGATCTGCTAAATAGGATGGTGCCAGCCTAAAATTGTATATGATAGTAGAAGCATAGTAGAGCAAGTGAGAGATGGCTGTGCTTTAAGGACATCCTATAGAAACCAACAAGCACTGATAAAAAGGAATGAATCTTAAATGCCTAAAAGGTCTGAAAGATGCAAAAAAGGACTGAACATTATAGAACTCCATTATATCCCAACCATTGTGGACAATCTACAATTCCATAATGATACCCCAAGTGTTCTGAACTATGCAGAACTCCATTATGATCCCAGTTGCTGTGAGATGGTACATGACAGAGATATACAATTTGGCAGAATGATAGATCATGTGCAAATGTTTCCCAATAAATATGACCATAATCAGACTGACAGGGATGCTAAAATTAAATTTAAATTTAAATTTCATTAGATGATGTATTTCAAGGAGAAATATGCTGCATTTAGGGATGGAGTTTACAGTACAGGATTTATGTATAAATAAAAACCCCAGATAGAATTAGAAAGTTAGTCAGTAGCTCCAATTTATTTATCTTTGTCAGAAAGGTAGCAAATAGTTTATTTCAAAGAAAATACACCTGTCCTATTACAATCCTGGAATATGTAGGAGCACAAATCCATCCAGAAGGAACAGACACAATTACAGTTGTATACATAGGAGTCAGTATCATCTTTACAAGAGACATGTGTTTTCTAAGTCCATATACTTTGACAGAAGATCATTACAAGGATAAATGTGCAATATCTTCATTTGTCTTACTTTGTTTGTAATACAGCATTTATGAGGAAGCAACGAAAACAGTTTTCCATTCAATGTTTGGAATGAGAGCATTTCAGAAGTGTTTCCCTCTCTTTCTTATCCAGCAGCAGAAACTCAAACTTCATAAACAAGTGAAGACGTCACAGTACTGCCCACACTGTTTGATTGACAAGTGATCCCTGGGAAGTGCAGTGCAGAAACACCACAGCAATGAGTGCATATAAAACATAAAAAAAAGAGGAACTTCCGGATTACTACATTTAAAATACACAGATCACCTGAAATGTGAGGTTAATAAGAAACCTAAGAGTATTTTATCCTTAATAACACATTTTTTTATTTATTGCAGAATAATTCCCATTAATTCAAGATTCAAGATTCAAGATTCAAGAAGTTTAATTGTCACATACACACACGAGGTGTGTAGTGAAATGCAAAGTGGCAATGCTTAGCAGAAATGTGCAAAATAACAGGTTCACACTATTTACAATAACCAACACAATATTTACACTGTCACAGTTTTTAAGAGCTCTATATAAAAAACAACACAATATTTACAATAAGAGCACTTATATATAAAAAAAATATAGTAAAAAAAGGGAAAAATTGTATGTATAATATAATATAAATTATAAATTATGTGTAGTCTTTACCTAAGTGTGTGTGTGTGCATAAGAGGGGCAGTGTGTGTGTCTTGGTGGGGGCCCTGGTGAGGTCAGAGTTCACAGTCCTGATGGCCTGAGGAAAGAAACTCCGTCTCAGTCTCTCTGTTTTGGCAGCGTGACTACGGAGGCGCTTGCCTGACCGCAGCAGCTGAAACAGACCGTTGTTGGGGTGGTGAGGATCCTTCATGATCCTGCAGGCTCTGGTTCTGCACCTCCTGGTGTATAAGTCCTGCAGGGTGGGGAGTGTAGTTCCAATAGTGCGCTCAGCCGAACGCACTACTCTCTGCAGAGCCTTCCTGTCCTGAGCGGAGCTGCTGCCAAACCAGGCAGCAGCTCCATATATTTTTGATATGTGATATATTTGATATGTGCTGCATTTCTAGTGTTTTTTTTTTAATGGCACATTTTTTAAATGTACATTTAAATCGATTTTGAAAAACACAGAGAAAGACCGGTAGAGCCTTTCCAGGACACGCTCCAGCAGCACCGTGGCACTCTCTCAGCAGGGAGCAAGTGAGGACAGCGCCTACGGCTGGCGTGGCAAAGTGACGATGTATCTTGGGGGGGCGTCAGTCGGTCGTTCGGTCACGGTGTCAAATATATCTGGCGGTGAGACGGCCAATTAAATTCCGCCTCTGTCTCTCGCGCGCGCTCGCTCGCTCTCTGTGCTTGGCTCGCAGACAAACTGAAACCGAAGACCGTAGCAGAGCTCCGGCAGTCCGTCCAGCAGTCAGTACTCTCTTCCCCCTTCCACATTTCGGCTCGGTAGCCGAAACTGAGGCACCAAGTATGCCTGTTTTGACCGTTTCTAGGCTTCTGAGGAGCGCAGCGAGGACTCGGCTGGTCCCCGTGGCTCAATTGTCATCCAAACCTGCACGACACAATGTCACAGCCGGGGTAAGTTGACATCCACTGAGCTGGATCACAGTGGAACGCGCTTTCTCCTCTGTCTAGGGGCCGACACGCGCAAAGACTGTTGACTGCTTCGAAGCAACACCGTGGAAAAATAAGTGTGGCCATAACGTGACATAGCAGAAAAACTATGGCGCAAGTTCCTTGCGCAGTGATATATACATAGTCTATTTTGCTTCTCTCGTGCTGAAAATTGTATGAAGTTTTATTCGAATGCGGATTTTTTGTGCGTCACACGTAAACTGTGACTTACAAAACGTGTGTAACTTGTCAACAGCCTATGTGCGTCAGTGGGTATAACGCCATTATTCCGTCTAATTCCTACACGTAGTCATCAATAGAGTACGCACCTCAGCCAGCTCAGACCTTACAGTATAAAGTATCGCCTCGAGTAGTCAGATTACAGTTTAATATGTCTCCCTTAGTATTTTCCCTTCACACAATATTTCAAATAATATTCACAGTTAACTAGAAGCTTCATATTTTACCATAGTTCTCTTGAGACTGTTGCCCAGTTGGAAAGGGGCCAAGTCTTTGACCTTGATGTTGACTGCTCAAACCAAATACAGACAGATTGGGCCCCAGATATTCTTCAACTTCTCAGGAGTTTGGGTTTTGGAATAGCAGCTGGGAGACTTTTATTATTCAGGGATAGGCTCATTTTTTTTCTTATATTAATGTACCGGATATGCACACTCTAGACTCTTGAGTAATGTAGCTGTCAGTGACAAGTATAGTTCGAAGTCCGAATATGGAGCAGGGCCAGGGCACGGCGGTATTCGACACAGACACGAGGCAACAAGTGTGCTCGATTTCCTCCTCCTTTTCAAAAATATCACTCAAAAGTCACTCATGAATATACATGACTGATATTGGCTGGTATTGAAATATTTTGGCTTTCAAAACGCCCCTCCCACTCCCACTGACTTGCTCAAGGGCACTTTGCCATTGTTGACGGATGCAATAAATAGCTTATAGACAGTACACACCTTTCTGTCAGAGCCAGAGATCAAGACAACAACATATCCAGACAACAGCCTCTCTACCTCGAGGCCAACCTCAGCGTTACACCCCAATATGCACTGGGGGAGGTTTAAGATTGAAGTTTTAGTTATACAAACATTTATTGGAGGCGGAGCTGCTCTGGAGGCAGACGTAATCTCATTGGTTGAGTTAAACCTCAGTGGGCGGATCCAAATAATCCAATTTTTATTTCTGGCTAAATAACGTTAGCCTGAAGCCCAGTGACAAAGGGGAGGAAGCTAATATTATGACATAAAACAAATGCCATACTAAGTTAGCTAGTTAGCCTAGCTGACCTTCCATGTTCAAACTAGCCATACTAGCCTATAGTTATGTAGGTAAACTAGTTAGCTAGCTTCCAGCATCATGAACGTCATCGTCATGAATGAATGAATGAAAAAAAGAAGTCATTGCTTTTATGTTTTGTTTTTTTCATTTTTGACCAGAGTTCCTATTTTGTCATTCAAGTTTGCCAGTGCACTCTGTAAAACAGTGGTTCTTTGGCCCCGCTCACTTTACTCAACCAATCAGATTATTCCTCCCTCCAGGGCAGGCAGAGTGTGTGTGTCAAGAAGTGTGCTGGAAGCTGATTTACATGTGGTTGATGTATATCAACCAAATTATAAATATGGTGTGTGTGTGTGCGTATGTATTTGTGCATATAGCTGTCCTGTGTGCAAAGTCTTTTTTTTTCATGATGTTGTTGTCCCTTCCACTATTGTAAGTTCTTCTGTAAGTATAAATGCCAAAATGTATTTTGTGTGTGTCTTCCTCCCCCTCTTAATTTTCTCACTCAAATCCATTTCCAATTTTTTTTGGCTATGACATGGAAAAATATTGCCGGTGCCTTTCATTAGGGTAACACAAACCTAATACGGACCGTCTCTCTCAATCTGTCCCTCCCCCAGGAGCAGGCGATCGCTCTGACGACCATGTTCGTCACCATCCTGGGTCCATCTGGCTGGGTACTGGCTCACCTGGAGGACTACAAGAAAAAAGAGTAGAGGAAGGAGAAGAAGAGGGAAAATGGGGCATCATGGCGGCATAGTTGTGATATGAAGGATGTGTTGCATCTCCTCTGTCTTTTCTGAGGAAAGAAATAGACTGTGTTTTTCACGTGCTGTTTCCCTCCTGCCTGTTTTTTTTTTTGTTCTTCCGACGATGTACTTCTGTGCACCTATCAACCACTTACCAATAAACCAACTTATAGTAACAAATAAAACTGGGTGTATTGCGAATTGTGTATTGTGTATAGATGTAGCCATTGTAGTGTGTCCAATTTTACTGCAAGTTTGCTGCATTGCTGCTCCACCACGAGTGGTGCTCGTAAAGACATTATGAAGCTTCGTAAGCACATTGTGAATGCATTATCAGAGCTGGATATAATAATGCACAAACATGTAGGGGGGTGATACTTTAATCTGGGGCAGTTCATAAAGCTGTGTAGTTAATGACATGATGCTGAACTTCATATATCTGTTCAGTTCCACTACAATACTATTTGTGAATGTATGCAATGCAACGGCTGCTGCAGTAGCAATACCTGATAAGATGCAGGCAGGATGGCGGGGGACTTGGTTGCACATGGTTACCGCTATCTAAAAATAGTGCAAACTATCTCTTTAATAAAAAAGAAGGCAGAGGACAGGGGGAAAACAGTATCTAGGTTTACCTTATTTCAAAGTGTTTGATTTTTAAATGGACTCTTTCAGTGTGTTTAACCAGGCTAGTCCCGCTGAGATTAAAGGGGAACTCTGCACAGCAGGCATTAGTAGCTGATTTAGCTGCAGACAAAACTAGAATGCAGACATTTAATTGTCTAGACCCTTAAGGTGGCACTAAGATACAGTATATTGTGGTCAATTTTGTGTTATGGGACAGTAATTTCAATTTTTTTATTTCTTTTTAATTTGTCAAAATCTGCATGTTGTTATCATCGTACTAATCAAACACGTGCTAGCTAATGTGCACACGGCTTTTCTATGAGGTCATTTGCAGTGCAGGTGGCTAATCCAGTTTAGGTTGTCAGACAGACAGGCTACGGGTCTAAACCACAGATCTTTCCGTATGTACTGTAACAACTGCATGATACAAAAAATGTGACACATAACATTGTAATGTAGTGCTTTTGTAAGTTATGACATTATATGACAGCGGTAACCATGTGCAACCATTCTTGTGGTAATCTGCAAGGCTGCGTTCACACTACAGGTGAAAGTGGCCCAAATACGATTTTTTTTGGCCTGTGTGAACACAAAAAAACCCACATGGAATCCAACCTTTTCAATTCTGATTTGGGCCACATTCGTATGTGTTCCGGGATCCGATTCATACTGCGTTGCAATGTGACCCAAATCTGACCGGTCAGATCAGAGCCGGCCCTATCCATTAAGCCATATAAGCAGTTGCTTAAAGCCCCCTGGTTTCTGGGGGGCCACCTAGAAAATATTTTTTTAATGAACACGAGACAATAACGAAATAAAAATTGAACTTCCTAAACAAAAATTGTCAACATTTTGTGCCATTTTTGCCAACAAATAGTGACAAAACAATAAGCTCAGAGACGGGCAAAATGGACAATTTAGGTAGGCTAAGTAATTTAATGTCCCCTATGAAACAAGCGCTCCCAGGATTCTGTGGTAAAAAAAAAATCACATTTTGTGGGAAGTATTTTCACAAGCTATTCTTCGACAGTTTGCCAGCACTTAGGGGGTAATAGACAAATACTGCATTTACTGTAGTCTATTTAAAGATAGTGTTGCTGCTAATAGGTCCCACTTTAGTCTTTACATGCTTATTTGTACATTATGTGTGGTTAAACTAATATTTACAATACACAAGTTGGTTCAGTGCCATGTGAAGTGGCAACACGTTACAATGAGGGGGGCCCCCAAACCAAATCCTGCTCAGGGCCCCCAAAAGTCTAGGGCCGGCCCTGGGTCAGATCGGAATTTGTGTGGTTTTTGGATCACAATTTCACTGGCTTCCATGATGGAATGTCTAGTATGACGTCATTTGTTGTTGTTCCTATGTGCACGCGGGTCATTTAAGGATCGAGGTCTGTTCATACGCATGTCGGGCATGGGTCACTCTCAAACATGAATGTAAACAGTAAACAGAATTGGATCTAAGCAAAAAAATCGAATCAATACTTTAAGTAAGACAAGATTTTTGGTGAATAGTGTTATATCGTGAGCTTGTTATGTATTAAGATATCATCATTGTAATAGACTTGATAGAAACTTTGATCAACTATTCAGATGATAGACCGATATGATGAACTTCTACTTCAAACACTTTTACACAACCATTTAAATCAGCAAAGCCTGGTGGTTCTTCAGATAGGCAGGTGAAATCTTCAAAGAATTGAATCAGCCTTTGGTGACTTTTATTCCTGTAAAATATCACAGATCATTTACTGCAACATCACACATACCTTTGCTGCTAGAACATGAAACATAACTGTGGCAGACTGGGGGGGAGGGTGTGGGTGAGGCGTAGGCTGGATCCAGGAGAGAGTTGAGTCAGTGGACTGACTCCTTGGATCCAGCACCGGCTGTGGCCAATTACAGTTTTTTACGATCACTAACAAGCATTTAGATATACTTAAGATACTTTTTCTAAACTCCTAACACAGCAATACACCTACATCACACAATTAGCCAAAAGTTAATTTTCTGCTCAAAACCACATTTTGTTAATTAAACACCAACTCTACATTTCAAAATGCAAAAAAACTTTCTTAACTCTATCAAAACACGACAAACCCGACTCAATATCAAATCATTCTTTCAAAACACTAGCACATGTTTTCTATCCAAGAGGAACATATAGTCAATCATAGCACAACGACTTTCAAAATACTAACAGTTGATGGCATTACAAAAACATTTCATGTTTCAGTTCTACCTGCATACAATAGACAATATGAAATCCAATCCAATTCTCAAAGAATCCAGTTCTTTATAATTCAGTTTCCTTTTACTGTAAACCACTGTTTTGGTTGAGTGTTGAATGTGTGCATTTTTCGGCAACATACTATCTAAAAGTGAATGAGTCATCTTTACTTTATTGAATGTACAGTAGAAAAAAAGTAAGTGACAGAATTGCTGCAGTAAAAGCTTTATTAGCAACATGAAATTGCTGCCAGTGATGAACAAAAAATCCAACATACATGGCCTTTGGTTCCAAATGTGTAAAAATAAAATACACAAATACAGTAAAAAAAGGCACAGAAGGGAAAAAACACAAAAATGCACAGTCCTGTTCTACAGTTTTTTACAGTCGCTAACATCCTTTTGTCCAATCTGTAGTTACATTTTCAAAACTCTAAACACAATTAGCACAACGTCCATCGGTTGTGGACCAAACTGTAATCTATACGATCTTCAGCATTTGGCCACATGTTCTCGTCCACATCACATCTTATGTCGTCTCTTGCTATACACCTTGGATAGAAACGCTTGGCATGCACAATATGTGTAAACACAGTATGTGTAAATGCTTTTCAGTATGTCCTACTGTATGTCCTGTAACCCATGTTTACATGTAGAGTAGCATAGTGTAAAACTCACTATAGAACAAGACATATTGGATAGACACCATACCTGGACGTATTGGTGCCGGTGCTGGTGACCCGCTCACTGTTCCTTTCAAAAGGAACTGTGTACAACTGTTTCATTCGAACTCTGTGTTTGGTCTATTTTACACAACTTAAATCAGCCATTTCTCAATGTTTCAGTGATCTGTTCATTCAAAAATGCTTATCAGCTGTTTCAATAAAGCTTTTGAGCTGCTGTTGTTGCAGAAGTAGAGGCTTTATACTGTATTTAAGGTTTTGAACATTAGGTTTTCATTTCTGGCATGCTATGTGCAAGCATTTGTAAATAAAACAAGAAAGATCCATAATTTTGGTATTGGGTAAGCTTGTATGTAAAGAAAATTTTAGAAATGTGTTAATTGACTGCTTATTGTGTGAAAACAACATGAATTGTGTTAATGGTATGGTCCACAACTGACGGATGTTGTGCTAATTGTGTTTAGAGTTTTGAAAATGTGACTACAGATTGGACAAACGGGTGTTAGCGACTGTAAAAAACTGTAAGGCCGATTGCAGCCGGACGCTTTTTAACCTGCACGTGTGAAGAGCGTCAGTGTGAGAGCCTGACTGAGCGCGTGATTCGACAGGAGACGAGAGAGTTGTCTGTCGGCTATACAGAGCGGAGAGAGCGAGCGGGACCGGCAGCGGAGGATGCACCCGGGAGCAGCCTGCACAAGCTTCTCAGTCGGGGTTGGAGCAGGATGCTCCTGGAAGCCTGGCGGACTGGCAGCTTTGGTGCTCCGTGGCTGACCTGCCGGGACAGAGGGGAAGTCCGCCAACCGGGAGAGATGGAGCTGGAAAGCGGCCGTCAAGACCGGGTCGTATTATGTTGCTGTGTTGCAAATGAAGCAGCCTGCTGGCCCGTTAACTCTGCCCTCCTGCCTTGTCTCTGTTGTAGCGAGCATTGCTACAATAACATTGCATTATCTGCCAAAAGTTTATTATGTCATGTATAGGCTGCATTTTATTTCTATGATTTTTTTGTTACATCCTTTTTACAACAGTTGCTGCAAGGATGATAATCATGTGATTGAACATCCTGTTAAGAAGCACTGAAAACCTTTTTGGGCTTTGCTGATTTCAGTGGTAGAACTGCACTGAGCGACACTATCAGATATGCTACTGACACCCAGCTATCTTAGACATCTTATAGAAAAATAATAATAATGAAACATATTGAGCAGGGAGGAGCCTCCATCATATCAGAGGTGGCCCACACTGACATGACCAGATTTGAGTTTGAGTTTTAATATCAGCCCCATAAATCTGTCTAACCCAGTTTGAAATCTCTGGGGACATTTCAGTTTCCACTGCTTCTTGGTAGTGCAGTATGTTCATTAAACTGAAATTAACAGGGAACACATGTAAATCTGGTACGGTAGGTGGACGTATGCGCCTAAAAGTTGGCAAAAAACGAGAGTTAACGGCTCTTTGTTCTCTACTGTTAGCCTGCCTAAGCTGTTGTGTTGTTGAAACGGTTTGAAGACTTGGAAGAAATAATAGAAAAAGGTATGTGATGGGAGGTTGGGGACAATAGGTGAGTTGGGGTACCCTTTACACTTTCGCACACGTAGTTAACCTTTGTCTAGAGACACTAGGTTTATTGGTTGGTGCCACCTCTGTATTTGTTTTGGTGAAGTTCTTGTTTTAGACAAGCAGTTTAGGTCTTTTGTTTGTGTTTTGGTTTTCAGGGGTAGGGATTAGCCAGGCCTAGTTTTGTTATATTGATTTCTATTTGTTTGGCACGACTACTTTGTCCCGTCCTCCCCCACATTTTTGAAAACCTTTTGTTATGTTTTCCAGTATTCAGCTGAGCCAAGAATAATATTTATTTTCACTTCTACACTGACTCCTTCAAATTCTTTGGTTGTCGTTATCGTCCCCGTTTCCCACCAAGGAGACGTAACACCCACAAACATTAGTACTGTAACATACATTTGCGCACACACACACGCACATATGGCACGCTGATTGGACAAGATCCAAATGTAGAAATTTAGCCTTACATTATTACTATGTAATTACACACGTTCCAATGACCCATGGGAGTGGACTACACTGTATCTGCTTTTCTATGTGCAAAACTTGTTATAGGTGTTATAGGTCCCCTGCCTTCCTCAGGGCAGTCTTGGTGAACTCTGACACTGAACAACATACTTGAAGTAGCTTGAAAAATTCAAACACACACTTACTGATCAGTAGGACTTTGAACAAGACAGTTGTCCTCTCAATGTGTGACATATGTTTTCAGCCCAACGAGGGATTCCAGATCCCATCCCCTTTCAGTCTAACGTGAAAATGAATAGGGGTGTAAAATAATCGGCTTTAACTACGTCCAAAGCTAATATTGACTATTTTTGCTTTTAAGGGTTCCTCTGTTATGAATTATTTTATTTCTTGAGGTGGATTCTGATGGGTTTTCAAGTTGCAATGAAAGAAAATCTCTAGCCATACTTAGCTTAGCATTCCAGCATTTGTCCCTTTGTGACCGCAACATCTGCATGTTTGTTTGCAAAATGTTTTAAAATTCAGTAATGCATCAAAATGTGTAATATCGCTGTCATATGTTACTTTTACTTTCATTATTTTAAGAGGTTCATTTTAGCTCAAAAGATGAATTAATCAAAAAAGGATTCATAACCAAAATATTCACTATTAAAATGAAATAAATGGAATTGAAAGTTAAAATCTTAAAATAAAAATCAACTATTCAAATTGAAAGATTAATTTGAACCCTTTTCAAATTTCTTGCACGATTTTCCTGTTTTTGTTTTGCTTCTGTCACTGTGTTTTGGGGTTTGGGATTTTATTTTACAAGGTTTTTTTTTTACGTTTGTTCAGGTTAACTGAGCTGACTCTTCTCCAGCTCCACCTCAGAGTGTTTTGGAGTAGAGACTAGGGCTAAAGACAAGACAGTTTACTGAGTCACAGTAACCTACATACAGTCATACCACAACAATCTTTTATCTGTCTTTTTCTCGCCTCGTTGTTAAATATTTACACATTAACTAACAGCCAATTCTCCAGTGGACCTTCGTGATGGTGCCAGACTGTATAGTGTGCACTTTAAAGTGCAACTGGACTTTGACTGTAGACTGCTCTAATTTGAGATTAAAATAACGGCAACAATGTAAGCGTGACCCCAATTATCTGAACTAGCAGGTTTATCTAAACACACACACACACACACACACACACACACACACACACACACACACACTACCTTTGTGTGACTGACAATAGAAAGCCCTTATCTGACTCCCTCTAACAGCATTTAAAAAGTGAAAGTTGTTTCAGTCTTTCACTCACAATACTGTACATATACAGATGTGGTTATACCTCATGGTTGCTAAGGTAAACACAATTATAAACTATATAATATATATATAATATATAAACCAGTCGATAGTATCATCCACTAGTTGCTGGATCCGGTAACACAAAGCCCTTTTCTTTATGTTTAGTTGAAGCTGTAAAGCATCACTTATACTAGGTCGTCATGGTAAATGTGATTTTGTTCCTAATTGACCCGCCTGGTTAATTAAATGTTATTCTTTATATAATAAGGAATGTATATCTTCAGACTGGGCACACAGAGTACACCAATGTTTCCTGTACGGTTTGACCGATGGTTTTTTGAAGGCCAATATTTTTTGGATAGAAGCTGCCAATAGATGTTTCGTGCCAATATTCAATGTCTTTAAATTTGACCATTTTCATGTCACTAAAAAAAACAACTACATTTTTTCCATCTGGGTGGAAAAGCCTCTGAAACAGAATTGAGACCACGGGAGGCTAAAACTATAAAACTGACAATAACAATAATAAAATACGATTATTATCATAACATTCATGCATACTTGTGTGGAAGCAAAATGTTGCACTAGAATCAATTGTAGAAGCTTCAGCTCATTCTTCTCTGTACATGGTGTACATAGTTTGCCACTTTAACCTTGTACCACTCTACACCCACGCACAACTATCTGCACCCACATGTAACTTTCTCTTCACACCCCCTGTTGATTTTTCTCTCACCATTCCAGTATTTTTCCACACACATTTTGCTTGTTTTTGCCACCCTTTATAAGTTATTTCACACTTTGTCAACCCTGGTTAATACTCTCTCTATTTATATATGAATAAACTTTACTTTTCAACTTTCCAAACTCTGACTGAGGCTTGATTTCCTCAACACAATTTCAGGTTAAGGGCTTCCAATAGACAACCAGTCTAGTATTGATCAATTCTACAATAAATATGTAATCAGTCAAACTGCATCATATCCATCATATCAGAGGTGGGCCACACTGACTGGACCAGATCCCATTTTTAATCAAAAGGCCAATATCGGCCCTATATATCAGTCTAACCCTAGTTTCCTCTACAGTGGAGGAAATAAGTATTTGATCCCCTGCTGATTTCTCAATTTTACCCACTTACAAAGAAATGAGCTGTCTATAATTTTAATGGTAGGTTTATTTGAACAGTGAGAGATAGAATATCAACAAAAGAAATCAGAAAAACGCATTAAATAACAGTTATAAGTTGATTTGCATTTCATCGAGGGAAATAAGTATTTGATCCCCTACTGACCAGCAAGAATTCTGGTTCCCACAGACGGGTTATGTGCCCACAAGGCACACAGATTAGTCCTCTCGGCTTTCCTCTCAGTTTAAGAAAGTACTCCTAATCTCAACTGGTTACGTGTATGCACGAATCCTGTCCAAAGAATCACACTTCGTATCTTCAACTTCACCACCCTGGGCAAGACCAAAGATCTGTTTAAGGACGTCAGGGACAAGATTGTAGACCTGCACATGGCTGGAGTGGGCTACAAGACCATCGGCAAGCAGCTTGCTGAAAAGGAAACTGAAAGGAAACTGTTGGTGTGATTATTCGCAAATGGAAGAAAGACGAAATAACCATCAATCACCCTCGGTCTGCGGTTCCATGCAAGATCTCACCTCGTGCGGTATCGTTGATCATCAGAAAGATGAGGGATAAGCCCAGAACTACACGGGAGAAGCTTGTTAATGATCTCAAGGCAGCTGGGACCACAGTCACCAGGAAAACCAATGGTAACACACTATGCCATAATGGTTTGAAATCCTGCAGCACCCGGAAGGTCCCTATGCTCAAGAACGCGCATGTAACGTGCATGATTCTGAGGAGGCTTTGGAGAACTTGATGTGGTCAGATGATACCAAAATCGAGCTCTTTGGCATCAACTCGACTCCCCGCATTTGGATGGAAAAGAATGCTAACTATGACCCCATGCACACCATCCCCACCGTCAAGCACGGAGGTGGAAACATTATGCTTTGGGGCTGTTTCTCTGCTAAGGGTACAGGACGACTGCACCGCATTGAAGGGATGATGGATGGGGCCATGTACTTCTCCCAAGCCTCCTCAGAATCATTCAGGTTTTCATTGGCAAACGTCAGACGGTTATTTTGTCTTTCTTCCATTTACGAATAATTGCACCAACAGTTGTCTCCTTTTCACCAAGCTGCTTGCCGATGGTCTTGTAGCCCATTCCAGCCTTGTGCAGGTCTACAATCTTGTCCCTGACGTCCTTAGACAGATCTTTGGTCTTGCCCATGGTGGTGAGGTTGAAGATACTAAGTGTGATTCTTTGGACAGGTTTTGTGCATACACGTAACCAGTTGAGATTAGGAGTATTTAGGAGAGGAAAGCCGAGAGGACTAATCTGTGTGCCTTGTGGGCACATAACCCGTCTGTGGGAGCCAGAATTCTTGCTGGTCAGTAGGGGGTCAAATACTTATTTCCCTCGATGAAATGCAAATCAACTTATAACTATTATTTAATGCGTTTTTCTGGATTTTTTTTGTTGATATTCTATCTCTCACTGTTCAAATAAACCTACCATTAAAATTATAGACCACTCATTTCTTTGTAAGTGGGCAAAATTCTGAAATCGGCAGGGGATCAAATACTTATTTCCCCCACTGTATATACATTCATCTGCTAGATTTGTCAAAATACTACCAACTCTGAACATACTACTATACTATCACTATACTACAGCCACATAAAAACAAGTTAAAAAGTAGACACATGCTCAAAACATGAGCAAAACTCTCCAGTGTTTCCTCTACATTAGGGGTTCTTAACCTTTTTGCAAGTGTGACCCCCTTTTGAGGGTTAAAATATATCACGGCCCCTGCCTCCATAACACATAACATATGAAAAACGCCATAGCCATCTGCAGCAAGCTCGCGACAGACAGAGACAAGGCAGGAGGGCAGAGTTAACGGGCCAACAGATCAGTTTTACTGCTATATCCTGCACTAAAGCGAAAAATGGGACCAAATGAAAACCAAAGCAATTGATCAATGGTGTAGTACTTTGAAAATGAACTTGCAGTAGTTTACTAAATTATTTCAATGCAAAGCAGGGCAACTCACACCTAAAAAAAAGACAGGAATGTATTTTGAAACAGTTTTACTACTTTAAATTACAGTGCACATTAGAGTTAGTAGTTATATATACAGTTACAATATAAATAAGGATGCATGAAATATATATTCTCTCTTTCATAGACTCATTCTTTTGCATACAATGCATCACAATATTTCAGTTTCACATGTTAAAACTGAAAATATCTTTCTCCCTCTACCCTCTAGTTTTGTTTTTCACTGTTTAAAAATAAAATATTTGAAGGGCTTCATTCCAAAATGCTATATATCCATCTTGAAAAAACAAAATGCACCCAAACGTCTATTGCAAAATTACAGCTAATTCCATCCTCACAAATCTAAGTAGGGGTCTTTGGCTAGCTTTCAAATTAAACGACATACTTGGTTTTACTATCTGCCTGCATTTATTTTGTAAGAGAAGTAGCCACTTTTTTCAAATAGTAGAGGTCTGATTTTGGAAGGATTTTGGAATCTTTATTTGTTGATTTTATCCTTCTGCCCTCCTGAACAGTAGAAATCATCTACATGTAATGATGAAGGGTTTCAATATTCTTTGAAAATGTTACTTGAAACTCTGCCCAACATTTCCAAAAAACAGATAGTAAATAACATTAAACAATATCCATAAGCGATTTTACTTTGATAACAGCAATCATTTCATTAGTATTTTTTTTTTCAAATGGTGGAGATCTCATTTTGGAGCAAATGCTAATATTTTAGCATACACTAAGCTAAATGATAGTTAGCATACACTATGTTGAGTGTTAGCTAACTAGTGTTAGTCAAAAGTGCTAGTAACTAGTCAAAAGTCAGAAAATTAGAAATTGTAGCACCTCTAAAGCTAAACGGTAAGTAATCTTCAATGATATGTGGGCAGGTCTGGTAATTTTGTGTAGGAGATTGGTCAAATTTACACAAAATATACAAAAATAACATACTGTTTTGAACTAGAAGGGACTACTTTCCCCGTTTCCATAGGAGGTGAGGGTGGTGGGCAATAGGAGACTGTACAGCTAAAAATAACTATGCAGCAAATGAATACGTGGTCATCTGAAAAAGTTCTAAAATTAAGCCTGGCTACATCAGCTATATTGAGTTAATAATATTTTATTTTTTAAAAATGTATGAATCTCTAGGCCATATAATAAAAAACACTAGTTGTTATTAAAAGGTCAGTCTTATTCATTTGCTAAATGCTAATTAACTAATTATCACTCAAAATAGTGTATGCTAAAGTGTTAGCATGGAGCTTAGTATCATTCAACATAGTGTTTGCTAAAGTGTTAGCATGGAGCCTACTATCACTCAACATAGTGCATGTGGAAGTGTTACCATGGAGCCTACTATCACTCAACATAGTGTATGCCAAAGTGTTATCATGGAGCCTACCATCACTCAACATAGTGTATGCCAAAGTGTTAGCATGGAGCACTGGAGCCAACGATCTACCGGGGACACATGGATGATTTTGGTATCTATGTTCGCTTCACTTAATGGTTAACTGACCAATGAGACAATCTAATGAGTAATGAGTAAAGTAATAAGATTACTTTTGAACTGAGTAACGAGTAATGAGTTACATACTACATTTTTTTTAGTAACAAATCCAACCCTGCTACTGAATGTGTTCATCTCTGTGTTATTACATATTAACTACTAACTGTGTTGGTGTGTATCCAACCAAGACAATCATTTATGCTATTATGCATTTTAGCTCCTACCTGTTTCAGGCCTTACAGTGAACAGATGCCAATACTAATTCCCCTTTCCATTCAGCTCCACGACAAGTAGTAGGCAGGAACAAGTAACAAGTAAATATGTAAAATTATGAGGCAGATCTTGGTGCGTTAATGTTATTGTCTAATCGGTCTGAGTGTGTGTATCTGCCTATGTTCATGGGTTTACTGAGCCTCGTCTTCGTTTTCTTCGTTTGGTGGGTTTTCAGGGTGGAAAACAGGATTGTGGACCAGTTTACACATGTCCTCTGGGTTAATCTCCCTCATCTTCCCATCCATACCGAGCTGCATTGGCTGGATCAGATTGTTCCTACAGAGAGAGAGAGAGAGAGAAAAAACAAAGCTAGTGTGAATGTGTCAATATCACTTTTTAAAGCCCAGTGCAATGAGAATCCCATTTCCCAATCTCATGGCATTGTTTAACCGAAGGTTTGTTAGTGTAATGCTTGTAAATGACCTAAAATGTCCCAATATTTTAATGAATGATCTGATTGGTTGACAGTATGCATAATTAATAACTCAGGGACAAAAAAGAGGAGAAAGGCTATTCAGAGAGTGCCTAGCTGGTGGACGAAAGCAATGTAGGCTGGTGTAAAATGACAACAATACGGTTCTGTGCAGTTTCTCACTTCTCTTATCTTGAACAATATTATTATTATTAGACTAAAAAAGTTAACAGACTGAGAGAGAAAGGCCTCTGCGTTGCCAACCTTAGGCTTGTACTTTCTATTTTGCGATGGAATTTCACATGTGGCATTAAAAATATCTCAAGATTGTCACACTAGGCTTTGAGCATCGATTGCACCATGAGCGTTAACTAGACGCTTCTGCTTCTGACATGATGGCCAAGAAGAAAAGCGTGATGCTGAGCGTGCGGACAGGGCCACACCCCCTCCACCAACTGAGAATAAGGCAATAAGCATTTAGAACACAATAGATCAACCATGAAGAACTGAAAAAAATGACACTCGTGTTAGAAATCGAGTGAGCTTTTCCGGACTGAACTCAAATGGTTGCACTGCATCTTTAAAGAGCATTTGATATCAGTGCGACAGGGAACATGGCGTAACATAACGTGAGTGCCTTGTTGTGTCAACACCAAAGATAATACTGTACGTTTCCCTTCCATTCGCACTACCTACCCATTTACCTTCTTCATGCATGTCTCATCAATGTAATAATATGTAATAATAATGTAATAATAATAATAATAATAATAATATAATAGCAATGTATTATTTAAATAGTTATAGTGCCATGAAAACTTATTTGCCCATTGTCAGATTTTCTGCATCTTTACATAGTAGAAACTAGTACTACTAGTACTAGTACTACCCTTTCACATTCATTCACTCATTACCATTCCTTAACTCTGTATACATGTACCATCCATTCATTCGCTCTGCATATTTATAAGTAGTTTTTTAAATTTCGTTTTTTAGGCCTTTGCTTTTTGTATTTTGTGCATTCTTTGATACTGTTATGCTGCTGCAACCCAAGAATTTCCCCCCAGGGATCAATAAAGTATCTAGTATCTATCTATCTATCTATCTACTACTAGTTTCCGTCAGAAATGTAACTCATGTATTGTCATCTCTACGCAGAACGATAAAGTAGAGAGATAGAAAATCATTGGTCATTTGTAGGGAAAACTACCGGAAATTGTTTCTCGTGCCGCGTCACTTCAGGGGCTCCGTTAGTGATGTGTTACCTCTTCACTAGTTTCTCTTGGATAATGAATTAGCTTGCACATTCTACACTGGGAAAATAGGCCGGTCCATGTTGTTGCAATTCCAGCTGGTCGATAAACACCACAGATGACGTAGAACCCCTTTAATTTTCCATGCAATGCAGGTGTTGTAGGAATTAGGAATAAAGCAATATATGTGACCAGTGAACGGTTGCTATTTTTGAATTCAATTAAGCTATTGCCATAGGTGAGATTTTTTTAAATGAATTAGAATTTACCAAAAGAAAAATGTTCCAACAATTCCGAATTTCAAACAGCGGGCAAATACGTCTCGACCTCACTGTACATATTGACCAGCTTCAATTGATGCAGTGCAGTGCATGCATGCTTGTGTGCACCTTGACAGTTTGTCAAACATGTCGACCAGCTTCATGGCCTCATGTTCTTTCTGTTCCTCCGTCATTCCCTCCATGGGATTGGGCTGGTCCTCTTCTACAACTCCTGTTACTGGGTTTATACTGGAGAGAGAGAGAGAGAGAGAGAGAGAGTTAAGATATTCCCAGCGCAGCTACAATGGCTTTTGATAGCAGAAAATGTATCAGCTATCTAAAACATCAACGGTGAATGACAGGTTTTGGTGTCAGCCCTTCAAAGAGTAATTGCTGACGTTCAACAATCATACAGGGAGACATCCATCGTAGAAGAAACAGAGATGCCAATTTCTCCACTGATAGCAGCTTCAATAGACATTTTGAGTTGAGGGGCGTGATGCCAGCTTTTCTTGACTGGAAAAAGTCTCACTCCGCTAACGCTAACGCTCTCTCCACCTGCATGTATAACCTACAGCTGAATGGGGCAAGTTCATGCCTGTTCTCAAAAGGCATTCTGGGAAATGTAGGAAATCGTGGACTGAGGTAGAAGTAGACGAAGCAGGTTGGGGGAAAGTGGGAACACCAAAAAAAGTAAACTACAACACTTCGTCACATCAGAGTTTCAGACCTATGGGCTTGAACCCAGGTCAATATCGGCCTTATATTTCAGCAAGCCAATATATCGGCACCGGAACTCGACAACAGACACACAGACAGAGTGACACATAATGTTTGTCGTGTTGGTACTGACTGGGCTTTGGCCTCTCTGTATTCCTCTGTCTCGGAGTCTTCGTCTTCAGAGTAGATCCCAGAGTCTCTGCCCCCCCTTAGCAGTCCCCTGGCAGCCAACAGGCCTGCGGCGTTACCATAACCGGTGTACTTAATGAACCTTGAAACTGGAGAAAGGGACAGCATATTATAGTTATCATGGTAATATTTGACAGAATAATAACTAGGCATTGCAACAAGCTCTTGGCGTTACCATAACATGGGTACATAGGGTCCGATTCAGAGCGTAAGTGTCTCCTAAACAGCCGTGAGCACTACATCCAGAGAAAGCTGGACTCACCGGCGATGGCTGCACCTCCTCACCAGCTCCACCCCACCACACACTTAGAAGAGACATTTAGTTTACTGATATCACCTTACAGTACTTCTGGGTACTGAAGTCCTCAAAATTCAAACAGTTACCTTGGGGACCGCCAATTTGCAAGTTGCCTAGTGCAGGTTTGAGCAGTTTTTCATTAAGAAACTCAGCTTTTGATATAATTTTTTTGGGATATATATAAAAGATCATTCCCTTATTACTTACAGGCAAAAATACACAATAGCCTATTCATTTCAGATTTTTGTTAAATATATTTTTATTATGTTTTTATCCAATTAAAGTCCCTGAGGTGTGTTTCCGATCTCTTTGTGCACCGTCATCCCAAACCAAACTGGATTAAAGATGCACAGTATTTAAAGACAATGCCTCAGCGGAAAGCAAGGGAAGCAGGGCCCCAAAAGATTGGGGGTACTGCGTTTGTGTGTGTGATATTTCATTATTATCACTTGGAATATGTACCCCTGCAAGCTAATTTCAAATGAAAAGCATTCCAGGCCAGGAGAGTTAACAGAGGCCCGTAAGTGGGGATAATCCACGCAGAAAGAAATTAAAAGGAGGGAAAAGTCTTTCACAGGGCAAACACAAAGACAGACTAGCACCTGCCTTGCATGTCTTTGGAATGTGGAAGAAACCCCCAGAGAAAACCCCAGAGAAGGACCAGGGCAGAGGTGTGAACCCAGGACCTTGCTGAGAGATGACAATGCTAACCACTGAGCTAGAATCAGATCAGAGAATGCTCCAATTATAAAGGGGCTTTAGGACCCAAAGGTGCCAGCCTTGCAATGCAATCTTAGTAAACCTGGACCTGCGTTGTGGCTGAGGAAGGTAACGCAGTCTGAATCAGACCCTATTTAAATCTCAAAACTATAAGAATGCGGAATAATTCTGAAGACAAACAGACAACAAACAGACAGATGTTTCGCTCACCGCTTTCTTTGCAAAGAACAAAGAGCAATTCGGCGGCGCAGTTCTTGACATCGGTGTCGATGTGTGTCATCAGACGAACTAGCTTGTTCCTCAGAGCGTTGCCAACCTCCGGTCTGTTCTTCACATCACGCAGCGGCGGCAGGACCTGCACGCACACACACACACACACACACACACACACACACACACAAACATGAAAACTTTATGGAACAACTGTATAGTTATACTGTCAGGGTGTAAAGTTAGTCCCTCCCAAGGGCGATACACTTGGCGACATTACATTACATTACAGTCATTTAGCAGACGCTTTTATCCAAAGTGCATTGCAATAAGTGCATTCAACATAGGTAGGCAAGAGAACTACTAGTCACCAGAAATCATAAGTGCATAACCAGGTGTTAAAATGTTTGGCAGCTGCAGTTGAGGAAAAACAGCTAGAAATAAATTGTTTAGCTGTTAGTAGGGAGGATAAACAGATTGGCTTTGTACGTGAGGGAGAAAAGGTTAGAACAAGGGAGGCGTGATCCAGGACAACTAGGAGTGGATCATTAGCGTTAGCAAATGGTGACACCTGACTGTAGATTTAGATGGTGTAGCCAGTTTCTTTGCCTCAGCCCTAGTTACTGACCTTTGACCTGAGGAACTTCCTGGTCTCTCTGTGGATCCGGGCACTCTCAGTCAGCAAGTTTAGGGATGGGAGGAGGGTCTCCTTCAGCTTATTTCCCTGGGAGATAGATGGATTATTGTTACTATACAGAGAGACTGGAGAAAGCAGGACATCGCTGGTCGTCAACATTAGACCTTTTCACAATGTCGCAAAAAATAAAATGTCAATTAGGTGCAATGCCATCAACTGGGTTGAAGTGAATAAATCGGCTTCCTGAATTTCAAAAAATGGAGAAAACCCTTCAAGAACTGATTAGTATTGGTATTGTTCTTTAGTGTCAGCTAATGTTGAAGATATTTCATGATTTCACAGTAATGAAATAGCTGTACTGGGCAGCTCCCAGTGGCCAACAGTAGAATATAATAAAAATCATATTTCAAGTACAGTTTGTTTTATTGAGATATATCAAATTATTCCAAAGAAGCACTTTTTCCCTACAAATTCGCCACTTTATTACCTCAAAGAAATGACCTCCAGACCTCTCTGATATGACAAGTATTACACAGAAATGGGAAATTAATACGTTGAGTACGATTGGCAGCAGGCCATTACAGTGTTTAGGTCCACCTTTTCATGTAATAGCTTGAGAGAGGCACAGTATAAGACGCTACATCGTTCACACGTGACCCCTTACCTCTTAAACGAGATGGACCACCCTGTCTCACGATTATGTACCAAATGCCAAAGAGAGATTGGGACCTATTATCGTTACTTTTGGCAATGCAAATTGATCTCAAGATTTTGGAGCATGATTTTCCCAGGGGTTAAAGTGGCATCTTCCATGTTCAAATCAAAAAGGACCCTGGTACCCCCTTGTTGGACTACTTACCAGGGGAACTGACTGAGCTTGTACTAAAAGGGTCAATGCTGCAATGGCAATGTCCATCTAGGGCAAATCGGTAGATGTTTTCCATATATCCTTTCGGATGCATTCTATTGTATTTTATTTATCAATTGACGTATTCTGTATCTAAGAAATGTATACGAAAAATTGCCATTAACAGTAAGTTTGCTTCATGTGGTGATATGGGGGGAACATATGTTTTTTTTTTCCATTGCCTTAAGGAACATGCAACATTTTACAGACACATAACACACACACACATACACACACAGAACTTCGTCTCACCCGGTCAAGTCTTTTCTCCATGAATTGCAGCAGCATGTTGACAGCGTCCATGTTGACCCCCATGTACTCAATGGAGCCATGTTGGACCTTGGGCATCAACAATACGTCCAAACAGGGCAGGGGGAGGTTACCTAGCAAGTTGACTGTGTGACTGGGGGGTGGTTAGAGAGAAAGAGACACCTTACTGGGTCACTGAAGACATACATAAGAAATATTAGGATTATAATGAATCACTTTATTAATAATAGCACTATCATTATTATTGTTCCTATTATTCCTTCCTGAAGGTTGCCAAGCAAATTCAATGTTTCACTGAAAATTCATTGAAAATCTCACACGGCTGCATGTGTGAGTGTGTATCTGATGTGCACATTCTGTGTGTACGTATCTGTGTGTGTGTGTGTGTGTGTGTGTGAGTGAGGCTTTTCTAAACTGTTTAACTCTTCAGTTTTCATCTTGCCATTTGTTCTCTTGTTCTCCAACCTGTGGAACTCCTCAGTTTCAAGTTCACCTTATCTTAAATTAATTAAGTAATCAATCAGTAAATCAATAGAAAGGCTAATATCAATGGCAGGTTCAATGAATGAATGGCAGGAGTGTGTGTATGTGTGTGTGTGGTAGTGCTGCACGATTAATCTAATCGCAATCGCAATCGCGATGTCAACCTGTGCGATTATATAACCGCAAAAGGCTGCGATTGAATTAAATAAGAAATGTGTGTGTGTGAACGTGACAACCTATTCTCTGTTTGTGTGCAGTCTGCTACGCCCATAATAAAGAGATGACCAATCAGTCTCTGTTCAGGCAGTGAAGCGTGTGTGCATGGTCACATGACTATCCGGTGTTGTGTAGAGTCAGACCAGGTGGAATGGATAATAACGAGTTGGTTGACGCTGAACTGGTGGGCAAAAAAAACGCGACAAATGTTATATGGCGATATTTTGGATTCAAGCTCAGCGACATTGAGCAGAAAGACGTACTGTGTAAAACATGCAAAGTGAAAGTCGCTACATCACGCGGCAATACTACATAGTTGTATCCAGGGTCGCAAACAACATTTTCGGCGAATGTCGCTTTCTTCACGTCAATTTGGGTGACTTGTGTGATTCGTCCCGATCCAAAGAGTTTTTTTGGGGGGGTGTATGGGTGACGGACGAATCTCCTTAACGATTCCTACAGTGTATTTCTGTCATTGCATTGAGCAAAAAATTCTACTCAACTGTCAGGACCTGCTCTTAAGCAACAGCAGAGCAGACAATCTGCTTCCTGTTTACACCGGCACGCGCATGCCCAGTGTAGGTGAATGGTTACGTGATATGCATTTCAGGCATATTAGCATGGACGGAGATAATTTCTGAAACGGTGCTAAAACGCTTCTGTGAACGGAGATCCTACGTGTTAGTGTGGATGTAGCCTGAATCCAATTTCATTTTTAGAAGAGGCTGTACAAAGTATGCCCCATTTTGTAACTTAATCACTCATTTTTATGCACCCTGCTTAAATGTCCTTGTTTGTTTGGGCATTCAAAATGTCTTATTGAATGAAAATTTGTATTTTCTTATTTATTGTTGAGAAAAACTAACAAGTTTGCAGAAATGCCTTTATTTTGAAAAATATTTTTTGTTATGTTATTTATTTAATTTTGTAAAATATTAAGTTATTTTGAAAACAGTACTGTACAAATTTTTGTTTTTGTATTTTTTATGCTAGTTTAAGTTTGTATGTTTGAGTTGAGAAATACACATTTCAGTAATCTGTGCATTTTTCCTTGATAACCAAGCAAGTAGACTCATGATACCATTTGTTTATTATATCGCAATCGCAATCGCAAATCGCAATATTGTCCACAATAATCGCAATATGACTTTTTCACCAAATCCTGCAGCACTAGTGTGTGGTGTGTGTGTGTGTGTGTCTCCAACCTATGGAACTCCTCAGTGCGTTCCTCTCCATCTGCGTGGCTCGTGAGACATTGTCTCAGTATCGCTCCCAAATGTCTGTACTCTGCTGCTTCCTCCTACACACACACACACGCACGCGCACACACACACACACACACACACACACACACACACACACACACACACACACACACACACACACGGTATGCGTTATACGTGACGTCGTCACCCATCCTCACTGGAAACGTCTGAATATTGAAACCATTAAATAGCTATAATCTCATTTTCCACATTTCCTTGTTTGTGTAAGGCAGAGATAATGAAGAAAACATCTTTTCTGTTGCTGGGCTTACAAATGAGTGCACTGACAGTGACAAAGCCGCTAATATAATGCCTCCTACAATGATAAATAAATAAATAAATAAATATACAGCACAAGGAAAAGATGGCGAGCACAAGGAGCCCAATCAGGATGGGATTGCGGCGAATGGGCGTGATCAACGTATCTCAGACTTGGGATGACACCATATTCCTTTGGCAAGAGAAGAACCAGCCTCTTGTATGAACTGTTTTATTTTGCTAGCAGAGACTTTAGAGGCCTGATGCCATGTATTTAGGGGAAAGCCCATGTCTGCGGTGTCCCGCCTCTCTTCAGGGCCTTGTGAGGGACAGTGGTGGCAGCCTTCACGGGGTATTGGCTAAGGAAGATGAGGAAGAGGAAGAGAGAGGTGGACGTTCTTGGGCTATTCCCCTCTGATGTGGAGGAAGATGAGCTGCCTTCAGGGCAGAGAGAAGAGGTGGACCGTGGGCATGAGCGTCAAGAGATAATTTAGAGAAATAAATAGATAGACACTTTATTGATCCCCGGGCTTAACCCCATCCTGATTTGATGATGAGGGATCTGTGTTGGGCAAGACCAGCTGTCCAAGCAAGAACTGTAAAATTATGGATGCCACGCTTGTTAACACTGGTGCCATTACGTCACTGTACCAGCACCAGTTAGCAGGGCATTTAAGGGACAGGGCACAGTGCAGGCCTAGCTGATGAGCTGAAACTGGTTTCATCAGATATGGCCCAGCTGATGAAGGAACAAGCAGCTGCAGCCAATGGAGCCATTGTATCTATCTGGGTGATGAGGCGTCACCTACAGCTGTCCCAGTCCAGGCAGCCGCCAGAGGACCATGGCTCCCCTCTGAGACAGCCCGTTGTGTCATCAGCCATGCTTGGACCTGGGGCTACGGCTTGCAGTACCAAAACTGACATCAAACAGTATTTTCATTGCCTCCATAGCTAAGACTAAATCGATACTAATAAAATGTACTAAGATCTGTTGTCATTATCACCTCATCGACCTTGCGTCTGGTTGTGTCAAATGTAATATTGAACAGTATTTTCAGTATTTCCATGGCTCGTTCTGTCTGTTGCCTGCTGAGGGGGGGTAGCTCTTCTGGTGGGACGCACTCTGACCCCGCCCTGGCTGTCTCCAAGGTATCTGTCCAACACAGACCCAGTGTAGCGTCCAACTGGTTCCCTAGTAAATACACAGAACAGAAGTTATCATCTTATGTTCTTCCCAATTTTACAATGTAAAATGCATTGTACAGGCCGGTAAAGACTGCCAATGTTCTTGCTTCTTGCTTGCTTCATGATATCATATTACCCTGCTTCAAGGCCTGACTTCTAGCTATATGTCGGATCTTATGAGCCTGGGATCTTCAGGCAGGGGCAGCTAGGCTAAAGACAAAAGGTGATTGGGCCTTGGCTGTCAGGGCTGTTGGGCTTTGTCCTATCTAGGGAGATTAGGCATTTCCTAGTAGCCAGATGATGGTTTCCTAGGAGATTATCTATCTAGGAGCCTGATGATGGTTACCTGGGTGAGTAGTTAACTAGGGGAGTGATGCTGATTACCTAGGAGACTAGTTACCTAGGAGACTGATGCCGTGGAGCTCTTGGGCCAGCTGTGCCCTTACATCCACTCTCAGGGCCGTCAGCAGAAAGGTGAGACGCAAGTCAAAGAAACGTACCTGGAGAGAGACCGGAGAGAGACCAGAGCCGTAGAGAATTAGCAGTGTAGATAGTTTGGCCAGGTTGCACTAAGGTGCCATGTTGCTGTCTCTTCTCTAGAACAATGAACTGCTAACTTCTTCTTGGCCACACCACTGATCAGATCCACTCGTTCATCCATCTAACCACCTACCCGATTGCCCATCCATACCTCATGGTTCCAAGTGGGGTCGTGACACTGCTTCAGCCTCTCTGCCACACCTTTCATTAGCTGCAGCTCTGCTGCTACCACCTGTCAATACATGACTGAATATCAATCAATACTTTATTTCATGGATAAGGAACAAGCAAAGTCAAAGAAACAATAATAAATGATTTAGTTAGTTAGTAACACACAACAAAAACTTATAGCAACTTAACCTTTGTTAAAGCTAAACAATTCACCAACCACATTTAAGGAAAAAAAGACTGTGGTTGTACTGGGCAGCTCCCAGTTTGAATGCGCCTCAATGAGTATGAAGCAGTAGAAAAGTAATTGTACATATCTTACAAAAATGTATGCACCCTTAATTCGTACTGCACCGACGTATGGTGTGTGCCAACGTCAAATCAAACTGCTTTGGTTAAGATTAGGCAACTGAAAGAGCTTTGGTCAGGGTTAGTCAAGGTTGGGGATGCGGTTAGGCAACGATATCATTCGAAATTACGACGCCTTCGTTTTCATAACTGCATCTACAAACTTGTTATGAGAACAGGTTAACCTGCTGCGGATTAAAAAAAAAGGTTTGATTTTGAGGTATGTGCCCAAATGTAAGTTTAAAGGCAAACGGAGCAGGCCTACCTGCCCTGTCTCGTTGTGCAGCAGGATGTTACAGATGGACTTCAGAGCCTCGACGATCGCTTCCAGGTCTGGGTTTTCCGAAGGAGGGGGGGCTTCCTTCACCACGTCGATCACTCTTTCTGCCCCCTCCTCCCCCTCGCCTCCCTCCCCCTCCCCTAGGAGCAGACAATAAAGAGAGGTCAAGCGCTTTTACAGTCTGGTTTACATTATACTCCATAGTTGTTGCTATAGGAATTGGTGATTCTGTGCAAGCTGGCATGCGACTGAAAGGGTCGCCGGCTCGAATCCTAGGATATGATGGGAAAATGTGGGGTGGGCAAGGCACTGAAACCCCACCTGTTCAGAATCAGAATCAGAAACAGGTTTATTGCCAAATATGTTTACACATACGAGAAATTTGTCTCGGTGAAAGGGTTAGGGTTCCAGTGGCAAACAGCATAAGACTGTGGTTGTACGGGGAAGTTCCCAGTGTGAATGTGTGAAACTGCATTAATGTGACACAGGACGTTGCTGGAAAAGAGAAAGCATGCTCAGTGAACTTTCCCTGGACACAAAGATCAAAGAATAGTGAGCTACATTATAGCAGCATTTGATATAGAGGAAGTTTGGCCAGGTTGGACTATGGGCACCAGTACCAAGCTACTGCACCTTCCCTTCAACTAACATGCGTTGACTAAAAATATCACCATGGTGAGATTTTTCTGGCATTGAATCACCAGTTACTAAGCAAAGGCAAAGTATTGCGGAGCGAACATGGCTGCAACTGAATATAACAATAGCCAAACTATGAAAAGAGAATAGTGCTAAAAGAGATTGTATTTGAATTGCACAAAATTGAATTTTCATGCTCATACAGAACCAGATTAATTTTTTGAATAACTGAATTAAAATGTTTTGTTTCTAAGTCACAATTAGAAATTTTATGCAATGGTTATGAAACTGAATGTGGCTACTATTGAATTTCACTTTTAACTAATTACTCACAATGGGTGTTCTCAATAGCAATAGTAGAAGTAGTAGTATTAGCAGTAGCAATATGCTCTCTGATGTTATTGGATTGGATCTCTGCATGTGGGTCTCAGTAAGCTCTGTCCTTCTGACATTGAAATACCTTGGCCGTCCCCTGGCTGGCTGTGGATGGGTGTGGTCACGTTGACTATGGTGATGGCAGCGTAGCGGGCGAGGGTGGCCATCGCGGAGTGGCTGACGAAGGGATCCAGGCAGCGTTTGTCCCGGGAGAGGATGCGAACGGTTTCTAGACAGGCCAGCTGACAGGAAGGCTGCAACTCCCTGTTCAGGAAGCCGAGCACCAACTCCCCCAGACACTGAACCATAGAACAATACATTAGATTACATCTATAAGACACAGGACAGGCTGCGCATCTGCAGTCTGGACACATATTATTTCTTGTAATTGGAATTTATTTTCTGTTTGTGCAGTAACATTTCTGTGCGATGTTTGCTATGTTTGCAATAAAAAAAAACTCTGAAATAGTTCTATCACTTCTATTGGAGAGGCACCTCAACATGTAAAAAAACAAAAACAAATGCAATGATAAAGTCAAGACCCTGTTGCTATTTACAAAAAAAAATCATATTCATAAAAAATTAACAATCAAACTCCAAATTGTGCTTCATCTCCAACGTACCCATATTGTACTTTCACTAATAAGGCAACTGCCAGTGGCCACCGGTAGAAGACTGTGGTTGTATTGGGCAGCTCCCAGTGTGAATGTGTGTAACTGGGTGTTACTTTTCCTGGATAACTGCAAAACTACAAGCCCACTATGAACCCCAGAGGCTGGGTCCTCACACAGAAAGACTTAGATTAGTAGACCCTAGATTAATAGATACTTAGTGTTTATATTTTCTACCAGTGTGATTTAGTCTATTTTATTATCCTTTTTATTTTATTTTATTCTACCTCTTGTTTTGTATTCTCTTTTAATACTATTGTATTCATTGTAAAAGAGGTTTCTGCTCTCAACTGACCTCCCTGTTTAAATAAAGGTTATATATAAAAATATAAAATGCTAAAATCCTCTGTACCACACACACACACACGCACACGCTCAGCTCCCAAGGCAGTCAGCTCAGTCCCCACACCATCAACAGGCAACAACTAGCCAATCCTGTCATCCTGTCTCGGAAGCGGGGGGCGTAAATGGAGTACTACTTGGTATTTATATTTGGTTGTATTGGTATCAGTGTACCTCTACACACAGGTTGTCCCATGGATTTTTACAAAACGTGGGAGAATGATGCATTTGACTGCATTTTGGTATTTTTTTTAAATTACACTGATTGGCCCAAAGGGGGCACTACAGTTGCAGGTTAAAACCATAGACCGTAAAAGATTAAGCACATGATATTCTGAAGTCCTTCCAGTCAGTATGGACTTTAGCTTTTTTGAGCCCAAACCTATCCCACAATTAACAAGAATGTTCTAATGATAAATGGACTACATTTTTCAACCTCAGCCTGACCCAAAACCAAACAATTACGTGAGAACTGACTTTTAGGGCCATTTGGCTCTTTTTCGGGGGGAAATTTCATTGAACTATGAAATAATCCACGTACATTGCAAATAAACACTCAATTTGTGCCACTAAGATATGTTTTTATTTTAGATTTTTTTCAGTTGACAAGTGTTGATTGGAGAGTTGTTTGTCCACTCAAGGAGCTGATGTGGCTCTGCGGTGGATTGTTAACTATCAAGAGTGTTAAATCTGATGGTGTGGACTGAACTTCCAGACTTCTTCTAGACTGGCATAGCATTGATTTATACGCTCTCAGAGTTAAATGAACACTGGTGATTTTGCTGTGTGGGACTCATCACAACATATTTCTACTCTTCATGCACGCCTCAAATGGGCACCTGGCAGAAACAGGCCCTCAGACCATTTTTCAGTGGAAGACAAAAGAGATGACCAAACATTCAAAAAGGGACTTTTAAAGGGAAACATACAAAAGTCAAAGAAATCATCATATACAGGTTGATTGATATACTATAACACCTAAAATAAATACTAAAACATCCAATCACCCATCTTTTATGTGTTCAATGTTCTACCCTACCAGCAATATACTGTACTACTGCTACTACTACGTTTCTACCGGGACTGCCTCAGGTTTTTGAAGGCATATACCAATATTTTTCTATACAATATCTTTAAATATGACTATTTATAGTAGTATCCATTGCTTGTCCCACATAATGTGGACTTTCAATCAAAATGTCACGTTACCACATCAGTAATTGTTATTTACATTTTGAGCTGATTGAGTGGAAAGTGAATTGACCTGATGCTTTATTTCTACTAATAGAAACCCATAGTTTACCTCTGATTTACCTCTGCATTTATGATTTATTAAAGTGAATAGTTACATGCAGAGACCACACCACAACCTCCTGCACCTGGACATCGGTCACACCTCGCTTCCTACTGCTGGTTCACTTCTCCCCGCGTCACTACACTGCAACTTTATTTGACTTTTTCACCACCGCTCTCTCTTTCTGTCCTTCTCTATTTGTCTCTTCTCGCACAGGGACAGCCAGGGGAATTGGATGAGGCGTTGCTCCCACCCTGAATCTCTTCTCCCTGGATTCTAACAACCAAAGTTTTTCTGTTTTCTTTGGCAGTGAAATTGCAGGAATTGGTCGAAGTCAGGGGGGAAATCTAGTAAACTGGCACTGGTAATTTTCCAAAATTTAAGGTTTTTGCAAAAATCACAGGTACTGGTTGAATTTGCGTTGCATTACTGCATTTGCAAAATGGCAAGTTTCTTATACACATTGAATTTTTTATCATGCATCACTTTCATTCTGCAATGCTTCCTTATCGCCAGCAGGATCCCATTCACATTCTTTATTGTGGTGTTGTCTGTGGTGAATCGTAGAGATAAACTGTGGGCTCTGTTTATCTAAGAGACAGGAGTGACACACTGATACCTCTTGTAACTTTCCTTCCTAAACCCCCAAACATGCACAGACGAGGAGAGACAGATGATACAGAGGAGGTGAGAGTTAACATTTAAAAAAAGGGTAGTGTGATATTCTACGTGTTATCCTACTGGTGACTGATTACTGATGTTAATGTACTTAAATGCAGGGTAGACTTGCAAGTTAAAGCTGCACTACACAAGATTTTTATGTATAAATCCAGTCATCTTAGCAGCCTGAATCAGGAAGTGGGGCAGCCACAGAGGAGAGCATCCCATTGCCACTAATTGAGATGCCGTACATTCACCCTATGTCACCATACAGGATTTCTGGGTAAGGAAGTTCCAATTTTTACCTCTCGCTGTTCAAGCGCTTAGTTGCTAGTGCAGCTTTAACGTCACACCCAAACCTTTACATGTCACATCCAATATTGTATGTTTATTTGCATCACTATATTATGGGAAAAGTGAAAAAACATCACGATGAACCATATCACATATCAAAAGATGCACCGTCGAACTGGAGCTGTGTCAAATAGCATTTGCAGTACAATTTCTCAAGCAGGAGGCTGGAGCCTATCCCAGCATGCATAGGGTGGAAGGCAAAGGAGACACCCTGGACAGGTTTCCAATCCATCACGGGGCAATTTAGAGTCTCCAGTCCACCTGACTGAAGTGATTTTCCTCTTTGCTGTGAAGACCCTGAGACACCTAGCACTTAAAACAAATGCTTGGAAGTATTTGCCAATACTATTTGACCCAGGTCTGTTTTAAAAAAACAAACGTCTAACAAAATATCAGTTTACAGCGATGGCAAGATATGTCACTAAAATGCCCATATGTGCTCATCAAATCATCTCGGGCAAACATAAGGTCAAAAAGTCGGCATGTGTATATCTGTGTATCAGGGTTGACACTATGAATTTCCCTACCAAGGAACAATAATCATTAGTCAATCGATCAAACGCTTAATCACTCTATCCATCAATCAATCCATGTTAAATGCAGCGAAGAGTGGGACTGGAAATACCTCTCTGTCAGCCTCCTCTTCCTTGCTGAAGGTAAAGCACTGGTTCTTCTGTAGGGAGGAACGAAGAGAGAAGATGACGAGAGAAGAGGAGCAGAAAGTAGAGATAGTGAGAGTCGAGGAAGGAAGGAAGGAAGACAACAAGGAGGGGGCAGAGAGGGAAAGGGAGGAGGAGAAAGAGAAAACATTATTAATCTTGAGGACGTGACAACCAAAGCTGCAAAGGGTAAGAAATATGCTCTGATGAAAGTCGTTAAGGCCACAGGTTCAGCAATAAATATGAAAACTGCATGGATCGAAATGTGTGTGCAGATTTCTCCTCTCTCTGTGGCCGGAACTCTAGCAAAAAATTCCAGCAGTTCAGCGCTAGAACATTCCATTCCAGTCTAACCCAGTCTTTGAAAACTACAATTTTGGTGACCACTGCATCTAGCAGGAGCTCTTAACCCTCTGAAGCCCTTTGTTACATGCATTAAGTAAAAAAAAAAGCAGAAAATTCTGCGCACTTTCGCACAACCTGGAGATCGCTGAATGCATCTAAGATGAAAATGTTGAGATTTCATGCACCGTTTCAAAATTTGCCAAAGATAAACCAGAATAAATGGAAATTTTACAATCTTCAGCGCGACAGAGGGACCATGAATGCTTCCTGTAAATGCTCCCTTTTTCAATGAGGTCGCAACATTTCCTTGAATCTCGATAAGAGCCAAATGGTAACTTGGTATGAAAAATACTTGAAAAGCAGTAGCTGTAGCAGTTAATATGAAAATATCTTAGTATATAAAGAATGTGGGGGCCCCATTTCCCCCCCAACATTTATGCATGTGGGCATTGGAAAAAATATTTTTTTATGGAGATTCTGTTGTTTTTCTTTTTTGTAAAATAGATTGAAAGAAACTCAGTTTCCTATTTTTCATTCTTTATGATTTATGGCATTAGAGTTGTTTTATACTGCACAAAAGACATTTTTGAATGTCATATGTCTTGTAGCCATGCTTGAGCTGATTCCATCAGGATGCAGGACTTATATACTGCAGTGTAAAATGAGCCCGTCGTGAGTAAAAAGGTGAAAGGACCAAAAATCGCCCAGAAAGTGTTTGAGGGCCAGAGGGTTAAGGGGTTAAGTCCAACTTGTCGAACACGTCGCCTGGTACAAATTTGTGCAGCTCGGCATAGCCAAGCCTCCGAGCCATTCATTTTGAAGAGATGACCATGAGGTCTTAGTACATATAGGCAATAACCCGGAAAAGGAAATGGAGACGCTTTCCCAAATCCTGTGATATTTTTGAACCGATTGAAGATGGTCATGCAGTGGTGGCTGATGTGTAAATAACTTGACTACTTCGGCCAGCAAGACTATCACAATGCAGAATCCGAAGCCGATATTTTTTTCCGCAGATGTGTCCTTTTGTTTGTATGAACCTGCCAAAATTAATTTTCGCAGCAATTATACTGTGGCCTTTAGACTCCTAGGGCATTGGTTGTTATATTGTCATATCCTTGCAAAAGAAAATGAACAAAGGGCATAAAATGGTAAACCAAATTTCAGCATATCGAGATCTACCTTCAACAGATTATAGAGCAGGCCATCCAGCCTACATGGCCGAAACCTCCTGTAAAGACTAAGCTCCTCATCTCTGGGAGCTCTTTAGTGGAGTAGGATTTGACTGAGCCACAGGAAACTCTATTCGTGCATGAGAGTAATCCTATTGACCTATATGACCGTAAATACTCTTACTGTCTTTTTTTTTACATTTATTAAGTCAAAAAAGGTTGGTTATTTACATATGTGCCATTGAACGCAACGCAGAACGCATGTGGGATTTGAACTACCAACCTTAGGGTTACAAGCTTTATGCCCTAACCCCTACACCACCATTTCTCCTCATCAGCACTAGACATAACGGAGTTGATCATTTTGAGATCAGCAGGCCATGTTGAGAGTGCACTCGGGTTTATACTATTATACTAATAGAACACTTTATTCTATGAGGAGTCGATATGTGGACCTATACAATTCCGGCACAGAATTGAAATTTCAAAGTAGAATATAATGGCTGTAGAATAGTTTTCACAGAAGCCAGTATTTTTAATCAGCATCTTTCCCCAATCTCCTATGCATCATGGTCATTTTATTATTCGTACAGCAAAATTATTACATAGGACATTTAAATATCTCACCAGGATCTTACAAGATCTTGGTGGGATCTTTAAAGATCCTACAGGATCCTGGGAAAGGTTTTTACCAGGGTTATTTCTACTTCTGTTTCATGCCACGCCCCCTTTGTGTGCTATTCCTTGTATCAAGAGCTCTGTCAGAGCTAAAATAAAGTTTTAGATGTAACAAAAAGAAAATAAAAATGTTTGTTTACATTTGTAGATCCTATCAAGATCTATAAAGATCATATCAATATCTTTAAAGATCATCTTAAGAAATGTAAAGATCCTAATGAGATATTTAAAGATATTTGGGGATCCAATCAAAATTTTTAAAGATCATATCAATATCTTTAAAGATCATCTTAAGAAATGTAAAGATCCTAATGAGATATTTAAAGATATTTGGGGATCCTATCAAGATATTTAAAAATCCTAAAGAAGATCTTTAATAATCCTGGAAAGATCCAGCAAACAGGATCCTACAATATCCTAATCAAGATTTTAACCAGGGACACTTACAATCCTGCATGTGCAGAAATTCTTACTTAAGATCTTGAACAGTATTCAATTCCTAAGCAAGATCTTACAAGGATCTTGTGTCTTGGTAAGATTTTACTAAGATCCTGACTCTTAACAGGATATTTGAGCGAGATCCTACTGATAGCAAGGATCTTGCCCAGGATCTTGCTCCTAATTAGGATCCTAGGTGGATATTTAAAGATCCTACAGGATCCTGGGAAAGATTTTTACCAAGGCTGTCCTGTCTCATCTCCTGCATATTGTCAGTGAAGTGCAACAGGTTGGCCACATAAGGTGCTTGAGTAAGTCCTTATTCAACGCTTAAGGGCCTAAGGGATTACTTTTACATCAGATCCTGGAGTGCTTACGTCAGATCCTGCACTAGTGGCGGGCTACCACAGTAATAATGCTAGAAAGCATGTGAAATATTATGCTTTATCATAATAACGTATCATGCCATGTAATAATAATGTAATTCTGAAATGTATGCTTTACTAAAAAGAATACAGTGGAAAGCAACAGGAGGAATTCAGGAGAAGTCATGACATGCAACGATGATTTAAAGTCAGTCTCATGTCAGTCTCAATTGAACTCAGTGATTTTTGGTTTTACAGGCGTAATAAGTATGATTTTCCCGCCCCATCGGATAAAATGACTATGATATATCCAGAGGGGATGATAGGGATGTTGATCAATACCAGCTGCTGACTACGAATTTACTAGATTGGTGCTAGTTAGCTACTCACTAACATTGCACCAAGACAATTTTATAGCAAGTGATAGTTATGGTTTTTGGCTAGTGTACACTGTCACTCACCACAAAAAAGGTCCAATAATTTTGGTATGCTCCTTACGGTGATTTATGGGATATGTAGTTCTGTAACTGCACTTATAGTACACAATATATGATATAAGACGTGCCCCCCCCACATCTATGGAAATTGGTTAGCCACGTAGCTGCTAGTAAACCAGTGGTCTTAGTTAACACTATTACTATTACAATACCTTATATAGCAAATGGAGAGGTGATCACCAACACTGAAAATTAACTGAAAAAAAATTTTTTGGACAGGACTGCACTATAGGACCAGCCGCTTGGTTTTTCCGCGAACGGAGGTCACGTGCCAATCCCCCTGATATGATCGACAGGGGGGAAGGTGTTATGTCGAGTTTTCCATCCCTGACGAGAATTGCAATACGCCGAGTTTTGCATCCCTGCAGATAACTGCATTTCGCCGAGTTTTGCATCCCTGACGAGAATTGCATTCACATCGCGGGAGGGCGCAGAACATTCGTTTTACTACAAGCCAGCCAAGCCACACATAGTGTGTGTACTTAACAGTTCACACTGTGAATGTCATGCTTGTGAAGCTCACCTCGCCTTAGAAAAGAGGGGATGCATGTCTCGGTAGGTAAAAAAAACCCAAGGCCTGCAGAATAATTCAGCCCCCTTTTCATTTTTGTTTTCTCATGTCCCCCCCATAAAATATTTTTCACAGCACATAGTGTGGAGTTTACACAGAATCGCATTCTGGACAGGGATGCAAAACTCGGCATAACACCAGACTCGACTCAGATTGCATCAATTTGGAGAAGAAAATTAGCTTGTAAATAAACTAATTTCATGAAATTGTAGAGAAGTGGGCTACTCATTGGTCTACAGAGTGGAGAAGACACAGGAAATAAATTCTGGCAGGAGATCAGCAGGGACAGATTAGCCATTGTGCTACATTCTTCAGCCAAACTCCATTGGCAGTTTAATGTTCCGTGTTCATCAGCCATTGTACACACCTCATAAAACAAGACTTAAGACCTTTTATGAATCAGAAGGATCTACTCTTCAATTTGGCATACATCCGATATAGGAAGCAGTACTATTTAAAATAAAATATCAACTCAATAATTTGTCTATTACACCGTTGAGGGCGTGCAGCGAAAAACATGGCAGCATTAAATCGCCAGATGTTTGAATGGAGTTTGGCGTACCGGATAAGAGGTGACTAGTCGGTAGAAATGGTCCCAGATGCATGGCTATGTTCTTAACCACTACAGCATCACTGCTCGCTGCAGTCTATACGTGAAACAATCTCTTTCACCCCCCTTCAAATCCAACCTGACCGACAAATTCAGTTTTTGGAGAACCCTTAACAAAATGTCATGAATGTTGGTTCATGATTTACACAGACGGACTATTATGACAGACTGGAGACTGCGTATACAGTAGCATTTCTCTGTGCTAGCTTAAATTTGCTACAGCTTGGAAACCTTTGTGTCCAAACTGCAGTTATTTATGTGTGTGTGTATTTAACGAGCCGCAAAATAAGGCTTTCATTAAGCAAAATTCATGTTATTATTTAAGCTATAACAGTAATTACGCTACTGTAAAGATGCAGCGAGTGTTTACAGGGCATCACATCGGTTTGGTATCATGAACTTCACTGGATTTCATGAGTAGGTTGCTGTCGTGATATTTACCTCCTTGTTGTAGGTCTGTAGAGCAACCAAAGCAGCGTCTTGGTCCCCTGTCTCCATCTGCTCTATGATGGCATTTAAATCCATTTTTTCCTGTTCGGCAGGTTGCACCTCTCTCCTAAAATCACGCACCGTTACAGCAGGATTCAAGCCAGTGCCGCCGCTCACATATGACTGGATGATCCCTGAACCTCTCCACAGCAAATTGAAGCGATTAACGGAGGGGATTTGGGCAAATTTATGTTGCATTCACGTACTGGGTAAAGCCAAGTAGATACGAGTTTCCTAGTAGAAAATACCGTTCGCCTCAGTTTTCAGACGTATCGTTAGCTTGAGCCTCAGAGCAGGTGGATTTGGGTTCTGAAGGAGACGTGCCGCCACCTGGTGGTCGAATCTAGGAACTTTGTCAGAAAGGATCACTTTCCCTACTGAAATTGGATTCTAGTCAATCACCTAAAGTAATTATCATCGAGTTCGCAGGGTGGCAATACAATAAGATGACGTCTGACCGCGCTTACAGACAAAGTGCCCATCATTTAGAAGAATAATAATTTTCACTTCTTTCATTTGCACAGCAAATGTTCCAGTGGTAATATGTGCTCAGAGTTCAATTAATACTAACCATTTTGCTGTGTGAGTCTAGTTTCAAATGTATTCAGGTCAACATTAGCTGGCAATGTATCATCTTTTAAATCACTTCCCTTTTACAGACTTGCTTTTATGCAATAATATTTTATTAATTGCTTTTGGTTTACAGTAGTGGTGTTGCCTCGCCTTGCTTTTATATTTATCTCTCTTTCATTGGGGGATAAAGCGAATTTAGGTGACTCATTAACTGTTTGGAAACTGGAATACTGAAGGAAATGTTAAAACATCGGGCTCGTCCGGGATTTGAACCCGGGACCTCTCGCACCCAAAGCGAGAATCATACCCCTAGACCAACGAGCCGCTTGCATGCTATGACAAAAGGACGGTAGTTGTCTGTCTAGTTAAAGCAGTATATTTCACTGCCTGTTCTGTAACATTGACATCTAGTGGTTGGAGTACTAATAGTTGGTACGTTTTATATATTTATATATATATATGTAGATGAGTTTTTGTTAAAGTAAAGTTAAAGTATATAATCTCTATTTGTGCATGTTCTTTATCTGGGATA
Source organism: Hoplostethus atlanticus (assembly GCA_034670405.1). Taxonomy (NCBI): domain Eukaryota; kingdom Metazoa; phylum Chordata; class Actinopteri; order Trachichthyiformes; family Trachichthyidae; genus Hoplostethus; species Hoplostethus atlanticus. Next base: position 513,235 of record JAXDDX010000128.1, on the reverse strand, counting down.
TCTTCATTAGGACTTTTTTAGGAGTTTTACCCTCTACCCTCTCTTAACAACTACTGTTGATGTGCCCTTGAGCAAGGCACTGAACTCCCAACTGCTCCAGCCGAGCTGCCCAGTGGCCACCAGTAGAAGACTGTGGTTCTACTGGTCAGCTCCCTGGCCACGAGTATAAATAATGGTTAGAAATCCATATTGGAGATAATTTAACACAACAGAGACTCTGCATAGAAGTGGACGTCCTTCTGAAATATCACCAAGAGCAACAGATAAATATTAAAACTAGTAAAAAACAACCCACAAATAACATCCAGAAATCTACAAGCCACTGAGCAACCACGCTAACACCAACACTGAATAGAAATGGCATTCATTCAAGGAGAGCCAGGAAGAACCCCTACTGCCTGAAAAGAACAAAGCTGCCCGTCTTCAGTTTGCCAGAGACGACCTGGACAAACCTGAAGATTTCTGGAAGTCTGTTCTCTGGACAGATGAGTCCAAAACTGAAACCAAAACTGCGCACCACCAAAAAGTGCAAGTCATCACTGCTAAAGGAGTTATTATTAAAGTTATTGATTGAAGGAGTTCACATATTTTTGTACACAGGAATGTCTGACTTTTTGTTAAATAAACAATGAAAGTATATCATATTTATTTGTGCATGTTCTTTATTTGGGATATTAAGATTAAAATTTGAGGTTTAGATAAGGATTTTAAAAGCTTATTCCTCTATAATATACAAGATAATGACCACCCCCTGTAGGGTTCACAAACTTTCAAGCATGTCTGTATCTACAATATCTGCAGATGGAGCTTAATGTTTCCAACCTGTACCTTTTACCATGGCGGCAAATCGGTTGGTGAAACGTCTTAACAAAATAGATGCAGCCTCATATGCTTGTCCATCGACTCTTCTTCTCTCATCTTCCAGAAAAGATAAAACGTGGATAAGCATGAGCTTTCTTCTTCTGGAGTCAGAGATGAAAATGTAGCACCTAATTTGCTTGCACTATTTAAATTATACTCCAATTTATCAATGATAATAACTCATAACGTCCATCCAGCTACAGTATTGGTTGGTGTTAGCCTGGTTGTTGGCTAGCTAGCTAGCTTTAAAGTAACTTTTACTGAATACATTTTAAATGAGCTACTTTTTAATTTGTCATGAGTGGATTCCTACACCAGTAAGTTTACTGGGACTGGTCTGGACTAAAATGTCAGCAAAATAGCAGTACTTCTAGTTGAGTTGGTTATTTTGATGTTGGTTACATCAAGGTAACTTTGTGTATTTCCTCCCACAAATATTTAGAGTTTGTGTCTGCAACGGCATCAACTTCTTGTGTGTTCTGAAAGAAAGAGAGTGTGAGGAAAGAAAATGAGGGATGGAGGGGAAAAAAGAAAAGGGAACAGGGCCACATGAGGCACACTCCAGGAATGGAGCCAAATAGAGAGCCAAAAAAAATGTAGCCTCTCTTTTTGGGGCTCTGTGACAGAGCTGCCATTGTTTTGAAGTGGTGTGCCCTAACTTTTTTTGGCATGGATGCCCACAGGTTTTAATTTGACAAGTGAGTAAGAAAGGAAGAAAGGGAGGATGATAGGCAGCAAGGAGCAATGGAAGGAGGGGTGGAAGGATGGAAGGAAGGGATGGAGGGAAAGAGGAAGAAATAAGATAGATAGCAAGAAAAAATGCAACAAGTGTCAGCCTGGCACAGTACTGAATGCACAAGTGTGTGTGTGTGTGTGTGTGTGTGTGTGTGTGTGTGTGTGAATAGCTGATTTCATGGCTCATGGATCAGAAGGGCTGCCAAGCCAAGAGCTGGCTGACAGCTGCTCTACATACAAAGATGCACACACACACACACACACACACACACACACAGCTTAAGAAGAGTGTGTAAGAGTGGAAGAGAGAGGAGTTGTCAGAAAATATCAGCAATGACTGGTAGTCTGATTTCACATGTTCTCTTGCTTGTGAAGGGCAGGGATATCAGAGAAACCTTCATTTTTATTGGCGTCATTACATTACATTACATTACAGTCATTTAGCAGACGCTTTTATCCAAAGCGACTTACAATAAGTGCATTCAACATAGGTAGGCAAGAGAACTACTAGTCACCAGAAATTGTAAGTGCATTTCCTTCCTAAACAAGCAACTAAGAGCATAACTAGTGCTAAGGTAAAAGTGCAATAAGTTAGCTACCTACTTTTTTCTTAAACAAATGAGACAAATAAGAGAATCAAATAAACAAGAGCTAAGACAAATAAGTGAATCAAATAAAGAAGAGCTAAGACAAATAATAGATAGAAATGATAGAAATGAGAGAAAACTAGGAGGTTAGCTTTCAACAGGAGACTATTGAAGATTTCTTCAGCTGTAACAACCTGCTCCAATACAATTTCACAAAGTGACACATTCACTTTTATCATGTATAACAGTCATGAGATAGATAAGACTGGATGAAACTTAATTCCCTGTGTGGAAAAACGGGTTGTTGCAGCAGCAAATAGTAATACGTAGTAATATATAGCATTGGAAATACAGTAGAAATAATAATAATAAATGTAACGCAGCCTAGTATTACTGCACCATAATGCATGAAGTAGAATTCAAATAAATATGTATGTACACAGGGTGTGCGAAAAAAAAGAAAGAAAAATATGCAGCATAGAATAAGTGAAAATTGATAAAACAAATATCACAACATAACAAATGAGAGGAATCGGAGAACAGCAAGAAAACATGTTGTTCAATAGCAGTGGTAGGTAGATAGGTAGGTAAATATAAAGGTAGATAGACAGACTTCAGGAGGACTAGGGCCCAGTCGACCCCGGTCTCCATCCAGGGGACGGATGTGGAGACGGTCGGGTCCTACAAGCACCTAGGAGTTCACCTGTACAACAAGCTGGAATGGGCCGGCAACACCGAGGCCCTGTACAAGAAGGGCCTCCTCTACTTCTTGAGGAGGCTCAGGTCCCCATGCAGTTCTCTGCTGCATATGTTCTATAAGTCGGTTGCGGCCAGTGTCATCTTCTTTGCCGTGGTGTGTAGGGGCGCTAACACCAGGGCAAAGGATACCAACAGACTGAACAAACTGATCAGGAAGGCTGTTGTGGGGATTAACCTGGACACCCTGGAAGAGGTGGCAGAGAGAAGGATGCTGGCCAAACTGCTGGCCATCATGGATAATGTCTCCACCATGCCATCCCTCCATGCCATGGTTATGAAGCAGCGGAGCTTATTCAGCCATAGACTGATCCCACCACGGTGCGACAGAGAGCGCTACAGGAAGTCTTTCCTGCCGGCCGCCATCATTAAATGCCTCCCCTCCCCCTCTACAGCTCAACTGAGGACCTCACACCTTATCACTTATCACCTTGCACTTTATCCATTCACATTCATTCACTGCCCTGCACTTTAGTCACTCTCATTCCCTATCACATTCATTCAGTCATTACGATTCATTAACTCTGTATATATGTACCATCCATTCATTCACAAGCTGCTCTTCCCAGTCCTATTACTTCTCTCTGTTATGCTGCTGCAACCACAGAATTTCCCCCCCGGGGAATCAATAAAGTATCTATCTATCTAAACCAACAGGCAGACAAGAAGATGGGACAAACAGAATGATCATTACAGTAAGAGCTTCCATCCACACCTCATCTGGATTGGCTGATATTTTATCTGGTGAATATCGGTGACATAATACCCAGTACAACCTGGTCAAACTCTACTACTCACTACTCTCAATGTATCAAGTCTGAACGTCGTACTACCATTTTCATTGACGTTTGTCATAAATTAAAGGTAAATTCCTTTTTTTCTTTTAATTTTTTTTTACAGCTATTAGTGATGCACCATGCATTTCTGAGCCCATTTTAATGTTTGGTGGTGTCGTTCTCTTATTCTTGTGGATACTTGGCCCAACGTAGATTAGATGATTTCCAGCAGCTACAATGTAGTTTGAAGGTAAAAACCTCTCAGCTATCTAAAACATCAACGGTAAACATCAGGTTTTGGTGTCAGCCCCTCAGAATGAGAAGAGCAAGGACTTCTTTCTAGACAGACAATCAACAATCACACAGGGAGAAATTATCTCATTATGAGGAGATGAAAGATCTCCTCATAATGAGATAATAACTAGTTAGAATGACAAAGTATTTCACTAATGAGAAAAGACTTCTTGTTATATAACTTGTGAAAAGTACAGCAACATATATCATAATTAAAATAATTTAAAGTACACTTTTTACAAGTATACTGAAGTACATGGTATTTAAATGCACTTTAATCAAACACATTAAAAGTAGAATTGCAATTGTAAAATACTTTTTCAAATTAAAAGCACCTTTTTAATACATTTAAGTGTACTTCTTCTTCACCGGGGTCCCTTAGACAACCAATGCATTATTGAGCAATTCTACAATAAATATGTAATTAAACAAACTCATATATCCATATCCATCATTTCAGAGGTGGTGCCACACTGACTGGTTGATATCCGACTAAATGTGCAATACCAATATATGAGTCATTTTAACATTTATGAGAATATCAGTTCACACAGATAATAAAATATGATGTAGTTGTAGCATCCAGCATCCTGAAGTTTGAAATTTGGCCTCCTGCCACTTTAGGGCAGAGCGACTCTCATTCCCCATCTCGAGGGTGGAATTTCCCTCCTCACATTGTCAATCGTGGTCTTTTCATCTCCAGCATTGTTAACGTGCTACCTCTAATTATGCCCTTAGGCCGCAGCGCTGTGTGTGAACCGGCTCCGTAGCACTTACACACAGGGAGAGGGAGGCCTGCTCGTTTTCTACGGCCCCCCCTCTGTCGTCACGTTCGGCTTATTGTGTGTTTGTGACACACGAAGCTATAAGGGCCGTTTCCACTTTCCGCTAAAATAGCAGAAATATCTTTTAAACACCATTGTCATCGCATCCGATGCTGCTACTGGATACGGCTATTGTCTATGCGGCTGCACCGAACTACCAGTGTCATATTGTGCAGCATTATCTGCATGTAATGCATGTGTAAGCCATGTGTAAGTCCGTGCCCGGGGCAACAGGAAAAGGAAGGAAAAATCCATCCTCGGATCCTCTTCCACTGTGATGTTTTATTTTGTGTATATCTCGACGTGACGTGGCGTTGTCTAAGTTTGGCCAGTTATCCGTGGGAATAAGAAAAATACAACACCAAACAACAAAATGGGCCAATAGCTGTTTTTATACAGTGATAAAAGTGTTTTAGGGTGTATGTCTCCTTTAAGAAGTGCTTTTTTAAGGTGGAACATAGCAATGGGTGTTGCAAAACCTTTCAGGAACTAAGACTTGTTTTAGCTTGACCACCATGCATTTTTGAGTTAATCCAATCTTAAACCAAAGGGTGGTAGAATTAGAGTTATATGGTTTTTCGCGGGACAACGGTGATTTTATTACAGGCTACGTTCACACTGCGGGCCGCGCTCAATTCCAAATTGCTGCTCGTATCTGATGTCACACAATTCTTTTTCTGCCTCCCACAACCCCCTCGCTACACATTCCATCTCTCCTCCATTTCCTTATCAGTGAAGTGAATGCCTTCATTGTGTACCGGAGAGGACACGCTTTAATACCTGGTAGGAATTCCATTCTTGAAAAATAAGAGAAAGAGAAAGAGATAAGAAATAAGAGAAAGATTTTTTTTTTATTTGCCATCATCCAACAGGTATCTTTATATTTGGAATAGCCAACTAAATGGGAAAAGTGACCAGCCCAGGACACCGTAGAAATGCTGTGGACCACTGGTTTGTCAAAGTGGGGAGTCGGGTCACCCAGGTGCTCCCCAAAATAAGGAATAGTTTAATTTCAATAATATTTAATTCACTAGATAATATCCCCATTAGACAATGTACAAGAATGAGCATAGTTTGTTGTTTCACCTGGAAAAGTAAGGCACCAGCATTTTGTTTGATATTCTACGAATCGAGTGAAACAGCAGTCAGAGCTCATGTGATTGAAACAGGAAGTAGTTCAATTCCCACCTGGGAATGAAATTTATGTGAACTAACTCACTGGTTAGTTTACTTGAACACATTCATAAATTTCATTTCAAATTCATAACAGCTGAACAATAGTTTCTTAATGACTAGCACAATGGCACAGCACATTTGTGGATACTAATTTGATCCTTATCTTTCATTTTTTGGGGGGCGTAAGAGTGGAAAAGTGCAGTTTATTGAGCTACAATTTCAAAACAATAAACAGCGTTTCATTGAAATTAAAGACAGCTAGAATTTCCAATCAACATTACATAGAATTAGAATGACAAAGAATTACATAGAACCCAAGACGTCACAGAAACCACCAATCCCGAGCCACAGGAGGACTGAGTTTGGTCTGGGGTTTCCAGTGGCAACAAGGTGGCCAGTGGTGAGGCTGCTGCTGCTATAAATCTTGGTGTGATGTTTGATCTGGAGTTTCAGTGAATAACTAAATAGAGTTGTACGATGTTCACCACTTCAAAAAAGTTGTGAAAATAAATTCTGTTTCATCCTTGAGCCCAACAACACAGCATCAAGGCTTTTACCGTAACTAAGAATTGACTGAACTTTCTTTAGCTTCATGGCTTTATCTTTATGGCTCCGGGAATAAAACTGATTGAAAGGACATTCCCATTTAAATCAAACTTTCTTCAATGGCAATTTCATCAGGTGCCTAGAAATGACTGATTGGTACAGAAGACTCTGAAAATTGGTGTTTTGCCGATTACCATACGCAATACGCAAGTGGCACTTATTCTTTTTTAGTGCTTTAGATTTCCAGTTGCTTTTAAATCACTCTACATTTAAGGGCAAGATTTTGCACGCCTTAGTTTTGGTTGCTTGGAACCAGAGTGGATAATGGTTCCAATGGTTCCAAAGTTGAGTTCCAATGACAATGTTTTCGCCTGGTCAAATTAACTCAACTACTAAACTTATTATACTGTTACACTCATTGTAAAGTCACTCCACATAACAGCTTGCAGCTAAATGCCTGAAAGGAAAATATAAAATGCAACTCTTGGTAGATGCCCAGTACTTTTGCGAGTTCTCTTTAGTTTCGGTAGGGAACATAAAAAGTCTTGCGTGAACTCGAAAGTGCTGAGAACGAGGGATGAGGTAAACTTGTGGAGGTTAAGTGGAAAACTTTACTTCGAAGGTTGTCCAGCTGGCAGACAGGTGCTGAGGGCCGAACCGGAGACTGGAGAAAGGTGGGGACCGGCACTATAACTTCTACAATTTATTTGTCTTTTTTCCCCTTCTCTTTATTCTCTTTCTCTGCTCGCCGCTCTGTAATTACACCAGCTGCCTACAACTGGTGGGTCTTTCTTCTCTCTTTCTCTCTCTCTCTCTCGCTGTCTCTCACCCATCATCACTGTTTTTCCTCCTACCCTTCTCCTGAAATTCTTTTCATTCTCTTTCTCCTCCCTCACCGCTGTTCCTTGTCCAGAAAGTGCCGCACCTGCTGGCTGACCACACCTATGGAGCTGCAGCGTTCGTTTGTGGTTAATCCCTGTCAAGTTTTCAATTGGGTCAGACTGATATATCATTTCACCGATATATATCGGGACGAGTTTGTCCTTTCATTAAAAATCTGGTCCAGTCAGTCTTCCACCTCTGATATGATGGATACTACATTAGTTGTCTATGGGAAGCCTTTAACCTGAATTGACATTTGAAACAATTCAGGTTAAAGATCAGATTCCACACAAGGATGCAGTTCCAAAATTCAGTGGGAAACACTGAATACTCATATTTTTTGGCATGAAAACACACAAATCTGAAGATATTGACCATTTAGAAGTTACATTTGTACAGTTTTCTTCCCAGCACTACATGCTGCACCCCTTCTGCTGTCCTTTAGTGTTCCCTTTTGATAGAGGTTTCCACAGAAAGGTTGGCCAGGTGAAAGACTGGGGGCTGGGATTGGGGGGGTGGGGCAGGGGGTTAAATTTTAGCCCAGGAAAGCTGCTAGGGCAACTGAAATGGGAGAGGCAGGGAAAGAGCAGATTACATGTGTTGCCCCCTAGAAGCAGGACATATGGAGAGAACTATCTGAAAGTTATTATTAGGGCTTTGGAACTTCAAGAAGGGACAGAGGGCTGGTAAAGCTTACCAGTTTCCCTGTCGGAGGGCAGTAGTTAAAGAGATCATGCTATTTAAAGACAAGACACTCAAGTTCCCATAATAAAAATGTTTTTGTGGGCAAATATTAGAAAGAAATGCTATTCATGCAAACACAAATCTGATTAGAATAAGCTTCTAGCCAGTTCATGAAAGCTTTTCCATTTGCTGTTCTAAACACCCGGTGTCAGGTAGGTCTTTCCTGGGAAAAATCCACTGGAGACAGGAAGTGATGCGTTTTTACATTTCAGGTTTGTTTGGAATACATAGAAGAACTGGGTAGTTAGCATGAGCAGCGATAGCCACGATGGACTGAACAGACAAAGAAAAGTGCGCCACCTACAGGAACTCAAACTCCATCAACAGAAAATCCAAGGAAAAAGACACACTGTTTGATTGACAGGTGATCTCTGGGAAGTGCAGTGCAGAAACACCACAGTGCAGAGCACTAAAAATAATACAACAAGAATTACCACGTTAAGACAGTTGTGAAGCCGAAGGTCCAGGGTTCAAATTCCGGCCCTGGTGACCTGTCCTGGTGACTGGTGACCTGTCCTGGGTGTTTTCCTGCCTTCCGCCCAGTGTATGCTGGGATTGCCTCCAGCCCCCACATGACCCTGAAAAGGAAAAAGCAGGAATAGAAAGAATACTCAAATTCTTCAGCGTGACTGTCTTGCTATTGATCTGACATAGCACATGATGGGTTGCGTTGCCTTGTGGGAAAGCGTCTCCTTTTCCGGTTCATTGCCTTTGCCGCTATCTCTGTGCTAAACTCTCCATCCTTCCTCCCGGTTTGAATTAGTGCATGAACATGCTGTCATCTTTTTCCTCTTTTACTTGTTTTTTCCACGTAAGATATAATAAAGTGGCTTCTAAATCCTCATATTCCCTTAGCTGCAAGTTTGGTCACCACTATCCAGTTTCCCTAAGTTACCCCTTTACTGATCTGCTAATGTGTTATCTGTGTGTAGGAGGATGAAAAGCCGGTGAACTGGGTGGAGTGTGTCATTGTAACAGTTTAAACACTGAGTCAGAGGGAGAGGAAAGATACTTAATGTGTGTCAACTAGACTGATATATGCGGCCGATATTGCCCTTTTATTAAAAACCTGGTCCAGTCAGTGTGGTCCACCTCTGATATGATGGCTGTGATGCAGTTTTATTGATTTTATATTTATTGTATTGAATTGATCAGTACTACAGTGGTTGTCCGTGGGAAGCCCTTAACCTTAACCGAGTCAGATGAGACACATTGGTCAAATAATGAATAGGGTGTCTCATTGTTAGTATTATTATCTTGGGGTTCTATGGAGAGTTTTCATGTCCCATGGTCTAAATGTTGTTTCAGAGGCATTTCCACCCCCATCCATACTTGGAATTTGGGGAATTTTTCTTTGGCATGAAAATGGTCAAATTTAAAGATACTGAATATCAGTACAAAATATCAGGTATCGGCAGCTTTAATCGAAAAATATCGGTATTGGTATCGACCATCAAAAACCCATATCGGTCGACCCATAGTGTCAACATCTCCACCTTTCACTGAGTCAGAGTCTAAATAACCTTTGAAGCCGGCGGCAGTCATATACAACTTTATGGCTTTTAACATCTTCACAAAGCCAAAAGTGAGACATTTACCATCCTTCAAATAGACCAAAGGCTAAAGATATATGGGTGATCTTACAGAAATGGTTCAAATTGCAGTCTCCACCAAAGAAAAGTGTTTTAGATTATAACTAAGTTTTCTAATTAGGTCACAGCCTTTGTATGAGATAATGCTATGTTAAATATGACAAAAATCACTGCTAAAAAAGGTCATCTCCAATTTTCAACACTCACTGTTTGAGTCTCCAAAATGAGCCTGATTTTAGCCATAGCTCTACAATTGCACCCAGGAATCCAGACTGCATCATTGTCCATCATAGCCACATGGGGAGTATGTCTGTTCCAACATTTTGAAGTAATTGCACTCCTAAGTCTGAAAATCAGTGTCATTACCGACTGTTTTCATATTTTGTAAAAACATTGGATTTTAGGCCAAAATAGTATGTTTTATAGAAGGGGCATCTATCTGAATCCATGATCACTAGCCATGAGCTAGCTAGCATTGGATGTATGCCAAGAATAAGTTATCGATCGTCATTATCATAATGGTCACTACCATAATGGTCACTACCATAACAAATGACATTGCTTTGATAAGTTTGCTTAGTGTGGTTGTTTTGGTTGATGATTAATTACATTTTAAGAATCTAAATATAATAGTCATTAAATATATTGTTTTTTTAATTGATTTTATAGAATTGTAACTTTACATATAGTTACTTTGTTTACTAGAGTATTCCACAAAGAGAACGTAACAACGCACGTCCACATTAGCCCAAGAGTGGTTGATGCAGTGTTTGAAAAACTAGGTCTTTGAAAAGCCAGATATGATTCATGTCATGTCATGTCATGTCAGGAAGTGACTCACTAAGGTTAATTTACATATAAGGCAGCATTGGTTGTGTTTTTTTGCATACTGTTAATGTATTCAATGAAAAATAAGTTGGCTTTGAATTAACACATGCAGTTTTTAACCTATTTTAAAGTTTAAATGTTATTCCTACAAAATAAATGTGGAAATGTTAACCATTGTTTGTCTTTAATGAGTTCCGAAACACATTACCCTCATTAGGCATGTTATCAATTAGAGAGATAAACAGGTAATAGTTGTAATTTCTTCAACAGTGTAGTCACTACCGTAACAGTGTAGTCACTACTGTAACAGTGTGGTCACTACCGTAACAGTGTGGTCACTACTGTAACAGTGTGTCACTACCATAACACCAGATTTTTCTTTAAACTGAATAAACTATGTAGTCAATACAAATCTACTAGTATCTACTTAAAAACTACTTTAAGTATCTACTATAAGTAGGTATACATGTGCTTCAATCAGTCAAGTAATGATGAAACTGATATGATCAATTTTGTGTATTTCACAAAGAAGAAAACATGGTAGTTTTGATTTATCTCGATAAATAAAATTAGAAATTTCATTAAATATACATTCTAAATGACTATAACTTGCAAATAATCTAGATAAATTAAAAAAAATGTTCATTACAATGGGAAAATTTGTTGGAGTACTGCAGATTATTATTTACTCATTAACCTCACTTTTTCTTTCTGTTACAGTAGTGACAATTTTTTGGAAAGGAGAGAAGTTAACAAAATATGTAAAATTTGGTGACTGTACCTTTAGTAGTTTTGTATCTTAACCATTTGAACCGTTTCTGTAGAATCATCCCCATATACGTATATACAGCTCTGGAAAAAAATTAAGCAGCTCTACATGTATGGCAGCCATTCCATTCCAGTGTCTGTTGAATTCCAACACAGGCACAACTCATGTCAGTAGTTTATAGAATAAAACAAAAATGTTCATTTTACTCAAACACATACCTATAAATAGTAAAACCAGAGAAACTGATAATTTGGAGTGGTCTCTTCATTTTTTCCAGAGCTGTATATATATCACTGTATATTTTCAAGGCTTCTCATAAAAAGCAGACCATCCACATATCAGGAGATATATATTCCTATTGAGATGTAAAACAGGAAAAAGCCCAGATTTTACCAATATATCCCACAATAAGCTGTCCTGGTTTAGTGAATGGGCCAGATGTCCGCATGGTGCAGACAGACCAGCAGGTGCATCATTGAAACCAAAAGTGTGTCAGCTTATCTGTCCTTCCATAGCCATGGTGGGAGCATGAACAGTATAAAAACAAGGACACTACCTGGTTAATTCCCAATACCTGCCATCCTCCTGCCTAAACACTATTGGCTCCTTTACAAGATGGGAATTACAAATACAGTGGCTAATGGTTCAACCATCCCCACTCTGGAAAGAAAATAAAAATCAAAGGCATAATACCATGCAACACAAGGGGTGTCATTTACCTTTTAAACATCCAGAGAATTAAATTCCTGAACATCACAGCACAATCCACTGTGAGCTTGAATTATCCTGTAGTAGCACATTGTGTTGAAGAAAGCCATCCTATTTCTTGCTCTCAAATATATAGATATGAACAAGGACATCTAGCTCAAAGACAAGCAGCAGCAAATAGTAACAGGATGCAGCGAAGAAAATAGAATTTAAAAGAGAATATAGCATATGGGGGCATTTAAATATAACACAACCAACAACTTCAGCGCTATGTGTCAAGTACAAAAATAAATGAACTACAGCATTATGAGGGTGAGCAAAGTAGGAAAGGGTATTAATGGCTCACACACTATTGTTATACATTATAATCCATTATCGCTACATATCTTTAGTAAAGTGTTCCAGTGTTTTTCCCAGTGTACCCAGATCAGTCATCTTTTCATCATCTCCGAAGAAATAGGGGCAATCTCAATTTTGTCTTATTTTGTAATCTGAAATTCATCTGAAATGTTTCTCCTAAAACCCCCCGAGGAGCAATGAGCAGACAACAGCGAGAGAAAGGATTCTTTAAAAAAAATATATTATTTATTAATTTGTAATTTACTTTTGTTTGATAGTTAGCAGTAGAGAGACAGGAAAGATCAGGTGAGATGACATGCAACATATCTCTGGGGCTGGATTCGAACCCTGGACATCGCGGTTATGTGGTATGCGCCTTAGACCACTGAGCCAGCTTAGTCTTAAAAATATGTAGGAGACAGAAAAGGTATATATATGAGATCTATTCTTGGATTTTGCTTTCCTAATTTCTTTAGAAAATAATGATATAATAACTAATAGTCAACTTCCCTGGAATTTTTTCATCTGTTCTAGCTCATAGAGGTGGGACTAGCTCATATTCCCAGTCTGATCGTGTCAACTGAAAGAGGGAGACTAATGAAAACGAAGCAGGGGATAGACGTGGGATAGAGCTTTTGGATAATTCAACTTCAGTCTAAAATTTTGGAGGTGTGAAAGCAAAAGTAACATATAACTGTAATTGATTAATTCTGGGAATGAGTTTCTCTCTCTATGTGTGACCTGCAGTTGTAACCTAATATTGAAACTAAAAGTCTTTCATCTTATCTACAATTCATAACAATCATTTTCTAGTGCAGTCTGGTCAAGGGCATGCGGTTCACTGATATGGAATTTGAAGGTCAATACTGATGCTGATATTTTTGCATTGAAGCTGCCGATAACTGATTTTTGTTTGTTCAGTATTGTTTAAATTGGACCATTTTCATGCAAAAAAAATCATCAGTGTTTTTTACAGAATCTCATTCTTGTCAGGGTGGAAAAGCCTCTGAAACTGCATTTAGACCATGGGACATTTGAACTCTCCATTGAAACCCAGGCTAATAATAATCATAATACAAAAAAACATATTCATGCATACTTGTGTGGAATCTGATCAAATGTCTCATTAGTATAACTATGGTTAAAGGGGAATTCCGGTATTTTTAAACCTGGGCTCTATTTGTACAAATTCATCATTTATACCACAAAATAGGTACACAAAGTTTTTAAAAAAAATACCGGAATTCCCCTTTAAGGGCTTCCCATAGACAACCAGTGCAGTATTGATCAATTCTACAATAATTACTGTATGCAATCATTCGTAATCATGATCAAATTGTATTATATCCATCATGTCAGAGCTGGACGACACTGACTGGTCTACATCTGATTTTTAATAAAAGGATAATATTGGCCTCATGTACCGGTTGTCATTGCACAGGTCTGCACAAAAACTAAAACAGTAATATGCACACAGTATCTAATGCATGTCCACTCTCTCTCTCCCTTTCCCTCTATCTCTCCCTCTGTCACACACACTCACACACACACACACACACACACACACACACACACAAATGTCAACTTGCCCCCAGACTGATCATTAATACTGGGTATGGGGGAAATGTGAAGCTAAATTGTGGAGTAGAGAGAGAGAGAGAGGGAGTGTTCCCACTAAGAGGGATATTGACCTGACAGGTTATTCTTCCTTCCTTATGAATGGCTTTGTTTCCCTGAGTAGTAGGTCTTTAAATCCTGTAAAAAATTATAGGCCGTGGCTTCTCTGTCATTCTTGCAGCTGCACTTTTTTTCTGAGGAGGGCTTTGGGAGGAGTTATGTGAAGGTGCCATTGCATTAAGTCAGATTTAGTGTCTGGAAATATTTTTGGTTACGCCCTCACTTTCCCGTGAAAGGTGTGTTGTTTATTTTAGGGAATGAGTTAGCTGGAAGCAGGGTATTCTTAACTCCTGAGGTAGTTCCAGTTCCTGTGATTCCTTGAAGGAGGGGGCAGCGTGAAAAACGAACTTGTCGCACTTGCATTTATGCAGTTAATACACAATATCTTCTGAAATATTTGGAAATTGAAACAATCTTCACAAGTTCATCTGTTTTATTTAACAGCACACGATCAAACGATAAGAATGCAAATATAAAAATCTTTTATGGCTTCAAAATGGAAAAGTGGCTACGGTCATGATTATTGGCATCCTTTTCTAATACTTAGTCATGTTTCCACCACAGGAACCTGCTGAGAAGGTCTCTGGAGGAACCTTTTTAGTTTCCCAAAAGAGTTCGAGGTCCATGTGAGATTCCTGTAGTACTTTTTGTACTGATTCTTGTCAGGTGAATGCTGTAACCAAGCCTGATTCTTATACCCCTTCCTTGCATGGATGACTGCATTGACCATGTGGGTACAGCACCCTTCGTAACCAAGTTAGATCTCTTGAAAGGCTATTGGCAAGTCCTGCTCACTCAGTAAGCTCATGAGATTTCATATCCCTGATCATTTCTGCCAGTACTCAGTCATGCCTTTGGCTATGCGCCTGCTACTTTCCAGTGGCTAAACCAATTGCTAGCAGGCAGTATGTGAACTACACCAAGTCCTTTGGGGGAGCCCTACTTTATGCCACAAAAACACAGAGCCCTAAAGATCCATTTTTGCTTCTTTAGGGGGCTCAAAGTTCTCAAGGGCCTCCATAAGTCGCATGCCGATTGCAGGAATGGGTCATTGTGAGGCTTATCTTGATGACCTTGATGACCACAGGAGCTCCATCTGGTCCCAGCATGTGGAACAGCTGGAAGAGGCATTTAAGCAGTTGGGGTGAGGCAAACGTGACCTTCGACCTTGCAAAACGTGAATTTGCATAGGCCACGGTTACTTACCTGGTTGGACGTGGGCAGGTTTGTCCTGTAACTGCTAGGTTGGAGACTGTGGCAGGGTATTACAGCAGTTTCTGTAGAAATGTTGAAGCCCTTCAGCTCAAAACAGCGTCCTTTTGTTTGGTCTGGATACATGACAGCTCACCTTTGAAAACCTGAAAGTCATCCCGGCTAGTGCATCTGTCCTTGCAGCGCCTGACTGTAGTTTGCGTTTTAAGCTAGCAATTGATGCAAGTGACCTAGGTGACCATTGAAAAGGAGACTCTTGTCCTCATCCTTGCATTGATACAGTTTGATGTCTCTTGCCAGTCATGGTTTATACAGACTGCAACCCTATTCCTCCACAGCATGTCCGACTCAAACCACCGCGATGGACCCTGTTTCTGCAGGGGTATAATTTGGACATCCGCCATGTTCGTGGGAGGGACAACGTGCTGG